>OX451736.1:592275746-593475746 GCA_948472305.1 Vicia faba
CTCTCCAAGCCTATTTGTCCAGAGATTTTAGGAAGGCAATCATACGAGGTTTCCAGTAGTCATAATTAGTTCCATCCAGAATGGGTGGTCTATTTCCAAAAACTCCTTCTTTGTCCATAGTGCCAGAAAGTGATATCCCTAGATCTCACCCAGTAATACAGGCAGGGTGCCTGCTCTGATGCCAATTGAAAATTCTGGCTGCAGATACTCAATGTCACGTCCAATGTTATGACACCGTATCTGACTTACTATATGACAGTAAATACAAAAGCAGTAAAGAACACAGTCAATTGTTTACCCAGTTCAGTGTGCAACAACACCTACTCTGGGGGCTACCAAGCCAGGGAGAGAATCCACTATAAGAGATGTTAATTCAGGAATAAACCAACCAGTTTATCTCCTTCACTTAAGACCTACCCAATGCAATTCTAATCTAAGTACAACTTAAACCTGAGTTCCTACTCACTCCCCCTCAATCACAGCAGTGATACATAAACTAATTTGACTCAATAATTGATGAAGACACTCTTCAAAAACAAACACTTGATTAAGCTTCACAGCTTTTTAATCAAGCAACACAATCACTCGTGCTTCACAGCTTTGAGTGATGCACACAACTAACTTGACTCTGCTTCACAGCTTTAGTCAAGGGACATTCAAACACTCTTGCTTCAAAGCTTAGAGTGCTACACAACCCTTACAATCGAAACCTATTCCAAGGCACTTATCACAATGATAATTGCTTGGAGTACAATAAACAAATCTATACAGATTACAAAATTGATCTTCTAATCAATCAGCAGGGATGTCTTGAAAAACAGCAGCTCTGTTGAATATATAGCAGCTGCAACTTCAGTTAGGGTTTCCAAAAACCTAGGGTTGATTCCGTTTGACCTAAAGACCAGGTCACAGGACTTTATTAACCAGGTTAGGATTGAGCTAGGTTACTCCTCAGAAAACGCAGGTCTCTGTTCAGAAAGGACTGAGTTATTTCCTGAAAAAACTCAGACTTATCCAATCCTGCAATCCTGTTAGTTCAGAACAGGATGTCATAACATCTGTTATGACATCTGAGAAAACCTGTCTACTGATTTAGCAAAATGTGATCATTTTGAAAACATGCTCAGATACACACTTATAAACATCAGTATTTGAATTACAATATTTTTCTGCACATGTACCTAATGAGTTAGTACAACCTGAACTAGAATGTTATGACATCAGTCATGACATTCACACATACACTTGGGATTTACCAAAAATGCAAGCCAATACCTAAACACCTACAATAAAAATAGTCCTTGTAGTGCTATCCACCTTCACCATCAAAAAATATCAAAAATATTACAGTAGAGTCCAACTCAGTTCCAGCAGTCCAAAGCAGCTTTCTGAAAACTCACAAAGTCATCACAGCATTTGGAAAAGTATTCAGATCTAAAACAACCAGTGCAGCCCAAAGGTAAGTCCTCTTGACTTGATATCTTGTCATTACATCATTAATAAACTGTGGTTCTTTGAGGATAAGATGTAGTATTTTATTATCCCTTTGAGATAATCATTTGCTTATGATTTAGGCTTCTTCAATCATGTATTATTTACGTTTTTCCATCATATGCCATAAACTAACCTGTACAGTCAGTAAAATAATGTTTAAGGAAGAAAAATGCAGCATGTATCGACACATAACCCTCATGCATCGACCCATATTGAGTTCAGGTCATAAAACAGAAGCTGAAAGAGCCTATGAGTCGATACATACGCGTTTTGCATCGATACAAGAAGGGGCATGAGTCGACACATCCCATTATGTGTCGACTTATACTGAAGAGATTTCGTTTTACAGGAGCAAGGAAAAGCTATGTGTCGATGCATAGCAGCATGGGTCGACACATAGCCGTTCAAAATGCATTTTTCCCTTTATTTCACATTGTTTTCATTATCATTCGATATGGTTGTAATATTTTAGTTTCTACTTCATCCCCATTGTTAAATTGTACACCCACCCCCCTAAAGTGATGTAATAACTTAGATTTTACTTTCCGCATTTTACTTGCCTTTCATATATTGCTAGTGAATAAGATGCATGGCAAGATAAAATCGACGAATATATGACTTTCAAATACAAGATAAAATGTATGAAAACTAACACGCTTGGACACTAACACCTCTAGGGTAATCGCATTTTCGTGGCCTTTCGGAAAATAGTCATGTCCCTCGAACATGGGACGTTTTAGCAAAGACCCTTCGATGAAAAATGATCGTAGTCCCTTGATGACCTTCGATGTTGCCTTCGGTAAAATGATATAGTCCCTAAACGACATTGCTAAAACGTCTTATAAGTTGCCTTCTATGACTATTCAAACGTCAAAACGTTCGTCCCTTCACATCCAACGATGGGGCTTCTTACCAAAACAATGGTAAGATAGCAACATCTAAAGGAGGAGGAAAAACACATATAAGACCTTTTGAGTAGATAGATTCGTTCTTAGTTGCTCGCTTTCTCACCATAAAAACATTCCATACACCAACACTCTCATTTTGAAACACTTTTGAAAACAACACTTTGTACGCGTTCTTATAGAAACGAGAGCCATTACAAAGGAAACCTTTTTTCAAAAATCTCTTTCAAAAAACACATCTCACAAACACTTTTTTGAAAACATTTCGAAACAAACATTTTGTATGCGTTCTTATAGAAACGAGAATCATTACAAAGTTACATTTTCAAAATAATTTCAAAAACCACACCACAAGCACAATTTCAAACAAAAGAAAATGATCTAGCGAGTAACTAAGAGCCCATGGAAAACCATGGATGAAAATGGTGCTAATACCTTCCTTTTTCATAATCTACCCTCCGAACTCAAGATAATATCTCTAAAGGCCTTTCCTGTGCTTTTTCACCTTTCCTTTTGGATAAAAGAAAAGTCGGTGGCGACTCTTGCTAACCGCAACATTTGCGATAAAACACAAAAGCCTCAAGTCAGTTCTCCCATCGTATCACACCGACCATCTCACTACTTTCTAATGGCTTAAGATGAGTCAATTAAAGGTTCTAATGGTCAGTTAGTGCTTCATGACATTGCTCAGCGGCCCCGTATTCTCATCGATTCAACACAAGGGATACCTGTACCAACAAATGCGTCACACTAACATAGCCATTGCTTCAACCATATCAGTCTATGCGTACATATTCCATAATCTATTCTTACTTACCTAATGGTGTTCCCAGATCCTGGTAGAGGATCAATACAAACCCAAACAAGGACCCATAAATGTAAAGCAGACAAATCAAACAATGAAAGCAATTAAATATTATCTAACTCTAAGGTAACCTCACTTTTAAGTTTTTATTCCCCAGCAGAGTCTCCAGTTTTATGATATGGTGGGAGAACTGACTTGGGTGTTTTGTGTTTTATCACAATTGTTGCGGATAGCAAGAGTCGCCACTGACTTTTCTTTTTCCAATAAAGGAAAGGGAGAAAAGAACAGGAAATACCTTTGAGATATTTTCTTGAGTTCGGGGGGTAGGTTATGAAAAGGCGGTGTTAGCACCCTTTTCATTCGTAGTTATCTACGGGCTCTTAGTTGCTTGCTAGCTCACTTTTGAAATTGCTTTGTTTGAGAATGTGTTTTGTGATGGGTGTAAGTTTGAAAATATTTTGAAAACGCCTTTGTTTCGGCAAACTTTGTAATGATTCTCGTATCTATAAGAATGTATACAAAGTGTTGGTTTTGAAAATAGTTCAAAGAGATGTTTGTTTTTGAAGATGATTTTGAGAGTGTAAGTTTGGAAATGGTTTTAGTTTGCGAGCAAGCAACTACGAGTGTCCTACCTACTCAAAAGGTCTTTGTTCTTTTCCTCCTCCTTTAGATGTTGCTATCTTACTATTGATTTGGTAAGAAGCCCCTTCATTGGATGTGAAGAGACAGGCGCGGGTCAATCGTATAGTCATAGAGGGACTAACAATTTTTGTAAGGGGCTAGATCGTTTTACCGAAGGCAACATCGAGGGACATCGAGGGACTAACATCTTTTTTGTCGAAGGGTCTTTGCTAAAGTGTCCCATATTCGAGGGACATGACTACTTTTCGAGGCAACAAGCGAGGCTAACCTAGAGGTGCACGTGTCTGAATAATGTGTTTGATTGCATGCATTTTTAGTTTTTGAAATTAGGGTTTTCTAACAGTTGATTTTATCTTGCCATACACACCCTAATTACTAACAATTTATATTAAAGCGGTAAATTGCGGAAATTAAAATCCTAAGCTATTACATCATTAGGGGATGGGGGACACAAATATACAAATGGGGATTGCAAGAAATTAAACCTAATTATCTATTACAACCATATTGAATAAGTATACAAGAAATGACATGAATATAATGGACAAGGAATATAAAAAGAAATGGATTTTGCTTTGTATTTTTGTTAGGAAAATTGTTTTGACCTAATTAACCTAAAGGGATATGATTAATAAAAAATAGGAAAATTAAACCTAAGTTAAAAGGAAATCAAATTAATCAAGAAATTTTTTTTAGGGTTTTTTATGGAAGGCTTTTGGTTCATTAAAATAAATATGAAAATATAAAAAAAAATGCAAAATAGAGAAAAAACAAATCTTTCGACATCATGTGTCGAAGCATGTTTCGAAGCATGCTTTATATGCATCGAATCATATTCTGTAATTCCAAATTGAAGCATAATGTTATGTGTCGAAGCATGTGTCGAAGCATGCTTATATGCATCAAAGCATATCCTTCTTTCGACCTTGTAATTCCAAATCGAAGCATAATGTTATGTGTCGAACCACACACCCTTTTTCCCTTCTGTTTGGGCCTGTGAAGCAGTATGGATAGAAGCCTAAGGCTTTGTATCGAACCATGCTGTAATTTCTCACTCCAACATTGTTTTATGGTCTGTACAAGTTAGTTCTTAACATATAATTGACAAGAAATGAAAACAAACAAAAGGCTAACTTCGAAAGCAATGATTATTACATGTTATCTTTGAAGATAAATCATCAATGATACTTGAAACAAAAGGTTTAAAGTCAAGAAGTCTTACCTTGAAGCTGGAATGTGTGTTTCGAACTTGAGTTGCTGCCTTGAATATTCTTGGGTTCGAAAGAAAAGAAAAGAGGTGTTGTGTTTTTGGTTCTGGGCTTAAGAGTGTTTTAAGGCTTCAGCCTTCATGTTCTCTCTTCTCTCTTTTTATTATTCTCCTTTTTCCTTCTCCAAAAGCCTCTCTTTTGTGTGTTGTGAAACAACTTATTTATATAAAAGTCTTGTTGGGGTTTTGGGGGGAAAGTAAATAAAATTTGAACAGTTTGGGTATGCCCTTTTTATAGCTTTTGAGGTGCATCTTTTATATGCTAATTTGGTGCAAAAATGGGACTGGTTTAGGAGCAGCATAGCAGGACTGTTTTGCAGCAGTTTTGGAGTGTTTTGGCAGCTTGGTGCAGGGTTATTTTCATAGTAGTACAACAGACTGTTTTTGACATGGTTTTAGGCTGTTATGTGAACAGTACAACAAGCTTGGGCTTGGCAGCATATAGGACTTTGTTCAACAAGCATCTTGAATACTTTACCCTTTCGTTTTGATCACATGGATCCATAATCTTTGACCAAACTCATCAACAGACAAAACAATATTTGTTTCCACCAATTGTGTGTTCTTTGAATGGACCACTTACAACCTTTGACCAAACTCATCAACAGACAAAACAATACTTGTTTCCACCAATTGTGTGTTCTTCGAATGGACCATTTATAACCTTTGACCAAACTCATCAACAGACAAAACAATACTTGTTTCCACCAATTGTGTGTTCTTCGAATGGATCACTTACAACCTTAGACCAAAATCATCAACAGACAAAACAATATTGTTTCCACCAACTGTGTGTTCTTCGAATGGACCATATTCATCTGAATGTACCACTTTGAGCATGCAAGATGATCTCATTGACATAGTCAAAACGAAAGAATTTATGGATTTCTTTCCTACCAGTAACCATCAGTTGATTAAGTAAGCGGAAGTTCAAATGTCCAAACCTCAAATTGTAATTCATAGTGTAGAAACTATGTGTGTCAAAAGGTTTAGAGGTGGAATCAAAGCAGGTTGCTTTGAAGGGAGCCATTGCCCAGTCGAAGCTTGTGGATCAAAGCGAGTATGAAGATAGACTTGTAATCCATAGTGTTTTACCCCAAAATTTTCCCTCTCATTCTATCAACTTTTCTCATCACAAGGCTCTTGGAACTCAAGATCAAGCTAGGGTTTGCTCTGCTCAAGACATCTCCTTGCACTGATAACCTAAATTAGGGTTTGAGTTTGCACAGGGATTTTTGGACTTGCAATGCTCAAATTGACTTTCACACTTCATATTGGACTCATAAGTTTGTCCATACCAAGTTTCAAGCCTTGAATCAAATTTTTGCCCAGTCAATTGGGCAGTTGACCTAGAAATCAGCTGTATTGGAAAAAAAGTCAATTGTGGCCAATTTACATTCAAACCTCATGAATTTTTACCCACATCAACATTGTGAACTCATATGAACCATTTGATCAATTTTGGACCACAAATCCACAAGAAATTTGATCAGATCACCAAAAGGGCAAAATGGTCATTTTTAGGGTTTTGACTATACAAGGGCAATTTTTGACTGTTTAACCTAGCCAATGGCAAATTAGGTTCAACCATGGACTCAAGGACTCAATGGCATCATCTTGACCTATTCAACAAATTCAAAAGATCTCAAATGCATAGGATTGGCAGATGAATTTTTCAGTCAACTGATCAAAGTTTGAATGTACACTGAAAAGTCAAACTTTGACTTTTTGGTCAAAATCAAGTGCCAAGAGTCATTTTTCATCAAGATGTGTCAAATTATGAAACTTGTTCATCAAGAAACCCAAAATTGCAAATTAGGGTTTGAAATTGAAAATTTTCATAACTTAGAATTTTTCTAAGTTATGATATTTTCTTAATTTTTCCTAACTTTGTCCCACATTTTCACCATGATGAAAATGGATTCAAACAAAACTTATAAAATGAAAGTTATAGTCCTCTACAAAGTCTACAACCTTTATTCAAAAAGTTTTCTCAAAAGAAGCTTGGATCTCAAGTTATGATTTTTGGAACAAGGGTCTCTAAAACTTTTAACTTAGTGAAATTTTGCCCTAGTTTAGGCAGGATTTTGCCCCATCTTCTTGGCCATTTTTCACATAGTTCCACTTGGAATCTCAAGTTGCATTTCAAAGATGGATTATATAGAATTTTGCAAGCTTTCCAAATTTTCCAAGAACTCCTCAAACACATTTGTGGTTAGGGATAATCGAATGCTTGAAGTTGGCAAAAACTCACTTTGTATCCATGGCAAAATCATCTTCACTCAAGTTGCATTTTCAAACCAGCATGCCTTGTACTAGTTTTCAGGCCTCTAAACCATTTCACACTCCCTAATTTAATTCAAATCCATTGAGCTAATACATTATCTTGGTCATTAGGGTATTGTACACAAGTTTAATCCCTAAATGGTAAAAGGCACATTTCCATTTTAGCAAAAGTTTGCTTTATGTCAAACCACTAATCCTTGAGCATAGAGACAAATCTCTTACAACTAAACAAATACACTAATCATAGGGGCCAATAGGATTGTATTCAAGGTGATAAGATGGCTTGTACAGGCCTGTAACCACAATTTCACTTTCTTACTTCAAAAACAAGAAACTTGTCAAAATGCTAAAAAGTTGAAAACCAGTCAATGCTAACTTACACAAACACTTCAAACATCTTTCTCACAACCCTTAGAGCTAGAAACACGAGTGCTTGAGCCCCAAAACACCCCATAGCCAGAAATCACACTTCTTTGGCAAAACAAGGCAGGTGCTTCAACTTGAGTTCCCCAACTCATTTGGCTCGTGCGTTTTGCCCCATTTTGCTTCAAAAACTTTCTATTCAACTCACTTAAGCTATCCCAAACCTCCATTACCAACTGTAACTCCATTTACAGTGTTCACCATTTTCATTTCAAGCTTGTGCAGGTTGAGTTCTATAGGCTGATTCAAGGACATTCAAGGCAAGCTAGCCATTGGAAAAGGTCAAGTGAAGTTCAAGCAAGCTACCAGACATCTCAAAACTTGTTGAGAAGCATTGCATTGCCCTACACGAATCCAACTGAAACAGGTTTTTCTTCACTTTCTATCTCTCTATTTAGGAACATTTAGCCTTAGGTTTGTGAATAAAAAATGTAGTGTTCATTGCCATGAAGCTGTACATATGCTCAGTTTTCATTTATATTAAGTGTGCTAGGAGAATTTCATCCATGAACATGTTGAAAAAATTAGGTCAGATTTTAGGGCCAGAGAAATTCTCTCTGGTCTTTGAGAGTTAGGATTAGTTTTTTATATGGTTGGAATCGTCTTGAAATTCTCTACAAGTTTGATGTTATGAGTTTTTGCAAAAGATCACGTATGTGGGATGTCCCAAGTTTGTACAGGCGCACGCGTATTTTCAAAATGCTGGAGGAAGAAGATGAAGTGGTGGGTTGGGCTTGGCCTGGCTCACTTTTCATTTTCACTTTCTGATTTTGTATAAAAAGGGCTCAAAAAATATTTTCATATTTTTTTTACATTTATTTGCCATTTTATTTTAATTTTTTCTAACATTAAAAGCATAATTATTTTTATATTATTTATTTAAACTTGAAAATAATATGTAAATCATACCTTTATTTTTATTTCTTATTTTTATTTCACACTAAAAATATTATTATAAATATAATTTGTTTTTGTACATATTTTATTTTATATTATACATATTTAATATATTTAATATGCATATATATACATATATACTTTTATTTTATTAAATACTTTAGAATAAAATATAAAATATTATATTTTCACTTTTATTATGATTTGTACTAAAAAATACCTTTTTTTAAATATATTTTATTTTTGTACATATTGATATATTTTATTGTATATAAATAATATATTGTATTTATTTTCTTAAAGGAATTAGGGTTTTACCCTTAAATAATTAAAATAAATCTTTTATTTATTTCTTTATTTTTACATTAAATACTTTTACATACATAAACAAACAAAAACTCTTTTTTTTGCATAATACATATTATTTGATATTTACTTATTTTGATTATTTAAATATTTTCCATTTAAATATTTATGCATTGTGATTCAATTTAGATGTAATAGTAAACTAGGGTTTATATTTCTTGTCAAATACCCCCCATTCGAAATTGTACCCCCATCCCCATAATCATGTTGTAATAGCTTAGAATTTTAAATTCTCGCACTTTACGCTTTCAATTATGCCATGATTAGAGAATTAGGGTTTGTATGCAAAATCAAATCAACAAGTAGTTTGACCTAATCAAAGATAAAATGCATGAAAATCAAACACAATGCACACTTGCACCCCTAGGGTTACAATCCACTTGTTGCCTTCAAAAATGGGCCATGGTATGCATGTTGGGTACTTTGGAAAAACAAAAAAAAAAACAAAAGATCATAGTCCCTCGATGACGCTATCTTGGTTGCCTAAACAAAAATGATCAAGTCCCTCAAAAATTGCCAAAGATACTTGACACAATTGCTATCATGGTCTATACGATGACCCGCGCTTGTCCCGTTTAACATCCTAACACAAGGTTGTTCACCAAATGCAATGGTGAAATAACACTGTCAAAAGGGTTAAAAACATTAGGAAAGATCTTTGAGTAAAATAGGGTAGATAGCTCTTAGTTACTTGATCAAAGCTTGCAAAAAAAAACATCCTTGTTATTTTCAAACACACTTCACAACACAATTTCAAAACATTATCCAAATAAAACTTTCAAACATTGAAATCTTTTCAAAAGACAAAAACACCTTTGTATACATTCAAACAAGAATCATTACGAAGGTTGCCACAACGATGGCCTCTTTTCAAAACATCTTTTAAAACCACACACAAAGCACCATTTCAAACAATTGAAAAAGCAAAGCAAGTGATCTAAACAAGTAACTAAGAGCCCATGGATAACCATGGATGAAAAGGGTGCTTGCACCTTCCCTTTTCATAATCTACTCCCCGAACCCAAGAAAACATCTCAAAGGTCTTTCCTGTGCTTTTTGACCTTTCCTTAGGATAAAATAAAAAGTCGGTGGCGACTCTTGCTAAACCGAAACATTTGCGAACACAAACGCAAAACCTCAAGTCAGTTCTCCCACCGTATCACACATAGTGTAGAGACTTTGTGTGTCTAAGGATTTAGAGGTGGATCAAAGCAGGTTGCTCGACGGAAGCCACTGCTCAGTAGAAGCTTGTGGATCGAAGCAAGCTTGCTCTTCTTTGATTTGTCAAAATCTTCCAACCACTCCTTTCGATCAATCATGTAGTTCGAATAACCAGTTTTACCTTGCTCTTCTTCGATTTATCAAAATTTACTAACCACTCCTTTCGACTAGTCATGTAGTTCAAACAGCCTGAACCAGATTTTGCACACTTTTTTCTTTTATCTATTTTTCCATTTCGACAGTTTCCTCTTCCTTCTTTTGAAGATTCAGAAGTTCCATCTTTGACCTGATGCTTGAAAGTCCAATTGTACTTGTGAAAACTTGAGCTTTTGAAAATCTTTGTGAGAAATGTCTTGAGAGAAGAGAGGGAAAATTTTGGGGTACAACAATATCCCTAACTTTTTCCTGAACCTCTTTGGTTCTCCGTGATGCCCTTATTTTTTCCTAGGTATGTCAACCTAGCGGGTCATTTTATGCGTAGTATTTTTTAACTATGTCCACGTTCACAGGATGTGGGAAGTCTTCGCCATCCATAGTAGTCATCATCATGGCTCCGCCAGAGAACACTTTCTTAACAACAAATGGCCCTTCGTAAGTGGGAGTCCATTTTCCCCTGGGATTGCTTTATGGAAGAATGATGTGCTTTATTACCAAGTCGCCAGTTTGATACACTCGAGGCTTGACCATTTTGTTGAAAGCCTTGATCATACACTTTTTATACATTTGACCATGACAAACAATAGATAGTCGCTTCTCATCAATCAAATTCAACTGATCCAACCTAGTCTGAATCCATTCGTCTTTTCCTAAGTCCGCTTCTTTCATGATTCTTAGGGAAGGGATCTGAACTTCAACAAGCAGGAAAACTTCCATCCCATAGACTAAAGAGAAAGGGGTTGCCCCAGTTGATGTTCGAATGGAAGTACGGTAGCCATGAAGAGTAAATGGTAACATGTCATGCCAATCTTTGTAGGTCACCACTATCTTTTGCACAATCTTGATGTTTTTATTGGCGGCTTCCACTGCGCCATTCATCTTAGGTCTGTATGGAGAAGAATTGTGATGCTTGATCTTGAACTGCATACAAAGTTCTGTAATCATAGCATTATTGAGATTGGTTTTGTTGTCAGTGATGATCCTTTCGGGGATACCGTAACGGCAGATGAGGTTATGTTTGATAAACTTGGATACAACGTTCTTTGTTACCAAGGAAAATGAGGCAGCTTCGACCCATTTGGTGAAGTAATCAATAGAAACAAGGATGAAAGGGTGTCCATTGGAAGTAGTAGGTTTGATCTCTCCAATCATGTCAATGCCCCACATTTCAAATGTCCAAGGAGAAGTCATGACATTCAAGGGAATTGGAGGTACATGAACTTTGTCGGCATAGATTTGGAACATGTGGAAAGTCCTTGAGTGGTGGTGACAATTAGTTTCCATTATGGACCAATAGTAACCAGCCCTCAGAATATTCTTAGCCATAGTGTGTCCACTAGAGTAAGTTCCAAAGATACAATCATGCATGTCTTTCATGATCTTCTCTGCTTCCTTCTTGTCCATACATCGGAGCAGAGTAGAATCATGGTTTCGCTTGTACATGATTCCATTGCTTAGAAAGAATTTGGCTGAAAATCTTTGCAAGAATTTCTTATCATTGATGGAAGCTCCTTCAGGATACTCTTGTGCCTCAAGATATCTCCTCACTTCATGGTACCATGACTTCTCTCCATCAGTGTCAATCTCGTAACAATATGTAGGTTTATCAAATATTTCAATTGTAATTCTAGGGGCCTCGTTATCCCAATTGACCATAGACATGGAAGACATTGTTGCCAAGGTGCCTGCCAACTGATTTTCTTCTCTAGGGAAGTGCTCAAAGGTAACCTCCTTAAAGTATAGGATCAGGGTCAACACAAGCTCTTTGTAAGGAATCAGATTAGGGTGCTTGGTATCCCATTCTCCTTTAACTTGACTAATCACTAAAGTAGAATCTCCATATACATCCAAGAACTCGACCCTTAAGTCAAAGGCAGCCTTTAGACCCAAGATGCATGCCTCGTACTCAGCCATGTTGTTTGTACAGTCGAAGCACAATCTAACGATGAAAGGTGTATGGAAAATCTCAGGAGAAATAATCACGACACCAATTCCATTTACCAAGGCATTGGAATCCCCATAAAAAACCGTAGTCCATCGGGATCCTTGTTCAGGTCCGTCATACAACCTAGGATTTTCGCAATCGATCACTAGCATGATGTTCTCGTCCGAGAATTCAAAGTTTATGGATTGGTAATCCTCAACAGCTTAATGGGCTAAATGATCCACCAATATACTTCCCTTGATGGCCTTTTGTGTTGTATATTAGATGTGATATTCAGTCAGAATCATTTGCCATCTAGTTATTCGTCCGGAGAGAGCTGGCTTCTCGAAGATATACTTGATAGGGTCCATCTTAGAAATAAATAGAGTGGTGTAAGTCAACATATACTGTCTTAGCTGGCGAGCAGCCCTTGCCAGAGCGTATAAAGTTTTCTCGAGCAATGAGTATCTGGTTTCACAGTCGGTAAATTTTTTGCTCAGGTAATATATTGCATGCTCTTTTCGGCCAAACTCGTCATGTTGGCCCAGCACACCCCCCATAGAATTCTATAATACAGTCAAGTACATAATCAGAGGTCTTCCTTCAAATGGAGGCATCCAGATAGGATGTTCTTGTAAATATTCCTTGATCTTGTCAAAGACTGCTTGGCAGTCGTCGTTCCAATTGACTACTTGATCTTTCTTCAAGAGTTTAAAGATTGGCTCACAAGTAGCAGTTAGGTGAGATATGAATCGAGCAATGTAGTTAAGTCGACCCAAGAAGCCTCTGACCTCCTTCTCATAACAGGTAGCTGGCATTTATTGAATGGCTTTGACCTTCGTAGGATCCACTTCAATACCTTTTCCACTGACGACAAAACCTAAGAGTTTTCCAAATCTTACCCCGAAGGTGCACTTGTTAGAATTCAGCCATAACTTGTACTTCTTCAATCTTTCCAAC
The DNA here is from genome assembly GCA_948472305.1 of Vicia faba. NCBI lineage: Eukaryota > Viridiplantae > Streptophyta > Magnoliopsida > Fabales > Fabaceae > Vicia > Vicia faba. The sequence goes on from OX451736.1 coordinate 592,289,093, forward strand.
AACTTGTGTAAGTGATCGAGATGCTCTTCCTCAGTCTGCGACCTGGCAATCATATCATCCACATAAACTTCTATCTCATGATGAATCATTTCATGAAATAGGGCTAGCATAGCTCGTTGATAGGTTGCCCCTGCATTCTTCAAACCGAAAGGCATGACCTTGTTACAAAAAGTGCCCCATTGTGTAACAAAAGTGGTTTTCTCCATGTCCTTGGGAGCCATTTTAATTTGGTTATAGCTAGAGAAACCATCCATGAAGGAGAAGACTTTGTGTTGAGCTGTGTTGTCAACTAAGGCGTCAATATGCGGTAGATGGAAATCGTCTTTGGCGCTTGACCTATTCAAATCCCTATAGTCTACGCATATATGAACCTTTCCATCCTTCTTTGGCACGGGGACTACATTCGCCACCCATTGAGGTTATATGTCACAACTAGAAAACCTGCATTGAATTGCTTCATTACCTCATCTTTTATCTTTTCAGACATGTCTGGCCGCATACGACACACTTTTTGTTTAACCGGAGGGCAATCTTATTTTGTTGGTAAACGATCAACCACTATGTCAGTATCCAAACTTTCCATATCTTCGTATAACCAAGCAAACACTTCAACGTAGTCATGTAGCATCTGAACCAATCTGCTTTTGACACCGTCTTCCAAGTTGGCGCCGATCTTAACCTCTTTCTGGTCTGTCTCAGTACCTAGGTTGATTACTTAAACTGGCTCTTCATGAGGTTGAATGGATTTCTCCTCTTTCATAAGAAGTCTGGATAATTCCCCTGGTATTTCACAATCTTCTTTGTCTTCGTCTTGGTTAATTGGATGTTCAAAGTCATAAGTGGCAATAGTAGAGTCGTTGGCAATGAGATCCAGAGTGGATGAGGATATTCAAGTGTGTGTGTATGTGTGTGTGCATGTAAGATTACATGTCTATTTTGAAAATGCAATAAAATAAAAGAAATACAATGAGCGCAAAATTTGAACGCAAAAGAGTCCAATGTTTTTCATTAGATGATCATATGGCATATGTAAATGAACAAACCCTTAACAAATGGACCATGGTTCCCCAGGTAAGGCACATGGCTTAAAGTCATTGTTTCAATAAAATTATAGACAAATTTCTTGAATGGATAAAAACAGTAAATGGTAATTACTCCTTGTTGAAGGAGATGGGAATGAAACCCTTGGCACGCTAGTTGTTGAGTCCTTCACCGAAAGTCGGGTAGATCCAATCATCAAAATCACAGTCATTGTCGGAGTCTTTAAGATCATTCACTTCATGATTACTGATGTGAAGAGGTGGTTTACCTATGCAAGCCCGTCTGACCTCCTTTTCAGCTTTGGCAGTAAAACCCGAACCACATTTGTCTGACTTGAAAGGGATGTCAGGGAGTTTCCCCTAAATGGTACAACCTCCATCTTCAATCACAGCATGAGCATCTTTGAGGGAAGCCATCCTTGGCACATCTTTAACAATTTTTGGAACATCAGGAATTGCCTTGGCAGCAGCAACCATGGGAGAGACCACTTTGAAGGATTGACAAGGAGTTTCTATGAACTATCCATCCATCTTAACATATTTAAACGAGTTTAGATGGCTAACCATAAACTCCTCTTCACCACAGACGGTAATAATATTTCCCTTGACTGGATATTTCAACTTTTTATGAAGAGTGGACGTCACCGCTCCTGCCCCATGTATCCAAGGGCATCCAAGTAGGCAAGAATAGGCAGGACGAATGTCCATCACATAGAAAGTCGAGTTGAAAGTTTGAGAACCAACCTTGATGGGGAGCTCGACTTCTCCATGGACCATCCTTTTAGATCCATCAAAAGCCCTTACAACTATGTCACTTGGCTTCAACACCAAATCTTTGCAATCCAACCGATCTAAGGCACCTTTGGGTAAGACATTCAGGGAGGACCCAATATCCACCAATACATGGGCCAGAGTGGTTCCTTTGCATTCAATGGAGACATGTAACGCTTTGTTATGATTTCTTCTGACTGGAGTCAAATCAGCATCAGAGAATCCCAATCCATTATCGGTAGTCAAACTCGCCACACAATTTTCAAACTGATCGGCTGTGGTCACTTGAGAACATGTGCTTTCTTCAAAAATTTGATCAATGCTTGAGCATGCGCATTAGAACAAAGAAATAAAGACATCATAGAGGTCTTGGAGGGGGTTTTCCCCAACTGTTCTACTATCTTAAAATCACTCTTCTTTATAATCTTTAAAATCTCCTCCATTTCTTGGATGGAGGGTTCCTCAGCAGTAATGTCTTTGGCAGGTGCCTCCACCCTGGTAGGCTCAATCATCTTTTCTTTGCCCCTAGCGTCAGTACTAGGTTTGTCAACAGTAATTCGAACAAGTGTAGTTATAGTGGTTGGAGGTGAAATGTCATGAGAGAAGATTCTCTTGTCCTTGTCACCTTGCTAGAGCCAGTAATGTTGGTAATGTCATCAGTCTTGTCTTCATCAATCCAGGAGTCTTGCTTAATTCCAAGGTAGTATACTTTGGTGCCATAATTCCAAGGTACTGCCTTATTGGAAGAATAAGGAATTAGCCCTGGTGCAGTAATTATCAAGGGGGAAATCATTGGTTCGTTGGAAATCCTAATAGGACCTTTTGAAGAGATCCTAATAGGTTTGTTGGATATGGTAATGATTGATATGCCTTTAACTTCTTCAGTCAATCTTTTTATGGCCGAAGTTATTTCAAATAGGATCTCATGACTATCTATTAGGCATTGAACACCTTTTTTTAGCCATTCGCATCTATTCTTTTGTAGAGCACAACAATTACAGTCTTTTAAACAACCAAGGAAAACCCCAGCTCTTAACAAATTTTCTTTAACAATGGTCAGTGGAGTAGTCAAGTCTTTAATAGAGGAAACAAAAGCAGTGTCTTCAATTGCATTGACACCTTTGCCATGATTTGGCATTGGTGCAGTGATTACATTTGGAGTTGGAGAAGGATCAAACTCAATGGTTTTGTTGTCGATGAGGTGTTGAATCTTGCATTTCAAAGCCCAACATTGATCAGTGTCATGTCCGGGGCTATTGGAGTGATAAGCGCATTTGGCGTTCGGGTTATTCTTTGGAGATGAAACATTGGGGTTTGAAGGTGGATCACGCAATATTACCAAGTTAGCCTTCAACAGGTGTTGCAAGGTTTGAGATAGTGACATGTTGATCCTTGTAAATTGTCTTCTTGGAATATCAGATCTTTGATGTTTGGCTTGTTGTGATTGTCTTTGAGTAGAGGGTGGATTGGAGATTAAAACAAGATTGACAGATTAACGATGGTCTTTCTTGACATGGCCCCTTAACCCATACACGACATTGGTTTCCTTCTTACTGATAAAAGGTTTCTTCACAATATTGGATGTAGAGGCGGAGGCCATGAGAATTTTTCCACTTTTAATACCGCTCTCAACCCTTTCATCGGTCAAGATTAACTCAGTGAAACCGGATGATGAGCTGCCAATTAGTAAGTTGAAATATGGTCCAATTTATGTTCCCATGAACATATCCACCAGCTCCCTATCAGTCAGTGGCAGCTGCACTCTACCTGCTAAGTTTCTCTATTTTTGCGCATATTCTTTGAAACCTTAATTGGAACCCATGTTCATTCCTTGAAACTGAACTCTAGTTGGAACTAGATCGACGTTGTACTGATATTTCCGGTAGAAAGTGGTGGCCAAGTCTTCCCAGGTATGGATGTTGGAACCTTCTAACTGGTAAAACCACTCCAATTGAGTCCCAGACAGACTCTCTTGAAAGAAGTGTACCCATAACTTCTTATCAGTGGTATGCGGTTGAATTTTTCGGACGTAGGATCTTAAATGAAGCTTTGGGCATGAGACGCCATCGTATTTGGAAAAAACTAGAATCTTGAATTTGTGGGGGATTACTACTGCAGGAACTAAAACCAAATCACTAAAATCCAGACCAGGTACAACTTAAATTTCCACAACCTTCAATCTATCCTTCAGTTGTTTATATTTGTCTTGAGCGGGTGGATATTATTCATCAAAATAATCCTCATCCTCAGAAGTTGGGTTATTACCACCCCCAACACGGGTGCTCCTTGCATCTTCATCCTGATTCTCATCTTCCTCGGATGACTCTTCTACCACTTGAACTTGTCGTACGGGGCCCTTGAATCTCTTCCCCATGTTGATCAAAGCCTTCTTCTTAGTCTTCTTCTTGGCAGCCAAAAGTGACATCAGTTCTTGCTGCCCTTTGGCCAAGTTGAGCAAGGTTTCTTGAAATTGAGAATTTTGTGTCTGCAAGTCTTTCACGGTCTTCTCGAGATCCATCTTACTGAAATAAACAGTAGAAAGATGAGGAAACATGTTTCGAAAACCTGCTTATGTTATGATGCATGTAATGCGAATGCAAATGTTTTCAAGGACTTTTAAGATTTAAATTTGTTTAAACAAAGAAGGAACAAACATTAATTGGATTAATAAGTTTAAATGATTAAAAAAGGTACCTCTTGGGCTTACAATGGAAGAAGCCAAAAATAATACGAAGTAAACTCCTAGAACAAAAGAGACTCAAATTTCCCATGAGCGCATCCTCTTTGGTGCAATGTAGGCATTCAAACTCCACTCTTCATGAAGTTGTCTCGTGAGCTCTAAAACCTTCTTCTCGCTTGCTTAGAACTAGGCTTCAAAGATGTCACACTCCCCTTTGAGTTGGATCCATGATCTTTGCAACTCCTTGAGAGTAGCAGGCATGTTAGGGCGAAGAATGGTGTAGGGAACGTCTCCTTTGGCAATAGGCTCCATGATGATAGGTATAATGGCCTCATATGGCATCATGTGGTTTTGAACGCGAGCTCGCACCCACTTGAGATAAGGCTCCAAAGGAATGTAGCTCTTATGCCCCAATGTCTTGCTATCAAATTTGTTCACCCTGCCCCAAGCTCGTACAAATCTTTAATGATAACCTTGAGCATCGTTCTCATAGTCAAAAACAATTCCTTGGACAAGTGCGTCATGAGGACCATCCCTCCTAGCATACTCAAACCGTCAAAAAGAAAAGCAAGGATTATAAGTGATACCTCCCTTAATTCCAAGAAGAGGGACATTAGGGAATTCACCATAACAGTCAATAATGGTAATGTCCTCCAAAGAGTGAGAACACCAATGAATATCCAAATGTGTGAGTGACATCAACCTATTAGACCATCTCATGCCTTGCTCATTCTTCAAAACAGATCGAGGAAGGTGCGAAATAACTTACCTAGATAAAAAAGGAGTGAAACACATAATAATTCCTCTTCTCTTTATGGTGCGAGCGTAAAGAAAATGCAATATATCTCCAAGTAAGGTAGGCACCAGGTTACGAGATAGAAAAACTTTGACCGTATTCACATCTATGAGTTGGTCCAGGTTAGGAAATAGTACCATCCCATAGATGAGAAGAGCCAAAACTTCTTCAAAGGCTTGTAAGTCTAAATAATTCCAAAAATGTTGAGCCTTCTCAAACAAAAACTTGGATAAAAACCCCTTAACACCACTTCTTGTTTCCCAATTTGCCACAATGTCAAACCGTTGCAAATGTAAATCTCGAGCAATCTCCTCAGGTCTTGGGTCTCTCTTAATACTGGTGAAGGGTAATTGATCAAGAATAGGCACTCCTAAGAGTTTAGAAAACTCCTCTATAATAGGCACTAGTTGGTAATCAGGAAATGTAAAGCAATGGTGCTTAGGATCAAAGAATTGGAAAAGAAAATGTACCATATCCTCTTCAAAGTTTGTTGTAACCAAGTTGATGAGACGATCGTATTTCTTAGTGAATGGATAATCATTGGGAACCTTTGATGCTAATTCATTAAGTTGAGGAGAAACATTCACAAGGTTGATTCGGATAGTATTTCTTTGCATGGAAGCCATGTCCTACAAAATAGCACAAAGATAAATCCCAAAGTCCTTGAAATGGTTAGCATAAATGCAATGGTGTGATGTTATGATGTTATGTACATATACATACAAAGCAAACAAGTCTTTAGGTGTAGGCTTGCATGGGTTCATTGGTAAGTGCCCTCTTGAAGTTTAGTTGGTTCAACCTGTCCTAGAAAGCAATCGGGTTTTAGGGGCTCTCAATATCATTGATCTTTCTTCATTGGGAATTATTTCAGTGCAAGCCTCTTTTTTGACGACCGAAATATCCCAAAAGTTAGATCTCAATGAGCGTAGTATCGAGTATCAACCAACTTTAGACTGCACCAAAGCCAGCTACCTCACTACTTCCTAATGGCCAAGTTGTTCAGTTAAAGGTTATAAGGTTCGTTAGTGCTTCATGATACCATACAGTGGCCCCGTATTCTCCTTAATTCTCCATAAGGGATACCAGTACCCACAAATGTGTCACAATAACATAGCTATTGTCTCAACCATATCGGTGTACACCGTATAGTCTCCACAACTTTTGTTATTTACCTAATGGTGTTCCCAGATCCGGGTAGAGGATCAATAAAAACCCAAACAAGGACCCATAAATGTAAATCAATCAAATCAAACAAAGAAAGAATTTAAAAGGTGATCTAGCTCTAAGGTAACCCCACTTTTATGTTCCCTAACAGAGTCGCCAGTTCTTTAATACAGTAGGAGAACTGACTTGGGTGTTTTGCGTTTTATCGCAATTGTTGCGGATAGAAAGAGTCGCCACCGACTTTTCTTTTATCCAATAAAGGAAAGGGTGAAAAGAATAGGAAAGACCTTTTGATAATTTTCTTGAGTTCGGGGGGTAAGTTATGAAAAGGGAAGGTGTTAGCACCCTTTTCATCTGTAGTTATCTACGGGCTCTTAGTTGCTAGCTCACTTTGAAATGCTTTACTTGAAATGTCTTTGTGATTGATTTTGAAAGCATTTTTGAAAAGTTCCTTTGTTTTGGAGAACTTTGTAATGATTCTTATCTCTATAAGGATGTATACAAAGTGTTGACTTTTGAAAATATTTCATTTGAAAGTGTTTTTATGTTTGAAAGATGTTTTGGAAATGGTTGTGAGCAAGCAACTACGAGCGTTCTACCTACTCAAAAAGTCTTAGTTCTTTTCCTCCTCCCTTAGATATGGCTATCTTACCATTGATTGATAAGAAGCCCTATCATTGGATGTGAAAGGACAGACGTGGATCATTGTACAGTCATAGAAGGCAACATTGTAGGATACCTTATCAATTTGTCGTAAGGGTATAAGGTCTTTTGCTGAAGGCAACATTGAAGGGTCATCGAGAGACTATGATCTTGTATTCAAGGGTCATTGCTAAAGTATCTCACGTTCGAGGGTCATGACTGTTTACTTCTCAAGGCAACAAGTGAGGTTAACTCTAGAGGTACAAGTGTGCAAAGTGTTTGTTTTTTATGCATTTTGTCTTTGAATTAGGGTTTGCTATTTGTTAATTTTAGTCTTACCATACAAACCCTAATTACTAGCATTTATATTGAAAACGATAAATTACGGAAATGTAAAATTTTATGCTATTACATCATTTGGGGATGGGGGTACAAATTTAGAAATGGGGAGATAAGAGAAATTACACCTAATTACTATTACAACCATATTGAATGATGTCAAATATATGCACAAGAATGTAAATACAATATGAAAGGAAAATGAAATTGTTTTTATTTGAGTTTTTTTTGTATAAGGGGGTTTAACTTAATTAAATTAAAAGGAAAAATAACTAATAAATCTAAGTTAATTTAAGAAAACTAAACCTAAGTTATTTTGAGAAAAGAAATTGAATTAATCAAGAAAGCAATATTTAGGGTTTTAAAAAAAAGGTTTTTAGGGTTTGATAAAAACAAGAAATTGATTAATGAAAATTTCTAAATTCTAATTTGATTAAATGAAAAGAAAGATTTAAATAAATCTAAGTCTAAATGATTTAATTAAGAAAAGAAATTAAATTTAATAAGAAAATATATTTTTGGTCTTTTTGCTTTAAAAGAAATAAAATAAAAATACTAAAATATTCTAAATAAAACATAAAATATTTTATTGGATTTTTGATTTAATAAAAATAAAAATAATAATAATAAAGAAAAGAAAATATAAGAAAATATATTTTTGGTCTTTTTGCTTTAAAAGAAATAAAATAAAAATACTAAAATATTCTAAATAAAACATAAAATATTTTATTGGATTTTTGATTTAATAAAAATAAAAATAATAATAATAAAGAAAAGAAAATAAAATATAATATAAAAGAAAGGAAAATAAAATAAAATATAAAAGTCAAGGAGGTGTGAAATTGAATTGGGGGGTTTATGAGTAAAATAGTTTTGTATTCAGGTTAGGCCCATTGTGGTTTTTGTTTGGAATAAAAAAGCATGAGCAAATAAAAGGCATGGGCCTGCATGTTGTGGCAAGTAAACAGGTTGTAAGGAAAAGTAAGAATGATTAAGCCCATTGAGATGAGGCCCTGGCACGCCTAAAAGAAGCAAAAATGTTAGAAAAAAATCAAAACAAAAGGTCCTTGGGGTTCGAACCCAGGACCTTATAGGGTAATGCCTTACGCGCGCGCTCTCTACCACTGGGGTGACTATAGATCTGTTTATTAATACAAAACCATAAATATATATTTGAAAACCCATCTTAGGCCTATGTCATATTCTTCCTCGCATCAGCTTCTATGAACAACATTTTTGAACTCTGTAACTTGCTCGTTTCTCAACCATTCTAAAAAATGCAAACATCAAACTTGTTAGAAATTTCAGCATGATTCAAAATATGTAAGCTAATTAACCTAACTCTCAAATATGAACACGAATTTTATTGGTACCAAATTTTGACCTAAATATTTCAGAAAGTTCAAGACTAAAATTCACACTACTCGGGCAATATAAATGAATTCCAAGGACATGATCAGTTTCTGGGATATGATATATACATTTTACCTTCACAAATCAGAATCAAATGATGCTTGTATGAAGAGAGAGAAGTTTAGAAAACTCACCTTGCAGATGGAGATCATGTTTTAAGTTTTAGCAAGTTTTGAGGTTTCCCAATTATCTATTTAGCTTGCCTGGACCTCTTTGAGTATGTTGCAACCTTACTTTGCTTTGAAAGTCCCTGAGTCTCCTTACTCAAGTCAACTTGCAGGCTTGATGTTTGAAAATGGTGAATGATGAAAATGGAGTTATAGGAGTGTAACAGGTGTTGAGATAGCTTTGATATGATGTATAAAGAGTGTATGGATGATTAGATTTGAAAACGCATGAGTGGTTTTTGATTTGGGGGTTTGAAGTTCAAAACTATCAAGTTATGGCCAGTTCTGTACAGCAGGATGCTTGGGAGGTTTTTTGAGTTCTTGAGCTCATGCCTTTGCTTAAATAGTTTCTATAGTTATATAAAAAAGGTTAGAGGACTTGAAGTTGATATATCTGTGAGATATAAGGTTATGGCTATGTTACTTGATTTTGAAGAAAAGTGGAAAACATGGTTTCAAGGCATAGTACAAGCATGGTCTGAGTTTATTGGAGGCTCTAGACATGTTGCTTTTATCTTTGAAATTTCTTGTACTCATATGAAACAAGTTGGGAGCTCAAGAAGTTGACTTTGCATAAAGGCTTGCTTTACTAGAATGGAAATGGTGACTTTCTCCCTAAAATGGAAAAATGCTTTGGATAATGCTTGAATCAATTGGACAATTTATCAATCATTTGTGTAAACATTAAATTATGGAGTGATTAACAAGTTTGAGGCCTACAAAGAAAATATTATGCGGCATGGCTATGAATTGGTCAAGTGTTCATCACAAATTCTGCCTTGTAAATCAAGAATGAAACCCTAACTTCATCCTTCGATTCTCTTAGCTCAAACATGATCTCAATGAGTTATTTTACTTTTTGGAAATCTTGTAAAATCCTATACAACATTCATTTTTTCCATTTTTTAAGAATCCAATTGGAACTATGTGAAAAGTTGTCATGAAGTTGGTACCAAAAATCTGCCTAACTAGGTCAAATTTTCACTAAGTGTTTAAAGAAAAAGTTCATGACTTTATGGCCTTATAACTCAAAATCTAAGATTTTTTTGGACATGAGCCCTCTAATACAAGTGTGTATAATTCATCAATATCTACAACTTTAATTTTGAAAGTTTTCCTTGAATCATCTTGCATCATAGTAAAAAATTGGCATGAAGTCATGAAGAAAAGCATGTATAAAACACTTATAAACATTTCTAAGTCTTAGAAACTTTGACTTTTCAAAATGAATTTTTACTTTCTTGATTTATTGATGATCAAGCTTCATATTTTTGAAATTCTTAATGAAATGTGATCTTTGAAACTCAAATTTGATCAAAAAGTCAAAGTTTGACTTTTGGTGTATCGGTTGACTTTTCATCAGTTGACTGAATTTCAACTATCAATCAATTGATCTTGAGAAATGTTTTCAGCCATGAAATTAGGTCAACATGTTGTATTTGAATCCTTGAGATTATTATCCAAGCCATTAGATCATGTATTAGGTCAAAAGTAAAAAATCAAGCCTTCTCAGTCAAAACCCTAATTTTGACCATTTTTCCCTTTTGATGATCTGAGTAATTTTCTTAGGGAATTGTGATCCAAACATGATCAAGTGATAAATATGAGTTCAAAATGTTTATATGGGTCAAAAATATTGAAGTTTGACTGTAAGTTAACCATAATTGACTTTTTACCCAATACAACTGATTTTAGGTCATCTGATCAATTGACTGAGCAAACTTGAACTGCAAGACTTGAAACTTGACATGAGAAATCTAGAAGTTCCATAATGATCCATGAAAGTCATATAAGGAATTAAAAGTCACATTATCCTTGTGAAAACTCAAACCCTAATTTGAGGCATCAGTGTTAAGGAGATGTCTTGACCTAGTCAATCCTTGTGCAAGCTTAAACTTTTGAAGATCCTCGTGAGAAATGTCTTGAGAAAAGAGAGGGAAAATTTTGGGGTACAACAACTGGCTTTAGCAATATTCTTGACATTTGACAAAGGTTGGATTGGAACTTCCACACCATCCTCCAAGATTGTAGCATTGTATTTGTATGGCACGACTTTGTCTGATTCGTAAGGAACAGGACCCAGCAAGCAAATCACCACTGGAGCAACAGCTGGTTTGCTATGGCACTCAATCTCTATAGGAGCGGGAACACTAAAACAAGGAACAATAACATTCACCCCCTCTTCAAAATACTTAGACATCACAAAATCATTACTGGAAAAACACATCTTCATATGAGGAAAAGAATTCGTATGCAGTAGCATACTCATCATCTGACATAGTTTCGATCGAGCAATCTTCAATCACGTTAATCCCATGGTAATCATCTCTATTTCCTGAAATCTTGATAGTACCATTGTCCAATAACAACTAAACATCCTTTCTCACTATGAAACAACCACGGGAATCTCTGCAGCAGATCCGGCAAGACCCATAATGGTGTTCTTCTTGACCATCCACGTGACAGAAGGTAGCGTGTAACTGCACTAAATCATCATTCATATGATTCGTGTCAAAAATCCAGAATTCTCCAGGACATCCTAAGACCATATTCATATCTTCTTCGTACTCTGCCCTAGGTCTGATTATATGAATGAGGTCTTCGTCTATCATTTCCTAAAGATCAGCTTTTATCTCATCACATCCTTGGATATCTGTACTGCAAATACCACAACCAGCATGGTCATGCGTATATTAACTAAACTCGCAAAGGTCAGCATGCATCTTTACTAAATCTCCTGTAACCAGGTTGATATCAAAAATCCAGAAGTCGCCAGGACAACCAGCAACCATGTTTACAACATTTTCCCCTCCATACTTTGGCAAAGGATTATCTTTCACATTAGGGACAACATCTTTAAAGGATAAAAGGCCAAATCTCACCATCTTTTGTACTTCAGATTTCAAAGGATAACCGTTCTCAATATTGTGCCCTGGTGCTCCCTGATGAAAAGCACACGTCTAGTCTGCCTTATAATACCAAGGTAAAGGTGATGGTATAGAAGGGGGTGGCCTGGTCTCAACCATTTTTTTCTGAATAAAAGTCATGAGTAACTCTGCATAGCTCCTTAAAATTGAGTCAAAGGCTTCTCTTTTATGACTTTGCCCTTGATTCCCCTAAGGAGATGATCTCTGATAAGTAACTGTGGTTGGAGCTACATTGACGACTGGAGTCACAAAAGAAACATGTTACTGGTACCATTGATGCCTTCTAGTTGGTCTAATCTTTCTTTCTCCAATAACAACATTCATTTCACTTTCTTTCTTTCGAGAGAAACCGTACGTCGACTTCTTTGTCCCTTCATCTTTTGTCAAGCGCCCTTCTCTGTCATCCTCTTCCAAATGAACACCCATGCTTACCATTTCGATAAAATCACTCGGCGCACTAGCAATCATCCTTTCGTAATAAAATGATCCAAGTGTTTTTAGGAAGACCTTGGTCGTTTCTTGTTCTCCTATAGGTGGCACCACCTGGGCAGCTATCTCGCGCCATCTATGCGCATATTCTTTGAATGACTCCTTGTCTCTCTGAGCCATTGCCCTCTACTAGTCACGGTCAAGCGCCATGAACATATTATACTTACATTGTTTGATAAAGACTTCCCCTAGATCATTGAAGGTGCAGATACTACTACTATCCAAACTCATATACCACTTCAGAGCAGCACCGGTTAAACTATCTTGGAAGAAATGAATGAGCAAATGCTGATCATCAGTATGGATATACATTTTTCTAATATACATTACCACATAGTTACGAGGACAAGAGTTGCCCTTGTACCTCTCAAATTCCGGTACTTTAAACTTGGCTGGCACCTTTACCTTGGGAACCAGGAAGAGCTCACTGACGTTTTGTCCAAACAATTCTTTTCCTTGAAGGGCCTTCATTTCCTTCTCCATCTCATTGAAATGGTCTTGAAAGACATCCAATCGATTATAGAAACCCACACTTTCACTCGGTGGGGGAACAAGACGATAAACTTCATCATTAACAAACGACATAACATTCATCGAAGGAGGTGCAGTATAATGGATCTCATTTCTAGCAGCAGGAGTAATATGCACCATAGGAGGTGCGAGAGTAGCAGTAGCTTGAGCGTCAAGATTAAAACCTTCTGGCATGAAGTTTTCAGGAATTCCCCACGGGTAACCCTGAGGCATACGGTTCTGAGAAACAGTTACTGGGGTAACAGAAACGGGAACTGATGGACCTTTAGAAGAATTTGTTGTTTGTTGAGGTTGAGCAAGTGGTGGCTGATTCTGAGCAGACACCAATTATTCCATCAAAGAAGTCAGATTGGCCATACCGATCTTCAAAGTGGTAACTTCTTCGTGCAGCTCGCGATTCTCTTATTCAAGATTCTCTATTTTCTTCCTGGAATTGGCTCGAGTATTGTACCAGTGAGACAACTTGCTGAACGAAGTAGATAAATTTAGTAAGACACATGGGTATGAACAGAAATATAAGAAATATGTACCAGATGATGCATGATATGCGATGCACATGATTTATTTTATTATTATTAATACTTCAAGGGACTCAAAGAATTATAAACAATTTGAAAATATTAAAGTACCAACACATTTTGAATTACTGAAAAATCTCATTTTAATAACTTCAAAATGGATTACAACTTTTTAGTACAAGTTTCAACAATCCCAAGTATAAGAAGAAATATAATCTAAAATCCTAAAAAAGAAAAGCTGGTGAAGATCACTCCACACACTGACACTTTCTTGTGAGTCTTGTAATCTGAGCCTTCAACTGCTTGTTCTCTTCTGCATACATGTCGGCAACCACTTTCCAACCACTAGAGTCGGGAAGTGAATGACTAAGTCCTGACTAAGCTCTAGAGGAAAATAAATCCTCTAGTCTCTCTATCATCTCTACAACATGACTCTCAAGAATCTTGATCAAGTCATCCTTCTCCTTCAAGTCTTCTTGGTAGGACATCTCTAAAGTCTGACACTTATTCTTCCAAGCCTCATTCTCCTGCTGCATCCTGACTAGGGTGAGATAAAGCTCTTACACATCATCTAAAAGGGGAGGAGTGGTCTTCACAAACACATCAGGAATATGTACTTCTCGAGAATACGGAATCTTCAACTGAATTTCCCTTGCATGTACCCACTAGAGATAAGGTTCCAAAGAAACAACTCTTCTAGGTCCCAAGTCCTTTCTACTCTTCCTGTGAATATGGCGTCAAGCCTTTGCAATATCCTCCTTATCTTTCTTATGATCCTCTCCCTCTTTGAGAAAGAAACCACTCAGATGGATACTATTTGGCTTATCTCTCATCGGATATCCAAGTTGTTGTCGTGCAAGAAGGAGATTGTAGTTAATTCCTCCCTTTGTACCAAGAAGAGGTACATTGGGGAAACTACCACAACTATCAAAAATATCTACATCATGGTAAGCCTTATGATACCAAACAATATCTGAATGAGTGAAGGCCATAATATTTGGAGCCCAACGAGGTTCCTTCTTGACATCCCAAAAAGCATCAGACCAAGGTAAGTGAGAAATAAATAACTGATACAACAAAGGCGTGCAGCAAATGATCATCCCTCCATGATAAGAATCCTGAAGATGAATAGAGTAATAAGCATCTCCTAATAATGTAGGGACTGGATTCCCTATCAAAAATATCATGATGGCATTGATATCCACAAAGTTGTCGACGTTCGAAAATAAGAACAACCCATAAGCAAGCAGAGCAAATATGGCCTCAAAAGCAACTGTACTCTTCATCCTAACAAAGTAACGAGCTTTCTCTAATAAAAATTGGGCGGGTAATCCTCAAATTCCTCCTTTGGTAGTCATGTGGGCCTCAATCTCAGACTTCCCCAAATGAACCATAACAACAATCTCATGAGACTTAGGCTCTTCCTCCAAACTGTTGAATGGAACACAATCGGTAATAGGTAAACCCAGTGGATAAGAATACTCCTCTAATGTAGGCATCAATTGATAATCATGGAAAGTAAAACATCGATACATTGGATAATAAAACTGGACCAAAGTCGAGAGAATCCCCTCCTTCATCCTGAGCTTCACGAGAGACACGATGGATCCACACTTCTTCCAAAAATTTGTAGAACTCTCAATCTCGGGAATCAGACTCATCAAATCATCTATCTTAGGATTCTTGAAACTATACTTCCGAGTCTTTCTTTTTCCAGAATCCATGGTCAAAAGTACCTAGATATTCAAAAAAAGTTAACTTTAAGTCCCTTGAACCAAAATGTTTAAAGGATGCACATGGGTGCATGAATGCATGATACAACAATCACACACAAGATCACAAACATGGGGGGTTCAAAGGTTCGACGTCACGAGCACGAAGTCAAAGTTACTACCTGTTGTACCCAAAAAATTTCCATCTCACTTATCAAATATTTTCTCACAAAGATCTCTTTTGGTTCAAGGCTGCACTAGGGTTGATCAGCTCAAAACACCTCCTTAAGCACTGATGACCAAAATTAGGGTTTGAGATTGCACAAGGATAATTGAATTTTAAATGCTTCATATGAATTTAATGGATCATTATGGACCCCCAAGATTACTCATGTCAAGTTTCTAGCCTTGGATCACACTTTTGCTCAGTCAATTGAGCAGTTGACCTAAAAATCAGTTGTATTGGGGAAAAAGTCAACTATGGCCAATTTACAGTCAAACTTCATAATTTTTGATCCAAATCAACATTATAAACTCATATGAATCATTTTATCAAGTTTAGACCACAATTCCTCAAGAAATTTGATCAAATCATCAAAAGGGCAAAATGGTCAAAATTAGGATTTTGACTGAGAAAGGGCAATTTCTGATTTTTGACCTAGAAAATGGTCAATTGGATTGAAGCATGACCTCAAGAGTTAAATTGAATAATTTTGACCTAATGGCATGACCTAAAACACTGCTCAAGATCAATTGGATTGATAGGGAATTTTCAATCAACTGATCAAAAGTCAACTGTACACTGAAAAGTCAAACTTTGACTTTTTGGTCAAAATCCAATGTCAAAGATCACAATTCATAAAAACATGTCAAATATGAAACTTATTCATCAAGAAATCAAAAAGTCAAGATTTCATTTTGAAAAGTCAAAGTTTTCTAACAGAAATTTTTCTAAGTGTTTAAAACTTCATGTTTTTTCATAACTTTGAGCCAATTTTCCACCATGATGCAAGATGATTCAAAAGAAACTTTCAACATGAAAGTTGTAGATCTCCATGATATCTACAAAATTTCTTTACACAACTTCTTCTAAAAATTCTTGGATCTGAATTTATTAATTCATAAAGTCATGGTCTTGAAATTGAACACTTAGTGAAATTTTGCCCTAGTTTTGGTCACGATTTTGACCTAACTTCATGGTAATTTTTCATATAGTTCCGAAAGGAATTTTCTAAAGCGATTCGAAGAGGGGTTGTATAGAAAATTGCAAGCTTTCCAAAATGTCCAAGAACTCCTTGAGATCATTTGTGAGCAAGGAGAATCGAAGAGATGAAGTTAGGGTTTTCAAACTTGAATTACAAGCCATTTCTTGATGAACAAGAATTCAAATCCAAGCCTATGCTTCATATTCTTCACTTTGCAGGCCTCAAACTTGTTTTTCACTCCATAATTAAATGCTTACAAAACATATGGAGCCATTGTCCAAGCATTTGAATCATTACCTAAGTTGCATTTCCATTTTTGGAAGAAAGTAACCATTCCATTCTTGTAAAGAAGCTTTAATCACAAAGTCAATGCATAGAGCTTTGTACTTGCTCCTTCTGATCACAAGCAATGTCAAAAGCAAAAGCAACATGTCTAGATCCTCCCATAAACTCAGGTCATGCTTGTACTATGCCTTGAAACCATGTTTTCACTTTTCTTCAAAATCAAGTAACGTAGCCATAACTCTACATCTCGTGCTTCTGACCTCCTCAATTACTATAACCTTTTCCTTACTTATGCACAAGTATATTGCAACATAACACATGATTTCAAACCCCCAAGAACTCTCCAAAAGACCCTTGCTGCATAGAACTGTCCCACTTGACAGTTTTGAGCCAAAAGTCTCCATCTCCATTTCTACTCGTGCATTTTGATTCTTAACCATCCATACACCTTACTTACATCATATACAAGTGATCCAAGCCCCTGTTTGAAGACTGTAACTCCTCCATCATTATCCCCCATTTCCAAATTTGAAGCTTGCAACTTGACTTGAGTTGGGAGTTTCAGCCATCCTCAAAGCAAAGTAGGAGTTGGAACACACTCAAGGAGTACCAGGAAAGTTACAGAAATCATCAGGCCATCACAAAGGTTGCTCAAACTCCATACACGACTCCAGCTGCAAGAGGTATGTTTTCAAACTTCTATATCTTCATAAAAGCAACATTTGAGTTTGATTTGTGAAGATAAAATGTAGATACTATTGCCACGAAGCTGTACATATCCATAGTTTTCATTTATATGGCCTGAGTTTAGAGAATTTTAGAGTTGAAGTTTTCTGAAATTTTTAGGTTTTGAATTAGGGCCAAAAAATTCTCATTCATCTTTGACTGTTAGCTTAAGTTATTTACATGGTTGGATTCGTGGGAAGAAATGTCATAACTTTCATGTTTGAACTTTCCATTTTTGTTGAGAGATGAAGAAGATACAGGTCCTTTGGCTGGAGGTTGAAGATTAAGTGTAATCAGGGCGCATTTTGTGTTATGTATTTATCCTTTCACATAAGTTAACGGATGTATCACCACCCCAGTGGTTAAAGCGTGCGCCTGTCACCCTTATGTCCTGGGTTCAAGCCCCAGCTTGACCTTTTGCTATTTTTTCACTATTTTCTGACTTTTTGTGTTTTTTTTTGCAGCGCTTGGGCTTTCATATGTGCCTAATCATTTTTTTCTCATAATACCTCTTGCCTTACTAACCCACCCCCTGACTTTTCTTTATATTTCTATTTTTATTTTATTTTTCTTCATTATTATTATTATTGATATTATTATTATTATTATTACTATAATTATTTTCATAAATCATAAAAAATCCAAATTTATTTTTATTTATTAGTCATACTTGTATATATTTATTTTCTCTATAAAATAAAAAGATAAAAAACATTTTCTTAAAATAAATAAATTTCATTTCTTTTTCTAAAGTATATGATTTTTAGACTTAGGTTAAATTAATATATCTATTTTATTTTCTTAGTTAAAATTAATTTAGAATTTAAGTTATTTTAATTAATTAACTTTCATTTTATTTTCATTAATTTAAAACTTTTTCTCATAAAAAATCCTAAAAATCCTTTTCAAATTAATTTCTTTTCTTAATTAGTTTAAGTTAATTTTATTTAATTTTAATTAATCATTTTCTTTAATTAGGTCAAGATAAAACCCCTTTCATAAAAAACAACAAAAATCATTTCTTCCATTTATATTCTTGCATTTTATTTTCAACTTTGTACAATATTCAATTTGGTTGTAATAGATAATTAGGTTTAATTTTCTTGCAATCCCCATTTGTAAATTTGTACACCCCCTCCCCTAATGATGTAATAGCGTAGTAATTTTACTTTTCGCAATTTATCGCTTTATATAAATGCTAGTAATTTGGGTTTGTATGAGAAGTTAAAATCAACAAGTAGCAAACCCTAATCAAAGACTAAACAAAGCATGAAAATCAATACGCTTGCACACAAGCACCCCTAGGGTAAAATCCACTTGGTGGCATTATAAAAATGACCATATTATGCATGTGAGATATCTTAGCAAAAACAAGAAAAAATACAAGATCATAGTCCCTCTATGAAGCTATCTATGTTGCCTTTTCAAAATGATCTTAGTCCCTAAAGAAAGATGCTAAGATACCTTGCAACATTGCTAATCATGGCTATACGATGACCCACGCCTGTCCCGTTTACATCCAAAGATAGGGTGACTTACCAAATCAATGGTAAGATAACAATGTCAAAGGAAAGAGGAAATAAACATGAAAGACTTTTGAGTAGGTAGATTGTTCCTAGTTGCTTGCTCAATTTCAAACCAAAACATCCTTGCTATTTTCAAAACAAACACCAACACTTTCAAAAAACATCTTTCAAACTTGAAACATCTTTCAAAAGATAAACACTTTGTATACATTCTTACGAACGAGAATCATTACAAAATTTGCATAAACGATGGCGCCTTTTCAAAATACTTTCAAAAAATCACACAAAGCACATTTTCAAACAAAAGGAAGTGATCTAGAAAAGCAACTAAGAGCCCATGGAAAACCATGGATGAAAAGGGTGCTAATACCTTCCCTTTTCATAATCTACCCCCCGAACTCAAGAAACAATCTCAAAGGTATTTCCTGTTCTTTTCAGCCCTTCCTTATTGGATAAAAGAAAAGTCGGTGGAGACTCTTGCTAACCGCAACATTTACGATAAAACGCAGAACAACCAAATCAGTTCTCCCACCGTATCACAGAACTGGCGACTCTGCTGGGGAAATTTTTAAAAGTGGGGTTATCTTAGGGCTAGATCACATTTACTTGCTTTATTTGTTTGACTTGTATGCTTTACATTATGGTTCTTTATTTGTGTTTGAATCCTCTACCCGGATTTGGTATACCTTATAGGTAAGTAGCAATACATTGTGGAAACTGTGCGGGGTATATCGACACGGTCTAAGAAATAGCTATGTTAGTGTGACATATTTGTGGGTACCAGTAGCCCTTGAGTATTCAAGGAGAATACGCGGCCGCTGAGTGATGTCATGAAGCACTAATGAAATTTTAGAACCTTTACTTGACCAACTTGGCCTTTAGGATGTAGTGAGATAACCGACTTTGGTACAGTCCGAAGTTGGTAGATACTCGATACTACACTCATTGAGATTTGGTTTTTTGGGATATTTCGGTCGCCATTTAAGAGGCTTGCGCTGAAAAAATGCCCAAGGAAACAAACCAGTGATATTGAGCTCCTTAGAACCCGTTTACTATTACTAGGATATGTTTGAGCCAACTAAACTTCAAGAGTGTACTTACCTATGAGGCTCCATGCAAGCCTAAACCTAAGGACTTATTTGCTTTGTTTGTATATATATACTTGTACATAACATCATAAACATCATAACATCATACTCATATTCACTAACCATTTCAAGGATCTTGGGATTTATCTTTATTCTGTTTTGTAGGACACGGATTTTGTTCGCAGGAAAACCATTCAAGTCAATCTTGTAAGGATCCATCCTCAACTTAAAGAGCTAGCATCAAGGATTCATGAAAATTCTCCATTTACCAAAAGACATGGTCGCTTGCTAAACTTGGTCACCTCCAACACTGATGAGGACATGATGAAGGTGCTCTTCTAGTTCTTTGATCCTCTACACCATTGCTTCACATTTCTCGATTATCAACTTGTGCCTACTTTGGAAGAATTATCCTAAATCTTGAGGATTCCCATTCTCAATCAACTACCTTTCAACGGTACAGAAAGAGATTGCTCAAGCTCTACACTTGCAACCATCTGATATCACAACTAATTGGGAAACAAGGAGTGGTGTCAAAGCTTTCCTAGCAAAGTTCTTGTTTGAGAAAGCCCAAAACTGTTGGAACTCTTTGGATTTGCAAGCCTTTGAGGATATTGTGGCTCTCCTCATCTATGGGATGGTTTTGTTCCCAAATCCTGACCAACTCGTAGATATGAACACCATCAAAATATTCTTGTCTCGTAACCCGGTGCCTACTTTGTTAGGAGATATCCTACATTGTTTTCACTGTCGCACTTTGAGGAAGAGAGGTATCCTCATGTGTTGCACTCCTCTCTTGGCAAGATGGTTTATTTTGCATCTTCCCCAATTTGTGTTGAAAAATGAGCAAGGTTCAAGGTGGTCCCATAGGTTGATGACGCTCAGACATTTAGATATTCATTGGTGTTCCCGCTCTTTGGAGAATGTTACTATCATCGACCGTTATAGAGAATTCCCTAATGTCTCTTTCCTTGGCATTAGAGGAGGTATCACTTACAACTCTTTCTTAGTCCTACGACAGTTTGGTTACGCCCGGAGGGATGGTCCCCGTGAGATGCTTATCCAAGGATTGGTATTCGACTACGAGAATGACAATCAAGGTTACCGTCAGAGGTTTATCCGAGCATGGAGTATGGTGAACAAGGTGGATAGCAAGACACTAGGACACAAGAATTCTATCCCCCTCAATCCTTACCTTAAATGGGTACGAGCTCGCGCTCAAAAACTTGTGATGCCTTATCCCTCCATCTTACCAGTCATCGTGGAGCTTGTGGTTGAAGGAGATGTTCCCTACACTATCTTCCATCCCGACATGCCTACCTCTCTCGAAGACTTACAAAAGGGTTAAATCCAGCTGAAGGAAGAACGAGATACTTTCGAGGCTCAATTCTATGCTAGTGAAAAGAGGGTCTTGGAACTTACGAAGCAACTACAAGAAGAGAAAAGTGTGAACACTTATCTCGCGCCAAAGAGGATGCGTTCAGTCTTTTTGTCTTAGAAAGTTATTTTGTAAGCCCAAGAGGCATGATGTAATATTTCTTGTTTTGTCTAATGAGAATTAACGTTTGTTTATTCTTTTGTCTATACAAATTCAAATTTCATTAATCCTTGAAATCATTTGCATATACATAATCATGCATCATAACATGACAGGTTTTCGCATAACAGGTTTCCTTATCTTTCTGCTGTTTATTTCAGCAAGATGGATCTAGAGAAAAACGTGAAGGATCTCCAAACCTAGAATTCTCAGTTTCAGGTGACTCTACTAGACCTAGCCAAGGGGAAGCAAGATATGATGTCTTTGCTGGCCGTTAAGAAGAAGCCAAAGAAGAAAGCTCTACTCAACACCGGTAGAAGGTTCAAGGAGACAGTCTGTCAAATCCCAATAGGAGGAGATTCATCTGAAGAGGATGAGAACCAGATTGGTGAGGTCAAAAGTACTCAGGATGACTGTATCAATGATCAAGTATTCGATGATATGATTATTTCAACGAGCAGTATCCACCCGCTGATATCAAATACAAGCAGTTAGAACGCAGATTGAAAGCTGTTGAAATTGAAGCCGTCCCCGATTTAGATTTTGATGATTTGGGTTTGATCTCTGGGGTAGTCATTCCCCACAAATTCAAAATACCAATATTTGCAAAGTATGATGGGGTTTCTTGTCAAAAACTCCATTTGAAGTCTTATGTGTGCAAGATACAGTCGCACACTGCTGATAAGAAGCTCTGGGTTCACTTTTTCCAAGAGAGCTTGGCTGGAACACAACTTGAATGGTTTTATCAGTTAGATGGTTCTCGTATCAATACTTGGGAGGATTTAGCTACTACCTTCTACCATCAGTATCAGTACAACACCGACTTGGCGCCAACGAGGGTTCAGTTGCAAGATATGACCATGGGGAAGAATGAAGGATTTAAGGAATATGCACAAAAGTGGAGAGACCTTGCTAGTAGGGTCCAACCTCCCTTGACTAATAGGGAGCACATCGACATGTTCATGGGCACTTTATCTGGTCCTTTCTTTAATCTGTTGGTTGGCTGCTCTTCTTCTGGTTTCACTAAATTGATCTTAACCGGCGGGAGAGTTGAAAATGGCATCAAAAGTGGGAAGATCTTTGTGGCATCTACCTCCACTCCCAATCCTATCAAGAAACCTTTTTCTGCAAAGAAGGGAGTCAATGCTTTGTACGGGGAAAGGGCTCATACCCAGAAGAACGATCACCCGTCTGTCAATGCTGTCCGAATCTCCAACCCAACTCCTACTCCAAGACCATCTGCAAATCATCAATGTTTTGAAACTCCAAGAAGACAATTTACGAGGTTAGGCATGTCACTGTCTCAATCCATTCAACATTTGCTCAAGGCTAATTTAGTGACATTGCGCGATCCTCCTGCCAACCCTGACACCTCTTCACCGAAGTATAATCTGAACGCTAAGTGTGCTTACCATTCAAGCAGCCCCGGGCACGAGACTGACCAGTGCTGGGCCTTGAAGAACAAAATCCAGGATTTGATTGATAATAAAACTATTGAATTTGATCCTCCTCCAATGCTGAATGTAATCACTTCTCCAATGTCGAAGCATGACAAAGGTGTTAATGTTGTCGAAGATGCAATTTTTGTCGCCTTTATTGAAGAATTGACTACTCCGTTGAGTATAATAAAAAGCAATCTGTTGAAAGTCAGTATTTTCCCGGGCTGTGTAAAAGACTGTGTGTGTTGTACAAGACAACACAATGGTTGTAAAGGGATGAAGAAAGGCATACAATTCCTGATGGATAGCCACGAAATTCTATTCAAGAAGACCCCACTTGCCAAAAGTTTGATTAACAAATGTGAAGACCTCTCCATTATTACCATCTCAAACAAGCCTCTTAGGATCACCTCCAAAGGTCCTATTAGGATTTCAAACGAACCCACTATTGCTCCCTTAATAATTACCAATCCTGGACCAATTCCCTACTCTTCAAATAAGGCAGTACCATGGAATTATGGTGCTGAGGTGTTCTATCATGGGATTAAATAAGACACTTGGATCGAAGAAGAAAAATATGACAATGTTGGTAACATAGCTGGTTCAAGCAAAGTAACCAGAACTGGGAGGATATTTTCACCCGATATCTCACCGTCAGTTGTTACAAGGACGCCCATCCACATTACCGTTGCCAAGCCAAGTACTAATACAAGAGGGAAGGAGAAGGTTGTTGAGCCTAATATGATTGAAGTACCCTTCAAGGACGTAGCTGATGAAGAACCCTCCACTTGCGAGATGGACGATATTTTAAAGATCATAAAAATAAGCGACTTCAAGATTGTAGAACAGTTGGGGCAAACCCCTTCTAAGATTTCAATGTTTTCATTGCTGCTTTGCTCTGATGCCCATGCTTGAACATTAATCAAGTTTCTGAAAAAGGCTCATGTCCCCCATGAGACGACAACATACCAATTTGAGAATTGCGTGGCTAGCCTGACAGCGGATAATGGTTTGGGATTTTCAGATGCTGACTTAATGCCTCTTGGGAAGAATCACAATAAAGCTTTACATGTTTCTGTCGAGTGCAAGGGGACTACCTTAGCACATGTGCTAGTCGACACTAGTTCTTCTCTGAATGTATTACCCAAGGAGGCGTTAGACCGTCTAGACTGTGAAGATTTAGTCTTGAAGCCAAGTGATATCATTGTAAGGGCGTTTGATGGATCAAAGAGGACTGTTCATGGGGAAGTAGATCTTCCAATCAAAGTGGGCTCCCAAATCTTCAACTCCACCTTCTATATTATGGATATTCGCCCTGCCTATTCTTGTCTGTTAGGTCGCCCATGGATCCATAAATCTGGGGCAGTAACCTCAACCCTCCACCAGAAACTCAAATATCCAGTCAAGGGCAGAATAGTCACCATCTGTGGAGAAGAACAGTTTATGGTAAGCCATCTTAACTCTTTCAAGTACGTAGAGATGGATGGAGAATTCATTGAGACCCCGTGTCAAGCCTTTGAAGTCATGCCACCAATGATTGCTTCTACCAAATGTTCTTCTGATGAGTCTAAAGCTATTAAGGCCACGCCAAAGATGGTTTCAGTCAAAGACGCCCGTGCATCAATTGAAGAAGGAAAATGTGATACTTGAGGGCAACTCCTCGATATCCCATTTAAAGCGGACAAGTTTGGTTTTGGCTTCACCGTCAAAGCTCAGAAGGAAGTGAGACGTGCTCGTGCTGGAAAGCCACCTCTTCGCATTGGAAGCCATGAAGTCAACGCCATGGGTGATTCTGATGAAGAAGCTGCATTTAAAGATTGGGTGTATCCAACTATAATAGAGCTGAAGAATTGACATACAAAGGACTTTGTCCCCATCTCCTTCATTGAGGAGTAATCTACTTGTTATTAATTTTCTTTCAATTCAAGAATATGCTGGCTGTAATATTTTAACAATGACTTTTCATCCATTTGCCTGGACCGGAGCACTTTGGTCCATTTGTCAAGGATTTTATTTATGTTCATCTAATCATATGATCATTCAGTACATTGGACTCTTTTTCATTCAAATATTTGTGTTCATTGTCTTTCCTTTCTTTCAAATACATTTTCAAAAAAATAGCCATGTATCTTACATGCACACACACACACACACACACACACACACACACACACACACACACTTGCAGGTCCTCATCCATTCTGGATCCTATTGCCAATGACTCTACTATTGCCGACTATGACTTTGAATGTCCTATCAACCAAGCCGAAGATGAAGGAGAGGAAGATTGTGATATATCGGGAGAACTAGCCAGACTTCTATTACAAGAGGAAAAAGATATTCAACCGCACGAAGAGTCAGTTGAAGCTATCAATCTGGGTACTGAGTCAGATAAGAAGGAAATCAGGATCGACGCTAATTTGGAAAGCAGTGTCAAGAGCATGTTGGTTCAGATGTTGCATGATTATGTGGAAGTATTTGCTTGGTCTTATGAAGATATGCTTAGGTTGGATACCGACATCATAGTCCATCGTCTGTCGACAAAAGAAGACTTCCCCCCGTCAAACAAAAGTTCGTCGCATGAGGCCTGATATGTCTGAAAAGATCAAAGCTGAGGTGATGAAACAATTTGATGTGGGGTTCCTAGCTGTGACATCCTATCCTCAATGGGTTGCCAATGTGGTACCGGTGCCGAAAAAGGATGGAAAAGTTCGCATGTGCATAGACTATAGGGATCTGAATAGGGAAAGCCCCAAAGATGACTTCCCTCTACCACACATTGTCGTCTTAGTTGATAATACTGCTCATCATAAGGTCTCCTCTTTCATGGATGGCTTCTCAGGCTATAATCAAATAACGATAACTCCTGAAGACATGAAGAAGACTACTTTCGTTACGCAATGTGGCACCTTCTTCTACAAGGTCATGCCGTTCGGATTAAAGAATGCAGGGGCAACATATCAAAGGGTTATGGTAGATTTATTTCATGACATGATTCATCATGAGATAGAGGTATATGTGGATGATATGATTGCCAGATCACAAACCGAAGAAGAACATCTCGATCATCTGTACACATTATTCGAGAGGCTGAAGAAGTACAAGCTGAGGTTAATCCCTAACAAGTGCACGTTTGGAGTACGATCTGGAAAGCTTCTAGGTTTTATCGTCAGCAATAAAGGCATTGAAGTTAATCCTGCCAAGGTAAAGGCCATCCAAGAAATGCCAGTCCCTCATTCTGAAAAAGAAGTCAGACGATTCTTGGGTCGTCTCAATTACATTGCCCTTTTCATATCTCACTTGACTGCTACTTGTGAGACAATTTTCAAACTCTTGAAGAAAGATCAGGTAGTCAGATGGAACGATGAATGCCAAGTTGCCTTTGACAAAATCAAATAATACCTACAAGAACCTCCTATTCTCATGCCTCCAGTTGAAGGAAGACCCTTGATCATATACTTGACAGTATTAGAGAACTCTATGGGGTGTGTTTTGGGCCAACATGACGAGTCTGGCCGAAAAGAGCATGCTATTTATTACCTGAGCAAAAAGTTTACCGACTGTGAAACCAGATATTCATTGCTCGAGAAAACTTGGTGTGCTCTGGCATGGGCTGCTCGCCGGCTAAGACAGTATATGTTGACTCATACCACTCTGTTGATTTCTAAGATGGACCCAATCAAGTACATCTTCGAGAAACCTGCCCTTTACGGACGGATAGCCAGATGGAAAATGATATTGACTGAGTACGACATTCAATACACGACTCAAAAGGCCATCAAAGGAAGTGTACTAGAAGATCATTTGGCCCATCAAGCTGTGGATGATTATCATTCAATGAACTTCGACTTCTCTGATGAGAACATCATGCTGATAACTGACTGTGTGAAACCTAGACCATATGACAGACCTGAACAAGGATCCCAATGGACTATGGTATTCGATGGGGATTCTAACGCCTTAGGTAACAAAATTGGTGATGTGATCATCTCTCCTGAAGGTTGCCACACTCATTTCACTTCCAGACTATGCTTCGATTGCACAAACAATATGGTCGAGTATGAAGCATGCATCTCAGGTCTGAAAGCTGCTATTGACTTAAGGATCAAGCATTTGGATGTATTCGGGGATTCCGCCCTAGTGATCAGCCAAGTAAAAGGAGATTGGGACACTAAACACCCTAATCTTATCCTTTACAAGGAACTTGTGCTATCCCTAATTCCTTACTTCGAAGGGATCACTTTTGAGCACTTCCCTGGAGAAGAAAACTAATTGGCTGACGCCTTGGCAACCATGTCTTCAATGTTCAAGTTCACATGGGACAATGAAGCCCCTATGATAACAATTGAAAGATTCGATGAACCTGCACATTGCTATGAGCTTGACACCGATGCGGAAAAGCCATGGTACCATGAGGTGATGAGATACCTTGAAGCACAAGAGTATCCAGAGGGGGAATCTGTCAATGACAAAGTTCTTGTGAAGATTTGCAGCCAAATTCTTCCTAAGTAACAGGATATTGTACAAGCGCAACCATGATTCAACTCTACTCTGATGTGTGGACAAGAAAGAGGCGGAGGAGATCATGGAAGACATGAACGATGGTCTCTTCAGTACTCACTCAAGTGGACATACGATGGCTAAGAAAATCTTAAGAGCCGGTTACTATTGGTCAACGATGGAGATTGATTTCCATCAACATTCAAGAACTTGTCACAAATGCCAAATCTATGCTGACAAGGTCCATGTGCCTCATATCCCTATGAATGTCATGACCGCTCCGTGGCCATTTGAAATGTGGGACATTGACATGATTGGAGAGATCAAGCCCACCTCTTCCAACAAACACCGCTTTATTCTTGTTGCTATCGACTATTTTACCAAATGGGTCGAAGTCGCCTCATTTTCCTCAGTACCCAAGAATATGGTAGCCAGATTCATCAGACACAACCTCGTCTGCCTTTATGGAATCCCCGAAAGGATCATGACCGACAATGGGACTAACCTTAACAATGCTATGATCACTGAGCTTTGCACTCAGTTTAAGATCAAGCATCATAGTTCTTCTCCGTGTAGACCGAAAATGAATGGCACAGTCGAAGTGGCCAACAAAAATATCAAGAAGATTGTGCAGAAAATGGTAGTAACCTATAAGGATTGGCATGAGATGTTTCCGTTTGCTCTACATGGCTACCGTACTTTAGCTAGAACATCAACTGGGGAAACTCCCCTTTCTCTAGTTTATGGCATGGAAGCTGTTTTTCCAGTGGAAGTTCAGATTCCCTCGCTGAGAATTATGAATGAGGTAGGCCTAGGCGAAGACGAGTGGATTCAAACGAGATTGGATCAGCTGAACTTGATTGACGAAAAACGGTTAGCTGTTGTTTGCCATGGTCAGACGTACCAAAATCGGATGATCGAGGCTTTCAACAAAAAGATCAAGCCTCGAGTATATCAAGTTGGTGGCTTGGTGATAAAACGCATCATTCTACCACAAGGCGACCCCAGAGGCAAATGGACTCCCACCTATGAAGGGCCATTTGTTGTCAAGAGAGTTTTCTCTGGAGGTGCCATGATGCTGACTACCATGGATGGTGAAGATTTCCCACATCCTATAAACGTGGACATAGTTAAAAAATACTACGCGTAAAAGACCCGTTAGGTTGACACACCTAGGAAAAATAAGGGCATACAGGCAAACCAAAAGGTTTGGGCAAAAATTAGGGATATATGCAAAAGATTATACACCCGGCAAGTTGAAAACTCGAAAGGGAGACTTGGGCAAAAAAGGGTATCCTGGTGGGCTGAAAACCCGAAAGGGCAGTCCAGGAAAAAGTTAAGGATTAAAAGCGTATGACTATGTCCCATGGAATCAACACAATCAATTTTATAACCAAGGACCAAGTTCAAACGGTCCAAGATCAATCCAATCAACTTCTATCAACGGCAAGAGACATTCAAAGACATTGGGGCAATAGTAGAGTTGGAAGGCAATGAGATCATTTCACATGGCTATTTGTTTTCATTCTCAATTTTGTTTTCCTTTCGACAATTTCCTCTTACTAGGATCTCCGTCTCTCTGTATAAAAATGTCTATTCATGGGCAAAATATCAATACAGATATACTTTGAAGTGCAAAATTTATGTCTTTGTTTTGAATGCAAATTTGTCCAATGACTAAAATTGAATGAACATATGCATATGAACATAATTAAAACTATTTGGCACATGTGTCCTACTATACAGCAGCAAGCATCTCTTTAATGTATATGAAATATCCCCACTGAGTTATCTCATTATCATTATCCCCACAAGGACGGCTATAATAAACCTTTCCCCAATAGAGTTGCCCACAAAGTCTCTTTGCATATGATAATCCCCGACTAGAGTCTCAATCTCTCGGAAGCTCTCTCTCCAGTTAATTCGAATGTTACAAGTTGAAGCCTCGTGGATCTCTTTCTAAAAGAAATTGACCTCCTCAACAGGGTTTATTTCCCCAACAGATTTTATTTCCCTAACAATCATCGAGGAATCACAAAATTCTTCATCCGAGTACATCCTCCCCAATCGAGTTTGTATTCCCCTGACATAGTCTATCTTCTCCAACAAACGAAGATATAGCATAACTCCCCAACCGAGTTCAAATTTCCCCAACATACAACAATCAAGACACCACAAAATTCCCCAGCTGAGCCTGTCTTCCCCAGCTGAGTATATCTTCCCCAGCCAAGGCTATTATCCCCAAACGGAGTCTATCCTCCCCAGTTGAGTGTATCCTCCCCAAACTGAGTATGTCCTACCCGATTGAGTCTACACTCTCCAGTTTTAATTTTCCTTTCAGATTATTGTAAATCATAAGGCCACAACCCCTGATCCTCAATAAATCCATCAACAAAGCCTTTACTATTACCAAAAAGATACTATGAAGCCTGGATCCGACCAGATATTAACACAATTTCCAAGTTATTACTGAAGCCTGGACCCGACCAGATAATAGTTTGACTTCTTCAATTGCTGAAACCTGGACCCGGCCAGATAACAGTTTGAGTATCTGGAACCTGGACCCAACCAGATAATAGTTGATCTCAATTTCAAGATACTATGAAACCTGGACCCGACCAAATAATATTCTAACTCTTCAAATATATAGAAGAACCTGGACTCAACCCGACCAAGGTTTAACTTCTTTTCCCCAATAGAGTTTGCCTCTGCCCCAACAAATTACTGTGAAACCTGGATCCGACCAGATATCAGTTTTCAATTTCATCTTTTCAAGCAAGTTATTGTGAAGCCTGGATTCGACCAGATAACAATTACCCTCAAAGATTCATTGTGAAACCTGGAAACTGACCAGATAAAAACTAAATCCCCAAACAGTTTATGGTGAAACCTGGACCCGACCAGATAGCAATTGACCTTATCAACCTCAGAAATCTGCAAAGCCTGGACCCGACCAGATGACATTTTTTCAAATAGTTTATTGTGAAACCTGGAGCCTGACCAGATAACAATTAACTATGGTCCCCAGAGAGACACTATGAAGTCTGGACTCGACCAATAATAGTACAACTTTCCAAAAACCATGAAACCTGGACCCGAACAGATAATAGTTACCACTTCAAGTTACTGCAAAGCCTGGATCTGACCGGATAACAATTAACTTCCGTATCCCCAACAATTTATTATGAAGCCCGGATCCATCTAGATAACTATTCAATTTCAAGAAAACTTTCTGCAAAGCCCGGAACCCGACCAGATAACAGTTAACTCGTCTCTTCCCCCAGTAAGTTTCCGTGAAGCCTGAATCCGACCAGATAGCAGTTGACTACTTCATCCTCAGCAAATTGTGAAGCCTGGATTTGACCAGATAACAACTAACATTCAAGAGATATTCTCCAGTGAAAGCATCCTTTCAACAAAGTTTAAAGATATGCATATTCTTCATCCCCAATGGCAATCAAGGATTCAACCCCCAGAATTTCCTCAGCAGCAGTCAGGGATTTATTTTCCTGGACAAAAACATACATCTCACATTCATACATCATAGCATGTACATACCATATGCATTTAACATAATACCACATCTGGTGAACATCATGCAGGCATCTGCATTTTACTAATTCTTTTTCTCAATGGGAAAACATCAAGTTTTAGTATAAATCAACGAGATATTTGTGCTGATACTTCTTCTAGTGTTTACCAACATTCCTCAAATGGAATCTATAAGCCCATTCACCATCTATCTTCGAGTGCAAATTTCAGGGCACTCTAGTGTTCAATAATCTTTCACCTTCAAGTCACGAATGACAGATCCGCCAATCTAACTCTTCAGGTTTAAGAAGATTGAACAGGGGAAGCTGTTGTACCCCAAAATTTTACCTCTCACTTATCAAATATTTTCTCAGAAATATTTCTTTTGGTTCAAGACTGCACTAGGGTTGATCAGCTCAAAACACCTCCTTAAGCACTGATGACCAAAATTAGGGTTTGAGATTGCACAAGGATAATTGAAATTTCAATGCTTCATATGACTTTCATGGATCATTATGGACCCCCAAGATTACTCATGTCAAGTTTCAAGCCTTGGATCACACTTTTGCTCAGTCAATTGAGCAGTTGACCTAAAAATCAACTGTATTAGGGAAAAAGTCAACTATGGCCAATTTACAGTCAAACTTCATAATTTTTTATCCAAATCAACATTATAAACTCATATGTATCATTTTATCAAGTTTGGACCACAATTCCTCAAGAAATTTGATCAAATCATCAAAAGGGCAAAATGGTCAAAATTAGGGTTTTAACTGAGAAAGGGAAATTTCTGATTTTTGACCTAGCAAATGGTCAATTGGCTTGAAGCATGATCTCAAGAGTTCAATTGCATCATTTTTACCTAATGGAATGACCTAAAACATTGCTCAAGATAAATTGGATTGATAGTGAATTTTTAATCAACTGATCAAAAGTCAACTGTACACTGAAAAGTCAAACTTTGACTTTTTGGTCAAAATCCAATGTCAAAGATCACAATTCATAAAAACATGTCAAAATATGAAACTTATTCATCAAGAAATCAAGAAGTCAAGATCTCAATTTGAAAAGTCAAAGTTTTCTAACCGAAATGTTTCTAAGTGTTTAAAACTTCATATTTTTTCATAACTTTGAGCCAATTTTTCACCATGATGCAAGATGATTCAAAAGAAACTTTCAACATGAAAGTTGTAGATATCCATTATATCTACAACATTTATTTACACAACTTCTTCTAAAAATTCTTGGATCTGAAGTTATTAATTCATAAAGTCATGGTCTTGAAATTGAACACTTAGTGAAATTTTGCCCTAGTTTTGGTCTGGATTTTGACCTAAATTCATGGCACTTTTACATATAGTTCAAAATGGAATTTTCAAAAGTGATTCAAAGAGGGGTTGTATAGTAGATTTCAAGCTTTCCAAAACGTCCAAGAACTCATTGAGATCATTTATGATCAAGGAGAATCGAAGAGATTAAGTTAGGGTTTTCAAACTTGAATTACAAGCCATTTCATGATGAACAAGAATTCAAATCCAAGCCTATGCTGCATAATCTTCACTTTTCAGGCCTCAAACTTGTTTGTCACTTCATAATTAAATGTTTACACAACATATGGAGCCATTGTACAAGCATTTGAATCATTATCCAAGTTGCATTTCCATTTTTGGAAGAAAGTAACCATTCCATTCTTGTAAAGAAGCTTTAATCACAAAGTCAATGCATAGAGCTTTGCATTTGCTCCTTCTGACCACAAGCAATGTCAAGAGCAAAAGCAACATGTCTAGAGCCTCCCATAAACTCAGGTCATGCTTGTACTATGCCTTGAAACCATGTTTTCACTTTTCTTCAAAATCAAGTAACATAGCCATAACTCTACATCTTGTGCTTCTAACCTCCTCAAGTACTCTAACCTTTTCCTTACTTATGCACAAGTATATTGCAACATAACACACGATTTCAAACCCCCAAGAACTCTCCAAAAGATCCTTGCTGCAAAGAACTATCCCACTTGACAGTTTTGAGCCAAAACTCTCCATCTACATTTCTACTCGTGCGTTTTGATTCTTAACCATCCAGACACCTTACTTAAATCATATACAAGTGATTCAAGCCCCTGTTTGAAGACTGTAACTCCTCCATCACTATCCACCATTTCCAAATTTGAAGCTTGCAACTTGACTTGAGTTGGGAGTTTCAGCCATCCTCAAAGCAAAGTAGGAGTTGGAACACACTGAAGGAGGTCCAGGCAAGTTACAGAAATCATCATGCCATCACAAAGGTTGTTCAAACTCCATACACGACTCTAGCTGCAAGAGGTAAGTTTTCAAACTTCTATCTCTTCATACAAGCAACATTTGAGTTTGATTTGTGAAGATAAAATGTAGATACTATTGCCACAAAGCTGTACATATCCATAGTTTGCATTTATATGGCCCGAGTGTAGAGAATTTTAGAGTTGAAGTTTTCTTAAATTTTTAGGTTTTGACTTAGGGCCAGAAAAATTCTCATTCATCTTTGACTGTTAGCTTAAGTTATTTACATGGTTTGATTCGTGGGAAGAAATGCCATAACTTTCATGTTTGAACTTTTCATTTTTGTTGAAAGATGAAGAAGATACAGGTCCTTTGGCTGGAGGTTGAAGATTAAGTGTAATCAGACCGCGTTTTGTGTTATGTATTTATCCTTTCACATAAGTTAACAGATGTATCACCACCCCAGTGGTTAAAGCACACGCCTGCCACCCTTAGGTCCTGGGTTCAAGCCCCAGCTTGACCTTTTGCTATTTTTTCACTATTTCCTGACTTTTTGTGTTTTATTTGGCAGCGCTTGGGCTTTCATATGGGCCTAATAATTTTTTCCTCATAATACCTCTTGCCTTACTAATCCACCCCCTTACTTTTCTTTATATTTCTATTTTTATTTTAATTGTCTTCTTCATTATTATTATTATTATTACTATTATTATTATTGATATTATTATTGATATTATTATTATTATTATTATTATTATTATTATTTTCATAAATCATAAAAAATCCAAATTTATTTTTATTTATTAGTCATACTTGTATATATTTATTTTCTCTATAAAATAAAAAGATAAAAACATTTTCTTAAAATAAATAAATTTCATTTCTTTTTCTTAAGTATATAATTTTTAGACTTAGGTTAAATTAATATATTATTTTATTTTCTTAGTTAAAATTAATTTAGAATTTAAGTTATTTTAATTAATTAACCTTCATTTTATTTTCATTAATTTAAAACTTTTTCTCATAAAAAACCCTAAAAATCCTTTTCAAATTAATTTCTTTTTTTAGTTAGTTTAAGTCAATTTTATTTAATTTTAATTAATCATTTTATTTAATTAGGTCAAGACAAAACTCTTTCATAAAAAACAACAAAAATCATTTCTTCCATTTATATTCTTGCATTTTATTTTCAATTTTATACAATATTCAATATGGTTGTAATATATAATTAGGTTTAATTTTCTTGCAATCCCCATTTGTAAATTTGTACACCCCCTTCCCCTAATGATGTAATAGCGTAGTAATTTTACTTTTCGCAATTTATCGCTTTATATAAATGCTAGTAATTAGGGTTTGTATGAGAAGATAAAATCAACAAGTAGCAAACCCTAATCAAAGACTAAACAAAGCATGAAAATCAATACGCTTGCACACAAGCACCCCTAGGGTAAAATCCACTTGGTGGCCTTATAAAAATGATCATATTATGCATGTGAGGTATCTTAGCAAAAACAAGCAAAAATACAAGATCATAGTCCCTCGATGACGCTATCTATGTTGCCTTTTCAAAATGATATTAGTCCCTAAAGAAAGATGCTAAGATACCTTGCAACATTGCTAATCATGGTTATACGATGACCCACGCCCGTCCCATTTACATCCAAATATAAGGTTACTTACCAAACCAATGGTAAGATAACAATGTCAAAGGAAAGATGAAATAAACATGAAAGACTTTTGAGTAGGTAGATTGTTCCTAGTTGCTTGCTCAATTTCAAACCAAAACATCCTTGCTATTTTCAAAACAAACACCAACACTTTCAAAAAACATCTTTCAAACTTGAAACATTTTCAAAATATCAACACTTTGTATACATTCTTACAAACGAGAATCATTACAAAGTTTGCCTAAACGATGGCGCCTTTTCAAAATAATTTCAAAAAACCACAAAAAGCACATTTTCAAACAAAAGCGAGTGATCTAGAAAAGTAACTAAGATCCCATGGATGAAAAGGGTGCTAATACCTTCCCTTTTCATAATCTACCCCCCGAACTCAAGAAACAATCTCAAAGGTCTTTCCTGTTCTTTTCAGCCTTTCCTTATTGGATAAAAGAAAAGTCGATGGTGACTCTTGCTAACCACAACATTTGCGATAAAACGCAAAACAACCAAGTCAGTTCTCCCACCGTATCACACTACTCACAAGGTATGGCCTAATGTTTTATCACATGCCGAACAAGGTTCTAAGAAGTTCCCAGAGTTTACATCCTACCTTCGGATATTAGCAATGTACTGATTGACTCAGTAATTAGTAAAATTCTCAAGAAAAACTCGTCTAAGTATAGTATCGCGTGACAACCATTTCCGGATTACTCTATCATAGCTTTCGCAATACACCTAAAAGGCCAAGATTGGTTAAAGGTTCTACGGTCCTCAATTTTAGCAGGCTCCCAGGTCGAAAGCATCACGTCTTCCCGATTACTCGGTAAATGATACTACAGTCAAAGGGGCCTCCACTGAGTGGGGGATCTCATGCCTCCTTTTTTAGGATTACTCCCTCAAAGTTAACATGACTATATCGCCTGTCATATCTTAAGTTTTCCAAAGTTCAGGTATAGGACTTATGAGAAATCACCAAGCATCGTGAAAACCAGGTAAATCCAGACAAACATATATACAACATATAACATATAAATAATAATAACACATACACAAATAAACAAATATAGGCTTAACCAACTTAGGGATGGACTAGCATTTGGTCAATCTTTCCCCAGTAAAGTCACCATTTTTTTTGTAGCAGTAGAAATGTTGAGACTAAGCCATTAGATTGACTTAACTCACACAGATCAAATAAAAATCGTCACTACGCTTTATTGTTTCCAAAGGAATTGGAAAAGAGCGAATAACCCAATAAAAGGGGAGAGAATCTAAGTTTGGGGGTTGGTTATGCAAAGGGAAGGTATTAGCACCCTAAATATCTACGATACTCTGCAGGAACCTCTTTAAAAATTTGTGTATTTTGGCTATAAATATTGTATAAAAAATAGATTGTTGGGATGAGAAAATAAGTATATTTTTATTTTTTGCACCCGCTGCAGTTACGAAACTTTAGTGCCTACGAACCACCTTTCATGCAATAGGGGATCACGGTACTCGTAGTTCACCTTTAAAAATTTTAAAAACATAAGTGTGTTGGTTAATTTTAAGAGATAAGACATCATTGTCATATCCGAGTAGAAGAACATACTTACTACTCACAATTATGAGAAAGGAGAATTTGCGTCATCTCAAAGTGGAGGATATGGCTTGGATTTTAAAATTAACAAAGTCTCGCTCAACACCCAAGTGGAAAATATCTCACTTCACTACATATCATAGAAGTATAGTAGCTTGCATCACTACAAAGATTGACAAGAGTCTAATCTTTTGATAAAAGTTTTAAGATAAAAATCCAAAGTGGAAAAATGGTTTGAATGCGATTAGTTGACTTTTAGTCTTCTCACAAAAATGTCAAAGTATGATTAAGTTGGTTAAAATTTGATTAAGAAAATATTTTGAAAATGCATGGACCTAAGTCCAAGTTTATTTGTGAAAGCGGTTCAAGTTTAGAAAACAAGAATAGTTTTGGAAAGAAGGGAGAATATTTTTGAAATTAAAGAAGATGGGAGGAGATGGAGGGACTATCCTAAAACATAAGGTAAAAGCTAGGGAAAAGAACTGTCTAACCAACAAGAAGCCAACACTTGACACAATGAGTGAATGTAGAATTACCATCCTTTGGATTGAAAAAAGTAAGCAAATATACTAAACCTCTTAAGAAAACCAAGCTTCAAAGGCATTAAGTCTTCACAAAAATTGGGCAGAGTAACAGTTGTATACAAATGAATTCCCAATCACAGACAAAACACATAATCAAAATAACCTGCACACAAAGAAAACAAACAACCCAATGTCTTGGGGTAAACCCCAAGAACTCAAAACAAAATAACAGTATAATCCACAGGGGTCTCAAGGTAGGTCAAGGTCTCTACTCCTAAGTCTAAGAAGTCCATAACTCTAAAATACCAAGGATAGTAACCAAATAGTTCAGGTAATATTAAAGCTTTTTATGGTTCAAGTTAATTATTAGGTATCTTCAAAAATAAGTGAAAAGCTCAAGTGAGCAAAATAAAAATGACATAAAGATAAATGCTCAAATGAGTAAAGATGAAAATAGCATGAAATGAAAATGCTAAAATAAATGTGCTTAAAGTAAAAAGCATAAAGTAAAAACATAAAATAAAGTCAATTGTTAGAAATTAGAGGTTAGTTGAATGACCATCTTGAAACTTGCATTTGAAAACTCATTAGAAGATTGATAAAATCAAAGCCTCTCAAAAACAAGTTTCATTTTATTTTTGTCAAGTATATCATTCATTACAAAGTCTCAAGGCAAAAAATAAATGATCAATAATATTTAAATGATTCACTTAGTTCCAAAATTTATGATGATTCATTAGAGGATTGATACGACCAAAGCCTCCCAACAATGGAACTCAAGGTTATTGGATCAAAGGTTTCAAATTAAACATGCTTGGGCTTGAAAACATAGGTTTGGGCCACGAATGATCATTTCTCAAATCGGGATAAAATTTAGCGTTATGTTAAGCAATCGTAAGTGGACTTATATAGAAGTCACACCTATTTTGAGACCGGTCAATAGTAATCTATGTGCCATATGTTTTGAGAGATGATATGTAGATTATCCTCTAACAACATGTAGCACATATAAGAAAAGGATAAGATGAAGAGGGAGGGAAAATATTTGAATCAAAGATTTTGATCAAACTATCATTAAAATCATCCATCCATTTTAGTGGAGTTAAACTCAACACCCAAGATCCAATGATGTTAATAAAGTTCATGATCAACAATCACATAGCCAGAATATATTAAAAAAAATAAATTGCATTTAATGAATAAAATAAAAAGAAAAAATGACTTTTAAAATGTTTTTAAAATGAAAATAAAAGGTAAAATAGCAAACTATATTCAAAGTATCAAAGAAAAATTAAAAGAGACCTTAGAAAAGTCAGAAATGATCTCAAATATTTTTATAAATTTTTGGTAATTTATTAAAATAGAAAAGTATTTTTTACTAATTAAAATCACTCAAATAAGTGAAAAAAAGATCAAAAATAGTAGAAGTCAAAATAAAATCCTAGAAAAATTTCAGAAGGTCTGAAATGAGTAAAATGATTTTTATAAAAATTTTCAAAATTTAAAAACATCAAAAAGTATTTTAAATAATTAATAAAACAAGTCAAGATAAGGGGAAAATTATAAAAAATACCAAATCTGATAATAAAATCATGAAAAAATAAAAATTAGCAAGAGAATATTTGAAAATATTTTTTTGAATTTTTTCATAATTTTTGAGTTAGAAATGAATTTTCTATGATTTTTTGAAGTTTGGTGTAAAAAAAAAAACAAAAAACAAAATAAAGTTAAAAAATGTGGACCATTGGATGAGAGTCAAAATGTGCTAGTAATCAGATCTAAAGGATCAGACACACTGTGCATATCATGGTCAGCTTTGGAAATTGCACCGGACCACCTTTTAAATATTAAAAACAACTAAAATTCTAGCGCGTTGGATGGAGTCTGACTAGTGAAAGTAATCAAATCTAAGGGCTCTCAAAGCGCGCGTATGATAAAGCAAACACACTGGATTGAATTTAAAAAATTACGTGTCACACCTATATTGGTTGAAGCACGACATGTAGGTCGTCTTCAACCTCTGGATGCCCTAGATTGGGGTTCCTCAAACTGTAAAATTAGAGGACCAGACCGGTACCATTAGATTCGTCTCTTCAAGACGATTCTAATGGTACCCTCGCGCCAAATTTATATAAACTGAGCAAGGCTTGAATTGAGAAAATGCATAAATAATAACAAACAATAAATTCTAGAATATCTCACTCAAATCACAATGAAATCACAAATTGTAAAAAGCATGAGAATCATAAGGATGCATAGAGTAGATTAGTCTTTTATTTGGATCGATTTGACCAAGGAATCTACCAGAACAAAGTGGCATAAGGTGGCTCTGAAACTGGACTTCTATAGATCAGTATAGGTTACAATTCTTGAAGGTAAGAGTATGGTTAGTGTGATACGGTGGGAGAACTGAATCGAGGTTTTGTGTTTTATCGCAAATGTTGCGGTTAGCAAGAGTCGCTACCGACTTTTCTTTTATCCAAAAGGAAAGGTGAAAAAGCACAAGAAAGACCTTTGAGATTGTTTCTTGAGTTCGGGGGGTAGATTATGAAAAGGGAAGTTATTAACACCCTCTTCATCCATGGTTTTCCATGGGCTCTTAGTTACTTGCTAGATCACTTGCTTTTGTTTGAATGTGTGCTTGCGGTGGTGATTTTTGAAAGTATTTTGAAAATGGAACTTCGTAATGGTTCTTGTCTCTATAAGAACGCATACCAAGTGTTTGTTTCGAAAATAGTTCAAAGAGGTGTTTGTGAGATGTGTTTTTGAAAGTGATTTTGAAAAGGTGTCTTTGTGATGATTCTCATCTCTATAAGAACGCATACAAAGTGTTATCTTTTGAAAATGTTTCAAATGAGAGTGTTGGTATAAAAATATTTTTGTTGTGAGCAAGCGAGTAACTAAGAGCAAATCTACCTACTCAAAAGGTCTTAGGTGTTCTTTTCCTCCTCCTTTAGACATTGCTATCTTACCATTGTTTTGGTAAGAAGCCTCATCGTTGGATGTGAAAGGACGGGAACGGGTCATTGTATGACCATGATTAGCAATGTTGCAAAGTATCTTAGCATTTTGAGGGACTAAGATCATTTTTGTAAGGCAACTTTGAATAGCGTCATCGAGGGACTATGATCTTGTTTTTTTGTTTATTTTGCTAAGATACCTTACATGCGTAATATGGCCATTTTGTTCAAGGCAACCAAGTGGAGTAACCCTAGGGGGTGTTTGTGTGCAAGTGTGTCATTTTCATGCTTGATTTTGTCTTGAATAAGGGTTTTCTATTTGATTGGTTTTATCTTTCCATACAAACCCTAATTATTAACATGTTATATGTAAAGCAGTAAATTGCGGAAAGTAAATATCCTACACTTTTACAATCATTTGGGGATGGGGTGTACAATTTACAAATGGGGATTGCAAGAAATTAAAGTCCTAATTATCTATTACAACCATATGAATAGCCATGAAGAAAATATATGAAGCATATAAAAATCAAGAAAAATGAAAGGAAGAGAAAACACTTTGGATCATTAGGTGTCGACCCATGCCGTAAAATCAAGCTTCTCGAATGCACTCTTGCTTTGATGAAGACAAGTCATGATTGATAAAGAAGGCAAAAATTATTGATCAAGCTAAAATCCTATTTGGATGAAGTCTTTGGTTCAAGTCCTTAGAAAATTTCAAGGTATAATGATAATATGTACCTTGAACTTAAGATATAGATGCTCAATGATCAAAAGAAACATTTTTATATGGTCCAACCCTTTATTCAAGTTCTTTCAAAGCAAAAAAAACAATTTTTATTTGTGTGCAATCGATTTACATGTTAGTGCAATCGGTTGCACGCTTCAGTTTTTCAAAACATTGGCTACTGACTTCCAATGCAATCG
This sequence comes from Vicia faba, assembly GCA_948472305.1. NCBI lineage: Eukaryota > Viridiplantae > Streptophyta > Magnoliopsida > Fabales > Fabaceae > Vicia > Vicia faba. The sequence continues at coordinate 592,330,025 of OX451736.1, forward strand.
ATTTGCATGGTTGTGCAATCGATTGCACAGTCAAAAATTTTGGAAATTTGGCTACTGGAACCCCATGAAATCGATTGAACACTAAAAAATTTTGGAAATTTGGCTACTGGAACCCCGTGCAATCGATTTGCATGGTTGTGCAATCGATTACACGCTGTATGATTTTGAAAAACAGTTGCCTTACACCTGCCTGTTCATGATACTATTTCATGGAAAACTTCTCACTCAATCTTGGAAATTTTTCATGATTTTTTACCAACCTTTTCTTCAAAGGTTACTGCATTTTAGCCTCAAAAATGAACTAAATGATGATGATTGAAATGAAGAGTTTAAAGCCAAGAAAATTTACCTTGAAACTGAAATTTGTGCTTTGAGTTTGAGCTGCTGTATGGGCTGTTGTTGAGCTTGAGAAGTGATAATAGTGATGTTACAGAATTTCTTCTTGTGCTTGAACAATTTCTATATGATGTATGTGGAGTGTTTAGATGGTTGGACAGAATTTGCAAGGTATGAGAGGTTTATAGGTTTGGACTTTAAAACTCATAAGTGGAAGTTTTATGGACTGTTATGGCTTTTGTGAATATGAGATTTTGAGGGTTTACCAATAAAAATTCAGGCTTTTCTCACTATTTTTCTAACCTGTTCTAACCTTTTTTCCAACCTCTTTCTCTTGGAAATGCTTCTTCTATTTATAGGCAAGGGGTTTGTGCATATGAGCTGACTAAGTTTGCAGGACAGCATGTTATGGTTTGGTTGGATTGCAAAAATCAAACTATGTCAAGTACTCCATAGTCCCAAGGTGAGGTACCAAAGTTGTTGGTATAGAGGTGCTACTTCCCATGATTTATGGTGGAGTATAATCAGCAACAAGCAAGGTATGGGCTCAAGACAAACTTTGTACCAAAAGGCTTGCTTTTCAAGAATAGCAATGGTGCCTTTATGCCATAAATGGAAAGATATTTTGGACAATGGCTCAAACACTTGGGTAATAGCTCAAGCTCTTGTGTAAACATTAAATTATGTAGAGATTTGCAAGAAAGAAGGCCTGCAAAGTAAGATTATGCAGCACATCATGCCAATTGGATTATGTGTTCTTCAACAAAAATGGCTTGCAATTCAATAATGGATGCCCAACTTCAGATCCTTTTATCTTCTAGCTCAAATATGATAAATTCATGCTCTTGGATGTTTTGGAAATCTTGAAACACCCTATATAACTTTCATGTTTGCCACTTTGACAAAATCATCTTGGAACCATGTGAAAAAAAGCCAAGAAGTTGGGATAAAATCCTGCACAAAATCTGTTGAAAATTTCTCCAAGTGTTAAATGAAAATGTCATGACTTCATGAATTTATAACTTGAGATCCAAGCATATTTAGGAGAAGTTGTGTAAAGCAATGTTGTAGATATCATGGAAATCTACAACTTTCATGTTTAAAGTTTCCCTTGAACCGTCTTGCATCTTGGTGAAAGAATGGCATGAAGTGATGAAATTATCATGTATAAAAACACTTAGGAAATTTCTAAGTCTTGGAAATCTTGACTTTTCAAGTTGAATTTTGACTTTCTTAACTTCTTGATGATCAAGCTTTATATTTTTGAATGTCTTGATGAATTATGATATTTGAAACTTAATGTTGACCAAAAAGTCAAAGTTTGACTTTCCAGTATGCAATTGACCATTTTGCCCTTGTGCCAATTTCAAGCCTAAATTGATGTATCAGTGCTGCAAACTTGACATCGTAGAATATCTTGTAAGCAAATACTTGACAAATGAGAGGGAAAATTCTGGGATACAACAGTTTCCCCTGTTCAATCTTCTTAAACCTGAAGAGTTAGATTGGCGAGTTTTGCCATTCGCGACTCGAAGGTGGAAGATGATTGGACACTAGAGTGGCCAGAAATTCGCACTCGGCGATGCGGTGATAGGAGGAATGAGCTTAAAGATGCCATTTGGAGAGGTGATAGAATATTGTTGGAGATGGGCTTGTAGATGCCATCCAAGAATTCTTGTTGAATTGTAATTTGTAAGTTGAAAGAATGAGTATCAGGATGACATCCATATCTCGAGCGTATATGAATTGTATCTGAAAGTTGGATATGAATGAGTATCAGGATGGCATCCGTATCTAGAGTGTATCTGAACTGTATCTGAGAATTGAAATTGAATGAGTATCAGGATGGCATTCGTATCTGGAGCGTATCTGATCTGTATCAAAAGGTTGAAATTGAATGAGTATCAGGATGGCATCCGTATCTAGAGCGTATCTGAAACTGTATCTGAAGTTGAATTAGAATGAGTTGGTCGAGTAGATATTTGTCCTGTCTGGTTTTAGGTATTAATCTTTGACCTGAGAAAGATAGTTTTACTGGCTTGTTACAGGTGTTAATCTTCAATCTCTTCATGTAGATAGTTTTCCTGGCTTGCTACCGGTATTAATCTGGAACTTGAAAAGGTTGGTCGACGAGATAGTTGTCCTGTCTGGTTTCAAGTATTAATCTCTGACCTGATAAAGAAAGATAGTTTTCCTGGCTTGCTACAGGTATTAATATTCAATCTCTTCATGTAGATAGTTTTCCTGGCTTGTTACAGGTATTAATCTACAATCAGTCGTACACAAATAGTTTTCCTGGCTTGCTATAGGTATTAATCTGGAACTTGAAAAGGTTGGTCGACGAGATAGTTGTCCTGTCTGGTTTCAGGTATTAATCTTTGACCTGAGAAAGAAAGATAGTTTTCCTGGCTTGCTACAGGTATTAATCTTCAATCTCTTCATGTAGATAGTTTTCCTGGCTTGTTACAGGTATTAATCTACAATCAATCATCCACAAATAGTTTTCCTGGCTTTCTACAGGTATTAATATGGAACTTGAAAAGGTTGCTAGTAGCCATCTGTTGACTGACCTTTTTTCTGAAAAAGGTAAAATGTTAGTTGTATGCAATGTCATGATGTATGAAATGCATGATGTCATGATGTTCTCAAAAATAAATGAGATTGTGTCGTATACACTTTATCATGTATGTAAATAGGAGGTATGAAATGTGAAATGTTTATGAATGTATTTTCGTCTGGGAAAATAAATCCTTGACAAATGTCGGGGAGTTTGTTAAATCCTGGACTGTTGTTAAAGAGTATGTGTGTCTTCAAACTTTGCTTAGAATGTTTCCACCGAGGATTCCTGTTTTTTAGTTTGAGGAGAACTCCGCTGGGAAATATTGAAAACTCTGTGGGGAGTATGTTTATTCCCGCTTGGGGAAAGAGTTCAGGAGTCTCGATTGTACGTTGCTCTTACTGGGTAATCGAATTTGAACTGATATCTGGTCGGGTCCAGGTTTCACAATAACTTTATGGGGATTGTAGAATAGTCTACTGGGGAAGAGGAGTTGTGGTCCTTTGATTTGTAGTAGTCGGAGAGGAAAACTCAAGCTGGGGAATCCTGGTGTTGTTGGGGAAATAAACACTGTCGTCGGTCTATTCGAAAAGGTGACTTGCCCCTGGTTACTCCATAATTCTTGAGAGATTTCTTGAAATCTTGATTGGACTGCCCCAGGTGTGCTGGATAGTGACACGTCATGTCCCCCTATTGATAGGAGTTTTGTCAATGGAAGTGTCATCCCACTTGAAGTGATTTTGTTCACTGAGCGAGCTTTCGTTCATCGGATATTCGTTGTGTGAATTTCTCCACTGTCAAACAAATAGCCATATGCAAACAACGATATTCAAATAATGCAAAGTTTATGCTTGTCTTGAAAATTTGAAAATGCGTTTTTTAGAAAGAAATTTTGTAAGAAAAATTCAACTCAGGATTTTGAGTAAAGCCTTACAGGAGTTGGGATACCTTTGGTAACAGTATGCTTTCGAATTAACCCATGCTTCAATTAGGACTTTTAAAAGGTTGTAACGTGGCTTGGTTCACGGTTTAAGAAACAAAGGATAAAGGCTCAAAGTGTATTTGTACCCACCCGTTCTTCGTGATGTTCTTCGGTCCTAAACTCAGCTAATTGTATGTTTGAACTCCAATTGAGTCTGGAATGACGTTTCAGTGATGGTTTCGACAAGTTAAGTTTATCGGAAGGCAATCATTTTTTTGCAATCTTTTTCATGTTGTTGAGGATTTGTAGTGACCTCTTTTTGATTTGTTATCCCTAGTTTTTGCCTGACTGTTCTTGTTTTAAGATTACAGTCAGTGGGATGCCCCAGTTCTCTTAAGTCTCCTTTATAGGTTTTGACTTGGTGGGCCTTTTTTTTAGAGATAATGACTGCCTATGTGATAGGAAACCATCACCGTCTTTTGATTCCAGAGGAATATTTTTGATGTCATTCGTTGTATTACGAAATGAGAGTTTGCGGCTAAATGCACGTTTGAATTAACTGAGAAACTACCCTGCCCCAGGTTTTGATTAAAGGTTTCAATTTGTATACAGAAAACTTCTACTTCTTTGGCTCGAAGGGGTTGACTAGGGATTATCTTCCTTATAACTCCAGTGTTTAGGATTTGAAAGAACGCTTGTACATCGTTAGCAAGGTCTATCCAAAAGCATATTGTATGAGATTATGGCATTGTTTTCGTCATCCTCCCTCTAAAGGCTTGTAAATTTTAGCAAGAGTTAAATGTCATAAGAAGAATAAAAATCATAGTTTAAATATAGTGAAAATGAAAGGATGAATTCAATACTAACATATGCAATGCATTAATGAAACAGAGTTTGACATTAATAGATAATTGTTTGAATAACAAAAGAAATTACAATTGAAAATTCAAAATGAAAAAAATCCTCTTTGTTTGAACTTGTCACTTTAGGTGGTGAGCCTTTGAGGGACGGCAGAAGAATTCAGTCTGCCCATGTTGTGTGAATTCCAACATTCCTTCGTTGATCAGGTTTTGAATCTTATACTTCAGCGCCCAACAATCGTTTGTATCATGCCCAGGACCATCAGAATGATAGGCACACCTGGCATCGGGATTGTAGCTGAGAGAAAAAGTTTTGGAATTTGGATGAGGTCTTATTGGTGTAATCAGATTCATCCTCAGCATGTGTTGCAAAGCTTGGGAGAGTGGTATATTGATGTTGGTAAACTGTCTTTTGGGCTCGCTTTGCCTTTGCTGATTTTCCGGTTGATGTTGACGAAGTTGTTGTTGGGCTCATGACGTGGAAGCAAATTGGGAAGGTCTTCTCTCCCTTAAACCAGCTTCTTGTCTCATGGGAGGCTGAATAATGACTTGATCCTCAACTCTACTTGTTTGTCCCATTTGGCTACATCCGTCTTGATGAAGCTTGTTGATGAGGACTCTAATCACTTCTTGTCCTTGTGCCAAGTTTTGGATGAGAGCCATCTGGCCCACCAGTTGTCCCATCATATGGATTTTCATTATGGCTATCTCAGTTCGTAGCTGCTCCAACTGATCATCTTTGTTGCCATCAGGATTCCCCATGATCATGCCCCTAGTGAGGAGAGCTTTCACTTCTTCTTGCTCCTTGGATAGGTTCAAGAACATTTCTCGGAGTTGAGCGTTTTGAGCCTGGATGTCCTTGATAGTCTTCTCTAGAGCCATCTCTACTGAAATAAATAGTAGGAAGATAAGGAGACCTGTATGGGAGAAACCTATCATGATATGATGCATGATATGTGGATGCAATGCTTTCAAGGATCTCGTGGGGTAAGCACAAGAAAAAGTTAGAAGTTTGAACTTTGATCAACATCTTTGATTGGAGAACTTTGTATCAGTAGATGTCCTTCCACGAGAATCAAGCTCACCATGTCAAGTGGGTCATAACCCTTGACTCAAGTTTGTTGTAATTGATCTTTGGCGGTGTTTGGTTAGAGGAAAATAAATCCTCTTATCCCTTGATAGACATCTAGTTCAACGTGACCCTGCATCATAGGCCCTCGAGATCCTTGAAACGGTTATTGAAAATGCTATGGTATGATGTTATGATGTTATGCACAAGTATGCAAAGTAAACAAGCTTATACGAATAATTATATACACATAAAGCAGACAAGTCCTTAGGTTTATGCTTGCATGGAGTTTATAGGTAAGTACCCTCTTGAAGTTTAGTTGGCTCAACATGTCCTAATAATAGTAACCGGGTTCTAAGGAGCAAAATATCACTGGTTTATTTCCTTGGTCATTGTTTCAGCAAAAGCCTCTTTAATGGCGACCGAAATATCCCAAAAAACCAAACCTCAATGAGTGTAGTATCGAGTATCTACCAACTTCGGACTGCACCAAAGTCGGTCATCTCACTACATCCTAAAGGCCAAGTTGGTCAAGTAAAGGTTCTAGAAGTTCATTAGTGCTTTATGACATCACTCAGCGGCCCCATATTCTCTTTGATTAACTCAAAGTCTACCGATACCCACAAATATGTCGCACTAACGTAGCTATTGCTTAGACCATGTCGGTATACCCCGCACAGTTTCCACAATGTATTGCTACTTACCTATAAGGTATCCCAAATCTGGGTAGAGGATTCAAACCCAAATAAAGAACCATAATGTAAAGCAAACAAGTCAAACAATGTAAGCAAGTAAATGTGATATAACCCTAAGGTAACCCCACTTTTATAATTTTCCCCAGCAGAGTCGCCAGTTCTGTGATACGGTGGGAGAACTGACTCGAGGTTTTGTGTTTTATCGCAAATGTTGCGGTTAGCAAGAGTCGCCACCGACTTTTCTTTTATCCAAAAGGAAAGGTTAAAAAGCACAGGAAAGACCTTTGAGATTGTTTCTTGAGTTCGGGGGGTAGATTATGAAAAGGGAAGGTATTAGCACCCACTTCATCCATGATTTTCCATGGGCTCTTAGTTACTTGATAGATCACTTGCTTTTGTTTGAATGTGTGCTTGTGGTGGTGATTTTTGAAAGTATTTTGAAAATGGAACTTCGTAATGGTTCTTGTCTCTATAAGAACGCATACCAAGTGTTTGTTTCGAAAATAGTTCAAAGAGGTGTTTGTGAGATGTGTTTTTGAAAGTGATTTTGAAAAGGTGTCTTTGTGATGATTCTCGTCTCTATAAGAACGCATACAAAGTGTTATCTTTTGAAAATGTTTCAAATGAGAGTGTTGGTATACAAATGTTTTTGTTGTGAGCAAGCGAGCAACTAAGAGCAAATCTACCTACTCAAAAGGTCTTAGGTGTTCTTTTCCTCCTCCTTTAGACATTGCTATCTTACCATTGTTTTGGTAAGAAACCCCATCGTTGGATGTGAAGGGACGGGCACGGGTCATCGTATGACCATGATTAGCAATGTTGCAAAGTATCTTAGCATTTTGAGGGACTAAGATCATTTTTGTAAGGCAACTTTGAATAGCATCATCGAGGGACTATGATCTTGTTTTTTTGTTTGTTTTGCTAAGATACCTTACATGCGTAATATGGCCATTTTGTTGAAGGCAACCAAGTGGAGTAACCCTAGGGGGTGTTTATGTGCAAGTGTGTCATTTTCATGCTTGATTTTGTCTTGAATTAGGGTTTTCTATTTGATTGGTTTTATCTTTCCATACAAACCCTAATTATTAACATGTTATATGTAAAGCAGTAAATTGCAGAAAGTAAATATCCTACGCTATTACAATCATTTGGGGATGGGGTGTACAATTTACAAACGGGGATTGCAAGAAATTAAAGTCCTAATTATCTATTACAACCATATTGAATAGCCATGAAGAAAATATATGAAGCATATAAAAATCAAGAAAAATGAAACGAAGAGAAAACACTTTGGATCATTAGGTGTCGACCCATGCCGTAAACTCAAGCTTCTCGAATGCACTCTTGCTTTGATGAAGACAAGTCATGATTGATAAAGAAGGCAAAAATTATTGATCAAGCTAAAAGCCTCTTTGGATGAAGTCTTTGGTTCAAGTCCTTAGAAAATTTCAAGGTATAATGATAATATGTACCTTGAACTTAAGATATAGATGCTCAATGATCAATAGAAACATTTTTATATGGTCCAACCCTTTATTCAAGTTCTTTCAAAGCAAAAAATCAATTTTTATTTGTGTGCAATCGATTTGCATGTTAGTGCAATCGATTGCACGCTTCAGTTTTTCAAAACATTGGCTACTGACTTCCAGTGCAATCGATTGCACAGTCAAAAAATTTGGAAATTTGGCTACTAGAACCCCGTGCAATCGATTTGCATGGTTGTGCAATCGATTGCACACTCAAAATTTTTGGAAATTTGGCTACTGGAACCCCGTGCAATCAATTTGCATGGTTGTGCAATCGATTGCACGCTGTATGATTTTGAAAAACAGCTGCCTTACACCTGCCTGTTCATGATACTATTTCATGGAAAACTTCTCATCAATCTTGGCAATTGTTCATGATTTTTTACCAACATTTTCTTCAAAGGTTACTTCATTTTAGCCTAAAAAATGAACCAAATGATGATGATTGAAATGAAGAGTTTAAAGCCAAGAAAACTTACCTTGAAACTGAAATTTGTGCTTTGAGTTTGAGCTGCTGTATGGGATGTTGTTGAGCTTGGGAAGTGATAATAGTGATGTTACAGAAGTTCTTCTTGTGCTTGAACAATTTCTATATGATGTATGTGGAGTGTTTAGATGGTTGGATAGAATTTGCAAGGTATGAGAGGTTTAAAGGTTTGGACTTTAAAACTCAAGAGTGGAAGTTTTGTGGACTGTTATGGCTTTTGTGAATATGAGATTTTGAGGGTTTACCAATAAAACTTCTGGCTTTTCTCTCTATTTTGCTAACCTATTCTAACCTTTTTTCCAACCTCTTTCTCTTGGAAATTCTTCTTCTATTTATAGGCAAGGGGTTTGTGCATATGAGCTGACTAAGTTTGCAGGACAACATGTTATGGTTTGGTTGGATTGCAAAAATCAAACTATGTCAAGTACTCCATAGTCCCAAGGTGAAGTACCAAAGTTGCTGGTATGGAGGTGCTACTTCCCATGATTTATGGTGGAGTATAATCAGCAACAAGCAAGGTATTGGCTCAAGACAAACTTTGTACCAAAAGGCTTGCTTTTCAAGAATAGCAATGGTGCCTTTATGCCACAAATGGAAAGATCTTTTGGACAATGGCTCAAACACTTGGATAATATCTCAAGATCTTGTGTAAACATTAAATTATGTAGAGATTTGCAAGCAAGAAGGCCTGCAAAGTAAGATTATGCAGCACATCATGCCAATTGGATTATGTGTTCTTCAACAAAAATGGCTTGCAATTCAATAATGGATGCCCAACTTCAGATCCTTGTATCTTCTAGCTCAAATATGATAAATTCATGCTCTTGGATGTTTTGGAAAGCTTGAAACACCCTCTATAACTTTCATGTTTGCCACTTTGGCAAAATCATCTTGGAACCATGTGAAAAAAAGCCAAGAAGTTGGGATAAAATCCTGCACAAAATCTGTTGAAAATTTCTCTAAGTGTTAAATGAAAATGTCATCACTTCATGAATTTATAACTTGAGATCCAAGAATATTTAGGAGAAGTTGTGTAAAGCAATGTTGTAGATATCATGGAGATCTACAACTTTCATGTTTAAAGTTTCCCTTGAACCGTCTTGCATCTTGGTAAAAGAATGGCATGAAGTGATGAAATTATCATGTATAAAAACACTTAGAAAATTTCTAAGTCTTTGAAATCTTGACTTTTCAAGTTGACTTTTGAATTTCTTAACTTCTTGATGATCAAGCTTGATATTTTTGAATGTCTTGATGAATTGTGATATTTGAAACTTAATGTTGACCAAAAAGTCAAAGTTTGACTTTCTAGTATGCAATTGACCATTTTGCCCTTGTGCCAATTTCAAGCCTAAATTGATGTATCAGTGCTACAAACTTGACGTCATAGAATATCTTGTGAGCAAATACTTGACAAATGAGAGAGAAAATTTTGGGGTACAACAATTAGTTTCAGTGAAGTTCAATGAAGCTAACTGAATGGAGCTTTTGGTGTTTTGGAGCGAGAAAGCAAGAAATCAGAAATTCAAATTCAGAGTTCGTGTGGGATTTGAGCAGAGGTCAATTGGCTATCAAAATCTTGAGAAAACGAGTGATATATAATCCTCTATTTAAAGGGAAGCAAATGGGATGCTCAAGCGTGTGGAATGATGAAGTTTGGAGGGAATTTGTGTGAAGTTGCAAGCATGAAAAGTGTGACTCATATTTTGTTCAAAACTCAACCAAAACTTGCGTTTCAAGGTGCTAATCACTTCTGGAAGATTACTAAACATGATTATAAGTAAAAACACGCAAAAAATTAGTGATTAGAAGCTGAATTGTGCATTTCAAGTTCTGACTTGGAGGAAAAAGGCAGTTTCAAGGTACCAACTTTGAATCAATGGTAATCACAACTCAATGAGTCTTAGGGCATGATTCTTAAAGCAGTTGAAAGATAAGGTCACAAATTTTACAATGTGCAAAGAATGGGATCAAATGTATACTTGAGTTAGGAGTTGTGATGATTCAAAGTTGAGAAAAAGATGCTGACTTTTTGTACTTAGAAAAATTCTAAGTTTTTCTCAAAAAATGTCCTATAATGTTTTGACTCCAAACAAGGCCTTCCTATAAAATTGAGCTTTGATCGATGATACTAGATTGAATTAGACTTCCCAAAGAGCATTGTGAAACTTGAACACTCAAAAATACCAAGTATTGAAAAAGTTATGGTCTTGCAAAATTGGTGAAAATTCATGAGATGACCTATAATCTCTTGCATTCTTACGACATCTTCCATCCATTTTCAAGATTTGCACATAAAAGAGGAGTTGAAGCTCACATCCTTAAGATAATTGTTGAAAAATAATGGGCTCAAGGAGATAAAAATTGACCAAGTTATGATCTTTTTAAGTCACATAAGATAATTTGATGGCATATCTAGAGGACATGTAATCATTCTTCATCATTAGGCATCTTCCACATAAAATTTTCTTGAAACTTTTGAAGTTATTTGTTGATAAACCTTTAAAGATATGCATGTCTTTGGAATAACTCAAAATACCAAAATATGAGCAAGATGTAACCCTTATAAGTTCAAAACCATAACTCCTAGAGCAATAAAATGCCTTGGAAACCCCTTTCAATTTTGACAAACTTTCTTGCACAAATACTTTTGTCATGTGAATAGAAGTTGCTGAAGATGATAATAAGAAACAATAGCAACCATAACCACTTCCAAATGTTAAGAATTGAGGTAATTATGCACTTTTGATCAAAGAATCAAGAACTTGTCCAATTAGGCCAGACCTCTTCAATAAACTTTTGCATCTTTTGACTTTCTTTGACAAATTGAGGCATGATAAATCATAGTAGACCTTGTCATGATATTAATTTTAAAGCATCTTCAATTATGAAGCTTGAATCTCAATGAAGCTTTGTTTAAGAAGGCATGGAAATAAACTCATGAACCTATAAATTAACTTGATGAAAAATGTCGTGCCCTCACCTATCGTATCATCAATTAGGGCAAACATTAATTGCATTTGTTAGTTAAAAGTTAATCAATACAAAACAAATATTATCACAATATACAAATCAAGGTGCTTGGTGATTCCTCATGAGGAAACCTATAGATAGGGAGAAGAACCAAACCCTAGTGTGATCTTGTTGTGATTAAGTTGATATGAGATGATAGAGGAATATTAGGGGGAAAATTGGGTTACAACAAGTAGGAAGTGTAAGAACAAGAAGTGTTTCCTACATCTGGCCTTGAGATTTCGATGATAACTTCACATGTTATCTTAGAGAAAATTGTATACACTAATGGTTTCATCTAGTATGTAGCTGCTGCAATAATGTTCTGACTCTTGTAAAAGGCGTGTGACGTCATCAGGTTCTGAACATACACTCTGGAAAAAAACATGTGGTTACATGTTTCACTAAAGTCAAGGTTCCAAATTGATCTTCTGCAACGTGTCTAAGGAACGTTAGTACAAGAAGTTCTGATCGTGACTTTGTGGTTTAGCTTTGTAGGCCTTCTAAAGCTTTACTTCTATCTTACAAGTTTTGAATATTATGAAGACAAGGTTCTGCTGAACAAGTTCTGATGATTTAAAGTAAAGAAAGTTCTTTCAACCAAGTGCTGAAGACTCTGAAGACAAGGTTCTATTTGACAAGTTCTGAATACTCCATGACTTAGGTTCTAAGGGTTAAGAAAGATTCTTCTACAACAATCTTCAACATTCAACATTCAAATATCTGAAGACTTTGAAGATAAGAAGAAAGTTCAAATGGTTAAGGTCCGATGTTGTTCAAATGGAACATAAAGTGTTTGTGACCTCTACCCTCTAGGGTGGCGTAAGGACAATCCTTTATACTGTATTGACAACCACTCTTATTGTGACCGTTGGGAACAAACATATGGATTTACAACTATCTTTATTTACTTAACGGATATTTGTTTACAAGCTTAATAGAAAAATATTATTCAGAGGAAAAGGTGGAAAGCTATCATTGGACAATGACATGATACATAAATATTATTTTATACTGTCTAAACTCTTACACCTTATTCTATCTGCCGGGAACTAACTGTTGGTGCAGGAAAAGTATGTTTTATCCTCACAACGTCTCTCTCTGTCAAAGGCTATAAAATAATATCAAAGCTTCAAAGATAAATTACAGGTTGTCGTTAGCCATAAGACATTGGTCGTCAAGCTTCATCCTATGGAAGGAAAGCAATGGACTCTGAAGATGTTAAAGTTGTAATGCTACATGTTTTGAATACCACTTAAGAAGAGAGAAAAGAAATAAAGAAGATTTCAACAAGATGCCATTCAAATATCATTATATACATTTGGATGAAACAGAAGAAGCAAGGAGTTTCTGCTCGTAGATTGCTCAAAGAAGAAGAAGAAACTATAAGATGTTATTGTACTTTCAATCATATACATCTTGGGAGATCTCAGAAGAAGTAAGGAGTTGTTGCTCGTAGATTGCTCAAAGAAGATGAAGAAGAACACTACAAGATTATACTCAACTTCTGATCATATGAATCTTTGTAGAACATTGTAATGAACACTAGAGTTGTTGCTCGAATAGTGTTTCTATTCAGATCCCTTAATGTAAATTGTTTTAACACTTGAGTTGTTGCTCGTAGAAGTGTTAAACAATATGTGCTTAAATTTTTTGTGTAATCTGCTTAGAAGAAGAAACCATGTAAACACAGAAACCCCATCAACTATTGTAGATTGATTTCTTGAGAGACTGAGTGAAGGTCTAATCTCAAGAAGATAATTGTTGCTGGTCATTATGGGGAATCCTAATAGGAGATTCTGCGGAATCAGATTCTATTGAGTCAATGGTAGTCATATCTCAAAGAGGATTGAGTGAAGGTTAGACTCTTGTGAGATATCTGATGGATATCATTTCAAGGAAATCTTGGTAGGAGATCTTGAGGGATCAAATTTTATTAGGTCAATGAACGTTATATCCGGTTGGATCCTTGACGTGTCATTGTGTGTTAGTTATCACCGGTTGCCCGTGCGATTGTAATCAGTTTGGTTATAGTGGATTAAGTCCTTGGATAAGGCGAAATCATCCTTGAGAGGGCGGACATGAGTAGCCTAGTTAACGGTAAGCCTGGATAAAATACTTGTGTCTTTTTATCTTCATTTTTTATTATTGTTATTGTCATTTTAGTTCTTAGAATTTCTAATGGGGAATGTTTTCTATGAACAAAATTCAAGCCCCCCTCTTTTCTTGTGTTTTCTCTACCTTCAATTGGTATCAGAGCTCAGATCTAATATTAATTTAAGATCAAACACTTATCCATGTAGTGAGATCGATTAAAATGAAAACTTTTTAGTTATCTACTACTCAAATGATAGATAGCCTTTCTGATTTAAAACCCGTTCTGTAGAGGATTCAAAACTCTGGGCTAGAATCTGAAATATGAAGACAAAATCCCTAAAACAAGCTCTCAGGATTATGAAGGCTCAAGTATTTGATGGAAATGGAATAACCTTCTCAATCAACATAAGTTCTTCATCAGAAGAAAAGATCAACAATTAGCACCCCAGATCATCAACAGAAGCTGCAATTAAAAGACAACTACTGCAAGTTACAATGGATCTATTCAACGTCATTTCAGGAAGATCCATCAACAATTCTGAGATGGCCAAGAGCTTCTCAAATATGCTCTCCAAAATCAAAGAGAAGAAGGTGTTCAATTAGAAGCTACTATTGGTTGATTAAGCACATGCTAAAAGGAGTTTGTATTTTCAATAAGAAGCTCTTGCTAAGGGTTGTACAGAAACAAGCTCATTGACAAAAACTCAAGTTAGTATTTACATGCTTTCAAAACAAAGTAATGATAAATACTTCTACCAGTTAGAAGATATCTTGCTCGGGAAAGATTACTTGTTTAAATTATCGTAAAACAAGATTGTGTTTAGTATCTTTGATCTTTCTCAACTTGGAAATATCATTTTCTCTGTACAAACTTTCCTTCTCAACCCATCCATAACCTCAAATAATTGTTTCGTCGATGTTCTTAAAAAGGTCTTGAAAAGTCTATATAAGTCTCTAAGGAATATACATACGAATTAATAACTAAAATAAGTCATCTAAAGATTATTAACAAAAATAAATTAATTAAGATAAATAACCTAACTCTAAGTAGTACTCTCTCCCTCCTAAAAATTCTCCTTTATGTGTGTATATACATACTCTCTAGGCATTTGCACGTCTTCTGTTACTTGTCTTGGAAAATTTTTATATACCCTTCCTCACAAGTTTTCATATATTGAGTCGTCAAATCAGTGTATTTATCTATCCGTCTATTTCTCAAACCGTTCAGTCTCATCCTTCCTCTATCTATTAAAACCTCATTTAAAGAAATAATTGTTCCAATATCATCTTCCATCTGTTCATATCTTTTTAGCCAGTCAGTTACACTTCCTTCTCATCTACCTAAATCCCCATTCAATTCACATAGTGTCATCTCTATCTCTCTTCAAATGGCGGTAAGAAACTATCAAAGTTTTGAAGAACTTCTTAAAGTTATCTTTGAACTTCGTCCTCGTCTCAATAGGGCTGATTTTGGTCTCAGTGAAAGTTTCAGCCTTCCGGGACGGTCTCGCTATATGGTTATGTTGCATGGACTTATCTACCCTTATCTGATTCATGAGTTTTTGGTTGTATTCTTATGTTGATGATGTTTCAATATCCTCAACCATTTTCGAAAAACCCATCACTCCCTTATCAATTGCTGTTGCAATATGGTACACTTAAGCAGGTACCATTATTGAAGCAATTCGAAATACTCTTATTCTTCAAGAAAGTCTCAGATCCACTCATGATCCCTATGAGATGTTTGATCCAAACAATCCTGAAAATCTCCTTCCTACCGCTGCCATATGGTTTCAACTCCTCGTGACAAATTTCTGTCCAAAGAGGAGTAAATATGCATATTCAGACTCATAAAGACATAGTTCTAATTTATTGTCTCATGTATCATGTCAGGATAAATTTGCCTCAAACTATCTTCAACTTTATCTGGAACTCAATTGTTGCCTCTAGAAATCATCATATATCCTTTATTCCTTATGGAAGAGTCCTCTCAGGTCTCTTGTTTAAGGCATGGATCATTGAAGAAATTCGTCATAATGGATCTGATGATGCTCTTGTGGAGGAAAGATGTGAAGTTCTTAAAATCTAGTTTGTGCTTAGTCTACGTCTATCATAAAGTAGGTTTTAAGGGTTTCTTAAAGTAATCTATGTGTTGTCCTGTCTATTTAATTAATGTTTGTATTTCCTCCATGATGAATGAAAATATTATGTTATGGAAAATAATTCTCGGAAATTGATTCTTGGAAATTACTAATCCATCTTTAAAAAAAATTTAAGGTCAAAGTAATCCTAGACAAAGTAATTAACTAAACGTCCACTGGTCAAATCCTAATAAGAAATACTCTAGGAACTAAAAATCTCTGAGTGATTACATCAAAAACTTTTAACAAAGGAAAAATATACCAGTTAGCATAACACTGTAATAAATATAGCTTTCTTGAAAGTATACAAAAATCATTTTTGTTTTTCCCAATGACAGAATCCCCATAGGCTTACTAGTACCTCCCCTGACCTTAGCCTTAACTATTGTGTCATAATCTCTAGAAAATATTATGCATGATACGCATCTAAATCTTTGTCACCTATCATATTTCCTCTCGTCCTCTTGCCTTATATTCAGTCTCTCAATTAATTTATCACTTCATAAATCTCCAAAATGCTCTCTCAAAAATGGCTATCATCTCAAACCAAATAACCTTTCATGGAGATGATGATCCTTTAGAAATTACCAAGGAAAGTCATCCAAGTCTTTTTGGTGCTAGTCCAAATTTCCACTCTGT
This sequence comes from Vicia faba, assembly GCA_948472305.1. NCBI lineage: Eukaryota > Viridiplantae > Streptophyta > Magnoliopsida > Fabales > Fabaceae > Vicia > Vicia faba. Next base: position 592,346,366 of record OX451736.1, read on the forward strand.
TATTCTTCTCCAAGAATGTAATAGCTATCTCTCTCTCTCTTCTAGTTAAAGGACCAATCTATCCATATCTTGTAAAAATCTTATGTAAAAATGCTTCAGCTAGTCTCAATGGCCTTTGGATCTCTTCAAATATCCATGGTTGGGATGTCTCTATAACTGCTGGAAGCACTACTGATGCAATCAATTGTCCCCAAAAAGGGTTTACGATTAGTCGTGTTTCACTTAACAGTATCCTTGATTCAAAAATAATCTTTATCATCAAAGCCTCTTCCGAGTTTGATTCCTCAGATCCAGAAAATCTTAAGCCTCTTTCCAAAGAATGGTTGTGCTTTCTTCTAACAAACATTTGTCCTCGTGGTACCAACAAAAATCTCATGTCTAATAATGATAAAATCATTATCTACTGCTTCATCAAACACATAATTAACCTTTGTAACGCGGTGGGAGAACTGACTTGGGTGTTTTGCGTTTGATCACAATTGTTGTGGATAACAAGAGTCGCCACCGACTTTTCTTTTATCCAAAAGGAAAGGCTAAAAAGAACAGGAAAGACCTTTGAGATTATTTCTTGCGTTCGGGGGGTAGATTATGAAAATGGAAGGTGTTAGCACCCTTTTCATCCGTAGTTATCTACAGGCTTTTAGTTGTTTGCTAGATCACTTGCTTTTTGTTTGAAAAAATTGCTTGTGATATGGGTTTTGAAAGTATTATGAAAAGAATGTCTTTGTTATGGTTCTCGTCTCTATAAGAACGCGTACAAAGTGTTTTGTCTTTTGAGAAATGTTTCAAAGTGAAGTGTTGTGTATAAAATGTTTTGGTTGTGAGCAAGCGAGCAACTAAGGGCAACCTACCTACTCAAAAATATCTTAAACGTTTTTTTCCTCCTCCTTTAGACGTTGTTATCTTACCATTATTTTGGTAAGAAACCCAATCGTTGGATGTGAAGGGATGGGCACAGGACGTTTGTATAGTCATAGAAGGCAACTTATGGGACGTTTTAGCAATTTCGTTTTAGGGACTAGATCATTTACCGAAGGCGACATTGAGGGTCATCGAGGGACTCAATCTTTTATCGAGGGTCTTTACTAAAACGCCCATATTCGAGGGACATGACTATTTTTCGATAGGCAACAAAATGGGATTACCCTAAGGGTGCAAGTGTGAAAGTGTGTTTGATTTACATGCATTTAGTCTTGATTAGGGTTATCTATTTGTTGATTTCATGTCTTGCCATACACACCCTAATTACTAACAATATATGAGAGCAATAAAAGTGTGGAAAAGTAAAGTCCTACGCTATTACATCATTAGGGGGTGGGGTTTACAATTTTACAAATGGGGATTGCAAGAAATTAAAGTCCTAATTATCTATTACAACCATATTGAAATAATGTATAAGAAATGTAAAATGGACTTGTTTTGTTTTTGTTAAGAAAAGAAAATAACTTTTCTTAAGAATATATTTTTGATCTTTTGGTTTTAAAAGAGATAAAACAAAGTATATGATTATAAAAATATTTTTGGTGTTTTGATTATTAAAGATAAAATAAAATAACAAGAGGAAAAAGGGGTCGGAATCAGCGCGTGGCTGAAAGGGACAGAAATAAAAGGCATAAACTCTGACTCTGATGCGCTGCAAAATTAGAAATAACATGTTAGCAAAAATGGGGAAGGTCAGAAGTTCTGAGTCTGGGTACACCGAAGTTCTGAGGTTGCTGGGAATAAAGGAGAGCCTAAAAGTTCTAATTGCTGAAGGAGTTTAGAAGCTCTAGTGCAGCTAGGAACCTAGAAGTTCTAATATCACTGGTGTGATACGGTGGGAGAACTGACTTGAGGTTTTGCATTTTTTGTTCGCAAATATTTCAGTTTAGCAAGAGTCGCCACCAACTTTTTATTTTATCCAAAGGAAAGGTCAAAAAGCACAGGAAAGACCTTTGAGATTGTTTTTGGGTTCGGGGGGTAGATTATGAAAAGGGAAGGTGCTAGCACCCTTTTCATCCATGGTTTTCCATGGGCTCTTAGTTACTTGTTTTAGATCACTTGCTTTGCTTTTCCAATTGTTTGAAATGGTGCTTTTGTGTGTGGTTTTGAAAGTATTTTGAAAAGAGGCCTTTGTCTAGGAAACCTTTCTAATGATTCTTGTTTGAATGTATACAAAGGTGTTTGTCTTTTGAAAAATGTTTCAATGTTTGAAAGTTTGTTTGGAAAATGTTTTGAAATTGTGTTGTGTGATGTTTGAAAATAGCAAGGATGGTTTGCAAGTTTGATCAAGTAACTAGGAGTTGTCTACCATACTCAAAGATCTTTCCTATACATTTTTAACCCTTTGACATTGTTGTTTTACCATTGTATTTGGTAAACAACCTTGTGTTTAGATGTTAAACGGGACGGGCGTGGGTCATCATATGACCATGATAACAATATTGCCAAGTATCTTAGCAAGTTTTTTGAGGGTCTAGATCATTTTTGTATAGGTAACCATGATAGCGTCATCGAGGGACTATGATCTTTTGTTCTTGTTTTGTTTTGCCAAGATACCTAGCATGCATACCATGGCCATTTTTTAAGGCAACAAGTGGATGAAACCCTAGGGGTGCTTGTGTGCATTGGTGTTGTCATTTTTCATGCATTTTTGTCTTGTGTTTAGTCATGCTATTTGTTTTGATTTTTTTTGGTTATCATACAAACCCTAATTTACTATCATGGCATATAAAGCAATAAAATGCGTAAAAGTAAATCTAAGACTATTACAACATGATTATGGGGAGGGGGATACAAGTTTGAATAGGGGGATATTGCTCAAAAATAAAGCCCTAAAACTATTACAACCATATTGAATTTATTTGTACAAATAAAAAAATAAGCAAATATTTAAATATGCAAATAAATATAAATATGCAAAAATATTTTTGTATTTTATTTTATGTATGTAAAATAAATTATTTATGTATCAAAAATAAGAAAATATTAATGATTATTTTTGAAAGGGTAGAAACCCTAGTTTTTGTTTTAAGAAAATATATATATATATATTATATTATTTATTTATGTACAAGAAAATAAATAAATATATATATAAAAGTGTTAAAAAATTAAAATGTGTGAGAAAATATTATTTAAGTGTATAAATAATAAAAATAAAAATATATGATATTTTTGTATTATTTACAAATTTTATTTAAGAAAATAAGTTATATTATTATTAATAAACTATTTCTATGTCCAAAAAATAATAAAAATAATAAAATAAAATGTGAAAAATTAAGAGAATATTTTTTAAGATTTTTAATATTCAGAAAAATAAATAAAAAGTCAGAAATGTAAAAGAAATAAGAAAATATAAAAAAATATAACAAATGGGCCAAGGGGGTGCAGAAAGGAAGCAGGGGGGTGTCAAAAGGACCAAGCCCAACCCAAAGTCCCTTCATCCCTGTCCTTGAGACAGAAGCAAAACGCGTGTTTCTTGTTCAAACTGGTAACTCCTGCATACGTGCTTAAAAACAAAAACTTGCAACATGAAAGTTATAGCTTATCATCACACGATTCTAACCATATAAAAAACTTGACCTAACTCTAAGAAACCAAGGATAATTTTATCACCCCCAATTTATAACCTAATTTTTTCAGTAAGTTCAACTATCAAATACTCCTAGCTCAGTTACATAAATGAATTCTATGCATATGTACAGTTCAAGGACATTAAGGGCTACATTTTTTCTTCACAAACCTAAGCCTAATGATTCCTAAATAAGGAGATAGAAGTTTGAGTAATACATGTTTCAGTCAAGTTCGAATATAGCAATGCAACAACTTTCAGTGAGGCCTGAGGTTCTTTTGAGCTTGCTTGATGTTCCCTTGACCTTTCCCAATGCTTAGCTTGCTTTGAAATGGCTTGAATCTCTTTGTAGAAGTCAACCTGCAAACTCAGAATTTAAAAATGGTGAAGCTTGAAAATGAAGTTACAGTTGATGAACAATGGCTTGGATAGTTCAGGTGGGTTGTTTAGAAAGTGTTTGAAGTGGTTTGGGACAAAACGCACGAGGCAATGTGAAGATGGCTTGAGTTCTACAGGGCTTGCCCTATTTTGGGCAGAAGTTAGTGTTTTAGTGTTTTAGGGTGTTTGAGAGGCTTGTAGATCGTGTTTCTGGCTTGGTGTGATATGCTGAACTTGTTTGAAATGAACACAAAGTTTGGTTTTATCAGATTCACAAGATATGGACCTTTTGCACAATTGCTTGGTTTTGAAGAAAAGTTGGAATTAACAATGCTAAGACCTGTACAGGCTAGCTCAAACCCTGCACATAGTTGGTGTACTTTGCCCCAAGTTTATGGACTTTGTTTGCTGCAAAAGATTAGGTTCAAGGCTCAAGGGAAACAAAAATGCATAAAGTGAACTTTATGGAAATGGCATTGTTATCTTTTTGCCAAAAATGGATTAATTCAATGTGTAATGTTCTAAAGCTCAGAACAAAGCCTCTAACCAATGTGTTTGCATTTAATTTATGAGTGTAGAAAGGATTAGAACCTGTAAACCAAGTACAAGCAAGGTTTGGACAAATTTTGCAACTTGTAGCATGGTGTAATATGCCTTGGACAAAAGTGATGATTTTCCAATTTCAAACTTTCGATTCTCCCTAACCATGAATGATCTTGGAGAGTTCTTGGACATTTTGGAAATCTTTTAACATGCTATACAATCCATATTTGAAATGCATTTTTAGATTCCACTTGGAACTATGTGAAAAATTCCATGAAGATACGTCAAAATCCTGCCTAAACTAGGGCAAAATTTCACTAAGTTAAAAGTTTCATGGACCCTTGTTCACAAAATCATAACTTGAGATCCAAGCATCTTTTGGGAAAACTTTGTGAATCAAAGTTGTAGATTTTGTGGAGGAATACAACTTTCATGTTGGAAGTTTTGTTTTAATCCAATTGCATCATGGTGAAAAAGTTGAGAAAAGTTGGGGAAAAATAAGAAATTTTCATAACTTAGAAAATTTCTAAGTTATGAAAATTTTCCATTTTAAACCCTAATTTTCAAAATTAGGTTTCTTGGTGAACAAGTTTCATGTTTGGACATATCTTGATGAAAAATGACCCTTGGCACTTGATTTTGACCAAAAAGTCATAGTTTGACTTTTCAGTGTACAGATGATTTTTGATCAGTTGATTGGAAAATTCATCTGTCAATCCAATGCTTTTGAGATCTTTTGAACCTTATGATTAGGTCAAGATGATTCCACTGAGTCCTTGAAACCATGCTTGAACCCAATTTTCCATTGGCTAGGTGAAAAATCAGAAATTGCCCTTCTTCAGTCAAAACCCTAAAAATGACCATTTTGCCCTTTTGATGATCTGATCAAATTTCTTGAGGAGTTGTGGTTCAAACTTGATCAAATGGTTCATATGAGTCTATAATGTTGATGTGGATCAAAAATTATGAGGTTTGACTGTAAATTGGCCATAATTGACTTTTTCCCCAATACAACTGATTTTTAGGTCAACTGTCCAATTGACGTGGCAAAATTGTGATTCAAAGCTTGAAACTTGGTATGGGCAATCTTAGGAGTCCAACATGAAGTATGAAAGTCACATTAAGCATTGAAAATCCAAAAATCCTTGTGCAAACTCAAACCCTAATTCTAGGTCAACAGTGCAAGGAGATGTCTTGAGCTGAGCAAACCCTAGTCCTGTCTAGAGTCTAAAGAGTCTTGTGAGGGGAAATCTTGATAAAATGAGAGGGAAAATTTTGGGTTACAACAGCTGCCCCTGTTCAATCTTCTTGAACCTGAAGAGTTAGATTGGCGAGTTTGCCGTTCGTGACTCGAAGGTAGAAGATGATTGGACACTAGAGTGCCCGTAAATTTGCACTCGTCAGAATGTAGTTGAAGAAATGGGCTTAAAGATGCCATTTGGAGATGATTGAGTCTTGCTGGAGATGGGCTTAAAGATGCCATCCAAGAACGTTTGTTGAAAATCAGGAGAATGAACATCAGAATGGTATGCGTGTATGGAACGTATCTGAGTTATATCTGGAGATTGAATCTGTATGAGAAAAGGAATGGCGTCCGTGTCTGGAGCGTATCCGAGCTGTAACTGTATTTGATTCTTGAATGAATAACAGAATGAATGTCGTGTCTGGAGTGTATCTGTATTGTATCTGAATCTGAAATCTGAATAAGCGACAGAATGACATCCGTGTTTGGAGCATCTCTGGGCTGGGGAACAGGTCCGAATGAGTGACAAAATGGCTTCCGTGTCTGGAGCGTATCTGGACTGTATCTGAAATTGAGATCTGTATGAGTAGCAGAATGACTTCCGTGTCTGGAGTGTATCTGAACTTTGAAATTGATAGTTGAATCTGAATGAGAAATAGAATGGCTTCCGTGTCTGGAGTGTATCTAATCTATATCCGATTGTTAAGGTCTGAATGAGTGACAGAATGGCATCCATGTATGGAGCGTCTCTGTACTGTATCTTGACTTTGAATTTTGAATGAGTAATAGAATCACCTCCGTGTCTGGGGTGTATCCATATTGTATCTGAATAAGAGATCTGAATGAGTAGCATAATGACTTCCATGTCTTGGAGTGTATCCGTACTGTATCTGAAATCTTTGAATATTTGTTAAAGGTAGCTTTTAATCTTATCCTGAAAAGGGTAAAATGTTAGCTAAAACACAAAGTTATGTTGCATGAAATGTATGATGCAATAAAAATGTATTTTATCAATGTTTATGATATATGAATGTAATGTATGCGCATGTAAGCTGATTTGCTGTATTGCTGAGGAAAATAAATCCTTGATAGTTGGGGATAATGAAAATCTTTGACTGCTGACGGGGAAAGTAAATCCTGGACCGCTGTTGGAGATTCAAAATTTCTGACCATTGAGGATGAGAAATCCTTGGACTACTGTTGGGGATAGAAAATCCTTGGCAACTCGCGGGGATTATAAAAAACTTTGACAACTTCTGTGGGGATGTGAGAATCCTTCACGACTTTCCTGGGGATATAGGGATCCTTCAAGTCTTTGGAATTGGAGGATGAATATTCTATTGTGAGAATTATGCCAAGTGTTGTTTGAGAAACCTGCTTGGGGAATCCCGAGAATTTTGATGACTATGGCTGGAGATTACACAATGGGAATCCTTACTCGGCTGGGGAATAAGGAAACTCCGACGAATCTCTACTGGGGATTAGATGAAAGAAAAGCCTTGATCTGCTGGAGAATAAGGAAGACTATGATGGCTTCTGCGGAGAGTTAAGAATGAGAAACTTCAATCTCCTGGGGAAATTGAAACCTTGGGGGCTTCACTGGAGAAGTGGAAATGAGAATCTTCGATCTGCAGGGGATTAAAAATTCTGACAAATTCATGCTGGGAGTAATGAAAACTCTGGAAACTTCATTGGGGGATCAAGAATGAGAATCTTCAATCCTCTAGGGGAATTTTGAATCCTTGGGGACTTTAAACTGGGGAGTTAAGAATGAGAATCTTCATTCTGTTGGGGAGTAAAAAATCTGTGGGGAATAACTATGCTGCTGGGGAGTAGCTATCCTTCTAGGGAGATCAGGAGCTTGGGCTATATGCCAATCTGCTGGTGAATTATCCGGAGGTTGGGGATAAAACAAAAGTTAATTGTTATCTGGTTGATTCTCAGATTTTAAGACAACTTGCTGGCGAATTTGGGGAAAACTGAATAGTTTCTGCTGGGGATTAATAGTTAGAAATTTGACTCCGTTGGGGAAGAAGGTTTCATCTCCGCTGAGGGTCTGTAGTTCAAAGTATTGCTCCGCTGAGGATTGGGAGTTTGGAGGTTTAACTCTGATGGTGGATTAAGGGTTTGAAATATAACTCTGCCGGGGATTGGGAGTTTGAAGATTAGACTCTGGCGAGGATTTTGAAATTTAATTCCGCTGGGGATCTAGATGATGTACTGCATGGGATTTCTCTTGGAATAGCCTAAAGACGTTTTCCTATACTTTCAACCTGTCAGTAATTATTCTTTCATATTTTGTTTATTTGTAAACAATGATTATATTCAAATGCATATGCTCATTAATAAATCATTGGACATTTTCAAATAAAACACAAGTGTAAAGAAAAGAAAAGGCAAATAGTTTTCTGTACTTTGAAGTATCTTTGTATTAACTTTGTGTAAGTATTTTGTACAAAGGAGACAGACATCCTAGTAAGAGAATGCTGTCATAAAAATGAGAAATATTTATACAAAGAAAGATGGCTATGTGTAAAAATTCCATGGGGTTCCCATTCTGCTATAGCCTTCGTAACTCTAAATATCTTGTCCATTTGTGACTTCGTCCGAAGATGATTGAGTTGATCAGAAGCCCGGAGCTTGTCTGTGAAGAGATTGTCCTTAAAGTGATCCGACGAGACATAAACATACTCTTTAATTCCCTAACTTTTGCCTGGACCACCCTTTTGGGTTTTCAGTCCACCGGGAAACCCTTTTTTTCCCAAGTCGCCCTTTCGGGTTTTCAACTTGCCGGGTGTACATATTTTTTTGATTTATCCCTAATTTTTTCCTGAACTGCCCTTTCGAGTTTTCGATTCACCGGGATGCCCATTTTTGCCCAAGTCACCCTTTCGGGTTTTCAACTTACCGGGTCGTTTATGCGTAGTATCTTTTGAATATGTCTGCGTTCGCAGGGTGCGGCAGGTCGTCGCCGTCCATGGTGGTCAGGATCATTGCCCCACCAGAAAAGATGTTTTTGATCACAAATGGTCCTTCGTAAGTAGGAGTCCATTTGCCCCTGGGATCACTTTGTGGTAAGATAATCCGCTTGATTACAAGATCGCCGACTTGATTTACCTGGCGCCTGACTCTCTTGTTGAATGCATTGGTCATCCGTTTTTAATACGCCTGCCCATGGCAAACAGCAGTAAGTCGCTTTTCGTCAATCAATTTAAGTTGATCAAGCCGGGTCTGAATCCCATCGTCTTCACTCAAACCAGCACCCTTCATGATTCTCAAGGAGGAAATCTGAACCTCAATAGGTAAAACAGCTTCCATGCGGTATACCAAAGAATAGGGTGTTGCCCCAGTTGATGTTCGTGCCGTGGTACGGTACCCGTGCAGAGAAAACGGTAACATCTCATGCCAGTCCTTATAGGTGGCTGTCATTTTTTGTATGATCTTCTTGATATTTTTGTTCGCAGCTTCGACAACACCGTTCATCTTTGGCTGATAAGGAGATGAATTGTGATGTTGAATCTGGAACTGCTTGCACAGAGCGGTGATCATAGTGTTTTGTTCAGGTTTGTACCATTGTTAGTGATAATCCTTTCGGGGATGCCGTACCGACAAATGAGGTTCTGCTTGATGAAGCGGGCAACAACATTTTTTTTACGAATGCGAAGGAAGCTACTTCGACCCATTTGGTGAAGTAATCATTGGCCACCAGAATGAAATGGTGTCCATTGGATGTTGTAGGCTTGATCTCTCCAATCATGTTGATTCCCCACATAGCGAATGGCCAAGGAGCTGTTAAGACATTGAGAGGAACTGGAGGTATATGTACCTTGTCCGCATAGATTTCACATTTGTGACAAGTTCGGGAATGTTGATGGTAGTCAGCTTCCATGGTAGACCACTAATAGCCTGCCTGTAGAATCTTCTTAGCCATCGTATGTCCGCTAGAGTGAGTGCCAAAGGTACCATTGTGTAGTTCAGCCATGATCTGCTCAACTTCAACCTTGTCCACACAATGGAGCCGAATGCAATCATGATTGCGCTTGTATAGGATACCATTGCTCAAGAAGAACTTAGCTGAGAACCTCCTTAAGAACTTTTTGTCGTTGATGAAAGCTCCTTCAGGGTATTCTTGATTTTCGAGATACCTTTTGACGTCATGAAACCAAGGTCGGTCCACCACTTCTTCGGTATTAATCTCGTGACAATGTGCAGATTCGTCCATCCGTTCAATGGTGATTTGGGGAGCCTTATTATCCCAGTTAAGTTTAAACATGGATGACATTGTAGCTAGAGCATCTGCTAGCTGATTCTCTTCTCGCGGGAAGTGCTCGAAGGTGATCTGCTCGAAATGTGGTAACAATGTCAGGACATGTTCTTTATAAGGGATGAGGTTTGGATGTTTAGTATCCCACTCTCCTTTGATTTGACTGATAACCAAAGCGGAGTCCCCAAATATAATCAAAAATTTGATTCCCAAGTCAATAGCAGCCTTGAGACCAAAGATACAAGCTTCATACTCGGCCATGTTGTTGGTATAGCTGAAGCAAAGTCTGGATGTGAAAGGTGTATGGCAACTATTATACCCCAAAATTTTCCCTCTCATATTTCCCAAGACATTGCAAGAATAATCTCCAAAGGGCTCAAGATTGCTCAAGAGTTGGACAGTCAAGTCACCTCCTAAGGCAGTCAACCTCAAATTAGGATTTTGTGTTGCATCAAGGTCCTTACATCCAAATGGCCTCAAGTGCTCCCATATGTCCTAATATTCTCACAAGGTCATCCATGTCAAATTTCAAGCCTTGCAGAGGAAGTTTGGCCAGTCAATTGCTCAAGAAGTCCAAAAATCGACTGTGCTAGGGCAAAAGTCAACTGTGACCCAAATATAGTAAAACTTCAAGATTTTTTGTCAACATTCTCATTTTGAAGGATATTTCATCATTTTATCAAGGTTTGATCATGATTCATCAAGGATTGCTCAAAATTCATCAAGACTCAAAAGTTGCTAAATTAGGGTTTTGTAGGAAAAGTAAACTCAACTTTGACCAAGCATAACTTTCTCATACTTTATGATAAACGACCCATCGAAATCTCATTTTGAAGAGGATGCAATTTAATACAATCCATCTTCACACCCCAAGATCAAGAAATGCACTCACAAAAAGTTACAAATTTGGACATTATAGGTCATTTTTTAAAGTCAACAAAAACACCTTTTTTTCCAAAGCTTATAACTTGAGAATGGAAAATCAAAATCAGATTAGACAAAAAGGGTTGGTTAGAGGACATCTCAAGGTTTCTAAAAAGTCCAATAACACCTCCAAAAGTTCAAAATTGAAAAAGTTATGCATTGTTGAAGTTGGGCATTTTTGCAAAATTGACAAAAGTCAACTATCCCCAAAGCTTCAAATTTTGTCAAATGGGCCCACTTTTTTCCACTTGATTTGATCTTGTCATACTACACACGTGTCCTATCTTCAGTCTTATGTCCATTCATTAATTTTTCTATTTTATTTGATTTTTATTGAATTAATTCATTTTAAATCAATTTAAATCCAAATAAAATCTAAATATTGATAACTTGGTATCTTTTTGATTGATATAGGCCTTAATTGTCATCATGGACATGATCAAACTCGTATCAAGCCATATCATGAAAAAAGGTGGTTTTTGGACAAATTTGGAAGCTTTTTCATGGAGGATCAAATCAAATCCTAAATCATAAATGCATAAGGATTCAAAGCCCAAAACTTGACCTAATTCACTCCATGTTACTTATACAAGGCAAAGGCACGAGCATCAGAACCTAGAGGCTGCACAATCAGAAGAACAAAACTTGGAAAATTGCCAAAAAAGCTTGAAACTAAAATCAGTCTTGGAAGCCAATTCAACACAAAATCTCAACGCTATTCTCTTGCTGGACATCCACTGAGTCTGTAGCAATCAAAAGCAAAGCCATTCACCTCCTCAAGCGCGCTGTAAGTCTCCTGAAAAACGCCCCTGTACTCGAAATCACATACTCATATTCCTGCATTTTCTTGGCAAAATCTTTACACAATCATGCTTATCGTTCCATTTAGAAGCTTTTTGCATTATTGAATTGCATTTTCATGGCCTGTAACCCCCTAGCCGATTCTAGGGTTCTTAGTTCTTGTTTTTGGGAATTTTAATTGCAGGCAAAATTGATGCTAATAATGGACATAGACGTAATCAGTGGAAGAAGACGAGTACAACCATGTACTTGGAATTGATTTTCCTGGCCTAGATCTAGTTTTAGGAATGAGCTATGAATTTAGCTGCGGATAAAAATCCGCAGGTAAATAACCAGGTCCAACGAAGAAGACGCTAACGCGTCTCCCTCCCATTGGTTGTTTCAAACGTTGCACGCTTTTTATTTTTTTCTGATCCAATGATTTGTCTTTATTTTATTATTATTAATTCCCAATACACTAACAAATGGAAAGCAGTGGCGCAGTGGTAGACGTGTTGTTCAAAGGCTTGCAAGACTTGGGTTCGAATCCCAGGTCCACCATATTGCATATTATTATTTTTCTTCAGGTGTTCAGGTGTGCTTCAGCAATTATGGTTCACCATACACCACCATTCCAATGCTTGCTAGATGGCCCCAGGCCAGATCTGGTGGCCAAGATTGAATGTGCACCATATGCCAAAGTCAATGCACACGCGTGGAATTGCAAAAGTCAAAGCAGGCTTGCATAAATGGGCCTTGAAACTGCTAGTCTTACTCCCTGATCTGGGCCCAAACCCCCTTGAGTATTATATTTCTTTCTTTTCATTTTATTTATTTATTTGTTTTATTAATTATTTTTATTATCACTAACCAATTAAATTTTTTTTCTCATAAAATCAAAAACCAAAAAAATATATTTTATTTATTAAGTTTAAATTCATCATTTTATTTTTGGTAAATAAATTAATTCAATTAATTTAGTTTTAAATAGATATAACTTTTAATATTTTTTGCAATAATTAAAATTAATGTAGAAAATTAGGTTTTTATTAACTTTAATCAAATTTATTTTATTTCCTTAAATGTCCAAAAATCCAAAAATATCTTTTTCTTAAATAATTTATTTATTTATTTAATTAACTTAGCTTAATTTCTTTTAATCCAAAAATAATAAAAAAAATGCTTTCCTTCATAAAAGGGGTCAAAACCCTAAAAAACTCGTATTCGATTTAACTTTCCGCACGCGATCTATTTTGCCATATTGATGTAATTGTTTCCCGGAATGTAATAGCTTTAATTATGACTATTTAATTTATTTATCGCTTTATTTATTTTCCGCATTTTAAATTAAAGGGTTGCTTTTGGCGATGTAAATACCCGACGCCTTGTAATAGTTAGATTTAATTTCCGCAACTTATAAACTGTTAGATGTTTGATAAATAGGGAATGCATGACAAGATCGAATGTATGAACTTAAAATCAACATAGATAACCATTGACATGTACAAAGATAAAATTAACCGAAATAACACACTCGCACATGCGCACTCTTAGGGTACACCTCGCTTGGTTGCCTTCGAACGTGGTCATTGAGTATAGGAAGTTTTAGAGGCCGTCCTCTTGTCCAAAGATCATAGTTGCCTTGAAACGGTTGCCTCGGAAAAATGATCTAAGACATTAGGGTTACCGCTAAGGTGTCCTAACATTGCTTTAGTGACCACATGTCCCTTAATTGAATTGACCCTTAAAACTCCAACGACGATGCTACCTACTCATCAATAGTGGGCTAGCATTTCCTAAAGGACATTAGCACAGATTGATTCCTTTTTCGAGTAGGTAGATGGTTCTTAAGTACTTGCTCCTTTCAAAATAAAATAAAACCTTTCGCACTTACACCTTTCAAACAAAAAACTTCTTTCAAACCCACAAACACAAAGAAAAAGCAAATTTTTGAAAACACTTTGAGCAAGTACCTAAGAGCCTGTGGATAACCACAGATAGAAAGGGTGCTAACACCTTCCCTTTCTATAATCTACCCCACAAACCCGAGAAACATCTCGAAAAAGGAATTTTTCTGTGTTTTTTTCCTTTCCTTGTTGGATAAAATAAAAGATGGTGGCGACTCTTGCTTACCGCGACATTTTGCAAAAACAAACGCAAAACGCAAACCAGCATTCCAAAAAAACAGTCAGTTCTTTCCCACCGTATCACAGAACTGGCGACTCTGTTGGGGACGCTTAATAAGTGGGGTGTACCTTAGGATTAGATCATTGTGTTTTCAATTGTTTGCTTTGTATGATTTATATTTGTGGGCTTGTATCGGAGTTACAATAGATCCTAACCCGGATTTGGGGATACCCTTTAGGTAAGTAGCAATAAACTGTGAGGGAACTGTATGGCGTATACCTACGGTTGAAGCAGTAGCTACGTTGGTGTGGCACTTTAGTCTGTACCGATATCCCTTGTGTTAGAACGAGGAGAATATGGGTCTTCTAAGGGGTCATTAAGCACCAACTGACCTTAGAACCTTTAAATTGACCAACTTGGCCATAGAACAGTAGCAGTATGCTACACTCATTGAGACTAAACTCTCGTGATGATTCCGGTTGCAAGAAAAGGTTGCTAAACTGGAATTATGACAGATCGAGGGTAGTCAGTGATATTGAGATCCTCTAGAACCCGGTTACTATTTTTAGGACAGGTTTAAACCAACTGAACTGAAAGAGGGTAGTACCTAAGCTCCTTGGCAGCCTGAAATCTAAGGGCTCTCTGTGTGACTTGTGTGCCTTTACCATGTTTGCTATTTGTGGATACTTATGGTGTGCTTTCTATCATGACATCATGACATCATAACATTGCATACATCTTGCATTGGACTAACCTATTTCAAAGACAAGAGGTATTCATCTTTGTTCTGTTTTGTAGGTCATCATGATGCCTATGCGTAGGAATACCATCCGGATTAACTTTGTCCAGGTTCCCACTGTGCTTAAAGAGTTGATTGCAAAGATTCCTGATACTACTTCCTTCCTCAGGAGACATGGTTATCTTCTCAGTTTGGTCACCTCCAAATTGGACGAGCAGATGATGAGTGTCCTAGTACAGTTCTATGATCCATTGTACCATTGTTTTACTTTCCAGGACTACCAGCTGGTTCCCACCTTAGAAGAATTCTCTGATCTGCTCGGTATCTCTATTCGGGAGCAGACCCTGTTTACTGGTTGGGAGAAGATTCTTAGGCCCGAAGAGATTGCTGCAGCCCTTCATTTAACCAAGGAGGAGGTAATGGCTAATTGGGAGACTAGAAGTTGAGCAAAGGGCTTTCTGACTAAGTTTTTGGTTGGTAAAGCTAATTACTTCTGGGATAGTCTAGACTTCAAGGCATTCGAGGATATTCTGGCTCTTCTGATATATGGCTTGGTATTGTTTCCGAACTCTGACTCCTTTGTTGATGTTAATGCGGTAAAAATCTTCATCTCTCGTAATCTTGTACCCACTCTCTTGGGTGACATTCTTCATCAGCTTTATGCTCGTACGGCCCGAAAGCGGGGAACCTTGATGTGTTGTGCTCCTTTATTGGCGAGGTGGTTTATTTTACACCTCCCCAAGTCAGTGCTGAAGAACAAAGAAGGCCTGGGCTGGGCTTACAGGGTTATGTCTCTCTCTCACAATGACATTATCTGGACTCTCAAGGGTATGGATGAGGAGGCTATCATTGATTGTTGTGGGGAGTATCCCAATGTTCCATTGTTAGGAACCCATGGAGGAATTTCTTACAATCTGTGCTTGGCCTTACGTCAGTTTGGGCATGCCAGAAGAGAAGGACCTCATGAGATGCTAATGCCTAGTATCATCTTTGATTTTCAAGGGGATAGCGATGAGCAACGTCGCAGATTCATAAGGGCTTGGGATAGAGTTCATAGATTTGATCCACACGAGCTAGGCCCAAAGACTTCCTTGCCAATGGAGCCATATCTCAAATGGGTTTGTATCCGTGCCCAAAAGCTGGGTATGCCATATGAAGCTGTCTGGTCTATCATTGTTGAAATTGCTAATGAAGAAGGGGTTCTTCCAACCATCCTCCATCCTCATATGCCCACTGACATTGGGGCACTGAAAAGATCTTGGATGCAGCTGAGAGAGGAACGGGATGCTTACCGAGAGAAGTTTAACGAGCAAGAGCAGAAGATCCAGAGGTTGACTAGGCAGCTGGAGAACGAGCGAATTCTAAATGACTATGTCCGCACCGATAAGAAGAGGCCATGGGAGCACTGATTGACCTTTGATTATTTCTTTTCCAGTTTTTATTTACTTTTCAGTATTTCCATTCTTGTAACGCCTTAATGGCATCAGTTGAACAATTTGAATTTTGAAGTTTATCTAATAAAGTGTGTTTCCTTTCTTGTTTACAAATTTGAATTTCCTGATTGTCTTTGAAATCATAATCATACGCATTTCATCCCATGCACTTTATAAACAGGTACCCATTACAAGTCTCTTATCTTCTTCGCTGTTTATTTCAGCACTCATCATGTCTGCTGAACCTTCAACTGAGCAAGCCATCAAGGCCCTCGAGGCCCAGAATGCCCAATTTCAGGAGCTGTTCATGAATCTAGCTAAGGGTCAGCAAGACCTGAAGACCCTGATTCTGAAAGAAAAGAAGAAGAAAAATAAGAGGACAATCATGTTTAACACGGGACACAGGTTTGGAAACAGGCTACAGAATGAAGTTGATCTGACCACCTCATCTGGAGGGAAAGATAGTCAAGAGGAAAGGAGGGCTCCTAGCTCTGTGGTCTCCGACAACGAGACGGACTTCGATGAAGAACAATATCTTCCTGCTGAGGATAGATACAAGCAACTGGAAGACCGGTTGAATGCTATGGAAGTTCAGAAAGTGCCTGGTCTGGACTTTGGTGATCTAGGTCTATCATCTGGGGTAGTGATTACCCACAATTTCAAGGCACCAGCCTTTGCTAAGTATGACGGAGTTTCTTGTCCGAAGCTGCACCTCCGGTCATATGTGAGGAAGATTCAGCCGTATACCGCTGATAAAAACCTATGGATCCATTTCTTTCAAGAAAGTCTCTCAGGGACTCAGCTTGAATGGTTTTATCAGTTAGACGGAGCCAGCATCTGCAGTTGGGAAGATTTGGCTACTGCTTTCTACAGGCAGTACTAGTACAACTCCGACCTCTCTCCCACGCGTACCCAACTCCATGGTATGTCAATGGGAACGGGTGAAGGATTCAAAGATTATGCTCAGAAGTGGAGGGACCTCGCCGGTAGAGTGCAGCCACCCTTGGCTGATCGGGAGCTTGTGGATATGTTTCTGGGGACCTTGTCTGGTCCATTTTTCAACCACCTGATTGGAAGCTCTTCATCTAGGTTTACAGAGCTAATTATGACCAGTGAGAGGATTGAGAATGGTATTAAGGTTGGTAAGATACAGAAGGGTGCTTCATCGAGCACCGAGAAGAAGCCATTTAAGAAAGAGTCCAGTGCTGTCTACAGTTCGAGAAGACAGAGTAGACCTGAACACCGCCAAGCTGTTAATGTGGTTGTTATTTCCAAACCTGCTGGTGCTCCTCAGCACAACAATCAACAGAAGGATAAGAGACCTCGAAGGTAATTCACCCGTCTCAGCATGACTTTATCTCATATTCTGCCACAGTTGCTGAAGACCAACCTGGTGATTCCAAAGGAAGCCCCGAAGAATCCAAATATAACATCACCAAAGTATAACCCTAATGCCCGCTGTGCTTTTCACTCTGATAGCCCAGGGTATAATACGAATGATTGTTGGGTTTTGAAGAACAAGGTACAATACTTGATCGATGCGAAGGAGATTGAGTTCGGAGCACCAGAGAAGCCTAAACAATATGCAGGGGTGAATGCTATCACGGATGACGATGATGAAGAGTTTGACATTGACAATTGGATCTACCCAACCGCCGATGGTGGATTAAGCAACTGGACATCGAAGGATTCTATGCCTGTTTCGGTTATCACTCAGTAATGAAACTTTTTGTTTTGAATATGTAACAGACAATGTTTTAAACTTTATGGCCCGGTGTCTTACCCGGGGCGCTGTGGCTTCATTTGTGAGGGCTTTATGTGTGTCATTTTCATATATCATTAATAAAAGCATTGGACGTTCTTGCATTTCAAATTTTGCACTCCTTTTTTTTCTTTATTATATATTGCAAAACAGCTATTTTACACACACTCACATATACAGGTCCACATCCACTCTGGATCTCACTGGTAACGACTCTGCTACTGCCAGTTATGACTTCGAAAATCCGATCAACTTAGCCGAAGACGAAGGTGAAGATGATTGCAAAGTGCCTGGTGAACTTGCAAGACTGCTACTCCAAGAAGAGAAGGTTATTCAGCCACACGAAGAGCCGGTGGAATCAGTGAATCTTGGTACTGAGACAGACAAGAAGGAAGTTAAGATTGGTGCAAATCTGGAGCTCAGTGTGAAGCAACGGTTGATTCAAATGCTACATGACTATGTTGAGATCTTTGCCTGGTCTTACGAAGACATGCCTGGTTTGGATACTGATATTGTGGTTCATCGCCTGCCTACCAAGGAAGATTGTCCTCCAGTAAAACAGAAGGTCTGCCGAATGCGCCCAGAGATGTCTGAGAAAATCAAGGCTGAAGTTATGAAACAGTTTGACGCCGGTTTTCTAGCAGTTACTTCTTACCCCCAGTGGGTTGCCAATGTGGTTCCTGTGCCGAAGAAGGATGGTAAGGTTCTAATGTGTGTTGACTACAGGGATCTGAATAGGGCGAGCCCCAAGGATGATTTCCCTCTACCTCATATCGACGTCCTGGTTGACAACACTGCTCAGCACAAGGTATTCTCCTTTATGGATGGTTTCTCCGGTTATAATCAAATCAAGATGGCTCCCGAAGACGTGGAGAAGACAACTTTTTTTACTCAGTGGGGTACCTTTTGCTACAAGGTCATGCCTTTTGGGTTGAAAAATGTTGGGGCAACATATCAGCGTGCCATGGTTGCTTTGTTTCATGACCTGATCCATCATGAGATTGAAGTATACGTCGACGATATGATTGCAAGGTACCAGACTAAGAAGGAACACCTTGACCATCTGCAGAAGCTGTTTGACAGGTTGAAGTTGTACAAGCTGAGGTTAAACCCGAACAAGTGCACCTTCGGGGTAAGATCTGGTAAGCTACTGGGGTTTATTGTAAGCGACAAAGGTATTCAAGTGGATCCTGCAAAAGTGAAAGTTATACAGGAGATGCCAGCTCCCAGAACAGAGAAAGAAGTCAGAGGCTTTCTGGGACGTCTGAACTACATTGCCCGATTCATCTCGCACCTAACTGCTACTTGTGAGCCAATCTTCAAGCTACTGAAGAAAGATCAAGTGGTACGTTGGAATGATGAATGTTAGGCCGCTTTCGAAAGGATCAAAGAGTATCTCCAAGAGCCACCCATTCCGATGCCTCCAGTTGAAGGGAGACCTCTGATCTTATACTTGACAGTACTCGATAACTCAATGGGGTGTGTGTTGGGTCAACATGACGAGTCTGGCTGAAAAGAGCATGCTATTTATTACCTTAGCAAAAAGGTTACCGACTGCGAGACCCGATACTCGTTGCTTGAGAAAACTTGCTGCGCTTTGGCATGAGCTGCTCGCCGGCTGAGATAGTATATGATGACTCACACTACTCTGTTGATATCAAAGATGGATCCAATCAAGTATATCTTCGAAAAGCCTGCCTTGTCCAGAAGAATAGCAAGATGGCAGATGATCTTGACTGAGTATGACATCCAATACACGACTCAAAAGGAAATTAAGGGAAGTATGTTGGCAGACCATTTGGCACATCAGGCAGTGGATGATTATCGGTCTATGAACTTTGAATTTCCGGACGAGAATATCATGTTGGTAACTGATTATGAGACACCTGGACCGGATGAAGGACCTGAGGAAGGATCCCGATGGTCTATGTACTTTGATGGAGCTTCGAACGCTTTGGGTAATGGAATTGGTGTTGTGATCATATCTCTTAAAGGCTCTCATACCCCGTTTACCGCCCGACTATGTTTCAACTGCACCAACAATATGCCGGAGTATGAGGCATGCATCATGGGTCTTCGAGCAGCAATTGGCCTAAGGATTAAGTTTCTAAGTGTCTTCGGAGATTCCGCTCTCATGATCAGTCAGATCAAAGGTGAGTGGGATATGAAACACCCAAATCTTATTCCTTACAAGGAGTATGTATTGACGTTGCTTCCCCATTTCGAGGAGATAACCTTTGAACACTTCCCGAGAGAGGAGAATAAATTGGCGGACGCGCTAGCTACGATGTCTTCTATGTTCAAGGTCAATTGGGACAACGAGGCTCCCCGAATTATCATTAAAAGATTGGACGAACCTGCACATTGCTGTGACATTGAGACTGAAGAGGTAACAGAAAAGCCCTGGTATCATGAGGTGAAGAGGTATCTTGAGGCTCAGGAGTACCCCGAAGGTGCATCTGTTAATGACCAGAAGTTTCTGAGGAGGTTCGCGGAAAAGTTCTTCATCAGCAACGACATCCTTTACAAGCGTAACCATGATTCGACCTTACTGAGATGTGTGGATAAGAACGAAGCGGAAAGGATCATGGTGGAGTTACATGAAGGTACTTTCGGAACTCATTCCAGTGGACATACCATGGCAAAGAAAATCCTTCGGGCAGGATATTATTGGTCCACAATGGAAGCGGACTGTTATCAGCATTCTCGGACGTGTCACAAGTGCCAAGTCTATGTTGATAAGGTGCACATACCTCCAGTTCCTCTGAACGTCTTGACAACACCTTGGCCTTTTGCAATATGGGGCATTGATATGATCGGCGAGATCAGACCTATGGCATCCAACGGGTATCATTTCATCCTGGTGGCTATTGATTACTTTACGAAGTGGGTTGAAGCAGCTTCTTTTTCTACAGTAACCAAGAACGTCGTGGCACGGTTCATTCAACACAATCTGATCTGTCGATACGGTGTACCAGAGAGGATCTTTACGGACAATGGTACCAATCTCAACAACAAGATGATCACTGAGCTCTGCGAGCAATTCAAGATACAGCATCACAACTCTTCTCCCTACCGGCCGAAGATGAATGGGGCTATAGAAGCGGCTAATAAGAACATTAAGAAGATTGTGCAGAAGATGACAATGACATACAAAGATTGGCACAAGATGTTACCGTTTTCTCTTCATGGGTACCGTACCTCAGCACGGACGTCAACAGGGGCAACACCCAATTCCTTGGTATATGGTATGGAGGCAGTCTTGCCCATTGAAGTTCATATACCCTCTCTTCGGATCATGAAGGATGCAGGTTTAAGCGAAGATGAATGGATTCAGACCCGGCTTGATCAGCTGAACTTAATCGACAAAAAGAGACTTACTGCTATTTGTCATGGTCAGACGTACCAAAAGCGAATGATCAAGGCATTTAACAAGAAAGTTAGAAGACAAGAGTATCAAGTTGGGGATCTGGTAATCAAGCGCATTATTCTACCTCAAGGTGATCCCAAGGGCAAATGGTCCCCTACTTACAAAGGGCCATTTATGGTTAAGAACATTTTCTCAGGAGGAGCCATGATTCTAACCACCATGGATGGTGACGACCTTCCTCACCCCGTCAATACAGACATAGTGAAAAGATACTACGCATAATCAAAGACCCGCTAGGTTGACTGGCCTAGGAAAAAATAAGGGCTTCCCAGCGAACCAAAAGGGTTCGGGCAAAAATAAGGGATGAAAATGAAAAAATCTGTACACCCGGCAAGTCGAAAACCTGAAAAGGCGGCTTGGGCAAAAAAGGGTATCCCGGTGGACTGAAAACCCGAAAGGGAAGTCCAGGAAAAAATTAGGGATCAAAGCGTAACACTATGTCTCATTGGATCACCTTACATCCAGACTTCGGTATTGACTATCAAGCTCGGATGGCACTAATCAATCTGATCTACCTTCAACCAGTAGCAAAGTGATGAGATGCTCGAAGACATAAAGGCAATAGCAGAGTTAGAACCCAGTGGGATCATTCACATAGCTGTTTTGTTTTCTTTTCACAAATTGTGTAAATTCTATTATTCGGAGGCGTTCTCTTACTAGGATGTCAGCCTCTTGTACAAAAACGCCTATTTACAGGCCAAACTTCAAAATCAATACAAATTCATTTTCAGACAAATTTCAAACTGTTTTTCCTTTATCTGTTTTGTTTTGCAAAGAACGTCCAATGTTCATTTTTGATATATGCATTTGACGTTTATTGTTGCTCATAAATATTTACATACGAAACAAAAGACGAATTACTGGTAATATCAGAAACCGGGGCAATAAGAATTGTCCGAACTATACAGTTGCCCTGTCCACCAGGAACAAAGGTAGATTCATCTGAAGAATATGGCTAAGATACTTTCACTCCCCGCAGAGTAAGACAGTAATGATAGTTCTCCCAGCTGATACTTGCAACTATGAACAAATCAACAATACTCTCCCCAAGCAGAGTTTATCTACCATCAGCACTAAAAAGGCTTGATATTCCCGGCAGTCTTAATATTCCCTGGAAGAGTATAAGAATGTTCCCCAACAGAATACAAGATACCCCCAGTGGAGTCATTATTTCCCCAGCACGGTATGAAAAAGCTTCTCCAACGGAGTTGAATCATCATCCCCAGTAGACTCTGGAAGTTTATCCCCAGCGGAGTACAAAATAAATCTCCCCAACCAAGTTCAAAGGATCATTCCTAGCAGAATTCATAGAATTATCCCCACAAAAGTCTAACAGGGTTATCCCCAGCAAGTCGCAACTGAAAGATCATCCCCCAGCGAAGTTCTTTCCTTTCACAAGCAGGAATTCAATCCTCAACAAATTCAGTATCACCAGCAACAGTAATCCATCCCCAGCGGAGCTTATGAATGGAATCCTCAGCAGAGCATCTCTTCCCCATAGATTAATCTCCTCATCAGTTCATTCCCCACCGGAGTTATTTTCTCCTGCAGGTTTATTCTCACAATCACCTTCGTTCACCATCCCCAGCGGAAACGAAGAATTCAACTCCATTCTCCAGCATCCGAGATTTATTTTCCCCAGCTAAAACATTACATTTCCATACATCATGATACATGCATAAATGCATCATACCATACAATCTCAATTATGTTGAGAACATCATTGCTTGATCCATATCATGCATTGCATATGACTGACCTTTACCTTTCAGGAAAGATGCAGTTAAGTTCTTAGCTAAGTCAAAGACCTTCTCTGGTCCAGTTAAATCGGTTCCTAAAGATTTCTCTGATGCCGATCCAGTTGAAGTTATTCCAAGACCTTGTCTGGTCCAGTTAAATCGATTCCTAAAGATTTTTTTGATACCGATCCAGTCAAAGGCCTTCTCTGGACCAGTCAAGTCGATTCTTAAAGATTTTTCTGATGCCGATCCAGTTGAAGTTATTCCAAGACCTTGTCTGGTCTAGTTAAATCGATTCCTAAAGATTTTTCTGATACCGATCCAGTCAAAGGCCTTCTCTGGTCCAGTCAAGTCGATTCTTAAAGATTTTTCTGATGCCGATCCAGTTGAAGTTATCCCAAGACCTTGTCTGGTCCAGTTAAATCGATTCCTAAAGATTTTTCGGATGTCGATCCAGCCAAAGGCCTTCTCTGGTCTAGTCAAATCGATTCCTAAAGATTTTTCTGATGCCGATCCAGTTGAAGATATTCCAAGACCTTGTCTGGTCCAGTTAAATCGATTCCTAAAGATTTTTCTGATGTCGATCCAGTCAAAGGCCTTCTCTGGTCCAGTTAAATCGATTCCTAAAGATTTTTTCTGATGCCGATCTAGTTGAAGTTATTCCAAGACCTTGTATGGTCCAGTTAAATCGATTCCTAAAGATTTTTCTGATGCCGATCCAGTCAAAGGCCTTCTCTGGTCCAGTTAAATCAATTCCTAAAGATTTTCCTGATGCCGATCCAGTTGAAGTTATTCCAAACCTTGTCTGGTCCAGTTAAATCGATTCCTAAAGATTTTTCTAATGTCGATCCAGTCAAATGCCTTCTCTGGTCCAGTTAAATCGATTCCTAAAGATTTTTTCTGATGCCGATCTAGTTGAAGTTATTCCAAGACCTTGTCTGGTCCAGTTAAATCGATTCCTAAAGATTTTTCTGATGCTGATCCAGTCAAAGGCCTTCTCTGGTCCAGTTAAGTCGATTCCTAAAGATTTTTCTAATGCCGATCCAGTTGAAGTTATTCTAAGACCTTGTCTGGTCCAGTTAAATCGATTCCTAAAGATTTTTCTGATGCCGATCCAGTCAAAGGCCTTCTCTGGTCCAGATAAATCGACTCCTAAAGATTTTTCTGATGCTGATCCAGTTGAAGTTATTCCAAGACCTTGTTTGGTCCAGTTAAATCGATTCCTAAATATTTTTCTGATGCCGATCCAGTCAAAGTTAATCCAAGACCTCCTCTGGTTCAATCAGATCACCGATAAGATCTCCCTTATTCGTATTCCAGTCGACGTTCAGACCACCTACCAACAGTCCCCAAATGGCATCTGTAAGCCCATTCCCGACATCACAATGATGACACTACATCATGCGAGTGCAAATTTCTGGGCACTCTAGTGTTCAATCGTCTTCCACCTTCGGATCACGAAAGGCCCGAAAGCCAATCTATATCCTCAGGTTTAAGAAGATTGAACAGAGGCAGCTGTTGTACCCCAAAATTTGCCCTCTCATATTTCCCAAGACATTGCAAGAATAATCTCCAAAGGGCTCAAGATTGCTCAAGAGTTGGACAATCAAGTCACCTCCTAAGGCAGTCAACCTCAAATTAGGGTTTTGTGTTGCATCAAGGTCCTTACATACAAATGGCCTCAAGTGCTCCCATATGTCCTAATATGTTCACAAGGTCATCCATGTCAAATTTCAAGCCTTGCAGAGGAAGTTTGGTCAGTCAATTGCTCAAGAAGTCCAAAAATCGACTGTGTTAGGGCAAAAGTCAATTATGACCCAAATACAGTCAAATTCAAGATTTTTTGTCAAAATTCTCATTTTGAAGGATATTTCATCATTTGATCAAGGTTTGATCATGATTCATCAAGGATTTCTCAAAATTCATCAATACTCAAAAGTTACTAAATTAGGGTTTTGTAGGAAAAGTCAACTCAACTTTGACCAAGCATAACGTTCTCATGCTTTATGCGAAATGACCCATCCAAAGCTCATTTTGAAGAGGATGAAATTTCCTACAATCCATATTCACACCCCAAGATCAAGAAATGCACTCCCAAAAAGTTACAAATTTGGACATTATAGGTCATTTTTGAAAGTCAACAAAAACACCTTTTTTTCCAAAGCTTATAACTTGAGCATGGAATATAAAAATGAGATGAGACCAAAAGGGTTGGTTAGATGACATATCAAGGTTTCTAAAAAGTCCAAGAAAACCTCCAAAGTTCAAAATTGAAGAAGTTATGCATTGTTGAAGTTGGGCATTTTTGCAAAATTGCCAAAAGTCAAATATCCCCAAAGCTTCAAATTTTGTCAAATGGGCCCACTTTTTTCCACTTGATTTGATCTTATCACACTACACACGTGTCCTATCTTCAGTCTTATGTCCATTCATTAATTTTTCTATTTTATTTTATTTTTAATGAATTAATTTATTTTAAATCAATTTAAATCCAAATAAAATCTAAATATTGATAACTTGGTATCTTTTTGATTGATATAGGCCTTAATTGTCATCGTGGACATGATCAAACTCGTATCAAGCCATATCATGAACAAAAAGGTGGTTTTTGGACAAATTTGGAAGCTTTTTCATGGAGGATCAAATCAAATCCTAAATCATAAATGCATAAGGATTCAAAGCCCAAAACTTGACCTAATTCACTCCATATTACTTATACAAGGCAAAGGCACGAGCATCAGGACCTGAAGGCTGCACAATCAGAACAAAACTTGGAAAATTGCCAAAAAAGCTTGAAACTGAAATCAGTCTTGGAGGCCAATTTAACACAAAATCTCAACGTTATTCTCTTGTTGGACATCCAATGAGTCTGTAGCAATCAAAAGAAAAGCCATTCACCTCCTCAAGCGCGTTGTAAGTCTCCTGAAAAATGCCCCTGTACTCGAAATCACATACTCATATTCCTGCGTTTTCTTGGCAAAATCGTTACACAATCATGCTTATCGTTCCATTTAGAAGCTTTTTGCATTATTAAATTGCATTTTCATGGCCTGTAACCCCTTAGCCGATTCTAGGGTTCTTGGTTCTTGTTTTTGGGCATTTTAATTGTAGGCAAAATTGATGCAAATAATGGACATGGACGTAATCAGTGGAAGAAGACGAGTACAACCATGTACTTGGAATTGATTTTCGTGGCCTAGAACTAGTTTTAGGAATGAGCTATGAATTTAGCTACGGATAAAAATCCGCAGGTAAATAACCAGGTCCAACGAAGAAGACGCTAAAGCGTCTCCCTCCCATTGGTTGTTTCAAACGTTGCGCGCTTTTTATTTTTTTCTGATCCAATGATTTGTCTTTATTTAATTATTATTAATTCCCAATACACTAACAAATGGAAAGCAGTGGCGCAGTGGTAGACGTGTTGTTCAAAGGCTTGCAGGACTTGGGTTCGAATCCCAGGTCCACCATATTGCATATTATTATTTTTCTTCAGGTGTTCAGGTGTGCTTCAGCAATTATGGTTCACCATACACCACCATTCCAATGTTTGCTAGATGGCCCCAGGCTATATCTGGTGGCCAAGATTGAATGTGCACCATATGCCAAAGTCAATGCACACGCGTGGAATTGCAAAAGTCAAAGCAGGCTTGCATAAATGGGCCTTGAAACTGCTAGTCTTACTCCCTGATCTGGGCCCAAACCCCCTTGAGTATTATATTTCTTTCTTTTCATTTTATTTATTTATTTGTTTTATTAATTATTTTTATTATCACTAACCAATTAAATTTTTTTTCTCATAAAATCAAAAACCAAAAAAATATATTTTATTTATTAAGTTTATATTCATCATTTTATTTTTGGTAAATAAATTAATTCAATTAATTTAGTTTTAAATAGATATAACTTTTAATATTTTTTGCAATAATTAAAATTAATGTAGAAAATTAGGTTTTTATTAACTTTAATGAAATTTATTTTATTTCCTTAAATATCCAAAAATCCAAAAATATATTTTTCTTAAATAATTAATTAATTAATTTAATTAACTTAGCTTAATTTATTTTAATCCAAAAATAATATAAAAAAATGCTTTCCTTCATAAAAGGGGTCAAAACCCTAAAAAACTCGTATTCGATTTAACTTTCCACACACGATCTATTTTGCCATATTGATGTAATTGTTTCCCGGAATGTAATAGCTTTAATTAGGACTATTTAATTTATTTATCGCTTTATTTATTTTCCGCATTTTAAATTAAAGGGTTGCTTTTGGCGTTGTAAATACCCGACGCCTTGTAATAGTTAGATTTAATTTCCGCAACTTATAAACTGTTTGATGTTTGATAAATAGGGAATGCATGACAAGATCGAATGTATGAACTTAAAATCAACATAGATAACCATTGACATGTACAAAGATAAAATTAACCGAAATAACACACTTGCACATGCGCACTCTTAGGGTACACCTCACTTGGTTGCCTTCGAACGTGGTCATTGAGTATATGAATTGTTAGAGGCCTCCCTCTTGTCCAAAGATCATAGTTGCCTTGAAACGGTTGCCTCGGAAAAATGATCTAAGACATTAGGATTATCGCTAAGGCGTCCTAACATTGCTTTAGTGACCACATGTCCCTTAATCGAATTGACCCTTAAAACTCCAACGACGATGCTACCTACTCATCAATAGTGGGCTAGCATTTCCTAAAGGACATTAGCACAGATTGATTCCTTTTTTGAGTAGGTAGATGGTTCTTAAGTACTTGCTCCTTTCAAAATAAAATAAAACCTTTCGCACTTACACCATTCAAACAAAAACTTCTTTCAAACCCACAAACACAAAGAAAAAGCAAATTTTTGAAAACACTTTGAGAAAGTACCTAAGAGCCCGTGGATAACCACTGATAGAAAGGGTGCTAATACCTTCCCTTTCTATAATCTACCCACCGAACCCGAGAATCATCTCGAAAAAGGAATTTTTCTGTGCTTTTTTCCTTTCCTTGTTGGATAAAATAAAAGACGGTGGCGACTCTTGCTTACTGCGACATTTTGCAAAAACAAACCCAAAACGCAAACCAGCATTCCAAAAAAACAGTCAGTTCTTTCCCACCGTATCACAGCAACCTTCTGGAGAGATAAGTACCACGCCAATACCGTTTCCAAGTGCGTTTGAGGCACCATCGAAGTACAGGGTCCATCAGGATCCTTGTTCAGGTCCGTCATATGGTCTGAAATCTTCAATGTTATCCAAGGTCATGATATCCTCGTCGGGGAAGTCGAACCTCATAGATTGGTAATCTTCGACATCTTGATGGGCCAGATGATCGGCTAGCACACTCCCCTTTATAGCTTTTTGGGTCGTGTACTGTATGTCGTATTCCGTCAGGATCATCTGCCACCTAGCAATTCTTCCGGATAGAGCAGGCTTCTCAAAGATGTACTTGATCGGATCCATCATAGAGATCAGCAAAGTGGTATGAGTCAACATATACTGCCTTAGCCGGCGAGCAGCCCATACCAAAGCGCAACAAGTTTTCTCGAGCAGTGAGTATCGGGTCTCACAATCGGTAAACTTTTTTCTAAGGTAATAAATAGCATGCTCTTTTTGGCCAAACTCGTCATGTTGGCCCAGTACACACCCAATTGAATTCTCCAGGACGGTCAGATACATGATTAGCAGCCTTCCTTCGACGGGTGGCATCAAGATAGGAGGTTCTAGCAAATACTCCTTGATTTTATCGAAAGAAACTTGACATTCATCATTCCAATTAACCACCTGATCTTTCTTCAACAGCTTGAAGATTGGTTCACAGGTAGATGTTAGGTGAGAGATGAACCTTGCAATGTAGTTTAGGCGTCCCAAGAAACCTCTGACCTCCTTCTCAGTGCGAGGGGCAGGCATTTCTTGTATGGCTTTGACTTTGGCAGGATCAACCTCGATGCCTTTGTTGATGACTATGAAACCCAAGAGTTTACCGGACCTGACTCTGAAAGTGCACTTGTTAGGGTTCAGTCTGAGCTTGTACTCCTTCAACCTGACAAACAACTTTTGCAGATGGTCGAGGTGTTCTTCTTCAATTTGTGAACAGGCTATCATGTCGTCTACGTAGACCTCTATCTCATGATGTATCATATCATGAAACAAAGCTACCATGGAGCGTTAATAGGTTGCCTCGGCATTCTTCAGTCCGAATGGCATCACTTTGTAACAGAACGTACCCCACTGTGTAACAAAAGTAGTTTTCTCCATGTCCTCGGGTGACATTTTGATCTGGTTATAGCCCGAGAATTCGTCCATGAATGAAACTACCTTGTGCTGAGCTGTATTGTCAACCACACACATTCTCACTTTGCTGTCCTTCTTAGGCACGTGCACAATGTTAGCAACCCATTGCGGATAGGAAGTAACAACAAGAAATCCAGCATTGAACTGCTTCATAACTTCAACTTTGATCTTTTCAGACATGTCGGGCCTCATGCGGCAAACTTTCTGTTTAACTGGTGGACAGTCTTCTCTTGTGGGGAGACGGTGCACCACAATATCTGTATCAAGTCCCGACATGTCTTCGTATGACTAGGAGAAGATCTCAACATATTCATTCAATAGCTGAACTAAGCGCTCTTTGACACTTGGCTCTAGGTTGGCACCCACTCTAACTTCTTTTCTGTCTTCCTCTGTACCCAAGTTGATTGTCTCTAACAACTCCTTGTGAGGTAGAATAGCCCTTTCTTCCTGTTGTAGCAGTCTAGCCAATTCTCCAGGCACTTCACATTCTTCATCACCTTCGTATTCGGCATGGTAGACCAGATCTTCAGAGTCACTGAAGGTCATAACAGAATTGTTACCCATGGAATCCAGAATGGATGAGTACCTGCATTTGTGAGTGTGGGTGTGTGTAAGGGATAGCCACCTTTAAACAAATAAAATGTAAAAAGAAGGAAAATGAACACAAAAGTTTATATGTGAAAACGTCCATGATTCATTAAAATGGCATATGAAGATGAAAAATCAAACCCTTACAAATGGACCTATATGCCTCGGGTAAGGCACAAGGTTAAAAGTGTACGAATTGTTTAAGAATTATTACAAACCAACAGAAATGTTTGAAAGATAAATTACTAATTGATGAAAGTAATGGGAATAAAGTCCTTTGTCTCCCAATTGCATAGTCCTCCTTCAACGGTAGGGAAAATCCAGTCTTCCAGATTGCTCTCCTCCTCACTATCCTCCAAAGCATTGACTCCAAGATGGGTGATCTTCACTGGTGGCCCTCCAGCCCGGGAGCGACGCACAACCTTTTGAGCAGAAGCAGTGAAACCCAAGCCGAATTTATCAGATTTAAAGGGAAAGTCTGGAATTTGCCCCCAGATTATGCTTCCTCCTTCTTCAATCACAACATTTGCATCTTTGAGAGACGACATCCGAGGCGGAGGTCGGGTAATCATGGGTACAGAAGGCATTGTCTTGGCTGCCAAAATCTCATGAGCTACCTCCTCAAAATGCTGAAAGGGGGTTTCGATGAATTCACCATCCAATTCTACATAGCGAAAAGAATTAAGATGGCTTATCATGTATTCCTCTTCACCGTGAACTGTTACAATTTCCCTCTGGACAGGGTACTTGAGCTTTTGATGCAGAGTTGAAGTGACGGCTCCAGCATGATGAATCCAAGGTCTTCCCAACAAGCAAGAATAGGAAGGACGGATGTCCATGACATAGAATGTGTAGTTGAAGGTTTCAGTTCCCACTTTAATCGGGATGTCCACCTCCCCGTGGACCATCCTTTTAGAACCATCAAAGGCTCTGACAATGATGTTGTTGGGCTTCAAGGTTAAACCTTCACAATCTAGCCTATCCAATGATTTCTTTAGTAAGACGTTCAGCGATGAACCAGTGTCTACCAGAACGTGTGCCAGAGTAGTCCCTCTGCATTCCACCGAGACATGCAAAGCGTCATTATGTTTTCTCCCCTTGATTGTTAGATCAGCATCAGAGAATCCTAAACCATTGTCTGTTGTTAGGCTAGCTACACATTCCTGAAACTGATCCGTGGAGGTTTCCTGGGGCACATGGGCCGTCTTTAAAAATTTGATCAGAGCTTTGGCATGAGCTTCTGAATAAAGCAGCAAGGCCAACATAGAGATCTTTGAGGGGGTTTGCCCCAGTTGCTCCACAACATTATAATCGCTTTTCTTGATTATTTTCAAAATCTCTTCCATTTATTTTTGAGAGGTTTCAGGGATGATCAACGGCTGAGCCCTCGTCCTGGCGGGCTCTTCTTGGATCCCTTTCCCTCTATCATCAGCAGGAGCAGAGGGTACAACCACATGAGTCACAACTTCTTCAATAACTGGAGTTCTCGCAGATATGTTGACCGATACAGGGGTAACCTTAGGAGCGGCTGAGGGTCTGAAGATTTCCTTTGGAGGGGCAATCTCCGGAGAGAAAATTCTTCCACTGTGGGTGATTTTACTCGTTCCAACA
The DNA here is from genome assembly GCA_948472305.1 of Vicia faba. Classification (NCBI taxonomy): domain Eukaryota; kingdom Viridiplantae; phylum Streptophyta; class Magnoliopsida; order Fabales; family Fabaceae; genus Vicia; species Vicia faba. The sequence goes on from OX451736.1 coordinate 592,377,768, forward strand.
ATGTTTCCAATGTCAGAAGTCTCTTTATCAGAACTCTCTTCAGTTGATTCAATTTGTTTAACACCATGGTAAAAGATCTCTCCCCCATAGTTCCACGGTATTGATTTGTTGGACTTGTATGGGATAGGCCCCGACATAGTTATCTTCAAAGGTACAATCTTCGGATCAGATGTAATCTTAAGAGGACTTTTGAAGACCTTGGAAAGATTGGCGGATATGGTAATTATTGAAACATCATTGACAGGAGTTGGTGTAACAAGAGTCTTCTCAAAAAGGATCTCTTGGTTATCCATTAGGCGCTAGATGCCTAATTTCAACAACGGACAGTCGGTTGGTAATGATGAACAAAGGCAGCAATCTTCTTCACAGCCTGGGAAAATCCCATCCTTCAGCAAATTCAACTTGATTATTGGTAGCGGAGTCATCAAATCATCAACAGCAGCAACAAAAAGATCCTCTTCAACAACATGGGCATTGTGACCATGTTTTGGCATCAGAGCAGAGATCACATTAGGCTTTTCAGGGGCGTCAAATTCAACTTCTTTAGCATCTATTAAATCCTGAATCTTATTTTTGAGGGCCCAACAATTGTTGGTGTCATGCCCCATGCTGTCTGAATGATAAGCACACTTGGCATTTGAATGGTAGTAAGGAGAAGATGTATTCGGATTCTTTGGTGCCTCTTTCAAACTTGCAAGGTTTAACTTCAAGAGATGGGGGAGAACCTGAGAAGGTGTCATATTTATCCGGGTGAATTGCCGTGCAGGCCTTTCCACCCTTGCTTGGTTGGTTCTGGGTTGACTGTTTCTAGGCTGATCAGCTGCAGACTTCTGAATCATTACAGCCCCCACCTCTGGCCAGCGCTCAACTCTTCCTTGACCTCTTTGGGAGTAGATAGCTGGGACTTCTTTCTTTGCTGGATAAGTCTTTTTGATGGCAGCGAAAGCAGATGCATCCTTTTGAATTTTCCTGCTCTTTATGCCGGCTTCAACTCTCTCACCAGTCAGAATCAACTCGGTGAACCCCGCAGATGAACTTCCAATCAGGTGATTGAAAAAGGGGCTTGACAGTGTACCCAAGAACATATCTACCAGCTCCCTCTCAGATAGAGGTGGTTGTACTCGTCCCACTAAGTCTCTCTGTTTCTGGGCATACTCTTTGAAACCTTCATTTGAGACCATGCCCATACTCTGTAATTGAGTACGGGTTGGTGATAAGTCCGCATTATATTGATATTATCTGTAGAAGGCAGCTGCCAAATCCTCCCAATTATGCACATCAGACCTCTCTAGCTGGTAGAACCAATCTAACTGCGTCCCCGAAAGACTGTCCTGGAAGAAATGAACCCATAAGTCTTTATCAGAAGAATGCGGTTGGATTTTTCTGACGTAAGACCGTAGGTGCATCTTGGGACAAGACAAACCGTCGTATTTAGCAAAAAGATGCACCTTAAACTTAGGGGGAATGACAATCCCAGCAACCAAACCTAGCTCCTCAAAGTCCAGCCCGAGCACTCTTTGTACCTCCATAGCTTCCAGACGCTCTTCCAGATTCTTGTATTTGTCGTCTGCAGGAGGGTACTGTTGTTCAGAATAATCTTCATCCTCTTCTTCTTCTTCTTCCTTAGACTTAGATGGCAATGCAGCTCCTTTACCTTTTCCTACCCCTTCATCAGATGTTGAGGGGAAGTCCAGGACCCTTCTAGCTTGACCTTCAAATCTTCTACCCATGGTAGCCACACCAACCCTCTTCTTTTTATTTTTCTCTTTTTCCTTTTCTAGTAGAGTTTTGAGCTCCTCCTGACCCTTTGCCAAGGTCATGAGTAGCTGTTGGAACTGCGAATTATGCGCTTGTAAGTCTTTGACCATCTGCTCTATATCCATCTTGCTGAAATAAACAGCAGAGAGATAAGGAAACCTGGTGTGAAGACCTGCTTATGCATATGATGAATGATATGTATTCATGTAATGCATTCAAGGATTCAGAAATTCAAATTTGTTTTAAACAAAAAGGAACACACGTCATATTAATAAGATAGAATTTGTTAGTACATAAATGCCCCATGGGCAAAATAATACAAAATTCTAATGTAAAAATACGTTGCGAATCCTCTTTGGTGCGATGTAGGTGTTGAGAGTCTGCTCTTCGTGAAGTTGACGAGTAAGTTCCAAAACCTTCTTCTCACTGGCGTAGAATTGGGCTTCAAAAGTATCACGTTCTCCCTTGAGCTGTATCCAACTCCTTTGCAAATCTTCTAGTGATGTTGGCATGTCAGAATGTAGGAGGGTGTATGGAACCTCTCCTTCCATAACAGGATCTTTGATCACAGGAAGAATGTAGGGGTAAGGCATCATAAGACTATGGGCGCGGGTTCGTACCCACTTGAGGTAGGGCTCAAGGGGGATGGAATTCTTGTGTCCCAAGGTCTTACTGTCCACTTTGTTGGGCATTCTCCAAGCTCAGATAAACCTTTATCGAAGTCTTTGATCGTTGTTGTCGAAGTCAAAAACCAAGTCTGGAATCAGCATGTCATGTGGGCCATCCCTTCGGGCATACACAAACTGTCTCAGAGCCAAGCAGGGGTTGTAGGTGATGCCTCCCCTAATGCCTAGTAGAGGGACATTAGGAAATTCCCCACAACGATCAATGATGATAACATTTTCTCGGGATCAAGAACACCAATGAACATCTGAATGTGTAAGGGTCATCAATCGTTGTGACCACCTCAATCCTTGCTCATTCTTCAAGACTGATTGGGGAAGGTGAGAAATAAACCACCTTTCTAGAAGAGGAGTACAACACATGAGAACACCTCTTTTCCTCATTGTTCGAGTGTGAAATGGGTGGAGGATATCTCCAAGCAATGTAGGCACCGGGTTGTGAGCCATGAAAATTTTGACAACACTGACATCTATAAGCTGGTCAGGGTTTGGGAACAAGACCAACCCATAGATGAGAAGAGCCACAATCTTCTCAAAATCTTATAAGTCCAATGAATTCCAGCAGCTTTGGGCCTTCTCAAACAGAAACTTTGACAAGAAACCTTTGACACCACTTCTAGTTTCCCAATGGCCTATGATATCAGATGGTTGCAAGTGTAAGGCTTGAGAAATATCTTCAGGCTTAGGATCTCTTTTCGTACCGTTGTAGGGTAGTTGATGGAGAATAGGAATCCTCAAGAGTTGAGAAAATTCCTCCAAAGTAGGCACAAGCTGGTAATAAGGAAATGTGAAGCAGTGGTGTAGGGGGTCAAAGAACTGGAAGAGAACTTTCACCATGTCTTCCTCAGTTTTGGTGTTGACTAAGTTGAGAAGACGACCATGCCTCTCGGTGAATGGAGAATTCTCAGGAATCCTTGAAGCTAGCTCCTTGAGTTGAGGAGGAATTCTTACAAGGTTGACTTGGATAGTTTTCTTGTGAAGTGATTCCATTACCTACAAAACAGGAAGAAAGATGAAGATCCAAATCCTTGAAATGGTTAGTGGATGCATATGATGCTTCATTATGTCCATGATGTTATGCACAAGTATATATGTACAAACAAGTCACATAAGTTCCTAGTTTCAGGCTTGCATGGGGTTTCATAGGTAAGTACCCTCTTGAAGTTTAGTTGGCTCAACCTGTCCTATAAATAGTAACCGGATTCTAAGGAGCTAAATATCACTGGATTATTTTCTGTGTTCATTGTTTCAGTTTAGCCACTTTACTGGCGACCGAAATATTCCAAGAAAACAACCCTCAATGAGTGTAGTATCGAGTATCTACCAACTTCGGACTGCACCAAAACCGGTCATCTCACTACCCCTAAAAAGGCCAAGTTGGTCAAGTAAAGGTTCTAAAAGTCCATTAGTGCTTCATGACATCACTCAGCGGCCCCGTATTCTCTTTGATTAACTTAAAGGCTACCGGTACCCACAAATATGTCGCACTAATATAGCTATTGCTTCAACCATGTCGGTATACCCCGCATAGTTTCCACAATGAATTGCTATTTACCTATGAATGTTTTCCAAATCCGGGTAGAGGATTCAAAACCCAAACAATAGAACCAAATGTAAAGCAATCAAGTCAAGCAAGATAAGCATGTAAAGGTGATATAAAACCCTAAGGTAACCCCACTTTTAGATTTTCCCCAGCAGAGTCGCTAGTTTTGTGATGCGGTGGGAGAACTGACTTGAGGTTTTGTGTTTTTTTCCGCAAATGTTTCAGTTTAGCAAGAGTCGCCACCGACTTTTTATTTTATCCAAAGGAAAGGTCAAAAAGCACAAGAAAGACCTTTGAGATTGTTTTTGGGTTCAGGGGGTAGATTATGAAAAGGGAAGGTGCTAGCACCCTTTTCATCCATGGTTTTCCATGGGCTCTTAGTTACTTATTTTAGATCACTTGCTTTGCTTTCCAATTGTTTGAAATGGTACTTTTGTGTGTGGTTTTAAAAGTATTTTGAAAATAGGCCTTTGTCTAGGCAACCTTTGTAATGATTCTTGTTTGAATGTATACAAAGGTGTTTGTCTTTTGAAAAATGTTTCAATGTTTGAAAGTTTGTTTGGAAAATGTTTTGAAATTGTGTTGTGTGACGTTTGAAAATAGAAAGGATGGTTTGCAAGTTTGATCAAGTAACTAGGAGTTGTCTACCCTACTCAAAGATCTTTCCTATACATTTTTAACCCTTTGACATTGTTGTTTTACCATTGCATTTGGTAAAAAACCTTGTGTTTGGATGTTAAACGGGACGGGCGTGGGTCATCGTATGACCATGATAACAATATTGCCAAGTATCTTAGCAAGTTTTTTGAGGGTCTAGATCATTTTTGTATAGGCAACCAAGATTGCGTCATCGAGGGACTATGATCTTTTGTTCTTGTTTTGTTTTGCCAAGATACCTACCATGCATACCATGGCCATTTTTTAAGGCAACAAGTGGATGAAACCCTAGGGGTGCTTGTGTGCATTGGTGTTGTCATTTTTCATGCATTTTTGTCTTGTGTTTAGTCATGCTATTTGTTTTAATTTTTTTGGTTATCATATAAACCCTAATTTACTATCCTGGCATATAAAGCAATAAAATGCGTAAAAGTAAATCTAAGACTATTACAACATGATTATGGGGAGGGGGATACAAGTTTGAATAGGGGGATATTGCTCAAAAATAAAGCCATATTACTATTACAACCATATTGAATTTATTTGTACAAATAAATAAAGAAGCAAATATTTAAATATGCAAATAAATATAAATATGCAAAAATGTTTTTGTATTTTATTTTATGTATGTAAAATAAATTATTTATGTCTCAAAAATAAGAAAATATTAATGATTATTTTTGAAAGTGTAGAAACCCTAGTTTTTGTTTTAAGAAAATATATATATTATATTATTTATTTATGTACAAGAAAATAAATAAAAATATATATAAAAGTGTTAAAAAATTAAAATGTGTGAGAAAATATTATTTAAGTGTATAAATAATAAAAATAAAAATATATGATATTTTTGTATTATTTACAAATTTTATTTAAGAAAATAAGTTATATTATTATTAATAAACTATTTCTATGTTCAAAAAATAATAAAAATAATAAAATAAAATGTGAAAAATTAAGAGAATATTTTTTGTGATTTTTAATATTTAGAAAAATAAATAAAAAGTCAGAAATGTAAAAGAAATGAGAAAATATAAAAAAATATAACAAATGGGCCAAGGGGGTGCAGAATGCAAGCAGGGGGATGTCAAAAGTCAAAAGGACCAAGCCCAGCCCAAAGTCCCTTCATCCCTGTCCTTGAGACAGAAGCAAAACACGCGTTTCTTGTTCAAACTGGTAACTCTTGCATACATGCTTAAAAACAAAAACTTGCAACATGAAAGTTATAGATCATCATCACACGATTCTAACCATATAAAAAACTTGACCTAACTCTAAGAAACCAAGGATAATTTTATCACCCCCAATTTATAACCTAATTTTTTCAGTAAGTTCAACTATCAAATACTCCTAGCTCAGTTAACATAAATGAATTATATGCATATGTACAGTTTAAGGACATTAAGGGCTACATTTTTTCTTCACAAACCTAAGCCTAATGATTCCTAAATAAGGAGATAGAAGTTTGAGAAATACATGTTTCAGTCAAGTTCGAATATGGAAATGCAGCAACTTTCAGTGAGGCCTGAGGTTCTTTTGAGCTTGCTTGATGTTCCCTTGACCTTTCCCAATGCTTAGCTTGCTTTGAAATAGCTTGAATCTCCTTGTAGAAGTCAACCTGAAAACTCAGAATTTAAAAATGGTGAAGCTTGAAAATGAAGTTACAGTTGATGAACAATGGCTTGGATAGTTCAGGTGGGTTGTTTAGAAAGTGTTTGAAGTGGTTTGGGACAAAACGCACGAGGCAATGTGAAGATGGCTTGAGTTCTGCAGGGCTTGCCCTGTTTTGGGCAGAAGTTAGTGTTTTAGTGTTTATGGGTGTTTGAGAGGCTTGTAGCTCGTATTTCTGGCTTGGTGTGATATGCTGAACTTGTTTGAAATGAAAACAAAGTTTTGTTTTATCAGATTCACAAGATATGGAGCTTTTGCATAATTGCTTGGTTTTGAAGAAAAGTTGGAATTGACAATGCTAAGACCTGTACAGGCTAGCTCAAAGCCTGCACATAGTTGGTGTACTTTTCCCCAAGTTTGTGGACTTTGTTTTCTGCAAAAGATTAGGTTCAAGGCTCAAGGGAAACAAAAATGCATAAAGTGAACTTTATGGAAATGGCATTGTTATCTTTTTGCCAAAAATGGATTAATTCAATGTGTAATGTTCTAAAGCTCAGAACAAAGCCTCTAACCAATGTGTTTGCATTTAATTTATGAGTGTAGAAAGGATTACAACCTGTAAACCAAGTACAAGCAAGGTTTGGACAGATTTTGCAACTTGTAGCATGGTGTAAAATGCCTTGGACAAAAGTGATGATTTGCCAATTTCAAACTTTCGATTCTCCCTAACCATGAATTATCTTGGAGAGTTCTTGGACATTTTGGAAAGCTTGTAACATGCTCTACAATCCATATTTGAAATGAAGTTTGATATTCCACTTGGAACTATGTGAAAAATTGCCATGAAGATAGGTCACAATCCTGCCTAAACTAGGGCAAAATTTCACTAAGTTAAAAGTTTCATGGACCCTTGTTCACAAAATCATAACTTGAGATCCAAGCATCTTTTGGGAAAACTTTGTGAATCTGAGTTGTAGATTTTGTGGAGGAATACAACTTTCATGTTGGAAGTTTTGTTTGAATCCAATTGCATCATGGTGAAAAGGTTGGGAAAAGTTGGGAAAAAATAAGAAATTTTCATAACTTAGAAAATTTCTAAGTTATGAAAATTTTCAATTTTGAACCCTAATTTTTAAAATTAGGTTTCTTGGTGAACAAGTTTCATGTTTTGACATATCTTGATGAAAAATGACCCTTGGCACTTGATTTTGACCAAAAAGTCAAAGTTTGACTTTTTAGTGTACAGTTGATTTTTGATCAGTTGATTGGAAAATTCATTTGTCAATCCAATGCTTTTGAGATCTTTTGAACCTTGTGATTAGGTCAAGATGATTCCATTGAGTCCTTGAAACCATGCTTGAACCCAATTTGCCATTGGCTAGATGAAAAATCAGAAATTGCCCTTCTTCAGTCAAAACCCTAAATATGACCATTTTGCCCTTTTGATAATCTGATCAAATTTCTTGAGGAGTTGTGGTCCAAACTTAATGAAATGGTTCATATGAGTCTATAATGTTGATGCGGATAAAAAATTATGAGGTTTGACTTTAAATTGGCCACAGTTGACTTTTTCCCCAATACAACTGATTTTTAGGTCAATTATCCAATTGACTAGGCAAAATTGTGATTCAAAGCTTGAAACTTGGTATGGGCAATCTTAGGAGTCCAACATGAAGTATGAAAGTCACATTAAGCATTAAAAATCCAAAAATCCTTGTGCAAACTCAAACCCTCATTTCAGGTCAACAGTGCAAGGAGATGTCTTGAGCTGAGCAAACCCTAGTCCTGTCTGGAGTCCAAAGAATCTTGTGAGGGGAAATATTGATAAAATGAGAGGGCAAATTTTGGGGTACAACAACTGGCAAGTTAGAAGTTCTGGTTGTTTGAGAGAGTGAGATGGTAATGTTATTGGGTGAGGATATCTAGAAGTTCTGATCTAGGAATATTGTCTGACAGATAAATGTGTAAAAAAGTCAATTAATGAACCTAGAATAAAAGATGCTTCTGTGGCTAGAACCCAAGACCCTTGGTACTAATGTCTTATGCGCACGCTTTCTACCACTGGGGTGGTTGTACATCCGGTATTAGAAGCTAAATCATAAACATGTATCACAAAGTAAACTCTGATGATAAACTCCATCTCCTTTTCTATGCTAATCAGAACATCTGCAACTTAGTCATTTCTCAACAGAATAAAAAACACAAACATAGAAATTATGGCAGGTTTCCATCATGGTTTCAGAAACATAAAAAAAATCAAGACTGTAAATCAAAAACAAGCATGTATCTGCTAATCCTAATTTCCTTAAGAAGTTATGAACTGATATTCTCCCTACTTAGGCAGAAAATACATGAAACCTCAGAATATGTACAACATCAGAATCAGGATGTCTACATTGTATTTGGACATGCAAGTTTAACAATGCTTAAGTGATATGATGAGAGTCAGCAGAAACTTACCTTGCAGCTGGAAGAGGTCCTATGAACTAGATCCTGGTTCTGACTGCTTGTAACATTCTGATCAGCTTCCTCACGTGCTCAGTAGGCTGGAACAACCTTTATCTTGGGCTATGAATGGCTAGAAAATTCTGGAACAGCCAAGAAGCAAAGTTTTGACTTTTTGAGGTGGAGACTGGTGGAGAACGTGTTAGAGTCTGAAAACAGAAGTAAGACAACTTCTAAATGTATATCAGAAGCAATATGGATAATTTGGTCAAGAAACACTTGAGGGAAATTGGAGTTTGAACGCAAAAAATCAAGTACTAGCAATTTTTGTTTTCGTGTTTGCAGTTTTGGGTTCCTGGAATTTTTGGAAAGGTTTCAAGGCTTTTCTTTTCAATGTTTCGACCCTTGTTACAGTTGCTAATGAAGTTTAATTTATAGGCCAGAATTTAGTAGCTTGGAGAGGTAAAGGGTACAACCATCATGCTAGGGCACTGACTTGTTCTTGAAGCAAGTTAAATAAGTATGGTGGTTAGCAGCTTTTAGGCGTTCCTAAGCTAGATTTGTAAGCATGAATTAAGGAAAAGTACCCTCAGAAGCAAAAGCAAAGCATGGGCCCAACATACTCTTGTACAAAAGTTTTCTTTTTCAAGGACAACAATGTACTTCTATGCCACACGTGGGGAAATCCTTTGGATAAAAACTCAAAAGTGGTTGTGAGCATTAAATGATGATGAGATTTATCAAACTAGAAATCCTGCAATATGAGATTATGCATCATAACTTAATTCTGGGTCAGAAGTTCAACATCAGCGTAACTTAGAATAAGCATCCAACTTCTGATCTTTGAATCTCTTTGCTCCAGCAGGTTCTGAGTGAGTTCTCAGACTTTCCAGAAAGCTTATAACACGCTTTCTAAAGCCTCTTTGAATTACCCTTGCAAATTTTGACTGAACCTACGTGAAAACTGGCCTAGAAATTGTAACCAAGTTCTAATTTGAAAATGCCCAGAATTTACTAAATGTTTAAGTTTCAAGGACGTTTCTTTGAAAACGTATAACCTGAAATCCCAGAATTTCTATAAGAAGTTTCGTTCTACAATGTTTTAGATCTCATTGAGATCTATAACTCTTGTGTTAGAAGTTCTTCCAGAATCAACTTGCATCATGGTGAAAATCTGGCCAAAAGTTCTGAATTTATCATATTTCTTAAACACTTACAAAAATTTCTAAGTATTTAGAATTTTGACTTTTTCAACATAATATTGACTTTTGATTTCCTTGATGAGAAAAACTTCATAATTTAACATGCCTTGATGAAATATGATTCTTGAAACTTAATTTTGATCAAAAAGTCAGAGCTTGACTTTTCAGTGTGCTTTTGACCATTTTGCCCTTTTGAACGACTTTCTTTAGAAAATTGTAATCTGAGACTTGAAACTTACCAGAAGCAAACCTGAGGGTTTAGGATGATCCTATGAGAAATGAGAGGGAAAATTTTGGGGTACAACAGCTGCCCCTGTTCAATCTTCTTAAACCTGAAGAGTTAGATTGGCGAATCTGCTATTCGTGATTTGAAGTTAGAAGATGATTGAACACTAGAGTGCCCAGAAATTTACACTTGATGATATTGTGATTGAAGTGTAAGGAATGGGCTTAAAGATGCCATCCGGAGGTAACAGTTGACAGAAATTATACTAAGTCTAAACTTGACCTCAACTGGGGAAAGAATCAGAATAAACCTTTGGTTGATTTAAAATTGAACCTAGCAAAAGTCTTGAATAATCTTTAACTAGGAAGAATCAGGATAAATCTTCGGAGCGATTTATCTGAACCAGAGGAGATGTCTGCGGGAAAGAATCAGGATAAAATCGTTGAGAGGTTTAGACTGAATCGGCATGAGTCTGGAGAAGAATCAGAATAAATCTTGGTGCGACTTATCTGAACCAGAGGAGATGTCTGCGAGAAAGAATCAGGATAAAACCATTGAGAGGTTTAGGCTGAACCGGCAGGACTCTGGAGAAGAATCAAAATAAATCTTGGTGCGACTTATCTGAACCAGAGGAGATGTCTGCGGCAAAGAATCAGGATAAACTATTTAGAGGTTTAGGAGGAACCGACAGGACTCTGGAGAAGAATCAGAATAAATCTTGGTGCGACTTATCTGAACCAGAGGAAATGTCTGCGAGAAAGAATCAGGATGAGAGGTTTAGACTGAACCGGCAGAAGTCTGGAGAAGAATCAGAATAAATCTTGGTGCGACTTATCTGAACCAGAGGAAATGTCTGCGGGAAAGAATCAGGATAAAACTGTTGAGAGGTTTAAATTGAACCGGAAAGAGTCTGGAGAAGAATAAAAATAAATCTTGGTGCGACTTATCTGAACCAGAGGAGATTTCTGTGGGAAATAATCAGGATAAAACTGTTGAGAGGTTTAGACTGAACCGACAGAAGTCTGGAGAAGAATCAGAATAAAACTTGGTGTGACTTATCTGAACCAGAGGAAATGTTTGCAGGAAAGAATCAAGATAAACCGTTGAGAGGTTTAGACTGAATCGGCAGGAGTCTGGAGAAGAATCATAATAAATCTTGGTGTGACTTATCTGAACCAGAGGAAATGTCCGCGGGAAAGAATCAGGATAAACCGTTGAGAGGTTTAGGATGAACCGGTCGGGGTCTGAAGGAAGTAATTGTCATGTAGATAGCCACCCGTCTTGTTTCGGGAATTGATCTACGATTGATTTGTTATCGATATTTGCCTTGTCTTGTTGAAAATTTGATAGTAATTTTCTGTTGATTGATCTTTCCTTAAAAAGGTAAAGAGCTAGTTGTATGTGATGCCATGATGCATGAAATGCATAGTGAAATGAGATTGTGATACATACATTTGTGTCATCGATATTTATGATGTATGGATGTGTTGCATGCGCATGTAAGTTGTTATGCTGCAGTGTTGTCGGTATTGGGGAAAATAAATCCCCGACGACCGCTGGGAATAAGGAGTGTAGGTCTTCATATTTTGTTGAAGTTGAAATGTTGAAGGATGGGTTTCCATAATTGGAGAAATAACCTCTTCTGGGGAAGAGAAATGTCATGTATTGCCTGTGGGCTTTATGAAATCCTGCTGGGGAATCCTGAGAAGCTGGGCGACTTTCACTGGGGAATCTTTGAAGCGGTAACTGGGAGTTTTGCTCCGTCAGGGATATGAAGGCAAAAGGCACCAATAGGATACCTACTGGGGATACGACAATGATCTTGTAACAGGGCGTTCTTGCTTCTGCTTTGTTGGAGAGAGTACCTACGGGGGTTTTGTGAAATAGCTCATAGATGTTGTCTTGTTTCTTAAAGCCTTTGGTAATTATCTTTCTGTTTATTCTTCTTTTTTATGCGTTCATTTATAAACAATAATTACATTTAAATGCATATGTTCAAAAATAAACATTGGATGTTTTTTGCAAACAAAACAGGAATAATAAAAGAGAAACAAATAATTTTGTACTTTCAAAGGAATATCTTTGTATTAACTTGAATAAGTGTTTTTGTACAAAGAGACGAACATCCTAGTAAGAGGATGTCGTTGTAAAAAATGAAAATCAATACAAAGAAAAGACAACTATGTGAAATAATCCCATGGGGTTCCCACTCTGCTATAACTTTCATGTCTCTGAGCGTCTCATCCACTTGCTGCTTTGTCCGAAGCTGATTGGATTAATTAGAATCGTTTGAGTTTGTCAGTTGATACTGAAGGTTGTCTGTAAGGTGATCCAACGGGACATAGTCATACGCTTTTAAATCCCTAACTTTTGCCTGGACCTCCCTTTTGGATTTTCAGTCCACCGGGATACCCTTTTTTCCCAAGCCGCCCTTTCAGGTTTTCGACTTGCCGGGTGTACAATTTTTTTTTGTATTTATCCCTAATTTTTGCCCGAACCCTTTTGGTTCGCCGGGATACCCTTATTTTTGCTTAGGCCAGTCAACCTAGCGGGTCTTGATTTATGCGTAGTATCTTTTCACTATGTCCGTATTAACAGGGTGAGGAAGGTCGTCACCATTCATGGTGGTCAAAATCATGGCTCCACCGGAAAATATGCTTTTGATTACATATGGCCCTTCATACGTGGGAGTCCATTTTCCCCTGGGATCACCTTGTGGCAGTATGATGTGCTTGATTTCCAAGTCACCAACCCGATATACCTGACGTCTGACTTTCTTATTAAAAGCTTTAATCATACATTTTTGGTGCATCTGACCATGGCAGACAGCCGTAAGCCTCTTCTCATCAATCAAGTTCAACTGGTCAAGTCGAGTTTGAATCCATTCGTCTTCATTCAACCATGCATCCCTTATGATTCTCAGAGAATGTATGTGGACTTCAATTGGTAGGACAACTTCCATGCGATATACCAAAGAGAAAGGAGTTGCCCCTGTTGATGTGCGCGCTATGGTACAGTAACCGTGGAGAGTGAATGGTAACATCTCATGCTAGTCCTTGTAGGTTACTGTCATTTTTTGTATGATCTTCTTGATGTTTTTATTAGCGGCTTCTACAGTGTCATTCATCTTCGGTCGATAAGGAGAAGAGTTATGATGCTGGATCCTGAATTGCACGCATCGTGCAGTGATCATAGTATTGTTGAGATTGATACCATTATCTGTAATGATTCTCTCTGAAATACCATACCGACAGATAATATTCTATTTGATGAATCGGGCCACAACGTTCTTGGTAACATAAGCGAATGAAGCTGCCTCGACCCACTTCGTGAAGTAATCAATGGCAACCAAGATGAAGCGGAGTCCATTAGAAGTTGTAGGTTTGATTTCTCCAATCATGTCGATGCCCCACATCGCGAATGGTCAAGGAGCGGTTAGGACATTTAGAAGAACTGGGGGCACATTTACTTTGTCAGCATAGATCTGACACTTGTGACAGGTTCGCGAATGTTGATGACAATCTGCCTCCATGGTGGACCGGTAGTATCCTCCCCGTAGGATCTTTTTAGCCATCGTATGCCCACTGGAATGGGTGCCAAAGGTACCTTCGTGTAAATAAACCATCATCTTATCTGCCTCACTCTTGTCTATGCATCGAAGCAAAGTAGATTCGTGGTTGCGCTTATAGAAAACTCCGTTACTGAGGAAGAATTTAGCAGAGAATCTTCTCAGGAATTTCTTGTCATTGATTGAAGCTCCCTCCGGATACTCCCGGGCCTCGAGATATCTCTTAATTTCATGGAACCAAAGCTTGTCCACTACTTCTTCAGTATCAATCTCGTGACAGTAAGCTGGTTCGTCCATCCTTTCTATGGTAATCTGAAAAGCCTCATTATCCCATCTGACTTTGAACATGGATGACATAGTTGCTAGCGCGTCTGCTACCTGATTTTCCTCTCGTGGAAAATGCTCAAAGGTAATTTCCTCAAAATGTGGGATTAATGTCAACACATGTTCTTTGTAAGGGATGAGATTAGGATGCTTTGTGTCCCATTCTCCTTTGATCTGACTGATGACTAAGGCTGAATCTCCAAATACACTTAAGGACTTGATTCCCAAATCTATGGCAGTTTTGAGACCCATAATACACGCTTCATATTTCGCCATGTTATTGGTACAGTTGAAACACATCCTAGCAGTGAAGGGAGTATGACATCCTTCAGGGGATATGATCACAGCGCCTATGCCGTTGCCGAGTGCATTGGAAGCTCCGTCACAAACCAAGGTCCATCGGGATCCTTGTTTAGGTCCGTCATATGGTCTGAGTTCTTTACAATTGCTTACCGACATGATGTCCTCATCTGGAAACTCGAAATTCATGGATTGGTAGTCATCCATAGCCTGATGGACAAGGTGATCGGCTAACACACTTCCCTTTATTGCTTTTTGGGAAGTGTATTTAATGTCATATTCAGTCAGGTCCATATGCCATCTTGCTATTCTTCCAGAGAAGGTTGGTTTCTCGAATATGTATTTGATTGGATCCATCTTGGATATCAATAAGGTAGTGTGGGTTAACATATATTGTCTTAGCCTGCGAGCAGCCCATGCCAGAGCGCAGCAAGTTTTCTCGAGCAATGAATATCTGGTTTCACAGTTGGTAAACTTTTTGCTCAGGTAGTAAATTGCATGCTCTTTTCGGCCAAACTCGTCATGCTGCCCCGGTACACACCCCATTGAATTTTCCAAGACAATTAGATACATGATTAAAGGTCTTCCCTCGACTGGAGACATAAAAACAGGAGGATCTTGAAGGTACTCTTTGATCCTGTCGAAGGCAGCCTGACAATCGTCGTTCCATTCCAACACTTGATCTTTCTTCAATAATTTGAAGATTGGTTCACAAGTAGCGGTTAAATGGGAAATGAATCGGGCGATATAGTTTAGTCGTCCTAAGAAACCCCTAACCTCCTTATCAGTGCGAGGAGTAGGCATTTCTTGTATTGATTTTACCTTTGTAGGGTCCAGTTCAATACCTTTGTCGCTGATAATGAAGCATAAGAGTTACCGGACCTCACTCCAAAAGTGCATTTATTCGGGTTCAGCCTTATTTTGTATCTCTTCAGTATTTTGAACATTTTCTGCATATGCTCAAGGTGTTCCTCTTCAGTTTGAGATTTGGCTATCATGTAAGCCACATAGATCTCTATTTTGTGATGGATCATGTCGTGAAACAAAGCTACCATGGCACGTTGATAGGTTGCCCCAGCATTCTTCAACCCGAATGACATAACCTTGTAACAGAAAGTGGCCCACTGTGTGACGAAGGCCATTTTTTCCATGTCCTCAGGTGCCATTTTGATTTGGTTGTATCCGGAGAAACCATCCATGAAGGAAAATACTTTATTGTTCGTGGTGTTGTCAACTAGAATATCGATGTGGGGAAGCGGGAAATCATCCTTGGGGCTTGCTCTATTCAAGTCTCTGAAGTCCACACACATACGTACCTTAGCGTCCTTTTTAGGCACTGGAACAACATTGGCGACCCATTATGGATAGGAGGTGACAGCTAAGAATCCAGCATTGAACTGCTTCATGACTTCAGTCTTGATTTTCTCTGACATTTCTGGCCTTATGCGACGGACTTTCTATTTTAGCGGAGGGCAATTTTCTTTTGTCGGAAGACCATGGACCATAATGTCAGTGTCGAGTCCTGGCATGTCTTCGTACGAATAGGAAAAGACTACAACATTGTCCTGTAGTAACTGAGTTAAGCGCTTCTTGACACTAGGCTCTATATTGGCACCTACCTTGACTTCTTTCTTGTCTTCTTCAGTACCTAAGTTAACTGTTTCCGCTGGCTCTTCGTGGGGCTGTATGGTCCTTTCTTCCTATTGCAATAACCTGTCTAATTTTCCTGGTACCTCACAATCTTCCTCACCTTCGTCTTCGGCTTGGTAGATAAGATTTTCAAAGTCATGATAGGCCATAGCAGAATCGTTACCCATGGGATCCTGAGTGGATGTGGATCTGCATTTTGATATATGAGTGTGTGTAAGAGCATATCTATCTTTGAAAAATGATAAATGTTAAGAAAAACAATGAGCATAAAATTTTGCATGCAAAAACGTCCATGATTTGTTGATGACATATGAAGATGAAGCAACAGCCCTCATAAATGGACCGTTGTGCCTCGGGTAAGACACAAGGTTTTAAAAGTCTAAATTGTTTAATTATTACAAATCTGACAAAAATTAAAAGACAATTACTCTTGGATAAAATTAATAGGGAAAAAATCTTTGGCTTCCTAGTTGTTGAGTCCTCCGCTGATGGTTGGAAAGATCCACTCATCCATATCACAGCTACCGTCACTGTCTTCCACTGCACTGACTCCCTGATTGCTGATGCGTAAAGTTGGCCCCCTGCGTAAGTCCGTCGAACAGCCTTTTGTGCTTCCGAGGTGAAACCCAAACCAAATTTGTTGGATTTGTAAGGAATATCCGGAAGTTGACCCCAAATAGTTCATCCACATTCTTCAATCACTACTCTAGCATCTTTCAGAGAGGCCTTTTTTAATGGCAATCTGGTAACCTTTGGAGTCTTGGTAGTAGTCTTGGTTGCCGCAACCGTTTATGGAACTTCCTCGAAATGTTGACATGGAGTTTCAGTGGACTCACCGTCCATTTCCACGTACCTGAAAGAGTTCAGGTGGCTGACCATATATTCCTCTTCCCCATGGACAGTGATGATTTTTCCCTTGATCGGGTACTTTAACATCTGATGTAATGTAGAGGTTACGGCACCAGCGCCATGAATCCAGGGTTCGCCCAAAAGACAGGAATAGGAAGGGAGGATATCCATCATGTAGAAAGTTGAATCGAAGGTCTGAGTCCCCACCTTTATGGGGATGTCAACTTCACCGTGTACTGTCCTCTTAGAACCAGCAAAGTCCCTCACTACAATGTTGCTAGACTTTAAAGTGAGCCCCTTGCAGTCTAGCCGGTCAAGAGCATTTTTGGGAAAAACATTCAACGATGAGCCCGTATCCACCAGAACATGGGCTAGCATAGTACCCCTGCACTCAATAGAGACATGCAAGGCATCATTGTGTTTCCTTCCTTTGGGAGTCAAGTCGGCGTCTGAAAAGCCCAATCCATTACCAGCAGTTAGACTGGACACATAATTTTCAAATTGGTCAATGGAAGTCTCTTGGGAAACATGGTGGTCTTTAGCAACCTTACCAAGGCTTTGGCATGGGCCTCAGATCACAGAAGTAAAGCCAACATTGATATCTTCGAGGGGGTTTACCGCAACTGCTCCACGATGTTGTAGTCGCTTTTCTTGATTATTTTTAGTATTTCTTCTATCTCTTTTCTCGAACTTCGGGAATATCCTCTGGATGTGCCTTCGTCCGGACAGGCTCAGATAACACCTCCTTGCCTCTTGTCTTGGTTGTAGGAATAACAATAGGTTTGTCAATAGGAGTATTACTGGGAATGCTGGTAGGAGAGGTAGCGGGAATAATTACAGGAGTAGCAATGGTCTTTGGAGAGATCTCAAGTGAGAAGATCCTTCCACTTCTTGTTATCTTACTGGTCCCAATGATATTGATGACGTCGGGATCAGTGTATTTCTCAATTTTGTCTTGGACAACCAACAGATCTTGTTTGACACCATAATAATAGACGTTAGCCCCATAGTTCCAGGGAACAGCTTTATCCGAAGAATATGGTATTGGCCTTGGCATGGTGATGATTAGGGGAGCAGACTTTGGAACAAATGTAATCTTGATGGGTCTTTTGGTGGAGACCCTGGGAGGATTGTCGGAGATGGTGATTATTGAGACATCTTCATAGGAATTTCTGATAAGAGGAACTTTTTCAAACAAGATTTCTTTGTTAGCCATCAAGCGCTGGAAGCCCATCTTCAGTAACGAACAACCATTGGGTAGATAAACACATAATTGACAACTTTCATCACAGCCCGAGAAAAAACCGGCTTTCAATAGATTTTGTTTAATAGTCAAAAGAGGAGTAGTTAAATCATTTACAGAGGAAACAAAACAGTCATCATCAACAACATTGACACCTTGACCGTGTTTGGGCATTGGCGCTGTTATCACATTAGGTGTTTCTGAGGGATCAAACTCAATCTCTTTCGCCTCGATAAGATCTTGTATCTTATTCTTCAAGGCCCAATAGTCGTTTGTATCATGCCCCGGGCTTTCAGAATGATAAGCAAATCGAGCATTCGGGTTGTAGCAAGGAGAAGTTGTATTGGGATTCTTGGGAGCTTCTTTTAAGGTCACCAGGTTGGACTTTAAAAGATGTGACAGGACTTGGGACAAGGTCATGTTGATTCAGGTGAATCGTCTCATGGGCGCTTCTGGCCTGCGTTGATAATTTCTTTGCTGATTTGGTGCAGGATTAGAAATCATAACAGCCCCTACTATTGGGCGATGTTCAGTTTAGTTTTGATTCCTATGGTCGTATGCAACATTAACTTCCTTCTTTCCGGCAAAGGGTTTCTTCATCATGCTCGAGGACGCATCTCTTTGAGTTTTGCCACTTTTTATACCCGCTTCGACCCGTTCACCAGTCATGATTAATTCGGTAAATCCAGCCAAGGAGCTTCCGATTAGGTGGTTGAAGAATGGAACAGATAGAGTTCCTAAGAACATATCCACCAATTCTCTGTCAGATAGTGGGGGTTGGACTCTTCCCGTGAGATCCCGTCATTTTTGAGCATAGGTTTTGAAACCTTCACCTACACCCATAGACATGCCTTACAATTGTGTCCGAGTCGGAGCTAAGTCAGAAATATACTGGTATTGCTTGTAAAAGGCGGCAGCCAAATCTTCCCAATTGCGAATATTGGTCCCTTCCAATTGATAGAACCAATCCAACTGCGTCCTTGACAAGCTTTCTTGGAAGAAATTCACCCATAGGTTCCTATCCGCAGTATGGGGTTAAATTTTCTTGACGTATAACCTTAAATGCAGTTTCAGACAAGAGACACCGTCATATTTAGCGAAAGTGGGGATCTTGAATTTCTGTGGGATGAAAACCCCTGAGACAAGTCCTAGATCTTCAAAATCCAACCCGGGTAACCTCTAGATCTCCATAGCATTGAGGTGATCTTCCAACTATTTGTATTTATTGTCAGCTGGAGGATACTGCTCTTCAGAGTAATCAACCTCTTCTTCTTCTTCAGACTCTAGATGGTCATTCACTTCCTTGTTTTTCCCTTCTTGATTATCCCCTTCACCTGATGATGTTGCGAAGTCTAGAGTTCGTCTGGCTGGTCCTTTGAACCTTCTTCCCAGATTCAAAACATCATCTGTTTTCTTTGCTTTCTTCTTCTTTTCTTTGATCAGCAGAGTTTTCAGATCCTCTTGTCCTTTTTCCAGGGTCAAGAACATTTGTTGAAACTGAGCATTCTGCACCTGAAGATCTTTTACTGTCTGTTCAATATCCATCTCACTGAAATAAATAGTAGAAAGATAAGGAGACCTGTTGTAAGAAACCTATTGGTGTTATGATGAATAAAGATGCACATGCAAATGATTTCAAGGAAATTAGAGATTTAAATTTGCTTTAGACAAAAAAGGAACACACGTTGCATTAATAAATACAAGTTTGAGTACATCATGCATTTTTAGGCTTACAATGAAGGAAATAAAATACAAAAACTCCTAAGACATAAAGGTTGAACGCATCCTCTTTGGCGCGATGTAGGCGTTCAGACTCCTCTCTTCATGAAGCTGCTTGTTGAGTTCCAGAACTTTCTTCTCACTGGCGTAGAATTGATTCTCAAAGGTGTCTCATTCTTTCTTGAGTTGGATCCATGATTTTTGCAACTCTTCGAAGCTTGTTGACATATCAGGATGAGAAATGATGTGAGGTTTGTCTTCTTGATCAACAGACTCTGAGATCACTGGTAGTATAGCAGCACATGGAATCATAAGATTTTGAGCCCGAGCCCGTACCCATCTGAGGTAAGGCTCCAAAGGGATGGAGTTTTTGCGTCCCAAAGTACTGCTATCGGTCTTTTTTACCATTCCCCGAGCGTGAATGAATCTCTGGTGATAACCTTGCAGGTCATTTGAATAGTCAAACACAATACCCTGGATGAGCATATCATGGGGACCATCCCTCCAGGCATAGCCTAACTAACGTAAGGCCAAAGAAGGGTTGTAAGTGATGCCTCCTCTAATGCCAAGAAGTGGAACATTAGGTAATTCTCCACAACGATTAATAAAAGAGATATCTTCTTACGAGCGAGGGCACCAATAGATATTAGAGTGAGAAATGGACATTATCCTTTGATTCCACCTTAAGCCTAATTCATTCTTCATTACTGACCGAGGGAGGTGTGAAATAAACCACTGATAGAGCAAAGGCGTAAAACACATAAGAGTCCCTTGTTTCTTCATAGTACGAGTGTGGAGTGAATGCAATACGTCTCCGAGCAATGTAGACACTCGATTGCGAGCAAGGAAGATGTTGATGGAACTGACATCTATAAACTGGTCTGAATTGAGGAATAGAACCAATCCATAGATAAATAGGGCTAGAATATCTTCAAAGGCATGGTAACTCATGGTATCTAAGAATATATGAGCTTTCTTCATTAGAAAACTTGCAAGGAGACCCTTGACTCCACTTCTTCTTTCCCAATTGGATTCGATGTTAGATGGTTTCAAATGCAAGGCCATGGCAACACTTTCAGCAACTGGATCTTGTTCTAAGCCAGTCAAAGGTACTTGCTCCAATATAGGTTACCCGAGTATTTTGGAGAACTCTTCCAGTGTAGGCACTAACTAGTAATTTGGAAAAGTGAAGCAATGGTGTTTAGGGTCGAAGAATTGGAACATAACACTTATGAGACCTTCGTCAAACTCGGTAGTAACAAAATTGAGCAAGTGCCCATATCTTTTGTTGAATGATGAGCTCTCGGGAACTCTCAGAACCAATTCTTTGAGTTTGGGATTGACCCCTACAAAATTGATTCGGATGGTCTTTTTGCGAGTTGAATCCATACCCTACAAAAAAAGGAAAGATAAATCTCTAGCCCCTTGAAATGGTTACCATGTATTTCATGATGTTCATGATGTTATGGTTATGCTTTGAAATCACAGACATATCAAGCAAGTCACATAAAAGACCCTAGGTTTAATGGCTTACGTGAGTCTTTAAAGGTAAGCACCCTCTTGAAGTTTTAGTCGGCTCAACCTGTCCTATTAAAAGTAACGGGTTCTAAGGAGTCTCATATCACTGACCTTTCTTTTAGGCATTTTTCTAGCTCAAGCAACGAAGTATTGCAGCCAGAATATCCCAAAAGTCCAATCTCAATGAATGTAGCATCGAGTATCAACCAATCTTCGGTCGGAACCAAAGATGGCCATCTCACTACTTTCTAGTGGCTTAGGATGAGTCAATTAAAAGGTGCTAAAGGTCAGTTAGCGCTTAATGACGCTAAGGAAGCCTAATGTTATCCTTGACTGACTCAAGGAACATTAGTACAAGCCAAAGTGTCACGCTAACGTAGCTATCACTTCGTCCATATCGGTCTACGCCATACAACTTTCATGATTTATTGCTACTTACCTAAAAGGTGCCCCAGACCTGGGTATAGGATCTTTAACAAAAGCCCAAGCAAAGACCCAAAAATGTAAAACAAACAAATTAATCAAAGCAAGTAAAGGTGATCTAGCCCTAAGGTAACCCCACTTTTAAATGGATCCCCAGCAGAGTCGCCAGTTCTGTAACACGGTAGGAGAACTGACTTGGGTATTTTGCATTTGATTGCAATTGTTGCAGATATCAAGATTCGCCACCGACTTCTATTTTATCCAAAAGGAAAGGCTGAAAAGAACAGGAAAGACCTTTGAGATTATTTCTTGAGTTCGCGGGTAGATTATGAAAAGGGAAGGTGTTAGCACCCTTTTCATCCGTGGTTATCTACGGGCTCTTAGTTGCTTGCTAGATCACTTGCTTTTTGTTTGAAAAATGTGCTTGTGATGTGGGTTTTGAAAAGAATGTCTTAGTAATGGTTCTCGTCTCTATAAGAACGCGTACAAAGTGTTTTGTCTTTTGAGAAATGTTTCAAAGTGAAGTGTTGTGTATAAAATGTTTTGGCTGTGAGCAACCGAGCAACTAAGGGCAACCTACCTACTCAAAAATGTCTTAAACGTTATTTTCCTCCTCCTTTAGACGTTGTTATCTTACCATTGTTTTGGTAAGAAACACCATCGTTGGATGTGAAG
Source organism: Vicia faba (assembly GCA_948472305.1). NCBI lineage: Eukaryota > Viridiplantae > Streptophyta > Magnoliopsida > Fabales > Fabaceae > Vicia > Vicia faba. The sequence continues at coordinate 592,400,162 of OX451736.1, forward strand.
GGACGGGCATGGGACGTTTGTATAGTCATAGAAAGTAACTTATGGGACATTTTAGCAATGTCTTTTTAGGGACTGGATCATTTACCGAAGGCAACATCGAGGGTCATCGAGGGACTACGATCTTTTATCGGTGGTCTTTGCTAAAACGCTCATATTCAAGGGACATGACTATTTTCCGATAGGCAACAAAATTGGATTACCCTAGGGGTGCAAGTTTAGAAGTGTGTTTGATTTACATACATTTAGTCTTGATTAGGGTTATCTATTTGTTGATTTTATGTCTTTCCATACACACCCTAATTACTAACAATATATGAAAGCAATAAAAGTGTGGAAAAGTAAAGTCCTACGCTATTACATTATTGGGGATGGGGTGTACAAGTTTACAAATGGAGATTGCAAGAAATTAAAGTCCTAATTATCTATTACAACCATATTGAAATAATGTACAAGAAATGTAAAATGGACTTGTTTTGTTTTTGTTAAGAAAAGAAAATAAATTTGCTTAAGAAAATATTTTTGATCTTTTGGTTTTAAAAGAGATAAAAAAAGTATATGATTATAAAAATATTTTTGGTGTTTTGATTATTAAAGATAAAATAAAAAAATAAAAGGAAAAAGGTGCTAGAATCAACGCGTGGCTGAAAGGGCCGGAAATAAAAGGCAGAAACTCTGATTTTGATGCGCTGCAAAATTAGAAATAACATGTTAGCAAAAATGGGGAAGGTCAGAAGTTCTGAGTCTGGGTACACCGAAGTTCTGAGGTTGCTGGGAATAAAGGAGAGCCTAGAAGTTCTGATTGTTGAAGGAGTTTAGAAGCTCTAGTGCAACTAGGAACCTAGAAGTTCTAATATCACTGGCAAGTCAGAAGTTCTGGTTGTTTGAGAGAGTGAGATGGTAATAGTGTTGGGTGAGGATATCTAGAAGTTCTGATCTAGGAATATTGGCTGACAGAAAAATGGGTAAAAATGTCAATGAATGAACCTAGAAAAAAAGATGCTTCTGGGGCTAGAACCCAGGACCCTTTGTACTAATGTCTTATGCGCACGCTTTCTACCACTGGGGTGGTTGTACATCCGGTATTAGAAGAAAAAGAATAAACATGTATCACAAAGTAAACTCTGATGATAAACTCCATCTCTTTTTCCATGCTAATCAGAACATCTGCAACTTAGTCATTTCTCAACAGAACAGAAAACACAAACATAACAATTATGGCAGGTTTCCATCATGGTTTCAGAAACATAAAAAAAATCAAGACTGTAAATCAGAAACAAGCATGTATCTGCTAATCCTAATTTCCTTAAGAAGTTCTGAACTGATATTCTCCCTACATAAGAAGAAAATACATGAAACCTCAGAATATGTACATCATTAGAATCAGGATGTCTACATTATATTTGGACATGCAAGTTTAACAATGCTTAAGTGATATGATGAGAGTCAACAAAAACTTACCTTGCAGCTGGAAGAGGTCCTGTGAACTAGAGCCTGGTTCTGACTGCTTGTAACATTCTGATCAGCTTCCTCACGTGCTCAGTAGGCTGGAACAACCTTTATCTTGGGCTATGAATGGCTAGAAAATTCTATAACAGCCAAGAAGCAAAGTTTTGACTTTTTGAGGTGGAGACTGGTGGAGAACGTGTTACAGTCTGAAAACAGAAGTAAGACAACTTCTAAATGTATATCAGAAGCAATATGGATAATTTGGTCAAGAAACACTTGAGGGAAATTGGAGTTTGAACGCAAAAAATCAAGTACTAGCAATTTTTGTTTTCGTGTTTGCAGTTTTGGGTTCCTGGAATTTTTGGAAAGGTTTCAAGGCTTTTCTTTTCAATGTTTCGACCCTTTTTATAGTTGCTAATGAAGTTCAATTTATAGGCCAGGATTTAGTAGCTTGGAGAGGTCAAGGGTACATCCATCATGCCAGGGGCACTGACTTGTTCTTGAAGCAAGTTAAACAAGTATGGTGGTTAGAAGCTTTTATCCGTGCCTAAGATGGATTTGTAAGCATGAATTAAGGAAAAGCACCCTCAGAAGCAAAAAGCAAAGCATGGGCCCATCATACTCTTGTACAAAAGTTTGCTTTTTCAAGGACATCAATGTACTTCTATGCCACACGTGGGGAAATCCTTTGGATAAAAACTCAAAAGTGGTTGTGAGCATTAAATGATGATGAGATTTATCAAACCAAAAATCCTACAATATGAGATTATGCATCATAGCTTAATTCTGTGTCAGAAGTTCAGCATCAGTGTAACTTAGAATAAACATCCAACTTCTGATCTTTGAATCTCTTTGCTCCAGCATGTTCTAAGTGAGTTCTCAGACTTTCCAGAAAGCTTATAACACGCTTTGTAAAGCCTCTTTGAATTACCCTTGCAAATTATGACTGAACCTACATGAAAACTGGCCCAGAAATTGTAACCAAGTTCTGATTTGAAAATGCTCAGAATTTACTAATTGTTTAAGTTTCAAGGACGTGTCTTTGAAAACGTATAACCTGAAATCCCAGCATTTCTAGAAGAAGTTCTGTTCTACAATGTTTTAGATCTCATTGAGATCTATAACTCTTGTGTTAGAAGTTCTTCCAGAATCAACTTGCATCATGGTGAAAATCTGGCCAGAAGTTTTGAGTTTATCATATTTCTTAAACACTTAGAAAAATTTCTAAGTATTTAGAATTTTGACTTTTTCAACACAATCTTGACTTTTGATTTCCTTGATGAAACAAACTTCATACTTTAACATGCATTGATGAAATATGATTCTTGAAACTTGATTTTGATCAAAAAGTCAGAGCTTGACTTTTCAGTGTGCTTTTGACTATTTTGCCCTGGTGAACGACTTTCTTTAGAAAATTGTAATCTTAGACTTGAAACTTGCCAGAAGCAAACCCGAGGGTTTAGGATTATCCTTTGAGAAATGAGAGGGAAAATTTTGGGGTACAACAACCTTCCCCAGACTATCTTCAAACATATTAAAGAATCTATATCCTCATCTAGAAACTTGAACAAGTCTTTTATTCCCCATGGAAGAATCTTGTCAGAAGTTTTCATTAAAGATGAAATTATAAGAATCTTTCGTAGACTTAAAATTGGTCCGAGTGATGCTTTGAAATAGGTGTGACACTTTTGACGATCAGTGGTTCAAATAGTTGATAAGTCAAATATGTATTTTTTTGTGTCCCTCCTTTATGTAGTTTCTAATGCAATATGTGTTGTTTTTTGTTCTGATTAATGTATGTTTCCTCTAGTTGTTTTATTGAGTTTGTACTACTTTTCCTTTCAATCAATGAACTATATTCTCTGTGTTAATTACCTTCTCAGTTTAAAATTTTCTCTATCTTTATTACAGTTTTAAATTTTACAACTAATGTGTGTGATTAAACTTAACTTTTATCAAAAGGGTTCTCTGGCTTGAATATGTTTTTTCTTCAAAGTTCATTTCCATGTCCCTCTATCACCTTTTTTATTTCTGAAAAAGGGGGAGAAAGTAAAATGATATTTTGATAACATATAAAAAACATATAAAATTTTGTTGCTACTAATTGTTTGTTTGATGTATCAATCTGGGAACTCTAAACAAGTTCACGAAGTATTCAAAGACAGGTTGAAGATGAAGATCCTAATGCTAAGGATGAAAACCTTATGGATGAAGTTAACTCTAATTTTATACAGAAGATTTTGTACATTTTGTGAATATATGTATATTCAAACAGGTGTACCAAACACAATTCAGAAGTTATAAACTTACTGAAAGTAAGGTAATCTTGCTTGATATCATAGTATTCAGAAGTTGTTAACTTTCTGAAAGTATGAAATTCAGACTCAAATCTCAGAAGTTGTGCTCTCCTAAAGGGAATAAAAGTCAACATTCTAATGCATGCTCTCGTACGGGAATGCCACTCAGAATCTGTGCTCTGATACGTGTGCTTCAGCAACGTATGCTCTATGCAGAAGTTATGAATTGTCTGAATGTCTGATAAAGTGGAGAATATCATATCAAACAAAAATGATTTAGAAGTATAGTGTTTTTATTGTGATATTAGAATCATGGTACAAAAGCGCTGATACATGATGTGTGACATTATTCAATCAGGCTCAAATCAAGTTTTGATTCTCCATCAAGTGCTGATAGAAACCAGGTTCTGAGATGAAGACTATGCGTTCTAGTCAGACTCTGATGAGTTGCTGTAGGGAAGTACTATTTATTTATTCTTATGTTCTGAATGATCAAAATTTATTTCCTGAGTCTTGGGCTCAGGGGGAGACTCTGAACAAGCTTAAATGAATTTTTGGGTTTAACAGATTCAGGGGGAGCTGTGAGCTTAACTCTAAATTGGTCGGTTACATTGATTACCCTGTATAAATTGTTCCATCAAAATACATGGTTTTGTCATTATCAAAAAGGGGGATATTGTAAGAACAAGAAGTGTTTCCTATATCTGGCCTTGAGATTTTGATGATAACTTCACATGTTATCTTAGAGAATAATTGTATACACTAATGATTTCGTCTAGTGTGTATCTGCTGCTATAATGTTCTGACTCTGGTACAAGGCATGTGACATCATTAGGTTCTGAACATACACTCTGGAAGAAAACATGTGGTTACATGTTTCATTAAAGTCAAGGTTCTGAATTGATCTTCTGCAATGTGTCTAAGGAACGTTAGTATAATAAGTTTTGATCGTGACTTTGTGGTTTGGCTTTAGAGGCCTTCTAAAGCTTTACTTTTGTGTTATAAGTTCTGAAGACTATGAAGACAAGGTTCTGCTGAACAAGTCTGATGATTTGAAGAAAAGAAAGTTCTTACAACCAAGTATTGAAGACTCTGAAGACAAGGTTCTATTTGACAAGTTCTGAAGACTCCATGACTTAGGTTCTAAGGCTTAAGAAAGATTCTTCTACAATAAGCTTCAACGTTCAACACTCAAATATTTGAACCTTTGAAGATAAGAATAATGTTCAAATGGTTAACGTACGATGTTGTGCAAAAGGTACATAAAGTGTATGTGACCTCTACCCTCTAGGGTGGCATAAGGACATACCTTTATACTGTATTGACATCCACTCTCATTGTGACAGTTGGGAACAAACATATGAATTTTAAACTATCTTTCTTTACTTAACGGATCTCTGTTTATAAGCTTAATAGAAAAATATTATTCAGAGGAAAAGGTGGAAAGATATCGTTAAACAGTGACAGGATACAAAAATATTATTTTATACTGTCTAAACTCTTACACCTTATTCTATCTATTGGGAACTATATGTTGGTGCAAGAAAAGTATGTTTCATCGTCACAATGTCTCTTTCTGTCAAAGGCTATAAAATAAGATAAAAGCTTCAAAGATAAATTATGGATTGCCGTCATCCATAAGCCATTGGCCATCAAGCTTCATCCTATGGAAGGAAAGCAGTTGATTCTGAAGATGTTAATGCTGCAATGCTATACATTTTGAAGACCGTTTAAGAAGAGAAAAAAGAAATAAAGAAGATTTCAACAAGATTCCATTGAATTATCATCATATGCATTTGGATGAAACAGAAGAAGCAAGGAGTTTTTTCTTGTAGCTTGCTCAAAGAAGAAGAAGACTACAAGATGTTATTCTACTTTCAATCACATACATCTTGGGAGATATTAGAGAAAGCAATGAGTTGTTTCTTGTAGCTTTCTCAAAGAAGATGAAGAATAACACTACAAGATGATACTCAACTTCTGATCATATGCATCTTTGTAGAACATTGTAATGAACACTAGAGTTGTTTCTCGAATAGTTTTTATGTTCAGATCTCTTCATGTAAATTGTTTTAACACTTGAGTTGTTGCTCGTAGAAGTGTTAAACAATATATGCTTAAATGTTTTGTGTAATATGCTTAGAATAAAAAACCATGTAAACACAGAAACCCCATCAACTGTTGTTGATTGATTCCTTGAGAGACTGAGTGAAGGTCTAATATGAAGAAGATAATGGTTACTTGTCATTATGGAAAATCCTTATAGGAGATTCTGCAGAATCGAATTCTATTGGATTAATGGTAGTCATATCTCAAAGAGGACCGAGTGAAGTTCAAACTCTTGTGAGATCCATGATGGATATCATTGCAAGGAAATCTTGGTAGGAGATCTTAAGGGATCAAATTCTATTGGTCAATGAACATTACATCCGGTTGGATCCCTAAGCATGTAATTATATGTTAGTCAGTGGTGGTTTCTTATGCGATTGTAATCAGTTTGGTTATATTGGATTAAGTCCTTGGATTAGTCGAAATCATTATTACGAGGGTGGACACGAGTAGCCTAGTTAACGGAGAACCTGGATAAAACACTTGTGTCCTTTTATCTTCATTGTCTTTATTGCTATTATCATTTGAGTGCTTAGAATTTCTAATGGGGAATGTTTTTTATGAACACAATTCAAACCCCCCATTTATTGTGATTTCTCTACCTTCAGGAAGAGGAGAGGAAAAAATTAGAAAAAACACTATACGAAAAAACCTGCAACTTTCTTCATCTCCTTGCTCAAAAAACACACCAAAAACTTCCTCAAACTTCAAACTAATCTGTAGCAAATTTCTGCAGAATATTAGCTTGAACCTTCATTCATTCATCTGTCGAGAATCGACTCAAATTTGCATAAAAACCTCATTCATCAATCTGCTCAATATCATTCACCTGCAACATCAACAGGGCATCAGCATGACAATAAAACTCAATTCTGCATAAATCATAACTTCTACCCAAATCCGTGAATCTATAAACTTCAATCAATCTCAAAATAGACCTTGCAAAACTCATACTTTGCGCACAACAGCGTTACAATTATCTTGTGTTACCTCAAAGCGCAATATCATCAGCAACAACGCAGAGCATACACAAAAGTGAAACAACGTTAGAATCATCAACCTACAGTTTTAAACCAGTTTCAAGAAAAAAGGTTTATTGAGCTGAAGGAGAAATTTCAAAGCATCTAACCTTGCTAGATTCAGAACATAACTCAGAAAAGCCATTGAAATTGTCAGAGTCACATTCAGTTTGTTTAATCTCTCCCTTATTTGCGTTTCACTTTTTCGGTTATTGCGTAGGGTATATGTTGTTATATGAATCGTACATTTGAATCTTTCCATAAGATGTCATTTCTTCATTCTTGTGGATTACGATTTTGAAACTTGGATGTCAAGTATGTTAAGCGAAAGAACACATGAGATTTCGAGAGAGATACCAAGGAAGAATCGAGAGAATTTGAATTGGTTTTAAGAGTATTAAGCTGAGAATCAATTAATAGAGATTGGGAGTTTTCGTTGATTATTTATCGGCTGATGAGAGGAACATGTGTAAAGAGGAGATTTTGAATAAAGTTTACGATTGGTTAAGAAGAGGCGCTAGCCTCATGTGTGGTTTATGGTTTTTTCCAACTAGTATTAGTCTAGAGAGGGTTGGACCTGGGCCTGACCCGACGCGGTCCATGTTAAGCCCAATACTTTTTTTTTTAATTTTCTTTATTGTTAGCACTTGGGGTTTTTTCTACTTCTTAGCCCAATCCGATTTTTTATACTTTCTCCTTGATTTCAGTCTTTCCCCCCTAGGTTTTCCTCTTTGCAATTATTTTTATATTTTGTTTGTTTTGTTAATTGTTTAGAGTTGATTTATATCTTCTTCAGAAAATGATAAAAAAAATTAGAATTAATTTCTTTATTATTTCTTATGCTTGATAATTCAAAATATTAGATTTACAATTTTAATTTCCTTTTCATTTTAGAATTTCTCTATTTGATAAAAAAATCACAAAATTTTTAGAATATATTAGAATTAGGATTTTTATTTTCTTTTTAAGATTATTATTTCTTTTGTTTGTTAATTAAATAGTTTTAGAATTTAAGTTTTAATTTCCTCATGTCATAAAAATAGTAGATATTTATTTTCTTTTTATATTTGTTTGATTGTGTGGATTATGTTAACATGTTCCCTTAGGAATTCCATTTAACGGTTAAATCTCATTTTGATCGTATTATGTTCATATAGACTTTAGGATTGAAGCATTTGCATGATAACATTTTAGGATAGAAATTTCTCCCTTCATCATAACTTTAGGACCATTGTATATGACAACATTAAGAACTTTAGTCTCCCTTAGACTTTTTTCTCTCCCATTTTGCATCTTATTAAAACAAAAACTTTCTTTCTTAATCAAAAATTCAAAAACACTTAATCATTATTCAAATCATTTTCAAAACTAAAGTTGTGAAGTAGTAAGTTCCCCTTGGATGAGGGACCACTTACTATTTTTCCCTAACCAAAAACACAAACTAAATTCAAATAATTTTTTCCACTTGACTTTTATCCTTAAAACCTTTTAAAAAAGTACATGTTAACTTCGTTCTACCGCAAACAGACAAGCTCTAACTGTTAGAACGCGAATTTAACATCTTTCGTAAAAAACACACAACAAATAAACATTTTTTAGAAGAACTACAATGTTTTGATTCCTTTGCAGGATACATAGACATTGAGTTGTAAAACTCGAACGAACGCAATAATAAAAATCTTTTCTTTTTCCCAATAATCCATTCATGCATTTTCCCTTATCAAGTTTAGCATTAGATAACACACCCTTATATTAGAACAACGAGAGTGGATCCCGTGGAGTGCCATGGATGTGAGGGGCGCTAATATCTTCCCCTTGCATAATCGACTTCCGTAACCTTTCTCTTGGTCCCGAGACCATGTTCTTTCCCATCTTAGAGGTTTTCTTGATATTTTCCTTTCCCTCTTTGGGATAAATAAATATCAGTGGTGACTTCATTATCTTAGTGGTTTTAGAGGGGCTTCAACAGACGACTTCATTGGGGACACCATAGAAAGTCAGTCCTAAGTCATGTTTATTTTCTTTTCTTTGGGTGTTTATCTATATGTTTTACTTGCTCTACTTATTGCATTTGTTCATTGCATTATTTTTATTTTTCCTATGTTTTGGATACTACATTATATTGTCGTTGTTGGGTTGGGGTAATACTTTGTGTGATAAGTCCAATACACATGCTCGAGTTTTACCATAAGATTAAAATGGATAGTCATGTTTCCTAATAGGTGGATACCTTATTAGTGCTTCATGAGAACCACGCCCAGACTAGGTCCATTGAAGGTATTGTTGCCCTACGTGGATACATTACGACACTATACTTTTCAATTGGATTGTCGACTCTGGGAAGCCTTTTAGGAATCTCTTTCCAAGTCTAGAACCCACCTGTGAGAAGGGTATGGGATTTTTGACAGGAAACCTTGACCTCCACCATACCTTGGTTTTCTTACAAAAGGGGAACTTTTGAACCTGTGATATTCACCCTGTTCAGAGATTCATTACAATAGTTGTGATCTCATGCCTTTGCATTAATAATATCATTATATAATTGTAACTTACATGTTTTCATTTCTAGGGAACCTTGTATTTGATTCTTGTATTAAGATCATTCCTCGGATATGGACACTAGAAATAGGGATATCGTCAGCTACAATGTTCAAACGTCTGTTCAAGCTAAGGTCAAGAAGTCTAGAGATGAAGCTTAATAAGAATATTTATATAGTCTTCAACTATAAGAAGAGATTGATCACCTGGAAAGTATTATCAACAAAAGGGACATACTCATCAAAGAGCTGGTTGAAAAGCCAAAAACCAAAGCAACAAAGGAGCTCTTCAAAGAAGCCCAAGAGTGGAGTGATGGGAAAAATAGCAAGTTTACTATTTTTGCCTCTTGTAATAATAGGGAGATTCCTCAAATGTAAAAGTCAAGTACTGCGTACAATTATCGAGTTAAATTCGTAGTTCAATTAAACAAAACTTGATTTAGGGTTTTGGTTGTGAAATTTTCACTTAACAAATAGCAGGAATATAAAGTGGCTTTTCACTGATATGAGAAGCGTGTTAAGGGTTGGTGTGTGATTTGACCCTATAATAACCTTTATTATTGATCTCTTCAACAAGTTCATTACCTTTAACTACCAAATATTTAGTTTGTTTTCCCCTAATTCCTTAGTGGGAAAACCTTTGGTTCTTCATCCTAATACCTAAGTCCGTAGTGAATTATGATAAAATCAAGCAGTTATGTTATCAAGATTTTACCGGTGACCTATAGGGTATCCCTAGTCCTAGGTGATATCTAATATAGTCTAATTGTTCAAAAACCTTAACAATGGTGGTCCATCCCTAATTGTTAAATGTGGATCAATCCCTATTTTCCCGATAGGAAAGGCATAAGAACATTGAACAATTAAATTGAAAAGAAATTATTGTATCAAAATCAAGAATTCAAAATCAATACATTTGCAAATCATGGACACCCCCTAGCATTGGGGGGTTTAGCTACTCATATTGTTCAAAGTAATTTCAGAATAAAAATTAAACATTGCAAATATATGGTGAACTTTGATCTTCAATCGCTTCCGCTCATGAATGGTCTTCATATTCCAACACTTGCGTAGGCTTCAATCTTCAATCCTGAATTCTTCGTGTGGCAATAAGTCCCCTAATTCCTCTTTCAAACTTGGCTAAATAGTGAACAATCCACTTGTCTCGGTCAGAAATGCCAAAAACGACCCTTTGGGTCCAAAATAGTGAAAAACCATAAAAACACTTAAAGCCAGCGTCACTGGCCAACACGGCATGTGTCAGGCGACACGGCTGCCCGTGTTGGCCATCAGGAATTTCTTTTCTTTTTTTTGCTCCAGGCATGCTAACATGGCCCGTATCAGGCGACATAGCTGCCCGTGTCAGCCCCCTGGTTTTCGTTGCTTCCAAGTCTTCCCCCTGACATGGTCTGTGTCAGGGCTCCTATAACACTTCCTCTGAAACTCTGAATTCTGCACTTTTTCTGCCCAGATTTGTCCTGTTTTATTCTTTTGAACCTAAAAACACTAAAACACAAAACCAAAGCAAAAAATGCGATAAAATGAAATAAAAACTCAACAAGTAAAAGAAATGATAACTAAAATAAATGCTAAATATTTATGTAAAAACCATTGGTCAAACTCCCACAAACTTAAATTATTGCTTGACCTTAATCGACCATTACAAGAACTCATGAAAATCACAGTAGACCGGTACTCGCATGTGAGACATCTGTTCCAATTGATTAAAAGGAAGCTCGTGTGATGTTCACGTGATGCGAAGAGTTTGTGTAAGAACCTTTAAATATCAAGCTTCCTCTTCAGATACCTCTCTAACTATGCTTTGTACTTAAGTCTTTTTCTGAGTTTTATCCTTTTTCATTCGGACAGTCAAATTAAGGCAATGAGAATTTTTTTGATGATTATCACACGCACAAGACTAATTAAGAGAAGTTTTGTTTAGACACAAAATAAGCATCTTTTGCTCCTTTATAAACTCAGATGAAATTTTCAAAACTTTTCAGTTTATATATTGTCCTTTTGGACGCTGTTTGGGGGATCAACCCCCTTAGGGATGAATAACCGGGTGAGGGCTATCCAACTTAGTGAGCCAGTTGCCTTTTACCGCCTTTTCATCATTTAGTGCCAGCTTTATTTATTTCTCAACTAATTATACCCATATGTGAATCTAGATTATGCCAGGCTGTATTGATAAACTACTCAAAGAGAACTTCTCAGGATTCAAGCACTATGGTACAAATCTACAGGTTATTTCGAACTTCCTACCCTCAAACAATCATTCCTTTGTCTCTATATACTATTCCTGATCTCTATGAAATATAAGCTATCGAGCAAAACAAAACAAAACAAAAAAATTCGATCAAATTTGGGAAGGACTTCAACTCATGGACTTACATATCAATTAACATAAAACCAACAAATAAATTTAAAAGCTAGAAGCAAAATAAATCGCAAAGCAGTAAAACCCCCCAAACTTGAACTAAGCATTGATCCAATTTTTCAGAACAAGCTCGAGAAAGGTGACTTACAGAGTGTACTGCAACATCAACTACTACCTGATAGATCTCACCAGTAAAGCTCCATTTTTGTTACCTACAAGCAAAACAAAAAGAAAAACTAAAAAGCGTGGGTTTCCTCCCACGAAGCGCTTCGTTTAACGTCACATGGCTCAATGGTTCTTCCCCTTATGGGGGATACTTCCTCTTCCACACCTTGTTACTTATCTCTTCCGTAATCTAGAACTCATTCAGGTCAACAGTACGACCCACTTTGTGCTTCAGGTCACTTCCAACCTCTATCTTCTCACCTCAGTGTTCCTTCTTTTTCTTTTTGACTTCTTGGCTGAAATTGAGGATTTTTATTACTGACACCTGAGTGATTATGCCCGAGACTTCTTCTGGGAGTGATTTTGAAATTTTATTTTCTCGTTATACTTTGATCATACCAATTGGAGATTGTTTCTTTCCACCTGCACCCTACTTCTTGATCTCCAATACTTTCAAGGTTATCTCTTCATCAAAAGATTTTAATTTCAGATTATCTGCCTCTATATCAAAATTGCACCGACTTGTCAACAAAAATGGTCAACCAATAATGATAGGAGTTTCTTCATCTTCAAGGTATCCATGATCTGGAAATCAACGGGAAAGACAAAATTATCAATTTCCACCAATACATCCTTCGTTATCCTGTATGACTGCTTGATGGTGTGATCAGCAAATTTTAATTTTGTCCCACTCCCGCTTATCTTTTCAATACCAAGCTTTTTGAAAATAGACAACGACATCAAACTCAAACTAGAACCAGAATCAATTAGAACCCTATTGAATTTTCTGTCTTTTATGGTGCACGGTATTGCAACAGATCCCATATCCTTCTGCTTGATAGTGAAAAATCATAAAAACACTTAAAATCAGCGTCACTGGCCAACACGGCCCGTGTCATGCGACGCGGCCGCCCGTGTTGGTCATCAGAAATTTCTTTTCTTTTTTCTGCTTCAGGCATGCTAACACGGCCCGTGTCAAGCGACATGGCCGCCCGTGTCAACCCCCTGGTTTTCCTTTCTTTCCAGGTCTTCCCCCTAACACAACCCATGTCAGGTGTCACAGCCACCCGTGTTGGGGCTTTTGTAGCACTTCCTCTGAAACTCTGAATTCTGCACTTTTTCTGCCCTGATTTATCCTATTTTATTCTTTTGAACTTGAAAACACTAAAACACAAAACCAAAGCATAATATGTGATAAAAAAAATAAAACCTTGAAAAGTAAAAGAAACGGTAACTAAAATAAATGCTAAATATCTGTGTAAAAATTACTGATCATGGAGTAATGAGAATCTATGTTGGGGTACCATCGCTAATGTAGAGTTGGGGGAAACATCTTAGGATTTTGCTTTGTATTTTTTATGATCACCAACAAGATTGTTGATTGGGATCTCTCTGCTTTGTACTTTGTAGCCTTTAGGCTCTTGAATTTATACTAAACTCATTATGATAATTCTAAATGTCATCTTTTATTGTGTTAGTTCTCTATCACTTAAAACTTGAATCAAAGTTTGGGGTCCTTAGAAATTAACTAAACATACCATTTGCATATATATATATATATATATATATATATATATATATATATATATATATATATATATATATACACACACACACACATTTCACGCATTCATAAATAGGTGGAGTTCATAATTCTGATCTTGGTTATCTCTCTATAAACGACGACGTGACTTCTCACCACTACGCGACTCACTGCAATCAAAGGCTAGCTATGGAACAAATTCATGAGAAATTGGCTGAGATGAAGGGTCAAATGGGATTGTTTATGGTAGACGTGCAAGTTATGGTCCAAGGTCAATGTGTTACGGTGGGAGAACTGACTTGGGTGTTTTGTGTTTGATCGCAAATGTTGCAGTTTAGCAAGAGCCGCCACCGACTTTTCTTTTATCCAAAAGGAAAGGTGAAAAAGCACAGGAAAGACCTTTGAGATTGTTTCTTGAGTCCGGTGGGTAGATTACGCAAAGGGAAGGTATTAGCACCCTTTTCATCCATGGATTTCCATGGGCTCTTAGTTACTTGTTAGATCACTTGCTTTTGTTTGAAAATGTGCTTTGTGTGGTTTTTTTAATGTATTTTGTAAAGATGCCATCGTTTAGGCAAACTTTGTAATGATTCTCATTCGTAGAAATGTATAAAAAGTGTTTGATCTTTTGACAATGTTTTCAAGTTTGTAAGATGTTTTGAAAGTATAGGTGTTTGTTTTGAAAATAGCAAGAATGTTTTTGTTTTGAAATTGAGCAAGAGACTAGGAGTAATCTACCTACTCAAAAAGTCTTTCATGTTTATTTCCTCTTTCCTTTGATATTGTTATTTTACCATTGATTTGGTAAGTAACCCTATCTTTGGATGTAAGAGGGACGGGCGTGGGTCATCGTATAGCCATGATTAGCAATGTTGTAAGATATCTTAGCATTTTCTTTAAGGGACTAAGATCATTTTTGAAAGGCAACTTTGATAGCGTCATCGAGGGACTACGATCTTGTATTTTGTTTATTTTTGCTAAGATACCTCACATGCATAATATGGCCATTTTTGTTAGGCAACAAAGTGGGTTTACCCTAAGGGTGTAAGTGTGCAAGTGTATTGGTTTACATGCTTGATTTGTCTTTGATTAGGGTTTGCAATTGATTGATTTTAGTCTTTCCATACAAAACCCTAATTACTAGCATTTGTATATAAAGCGATAAATTACGGAATTTAAAATTACTACGCTATTACATCATTTAGGGGAGGGGGTATACAAATTTACAAATTGGGAATATTGCAAGAATTTAAATCTAAATAAATATTACAACCATATTGAATTTTGAATAAATGTACAAAATAAATAAATAAAGTGCAAGAATGCAAATGTAAAAAAGAAAATGTAATTTTTGTTTGGTTTTTCATGAGAAGAGGTTTTTTGACGTAATTAATTAAAATAAAATAATTAACTTAAAAAAGGTAAATAATATTAAGTTAGTAAACTAAATTAATTTGAAATGGTTGCAAGTTTTTTTAGGGTTTTTGTGGATTTAATTAAATTAGTAAATAAAAACAATTAAATAAAAGATCCTAAATTTTAAATTGATTTTAATTTACAAGAAAATAATATAATAATATTTAAAATTTATTATCTAAGTATTTAAAAAAAGGAAGTTAATTTATTAAAGAAAATGTTTTTGTGCTTTTAATTTTATGAAGAATAAACTAAATAAATAAAAAAAAATATAAATATTTTTGGGTTTTTAGTAACGAAAATAATAATAATAACAATAATAATAGAAAATAAGAAAAGTAAAATAAAAATAAAAATAAAAAAATAAAGTTAGGGAGGTGGATTAATGAAACAGGGGGTATTGTGAGAAAAAGTCAGGCCTAACAAGAGGAGCCCCAGGCGCTGCAAAAAGAGCCAAAAATGTCAAAAAAGTGGAAAAAATGGAAAAAGGTCATGATGGGGCTTGAATCCAGGACCTCATAGTGACAGGCGCGCGCTTTAACCACTGGGGTGGTGATACATCTGTTAACTTATGTTAAACCATAAATATATAATGCAAATCCTGCCCTAAATACACTTCATCTTCAACCTCCATCCAGAAGCCCTGCAACTTGCTCATTTCTCAACCATTTGCAAAAATGTAAACATGAAAATTGCTCCATTTTTTCATACGAATCCAACCATATAAATATCATAAACTATAAATCAAAGATGAATGAGAATTTTTGAAAGTACCAAATTATGACCTAAATATTTCATAAAGTTCAAACTCAAAATTCTCCTAGCTCAATCAAAATAAATGAAATCTATGGACATGTATAGTTTCAGGGCAATGATGTCTACATTTTATCTTCACAAATGCAAGCCTAACAATGCCTAAATATGAAGATAGAAGTTCAAGAAAAATACCTCAAAACTGGAAATCGTGAAATGCAAATGAGCTTGATTCAAGGTGCTACAATGATCAGGTTAGCTTCCTCAAGTTCCCAGGAAGCTAATGCAATGGTTTGCTTGAGCAATGGATGGCTAGAATGGTCTGGAGAAGTTAAGTTGTAGACCTCTATTTTTGGTTATGGAGGATGGTGATGGAGATGTTACAGTTCCAAACCAAGGACAAGGATGGACTATATTTGATGTAAGGAAGCTTTAGGAATGAATTTGAGGGAAAACGCACGAGGAAAATCAGAGATACAAGTTTAAGGTCATAACTGTGTATCAATGGATTTTTTTGAGCAATTTCTGGCTAGAGGGAGTTTGGGAGTGTTTCAGGTTCCTTGAGCTCGTGCCCTAGCTCACAAATAGTGAATCTATTTATAAGCAACAACTTTGGAGACTTGTTGTTGATCAGAATTCAAAATCACAAGTTTATGCATAACATGTGATTTTTGAGAAATTCAAGTTTCAAAGCCTTGTGTACTTGCTAAGATAGAGTGGTTATGCTTTAAACATACTTGCTTCTGACTTTGTGGATGGATTGTGATTAAAGGGAACACTTTAGAGGCTCAAGAATAAACTTTATGCAAAAAGCTTGCTTTACAAGAATGACGATGTTAACTTTGTGCCATTAATGAAAATGCAACTTGGATAATAGCTCAATTGCTTGGATCAAAGCTCTAACAGCTGTGTAAAAATTTAATTATAGAGTGACAAACAAGTTTGAGGTCTGCAAAGCAAAGATTATGCAACCTAGCATGGCTTTGGTTCATGTGTTCATCAAAAATGACTTGTAATTCAAGTTTGAAAACCCTAACTTCCTCTCTTCGATTCTCCCTGCTCAAGAATGATATCAAGGAGTTCTTGGACATTTTGGAAATCTTGTAATGTGCTCTACAACCCCTATTTGAATCACTTTTGAAAACCCCCCTTGGGACTATATGAAAAAGTGTCATGAAGTTAGGTCAAAATCCTGTCTAATCTAGGGCAAAATTTCACTAAGTGTTTAATTTCAAGACCATGACTTTATGAAATAATAACTTGAGATATAAGTACTTTTAGAAGAAGTTATGTAAAGCTATGTTGTAGATATCATGGAGATCTACAACTTTCATGTTGAAAGTTTCTTTTGAATCATCTTGCATCATGGTGAAAAATTGGCTCAAAGTTGTGAAAAAATATGGGGTTTTAAACACTTAGAAAAATTTCTAAGTTAGAAAACTTTGACTTTTCTAAATGAAATCTTGACTTTTTTTATTTCTTGATGAATAAGTTTCATATTTTGACATGCTTTGATGAATTATGATGTTTGACACTTGATTTTGACCAAAAAGTCAAAGTTTGACTTTTCAGTGTACAATTGACTTTTGATCAGTTGACTAAAAATTCACTATCAATCCAATTGATCTTGAGCAATGCTTTGGGTCATGCCATTAGGTCAAAATGATGCAATTTAAACCTTGAGATCACGCCTCAAACCAATTAACCAATTGCTAGTTCAAAAATCAGAAATTGCCCTTTCTCAATCAAAACCCTAATTTTAACCATTATGCCCTTTTGATGATTTGATAAAATTTCTTGAGGAATTGTGGTAAAAACTTGATCAAGTGATACATATTAGTTTATAATGTTGATGTGGATCAAAAATTATGAAGTTTGACTATAAATTGGCCACAGTTGACTTTTTCCCCAATATAGTTGATTTTTAGGTCAACTGCTCAATTGACTAAGCAAAAGTGTGATCCAAGGCTTGAAACTTGTCATGAGTAATATTGGGGGGTCCATAATGATCCATGAAAGTCATATGAAGCATTGGAAGTTCAATTATCCTTGTGCAATTTCAAACCCTAATTTTAGTCATCAGTGCTTAATGAGGTGTCTTGAGTTGATCAACCCTAGTGCAGTCTTGAATCCAAGGAGATTTTATGAGAAAATACTTGATAAATGAGAGGGAAAATTTTGGGGTACAACAGCTGCCCCTGTTCAATCTTCTTAAACCTGAAGAGTTAGATTGGCAGATTTACCATTCGTGACTTGAAGGTGGAAGATGATTGGACACTAGAGTGCCCAGAAATTTTCCCTCGAGGATGTGGTGGTTGATGGCGTAGGGAATGGGCTTAAACATACCATTTGGAGAGGTGATGGAAAGTTGTTGGAGATATGCTTGTAGATGCCATCCAAAATGATTGCTGGCAGGAATAGAAGAAGTGTCAGAATAAATCTTTGGTTGATTTATATTGAATGGGTATCAGAATGGCGTCTGTATCTGAAAGCTGAGTCTGAATGAGTATCAGGATGGCATCCGTATATGGAGTGTACCTGAACTGTATCTGAAAGTTGAATCTGAATGAGTATCAGAATGGCATCCATGTCTCGAGCGTATCTGAGTTGTATCTGAAAGTTGAATCTGAATGAGTATCAGAATGGCATCCATGTCTGGAGCATATCTGAAAGCTGAATCTGAATGAGTATCAGAATGGCATCCATGTCTGGAGCGTATCTGAACTGTATCTGAAAGCTGAATCTGAATAAGTATCAGAATGGCATCCGTGTGTGGAGCGTATCTGAATTGTATCTGAAAGTTGAATCTGAATGAGTATCAGAATGGCATCTGTGTCTGGAGCGTATCTGAATTGTATCTGAAAATTGAATCATAAGAAACCCGTGCAGGATCACTTCAGCTGGTCGTGTAGATAATTGTCTTGGCTTTTTTTCAAGTATCAATCTCTGACCTTTTGCAAATTGTTGATGATAGTCATCGGCTGACTGATCTTTCCTGAAGAGATGAAAGATTAGTTGTATGCAATGTCATGATGTATGAAATGCATTTTATAATGATGTTCTCAATAAAATGAATGAGATTTTATTGTATGCATTCGTGTTCTCAATGTCATGACGTATGGATGCGATGTATGGGCATGTAAGCTATGTTGTTGTAATACTGTTGGATTAGGGAAAATAAATCTCTGACTGCTGTTGGGGATGTGGAGCGTAAGTCTTCATGTTTTGAAGTGTTGATGAGTTGATGAGCTTTTATTTGTTTAGAGAAATAAACTCTGTTGTAAGGGAAACTCTGTGTATGACTTGTGAAACCTTGTTGGGGAATCCTGAGAGATTTGGCAACTTCTACCGAGGAGTGATAACTGGAAGTTTTACTCCGCTGAGGATTAAGATGCACACTGTAGGGGATTTTATAGAATAGTCTAAAGATATTATCCTATTTCTTAAAGCCATTAGCGATTGTCTTTCTATTTTTTGTTCCTTTACGTTCAAATGTATATGTTCAAAAATAAATCATTGGACATTTTTTGTAAACAAAACACATGAATAAAGAAGAAAAAAATAGATAGTTTTGCACTTTCAAAGGGATATCTTTGTATTAACTTGAATAAGTATTTTTTGTACAATGAGACAAACATTCTGGTAAGAGAAAGTCGTCGTATTTTTTGTACAATGAGACTTGAATGGTAGCATCTCATGCCAGTCTTTGTATGTGACTGTCATTTTCTGTATGATCTTTTTGATGTTCTTATTTGCGGCTTTGACAACACCATTCATCTTTGGCCGGTAAGGGGAAGAATTATGGTGTTGGATCTTAAATTTCACACACAATGCGGTGATCATAGTATTGTTGATATTCGTACCATTGTCTGTGATGATCCTCTCTAGGATACCGTACCAACAGATGAGATTCTATTTAATGAACCGGGCGATAACATTTTTGGTGACGGAAGAGAAAGAAGCTGCCTCAACCCACTTTGTGAAATAGTCAATGGCCACCAAGATGAAGCAGTGTCCATTAGAGGCCATGGGCTTGATTTCTCCAATCATATCAATGCCCCACATCACGAATGGCCAAGGAGCAGTCAGGACATTCAGAGGAACTGGAGGTACGTGCACCTTGTCAGCATAGATCTGACACTTGTGGCAGGTTCGAGAGTGTTGATAACAATCTGCCTCCATGGTAGACCAGTAATAACCTGCCTGTAGGATCTTCTTTTCCATCGTATGCCCACTGGAATGGGTGCCAAAAGTGCCTTCATGTAGATCAGCCATGATCTTTTCTGCCTCAATCTTGTCTACGGAACGAAGTAATAAAGAGTCATGGTTTCGTTTATAGAGTATGTCATTACTAAGGAAGAACTTAGCAGAGAATCTCCTTAAGAACTTCTTATCATTGACTGAAGCTCCTTCCGGATACTCTTGAGCCTCGAGATACCTCTTGACTTCGTGAAACGAAGGCTGATCCACTACTTCTTCAGTATTGATCTAGTGATAGTGAGCTGGTTCATCCATTCATTCGATGGTGATCTAGGGAGCCTCGTTATCCCATTTGAGTTTAAACATGGATGACATTGTGGCTAGCGCATCCGCTAGTTGATTTTCTTCTCGCGGGAAATGCTCGAAGGTAATCTTCTCAAAATATGGGATTAATGTCAACACATGTTCTTTGTAGGGGATGGGGTTAGGGTGCTTCGTGTCCCATTCTCCTTTGATCTGGCTGATGACCAAGGCTGAGTCTCCAAACACACTTAAAGACTTGATTCCCAAATCTATGGCAGCTTTGAGACCAAAAATGCACGCTTCATACTCTGCCATGTTATTTGTATAGTTAAAGCAGAGTCTTGCAGTAAAGGGAGTGTGACATCATTCAGGGGATATGAGTACATCACCAATGCCAATGTCAAGTGCGTTGGACGCCCCGTCAAAAACCAGGGTCCATCGGGATCCTTGTTCAGGTCCGTCATATGGTCTGAATTTTCCACAGTTGTTTACCATCATGATATCTTCATCTGGGAATTCGAACTTCATGGACTGGTAGTCATCCACATCTTGATGAGTGTTGTACCCCAAAATTTTCCCTCTCATTTTATCAAGATTTCCCCTCACAAGACTCTTTGAACTTCAGACAAGATTAGAGTTTGCTCTGCTCAAGACATCTCCTTGCATTGATGACCTAAATTAGGGTTTAAGTTTGCACAAGGATTTTTGCACTTTCAATGCTCAAAGTGGCTTTCATATTTCATGTTGGACTTATAAGATTTTCCCTACCAAGTTTCAAGCCTTGAATCAAATTTTTGCCCAGTCAATTGGACAGTTGACCTAAAAATCAGCTGTATTGGGGAAAAAGTCAACTGTGACCAATTTACAGTCAAAACTCATAATTTTTTATCCACATCAACATTATATACTCCTATGGACCATTTGATCAAGTTTGGACCACAACTCCTCAAGAAATTTGATCAGATCATCAAAAGGGCAAAATGGTCATTTTTAGGGTTTTGACTGTATAAGGGCAATTTCTGATTTTTCACCTAGCCAATGGAAAATTGGGTTCAAGCATGTATTCAAGGACTTAATGGAATCATCTTGACCTATTCACAAGGTTCAAAAGATCTCAAATGCATTGGATTGACAGATGAATTTTTCAGTCAACTGATCAAAATTTGACTGTACACTGAAAAGTCAAACTTTGACTTTTTGGTCAAAATCAAGTGCCAAGGGTCATTTTTCATCAAGATGTGTCAAATCATGAAACTTGTTCATCAAGAAACCTAATTTTTCAAATTAGAGTTTAAGATTGAAAATTTTCATAACTTAGAATTTTTCAAAGTTATGAAATTTTCTTATTTTTTCCCAACTTTGCCCAACATTTTCACCATGATGCAATTGGATTCAAAAAAAACCTCCAACATGAAAGTTGTAGTCCTCCACCAAATATACAACTTTGATTCACCAAGTTTTCTCAAAAGAAGCTTGGATCTCAAGTTATGATTTTTGGAACAAGGGTCCATGAAACTTTTAACTTAGTGAAATTTTGCCCTAGTTTAGGCAGGATTTTGACCAATCTTCATGACCATTTTTCACATAGTTACACTTAGAATATCAAAATTCATTTCAAATATGGATTGTAGAGCATGTTACAAGATTTCCAAAATGTCCAAGAACTCTCTAAAATCATTTGTGGTTAGGGAGAATCGAAGGTTTGAATTTGGCAAAAACTCACTTTGATCCATGGCATGTTTCATTTTGCTACAAGTTGCACTTCCATCCAGCATTGTTTGTACTTGATTACAGGTCCCTAAACCCTTTCATACTCAATAATTAAATGAAAATCCATTGGTTTGAATCTTTGTTCTGATCATTAGAGGATTACACAAGAGATTAATCCAAAAATAGCAAAAAGGCAACATTGCCATTTTTGTCAAATTTTGCTTTATGTCAAATCGCATCCTTGAGCCTTGAACCAAATCTTGGACAGCAAACAATATCCACAAACTTGAGGGGCCAAGATAACAAAGTGCAAGCTGGAAGATAGCGTGTACAGGCCTGTCTTGTACCACTTGATACTTTTGCTTAAAATACAAGAAACTTGCCAAAATCACATAACTTGCATATCCGTTATAACCAACTCTTGCAAGCATTTGAGACAAGTTTGGTACATTGCCTTGAGCCAGAAACACGAATTATTGAACCCACAAGCCTTCCAAAACATAAAATCACATTCTTCTTGCAAAACATGGCACTCCCTGCAGTTTCACTTCCATCACACAAACCACTCGTGCATTTTGCCTAAACCTGGTTAAACACATTCCATATAACCTATCCAAGCTATTCCAACCATTGGACAATGACTGTAACTCCATTTGCAAGTTTCACCATTTCTGTTTTCAGCTTGTGCAGGTTGAGTTCTACAAGCTTGCTCAAGCAAGTCCAAAGCAAACTAGGCATTGGGGAAGTTCAGAGGAAGTTCAGGCAAGCTCCCAAGCACCTCAGGTCTCACTGAAAAGCTCCACATTGCCATACACGAGTTCATCTGAAACAGGTATCGTCAACTTCCTATCTCTCTATTTAGGAATCATTAGGCTTAGGTTTGTGAATAAAAAATGTAGTACTCATAGCCTTGAAGATGTACATATGCTCAGTTTTCATTTAAGTTAAGTGTGCTAAGAGAATTTGATTGATGAACTTCCTGAAAAAGTTAGATTAGAAATTAGGGCCAGAGAAATTCTCTCTGGTCTTTGAGAGTTAGATTGAGTTTTTTATATGGTTGAAATCGTGGTTTAATGCTCAACAAGTTTCATGTTTTGAGTTTTTGATTTCATGCAAAGAATAGAGAGAACAAAACTGGAGTTACAGGGCGCGCGTTTTCTGTTCAAAGGTTGAAGATGAAGTTCAGTGGGCTGGGCCTTGGCTTGGTTTTCTTTTTGCACCTCCAGTTTGCTGACTGCACCCCCCTGGCCCATTTCTTTATATTTTTGTATTTTTCTACTTATTTTCCATTTCCGATTTTATTCTATTTTTTCTAAACACAAAAACTTACCAAAAATATTTTTATAAATTTTCACATTTATTTTTATATTTTATTTTATTTTTCTAACATGAAAATAATTATTAATTAGTATATACTTTTATTTTCTTTAATAAAAACTTGAAAATAATACATAAAAAATATTATATTTTTATTATTATTATTTACATACTTAAATAATATTTTTCTAATATATTTTCATTTTTTTGACATTTGTACATATTTCATTATTTTATTTTATTGTATATAAACAATATAATTAATATATATACTTTCCTTAAAGAAAATTAGGGTTCTTACCCTTGACAAAAATAATCTTTTATTTCTTTTTTTTAAATACATTAAATATTATATTTTTACATACATAAAAATAAACATAAACATTTTCTTTGCATACTTGTAATATTTTGCATATTTATATTTTATTGCTTATTTAAATATTGTTTATTTATCTTTTGAAGCAAAGGAATTCAATTTGGATGTAATAGTAAACATTAGGGTTTTATTTTCTTGCAAATACTCCCCCATTCAAAATTGTATCCCTCTCCCCATATCAATGTTGTAATAGTCGTAGATTTATTTTGCGCATTTATAACTTCCAAATATGCCATGATAGAGATTAGGGTTTGTATGCAATATCCAAAATCAAAATAAATAGTTAGACCTAATACAAGACAAAAATGAATGAAAATGATGACACAATGCACACATACACCCCTAGGGTTTCATCCACTTGTTGCCTTTAAAAATGGCCATGATATGCATGTTGAGTATCTTGGAAAAACAAAAACAAAACAAAAGATCATAGTCCCTCGATGACGCTATCTTGGTTGCCTATACAAAAATGATCTAGTCCCTAAAAAAAATTGCTAAAGATACTTAGCACAATTGCTATCATGGTCAATACGATAACCTGCGCCTGTCCCGTTTAACATCCAAATACAAGGTTGTTTACCAAATGTAATGGTAAAACAACAATGTAAAAGGGTTAAAAATATGTAGGAAAGATCTTGAGTAGATAGGGTAAACAACTCTTAGTTACTTGATCAAAACTTGCAAAAACATCCTTGCTATTTTCAAACACACCTCACAACACAATTTCAAAACATTTCCCAAAACAAAACTTTCAAACATTGAAACATCTTTTCAAAAGACAATACACCTTTGTATACATTCAAACAAGAATCATTACAAAGGTTGCCACAACGATGGCCTCTTTTCAAAACATTTTCAAAACCATACACAAAGCACCATTTCAAACAATTGGAAAAGCAAAGCAAGTGATCTAAATAAGTAACTAAGAGCCCATGGATAACCATGGATGAAAAGGGTGCTTGCACCTTCCCTTTTCATAATCTACCCCCTGAGCCCAAGAAAACATCTCAAAGGTCTTTCCTGTGCTTTTTGACCTTTCCTTTGGATAAAATAAAAAGTCGGTGGCGACTCTTACTAAACCGAAACATTTGCAAACACAAACGCAAAACCTCAAGTCAGTTCTCCCACCATATCACAATGAGCAAGGTGATCGGCTAGCACACTGCCCTTTATTGCTTTTTGGGTAGTGTACTGAATGTCATATTCCGTCAGGATCATCTGCCATCTTGCTATTCTTCCAGAGAGGGCATGCTTCTCGAATATGTATTTTATTGGATCCATCTTAGATATCAATAAGGTAGTATGGGTCAGCATATACTGCCTTAGCCAGCGAGCAGCCCATGCCAGAGTGCATAAAGTTTTCTCGAGCAGTGAATATCTTGTTTCACAGTCGGTAAACTTTTTGCTCAGTTAGTAAATAGCATGCTCTTTTCGGCCAGACTCGTCATGCTGCCCCATCACACACCCCATTGAATTTTCCAAAACAGTTAGATACATAATTAAGGGTCTTCCCTCGACTGGTGGAATTAAAACATGAGGCTCTTGCAGGTACTCTTTGATCTTGTCGAAGGCAGTTTGGCACTCATCATTCCATTTGACTACTTGATCTTTCTTCAGTAATTTGAAGATTGGTTCACAAGTAGCTGTCAAGTGAGAAATGAATCTGGAAATGTAGTTTAGCCATCCTAAGAATCCTATGACTTCCTTCTTGGTACGGGGAGTAGGCATTTCTTGTATAGCTTTCACTTTGGCAGGATCCACTTCGATACCTTTACCGCTGACGACAAAGCCTAGGAGTTTACCGGACCTCACCCCAAATGTGCATTTATTCGGGTTCAACCTCAGCTTGTACTTCTTTAGTCTCTCAAACAGTTTATGTAAATGGTCAAGATGTTCTTCTTCCATTTGATACCTGGCTATCATGTCATCCATATAGACCTCTATTTCGTGATGTATTATGTCGTGAAATAAAGCTACTATGGCACGTTGATAGGTTGCCCCAACATTCTTCAACCCGAATGCCATAACCTTGTAACAGAATGTTCCCCATTGTGTGACAAAGTTTGTTTTCTCCATGTCCTCAGGCGCCATTTTGATTTGATTGTAACCTGAGAAACCATCCATGAAGGAAAACACCTTATGATGTGCTGTATTGTCAACCAAAATATCGATATGGGGAAGTTGGAAATCGTCCTTAGGGCTTGCCCTATTCAAATCTCTGTAGTCCATGCACATTCGTACTTTGCCGTCATTTTTAGGCACGGGAACAACATTGGCGACCCATTGAGGATAAGAGGTGACATCCAAGAATCCGACGTTGAATTGTTTCATGACTTCCGCTTTGATCTTCTCTGACATGTCTGGTCGCATGCGACAAACCTTTTGTTTTACCGGAGGGCAGTCTTCTTTTTTTGGTAGATGATGCACCATAATATTTCCATCAAGTCCTGTCATGTCTTCGTACGACCAGGGAAAGACCTCAACATAATCATGTAGCAACTGAATCAGACGCTTCTTGACACTGGGTTCCAGATTGGCACCAACCTTGACTTCTTTCTTGTCCTCTTCGGTACCTAGGTTAACTGTGTCCACTGGTTCTTCGTGGGGTTGTATGGTCCTCTCTTCTTGTTGTAATAACCTGTAAAGTTCCCCTGGTACTTCACAATCTTCCTCACCTTCATCTTCGGCTTGGTAGATTATATTTTCAGAGTCACATAAGGTCATAGCAGAATCGTTACCCATGGGATCCCGAATGAATGTAGATCTGCATTTTAAATGTGAGTGTGTGTAAGAGTATAGCTATCTTTGAAAGCAATAAAAATGTAAAAATAAAGACAAAGAGCTCAAAGTTTGTATGCAAAAACATCCATGATTCATTGATGACATATGAAAATGAGATAACAACCCTTACAAATGGACCGCTGTGCCTCGGGTAAGACACAAGGTTTTAAAAGTCTGAATTGTTTAATTATTACAGGTCCAATAAAATTTTAAAGACAATTATGGTTGGATAAAAGTAAGTGGGACAAAATCTTTAGCTTACCAGTTGCTGAGTCCTCCATTGACAGTTGGGAAAATCCATTCCTCCAGGTCGTAGTTGTCCTCATCATCCTCCACTGCGTTGATTCTGTGATTGCTGATCTTCAAGGGTGGTCCCCCGGCACGAGCATGGCGTACATCTTTATGGGTTCTTGAAGTGAAATCCAAACCAAATTTTTCATACTTATATGGGATATCCGGGAGTTGGCCCCAAATAGTACACCCACCTTCTTCGACCACGGCCTTGGCATCTTTCAGAGAAGACATCTTTAGTGGAGGTATAGTAATCTTTGGGATTTGGGAAATAGTCTTGGTTACTGCCACGGTTTATGGGACTTCCTCGAAGTGCTGAAATGGAGTTTCAATGAATTCACCATCCAATTCCATGTATCTGAAGGACTTCAAGTGACAGACCATATATTCCTCTTCTCCATGGAAAATAATGATTTTCCCCTCGGTTGGATATTTCAGCATTTGATGTAATGTAGAGGTAACGTCACCAGCGTTGTGAATCCATGGGCGGCCCAATAAGTATGAGTAGGAAGGGCGAATGTCCATCATGTAAATAGTTGAATCAAAGGTTTGGGTTCCAACTTTTATGGGGATGTCCACCTCCCCATGCACCATTCTCTTTGAATCGTCGAATGCCCTTACCACTATGTTGTTGGGTTTTAAGGTCAATCCTTCACAGTCAAGTCTATCAAGAGCCTTCTTAGGAAGAACATTAAAAAATGAAATGGTATCAACCAAGACATGGTCAAAGTTGTGCCCCTGCATTCGACAGAGACATGCAATGCCTCGTTGTGCTTCCTTCCTCTAGGTGTCAAGTCAGCATCAGAAAAGCCTAAACCATTGTCAGCGGTTAAACTGGCCACGCAGTCTTGGAACTAATTAGCAGATGTTTCTTGTGGTACATGGGCAGTTTTAAGGAATTTCACCAAGGCCTTCGCATGATCCTCAGAGCATAACAATAAAGCCAACATGGAAATCTTTGACGGAGTCTGACCTAGCTGTTCGAATACGTTGTAGTCGCTTCGATTTGTAATTTTCAGAATTTATTCCATCTTCTTTTGGGAGGCCTCAGGGATAGATACTGATTGTGCCTTCATTTGGAAAGGCTCAACAAAAATGCCTTTGCTTCGAGTCTCGGTCGACTCGGTGGTAGGAGTATCAGCAGGTGTAACTATTGGAATTATAGTAGTAGTGTCAACAGGAATAGAAACAGGGATGATCACATGACCGGTAACAGTCTTCGGATGAGCAATCTCTGGGGAGAATACTCTGCCACTTTGGGTTATCTTGTTGTTTCCCACAATGTTGCTAATGTCGGGGTCACCCTTCTCAGAAATTGAGTCTTCAACAGCCGGCCAATCCTGCTTGACGTCGTGATAGTAGACATCACCCCCATAATTCCATGGGACAATTTTATCTGATGAGTACGGCACTGGTTCAAGCATAGTAATTATCAATGGAGCTACTTTGGGAACTTATGTAATCCTAACGGGTCTTTTGGTGGAGACCCTGGAATAATTGGCGGAAATGGTTACTATTGAAACATCATTGTAAGAAATGGTTAGAACAAGAGTCTTCTCAAACAAAATCTCTTTGTCATCCATTAGGCGTTGAACACTTGCTTTCAATAAATGACAGCCAGTTTGTAGGGATAAACAGAGGTGGCAGCTTTCGTCACAGCCCGGAAGTAAACGGAATTCAACAGGTTCTTTTTTATAGTCAGGAGAGGAGTAACAAGTTCATCAACAAAAGTAATAAACATATCATCTTCTACAACGTTAACACCACGGCCATGCTTGGGCATATGAGCGGTGATAACATTTGGGATCTCAGGAGCATCGAATTCAATTTCTTTGGCTTCAAGAAGGTCTTGCACCTTATTTTTCAAAGCCCAACAGTTGTTGGTATCATGGCCTGGACTTTCTGAATGGTATGCACATCGAGCATTAGGATGGTAGTGAGGAGAGGTTGTGTTAGGATTCTTTGGAGCTTCTTTCAAAGTTACCAGATTATATTTCAACAACTGTGGCAAGACTTGAGATAGTGTCATATTAATCCGGGTAAATTGTCTTACTGGTCTTTCTGTTCTAGGTTGATTGTTCCTTTGTTGAGTAGGTGCAAGCTTACGGATCATGACAACCCCTACCATTGGACGGTGTTCAGTTCTTTCTTGATTCCTTTGAGGATACACAACACCAACTTCTTTCTTCCAAATAAATGGTTTTCTTACAGCAGCAGAGGATGCGTCTTTTTGAATTTTCCCACTCTTGATCCTAGCTTCCACTCTTTCTCTAGTCAAGATTAATTCAGTGAAGCCTGCTGAGGAGCTTCCAATTAGATGATTGAAGAAAGGACCGGACAGGGTACCCAAAAACATGTCTACTAGTTCTCTTTCAGAAAGGAGAGGATGGACTCTTCCTGTTAAGTCCCTCAAATTTTGTGCATAGTCTTTGAAACCTTCACTTGAAACCATAGCCATACTCTGGAGTTGAGTACGGGTAGGAGCAAGGTCTGCGTTGTACTGATACTGTTTATAAAAAGCATCGGCAAGGTCTTCCCAATTATGAATATTGGCCCTTTCTAGTTGGTAGAACCAATCAAGCTGAGTTCCGGATAAACTGTCTTGAAAGAAGTGGACCCATAAATCTTTGTCAGCAGTGTGAGGCTCTATCTTCCTCACATAATATCGAAGATGCATCTTGGGACACGAAACCCATCGTACTTAGAAAATACCGGTGCCTTGAATTTTTGTGGAATAACAATCCCAGATACCAATCCCAGCTCTTCAAAGTCCAGCCCGGGCACTTTCTGAATCTCCATTACGCTTAGACGTTCTTCCAGATGTTTGTATTTGTCATCGATCGGGGGATACTTCTCTTCAGAGTAGTCTTCTTCTTCTTCCTCCTCAGACTCTAGCTGGACAGCCGCTTCCTTGACTTTAACTTCTTGATTATCCTTTTCACCAGATGACGTTGCAAATTCTAGGGTCCGTCTGGCTTGTCCTTGGAACCTTCTTCCAATATTCAGAACTCCATTTACTTTCTTTTCTTTCTTCTTCTTTTCTTCAACCAGCAAAGTTTTCAGATCCTCTTGTCCTTTGGCTAGAGTTAGGAACATCTGTTGAAACTGAGCATTTTGCGCCTGGAGGTCTTTTACTGTCTGCTCGAGATCCATCTTACTGAAATAAACAGTAAAAAGATGAGGATACTTGTTGTAAGAAACCTGCTTATGTTATGATGAATGGTAAATGCATATGCAATGATTTCAAGGAAATTAGAGATTTAAATTTGCTTTAGACCGAAAAAGGAACATATGTTATATTAATAAGTCAAAG
The DNA here is from genome assembly GCA_948472305.1 of Vicia faba. Taxonomy (NCBI): domain Eukaryota; kingdom Viridiplantae; phylum Streptophyta; class Magnoliopsida; order Fabales; family Fabaceae; genus Vicia; species Vicia faba. The sequence goes on from OX451736.1 coordinate 592,430,118, forward strand.
TTTGAGTACATCATGCCTCTTTTGGGCTTACATAGAAATACAAAAACTCTAAGATAAGAAAGTTGAACGCATCTTCTTTGGTGCGATGTATGCGTTCAGGCTCCGCTCCTCATGAAGTTGCCTAGTGATTTTCAAAACCTTCTACTTGCTGGCGTAGAATTAGGCCTCGAAAGTGTCTCACTCCCCCTTAAGCTGTATCCAATCCCTTTGTAAGTCTTCAAGCGAGGCGGGCATGTCAGGATGCAGGATAGTGTATGGAATATCTCCTTCCACGACAGGCTCTATGATTACTGGGAGAATGGAGGGGTAAGGCATTGTAAGACTTTGAGCACGAGCTCGTACCCACTTGAGGTAAGGATCAAGAGGGATGGAATTCTTATGCCTTAATGTATTGCTATCTACCTTTTTCAACATCCTCCAAGCTCGGATAAATCTCTGGCGTGATCTTGATCGTCATTCTCGTAGTCAAATACCAAACTATGAATGAGAATCTCATATGGGTCATCCCTTCGGGCGTAACCAAACTGTCTTAAGGCTAAATAGGGGTTGTAGGTGATACGTCCTCTAATGCCAAGTAAAGGTACATTAGGGAATTCTCCACAACGGTCAACAATAGTAACATTCTCTCTAGATCGGGAACACCAATGAATGTCTGAATGTTTGAGCTTCATCAACCTATATGACCACCTTGAACCTTGCTCGTTCTTCAATACAGATTGGGGAAGATGCAAGATAAACCATCTTTCCAAGATAGGAGTACAACACATAAGGATACCTCTTTTCCTCATAGTGCGAGTGTGAAAGGAATGTAGGATGTCCCCTAGCAAAGTAGGCATCGGGTTATGAGACATGAAGATTTTGACAGTGTTCACATCTATGAGTTAGTTAGGATTTGGAAACAAAATCATCCCATAGATGAGAAGAGCCACAATTTCCTCAAAAGCTTGCAGATACAAAGAGTTCCAATAGTTTTGGGTTTTCTCAAACAAGAACTTTTCTAGGAAACCCTTGACACCACTCCTTGTTTTCCAATTAGTTGTGATATCAGATGGTTGCAAGTGTAGAGCTTGAGCAATCTCTTCTGGCTTTGGATCTCTTTCTGTATCGTTGAAAGGTAGTTGATTGAGAATGGGAATCCTCAAGAGTTGGGAGAATTCTTCCAAAGTTTTCAGAAGTTGAAAATCGGGAAATGTGAAGCAATGGTGTAAAGGATCAAAGAACTTGAAGAGCACCTTCATCATGTCCTCATCAGTGTTGGAGGTAACCAAGTAAAGTAGGCGACCATGCCTCTTCGTAAATGGAGAATTTCAGAAATCCTTGATGCTAGATCTTTAAGTTGAGGAGGGGTCCTTACAAGGTTGACTTGACTAGTTTTCCTGCGAATAGAATCCATGTCCTACAAAACAGAACAAAGATAAATCCCAAGATCCTTGAAATGGTTAGTGAATATGATGTTATGATGTTATGTACAAGTATATATACAAACAAAGAAGATAAGTCCTTAGGTTTAGGCTTTCATGGAGTCTCATAGGTAAGTACCCTCTTGAAGTTCAGTTGGCTCAAACCTGTCCTAGTAATAGTAATCGGGTTCTAAGGAGCTCAATATCACTGATTTGTTTTCTTGGGCATTGTTTCAGCACAAGCCTCTTTAATGGTGACCGAAATATCCAAAAAAACCAAACCTCAATGAGTGTAGTATCGAGTATCTACCAACTTCAGACTGCACCAAAGCCAATCATCTCACTACGTCCTAATGGCCAAGTTGGTCAAGTAAAGGTTCTAAAAGTTCATTAGTGCTTCATGACATCACTCAGCGGCCATGTATTCTCCTTAACTACTCAAGGGCTACTGGTACCCATAAATATGTCGCACTAACGTAGCTATTGCTTAGACCATGTCGGTATACCCCGCACAGTTTCCACAATGTATTTCTACTTACCTATAAGGTATCCCAAATCCGGGTAGAGGATTCAAACCCAAACAAAGAACCATAATGTAAAGCATATAAGTCAAACAATGAAGGCAAGTAAATGTGATCTAACCCTAAGGTAACCCCACTTTTAAAAAATCCCCAGCAGAGTCGCCAATTCTGTTATACGGTGGGAGAACTGACTTGGGTGTTTTGCATTTGATCGCAAATGTTGCAGTTTAGCAAGAGTCACCACTGACTTTTCTTTTATCTAAAAGGAAAGGTGAAAAAGCACAAGAAAGACCTTTGAGATTGTTTCTTGAGTTCGGGGGGTAGATTATGAAAAGGGAATATATTAGCACCCTTTTCATCCATGGTTTTCCATGGGTTCTTAGTTACTTGCTAGATCACTTGCTTTTGTTTGAAAATTTGTTGTGTGGTTTTTTTTGAAAGTATTTTGTAAAGATGTCATCGTTTAGGCAAACTTTGTAATGATTCTCGTTTATAGGAATGTATACAAAGTGTTTGATCTTTTGAAAATGTTTTCAAGTTTGTAAGATGTTTTGAAAGTGTAGGTGTTTGTTTTGAAAAAAGCAAGGATGTTTTTGAAGGAAACAAGTTTTTTTAGGGTTTTTGTGGATTTAATTAAATTAGTAAATAAAAACAATTAAATAAAATATCCTAAATTTTAAATTGATTTTAATTTACAAAAAAATAATATAATAATATTTAAAATTTATTATCTAAGTATTTAAAAAAAGTAAGTTAATTTATTAAAGAAAATGTTTTTGTGCTTTTAATTTTATGAAGAATAAACTAAATAAAAAAATATAAATATTTTTGGGTTTTTAGTAATGAAAATAATGATAATAATAATAATAACAATAAAAATAGAAAATAAGAAAAGTAAAATAAAAATAAAAATAAAATAAATAAATAAAGTCAGGGAGGTGGATTAATGAAACAGGGGGTATTGTGAGAAAAAGTCAGGCCCAACTAGAGGAGGCCCAGGCGCTGCAAAAAGAGTAAAAAATGTCAAAAAAGTGGAAAAAAATGAAAAAAGGTCACGTTGGGGCTTGAATCCAGGACCTCATAGTGACAAGCATGCGCTTTAACCACTGGGGTGGTGATACATCTGTTAACTTATGTTAAACCATAAATATACAACACAAATCCTGCCCTAAATACACTTCATCTTCAACCTCCAGCCAGAAGCCCTGCAACTTGCTCATTTCTCAACCATTTGCAAAAATGTAAACATGAAAATTGCTCTATTTTTTCATACGAATCCAACCATATAAATATCATGAACTATAAATCAAAGATGAATGGGAATTTTTGAAAGTACCAAATTCTGACCTAAATATTTCAAAAAGTTCAAACTCAAAATTCTCCTAGCTCAATAAAAATAAATGAAATCTATGGACATGTATAGTTTCAGGGCAATGATATCTATATTTTATCTTCACAAATGCAAGCCTAACAATGCCTAAATATGAATGTGATACAGTGGGAGAACTGACTTGGGATTTTGCATTTGTGTTTGCAAATGTTTCGGTTTAGCAAGAGTCGCCACCAAATTTTTATTTTATCCTAAGGAAAGGTCAAAAAGCACAGGAAAGACCTTTGAGATGTTTTCTTGGGTTCGGGGAGTAGATTATGAAAAGGGAAGGTGCAAGCACCCTTTTCATCCATGGTTATCCATGGGCTCTTAGTTACTTGTTTAGATCACTTGCTTTGCTTTTTTAATTGATTGAAATGGTGCTTTGTGTATGGTTTTGAAAGGTGTTTTGAAAAGAGGCCATCATTGTGGCAACCTTTGTAATGATTCTTGTTTGAATGTATACAAAGGTGTTTTTGTCTTTTGAAAATATTTCAATGTTTGAAAGTTTGATTTGGGAAATGTTTTAAAATTGTGTTGTGAAGTGTGTTTGAAAATAGCAAGGATGTTTTTGCAAGCTTTTTGATCAAGTAACTAAGAGCTATCTACCCTATTTTACTCAAAGATCTTTCCTAATGTTTTTAACCCTTTTGACAGTGTTGTTTCACCATTGCATTTGGTGAACAACCATGTGTTAGGATGTTAAACGGGACAGGCGCGGGTCATCGTATTGACCATGATAGCAATTGTGTCAAGTATCTTTGGCAAATTTTTGAGGGACTTGATCATTTTTGTTTAGGCAAGCAAGACAGCGTCATCGATGGACTATGATCTTTTGTTTTGTTTTTGTTTTGCCAAAGTATCCAACATGCATAACATGGCCCATTTTTGAAGGCAACAAGTGGATTGTAACCCTAGGGGTGAAAGTGTGCATTGTGTTTGATTTTCATGCATTTTTGTCTTTGATTAGGTCAAACTATTTGTTGATTTGTATTTTTGCATACAAACCCTAATTCTCTAATCATGGCATAATTGAAAGCGTAAAGTGCGAGAATTAAAATTCTAAACTATTACAACATAATTATGGGGATAGGGGTACAATTTTTGAATGGGGGTATTTGACAAGAAATATAAACCCTAGTTTACTATTACATCCAAATTGAATCGCAATGCACAAATATTTAAGCGGACAATATTTAAATAGACAAAATAAATAAATATAAAATAATATGAAGTATGCAAAAAAGGTCTTTATTCATTTATGTAAGTAAAATATTTAAAGTAAAATGTAAAGAAATAAATAAAAGATTTATTTTAATTGTTTAAGGGGAAAAACCCTAATTTCTTTAAGAAAATAAAGATATTATATTATTTATATACAATAAAATATATTAATATGTACAAACATAAAATATACTTAAAAAAGTATTTTTTTAGTATAAATAATAATAAAAGTAAAAATGTAATATTTTTATATTTTAATCTAAAGTATAAATTATAATTGAATATGTACAATATAAAATAAAATATGTACAAAAATAAAATATATTTAAGAAAATATTTTTAGTATGAATAAAAATAAAAGTATTATTTTCAAGTTTAAATAAATTATAAAACTATTCAAATGATTTTTTTTATGTTAGAAAAATTAAAATAAAATGCCAAATAAATGTGAAAAAATTATGGAAATATTTTTGAGCATTTTTTATGTTTGGAAATAAATAAACAAAATCAAAAATGAAAACAAAAGTGCAAAAATATGAAAATACAAGAAATTGGGCCAGGGGGTGCAAAAATGAAAATGGGAGGTATCAAAAGCAAGCCAGGCCAAGCGCAGCCCAAATCTTCATCTTTAACCTCCAGTATTTTGAAAAAACGTGCGCGCCTGTACAAACTTGGGACATCCTGTATACATGATCTATTGCAAAAACACACAACATCAAACTTGTAGAGAATTTCAAGACGATTCCAACCATATAAACAACTTGTTCTAACTCTCAAAGACCAGAGAGAATTTCTCTGGCCCTAAAATCTGACCTAGTTTTTTCAGCATGTTCATGGATGAAATTCTCCTAGCACACTTAATATAAATGAAAACTGAGCATATGTACAGTTTCATGGCAATGAACACTACATTTTTTATTCACAAACCTAAGGCTAAATGTTCCTAAATAGAGAGATAGAAAGTGAAGAAAAACCTGTTTCAGTTGGATTCGTGCAGGGAAATATAGTGCTTTTCAATAAGGCTTGAGATGTCTGGTAGCTTGCCTGAACTTCACTTGACCTTCTCCAATAGCTAGCTTGCCTTGAATGTCCTTGAATCAGTCTATAGAACTCAACCTGCACAAGCTCAAAATGAAAATGGTGAACACTGTAAATGGAGTTACAGTTGGTGTTTGAGGTTTGGGATAGCTTGAGTGAGTTGAATGGAAGGTGTTTGAAGCAACTTGGGGAAAAACGCACGAGCCAAATGAGCTATGGCACTCAAGTTGCAAAACATGCCCTGTTTTGCCAAAGGAATGTTATTTCTGGCTATGGGGTGTTTTGGGGCTCAAACAATCGTGTTTCTAGCTCAAAGGGTTGTGAGAAAGATGTTCAAACTGTTTGTGTAAGTTCACCTTGGCTGGTTTTCAAGTTCTCAAGTTTTTGACAAGTTTCTTGTTTTTGAAGTAAGAAAGTGGAAGTGAGGTTACAGGCCTGTATAGGCTATCAAATATGCTTGCATACATTGCCCTTGGCCCCTCTGATTTGTGGATTTGTTTTTCTGCAAGAGATCTTGGACCAATGCTCAAGGATTATTGGTTTGACATAAAGCATACTTAAGCAAAAATGGAAATTTGCCTTTATCTACTTAGGGCTTAGTTTTATGTACAATGTCCAAATGACCAAAACAAAAGCTTAAACTGATGGATTTGCATTTAATTATGGAGTGTGAAGTGGTTTAGAGGCCTGCAAGCTAGTGTAAGGCATGCTGATTTGAAAATGCAACTTGTATGATCATGAATATGTCATGGATGAAAAGTGAGTTTTTGCCAATTTCAAGCCTTCGATTCTCCCTAACCACAAATGTGTTTGAGGAGTTATTGGACAATTTGGAAAGCTTGTAAGATTCTATATAATCCATCTTTGAAATGCAACTTGAGACTCCAAGTGGAACTATGTGAAAAATGGCCAAGAAGATAGGTCAAAATCCTGCCTAAACTAGGGCAAAATTTCACTAAGTTAAAAGTTTTAGGGACCCTTGTTCCAAAAATCATAACTTGAGATACAAGCTTATTTTGGTAAAACTTTGTGAATAAAAGTTGTATACTTTGTGTAGGACTACAACTTTCATGTTGGAGGTTTTGTTTGAATCCATTTGCATCATGGTGAAAATGTGGGGCAAAGTTAGGAAAAATTAAGAAAATTTCATAACTTAGAAAAATTCTAAGTTATGAATTTTTCAATTTCAAACCCTAATTTGCAATTTTGGGTTTCTTGATGAACAAGTTTCACAATTTGACACATCTTGATGAAAAATGACCCTTGGAACTTGATTTTGACCAAAAAGTCAAAGTTTGACTTTTCAGTGTACAGTTAAATTTTGATCAGTTGACTGAAAAATTCATTTGTCAATCCCATGCATTTGAGATCTTTTGAACTTGTTGAATAGGTAAAAATGATGTCAATGAGTCCTTGAGTCCATGGTTGAACCTAATTTGCCATTGGCTAGGTTAAAAAGTCAGAAATTGCCTTTGTACAGTCAAAACCCTAAAAATGACCATTTTGCCCTTTTGGTGATCTGATCAAATTTCTTGTGGAGTTGTGGTACAAACTTGATCCAATGGTTAATATGAGTTCATAATGTTGATGTGGGTCAAAATTCATGTGGTTTGACTGTAGATTGGCCACAGTTGACTTTTTCCCCAATACAGTTGATTTTTAGGTCAACCGTCTAATTGACTGGGCAAAAATTTGATTCAAGGCTTGAAACTTGGCATGAGAAATCTTAGAGGTCCAACATGAAGTATGAAAGTCAATTTGAGCATTGAAGGTCCAAAAATCCTTATGCAAACTCAAACCCTAGTTTAGGTCATCAGTGCAAGGAGATGTCTTGAGCAGTGCAAACCCTAGCTTGATCTTGAGTTCAAAGATCCTTGTGAGGGGAAATGCTGATAAAATGAGAGGGAAAATTTTAAGGTACAACAGTTTCCCCTGTTCAATCTTCTTGAACCTGAAGAGTTAGATTGGCATGTTTGCCTTTCGTGACTCGAAGGTAAAAGAGGATTGGACACTAGAGTGCCCGTAAATGTGCACTCGTCAAAATGTAGGTTGAGGGAATGGGATTAGAGATGCCATTTGGAGACGGTAGAATCTTGCTGGAGATGGGCTTAAAGATGCCATCAAGGATTGTTTGTTGGAAATCAGGAGAATGAACATCATAATGGTATCCCTGTTTAGAACGTATCTGAGTTGTATCTGGAGACTGGGTTCATATGAGCAAGGGAATGGCGTCTGTGTCTAGAGCGTATCCGAGTTGTAACTGTATTTGATTCTTGAATGAATATCAGAATGACTGCCGTGTCTGGAGTGTATCTGTATTCTGAATGGGTGACATAGAAACATCTGTGTATGGAGCCTCTATGTGCTGGGGATAAATTCCGAATGAGTGACAGAATGGCAACCGTGTCTGGAGCGTATCTGGATTGTATCTGAAGTTAAGATATGTATAAGTAGCAGAATGACTTCCATGTCTTGGAGTGTATCCGTACTATAACTGGGACCTGAAGGAGGCAAAATAATGACTTCCATGTCTTGGAGTGTATCTGAACTTGAAGTTGATATTTGAATCTGAATGAGAGATAGAATGGCTTCTGTGTCTGGGGCGTATCTAATCTGTATCTGATTGCTGAAGTCTGAATGAGTAATAGAATGACCGTCGTGTCTGGGGTGTATCCATATTGTATCTTGACTTGAAATTCTAAATGAGTAATAGAATGACCGCCGTGTCTGGGGTGTATCCATATTGTATCTGAAATCTTTGAATAGTTGTTAATGATAGCTTTTTAATCTTATCCTGAAAAGGGTAGAATGTTAGCTAGAGCACAAATTCATGTTGCATGATATGTATGATGCAATAAAATGTGTTCCATCAATGTTTATGATATATGAATGTAATGGATGTGCATGTAAGCTGATTAGTTGTCTTGCTGAGGAAAATAAATCCTTGATAGCTAGAGATGATGAAATCTTTGACTACTGCCGGGGAAAGTAAATCCTTGACCGATGCTGGGGATTCCAAAATCTTTGATTGTTGAAGATGAGAAAACCTTGCTGACTACTGTCGGGGATTGAGAATCCTTGGCGACTTGTGGGGATTAATAAGAAATTTGACAACCTGTGGGGATGTGAGAATCCTTCATGACTTTCCTGGGGAAATAAAAAATCCGACAACCTCTACTGGGGAATTAAAACCCGGGGGCTTCAAATGGAGAAACGGGAACAAGAATCTTCTCTCTGTCGGGAAATAACTCTGTGGGGAGAGTGTTTATTCTGCCAGGGAAATCAAGAGCTTGGGTTGTATGCCAATCTACTGGGGATTCCTTGTTTTGTGGAGAACTCTGCTGGTGGATCGGAGGAAGTTGGATAGTATTCCACCGGGGTTTAAGGTTTGAAGTTTTGGACTCCGCTGGTGATGAAAGTTCAGAGTATTTTGGCTCCGCTGAGGATAAGGAATTTAGAAACTTTGTTCTGACGGCGATAAGTGTAACTCCGCTGGGGATCTGGGACCTTAACTCCACTGGGGATATGTATTTCAAGGTTTTAGCTCTGTTGAGGATCTGAAAGACATACTGTAGGGGATTTGTTCTGGGATGGCCTAAAGAATTTTCCCAATAATTTCGACCTATCAGTAATTATCCTTTCTCATTTTGTTTTATTTATAAGCAGTGATTATATTCAAATGCATATGCTCATTTAACAAACCATTGGACGTTCTCAAATAAAACATAAGTGTAAAAAGAAAAGGAAAGGAAAGCAAATTTCTGCACTTTGAAGTATTTTTGTATTAACTTTTGTAAGTATCTTTGTACAAAGGAGACAGACATCCTAGTAAGAGAATGTTGTCGAACAATTTGAGAAAAAAGTTTATACAAAAAGAAAGATGGCTATGTGTAAAAATTTCATGGGGTTCCCATTCTGCTGTAGCCTACACAACTCTGAGTATCATGTCCATTCGTTGCTTCGTCGTCGAATGATTGGATTGATCATGAGCCTGGAGTTTGGTCGTGAAGAGATTGTCCTTAAAGTGATCCGACGAGACATAGTCATACGCTTTAATTCCCTAACTTTTTCCTGAATCTCCCTTTCGGGTTTTCGATCCACCGAGAAACCCTTTTTTGCCCAAGTCGCCCTTTTGGGTTTTCAACTTGCCGGGTGTACAGATTTTTTTATTTATCCCTAATTTTTTCCTGAACCGCCCTTTCGGGTTTTCGATTCACCGGGATGCCCATTTTTGCCCAAGTTGCCCTTTCGGGTTTTCAACTTGTCGGGTCGTTTTATGTGTAGTATCTTTTGACTATGTCTGCGTTTGCAGGGTGCGGCAAGTCGTCGCCATCCATGGTGGTCAGAATCATTGCCCCACCAAAAAAGATGTTCTTGATCACAAATGGTCCTTCGTAAGTAGGAGTCCATTTTCCCCTGGGATCACTTTGCGGCAAGATGATCCGCTTGATTACAAGATCTCCGACTTGATATACCTGACGTCTGACTTTCTTGTTGAAAGCCTTGATCATCCGTTTTTTATACGTCTGACCATGACAAACAACAGTAAGTCGCTTTTCATCGATCAAATTAAGCTGGTCAAGTCGGGTCTGAATCCAATCGTCTTCATTTAAACCAACATCCTTCATAATCCTCAAGGAAGGGATCTGAACTTCCATAGGTAAAACAACCTCCATGCCATATACCAAATAAAAGGGGGTTGCCCCAGTTGAAGTACATGTCGTGGTACGATATCCGTGCAGAGCAAACGGTAACATCTCATGCCAGTCCTTGTAGGTGACTGTCATCTTTTGAATGATCTTCTTGATATTTTTGTTCGCGGCTTTAACAACACCGTTCATCTTTGGCCGATAGGGAGATGAATTGTGATGTTGAATCTTGAACTGCTCGCACAGAGAGGTGATCACAGTATTGTTCAAATTTGTACCGTTGTCCGTGATGATCCTGTCGGGGATACCATACCGGCATATGAGGTTCTGCTTGATGAAGCGGGCGACCACATTGTTTGTAACGGAGACGAAGGAAGCTGATTCAACCCACTTGGTAAAGTAATCAATGGCGACCAAGATGGAGCGATGTCCATTGGATGTCGTGGGCTTGATCTCTCCAATCATGTCGATTCCTCACATCGTGAATGGCCAGGGAGCTGTCAGAACATTGAGAGGAACTGGAGGAATGAGTACCTTGTCACCATAGACTTGACATTTGTGACAAGTACGGGAATGTTGATGACAATCAGCTTCCATGGTAGACCAGTAGTAGCCTGCCCTTAGAATCTTCTTAGCCATCGTATGTCCACTTAAGTGGGTGCCAAATGTGCCACTATGTATTTTAGTCATGATCAACTCAGCTTCAACTTTGTCCACACAACGAAGTAGAACACAATCATCGCTGCGCTTATACAAGATACCATTGCTCAGGAAGAATTTGGCAGCGAATCTCCTTAAGAACTTTTTGTCATTGACTGAAGCTCCTTCAGGGTATTCTCGAGTTTGGAGATACCTTTTGATTTCATGAAACCAGGGTTGTTCCACTACTTCTTCGGTATTAATCTCATGACAGTGCGCAGGTTCGTCCATTCGCTCGATGGTGATTTGGGGAGCCTCATTATCCCAGTTGAGTTTAAACATGGAAGACATTGTAGCCAAAGCATCTGCTAACTGATTTTCTTCTCCCAGGAAATGCTCAAAGGTAATCTGCTCGAAATGTGGTAACAATGTTAGGACATGTTCTTTGTATGGGATAAGATTAGGATGTTTAGTGTCCCACTCTCCTTTGATTTGACTGGTGACCAAAGCCGAGTCCCCAAACACAATCAGAGATTTGATTCCCAAGTCAATTCCAGCCTTGAGACCAAAGATACAAGCTTCATACTCGACCATGTTGTTAGTGCAACTGAAGCAGAGTCTAGCAGTGAAAGGTGTATGACAACCTTCTGGAGAAATAAGTACTGCGCTGATACCGTTGCCAAGTGCATTTGAAGCACCATCAAAGTACATGGTCCATCGGGATCCTTGTTTAGGTCCGTCATACGGTCCGTTACCTTCAATGTTGTCCAATGTCATGATGTCCTCGTCAGGGAAGTCGAACCTCATAGATTGGTAATCTTCGACGGCTTGATGAGCTAGATGGTCATCTAGCACACTCCCCTTTATAGATTTTTGAGTTGTGTATTGGATATCATATTTAGTCAGGATCATCTGCCATCTAACGATTCTTCCGGATAAAGCAGGCTTCTCGAAGATGTACTTAATCGGATCCATTTTAGAAATCAGCAAAGTGGTATGTGTCAACATATACTGCCTTAGCCGGTGAGCAGCCCATACCAAAGCGCAGCAAGTTTTCTCGAGCAGTGAGTAGAGAGTCTCACAGTCGGTAAACTTTTTGCTAAGGTAATAAATGGCATGCTCTTTTCGGCCAGACTCGTAATGTTGGTCCAGTACGCACCCCATTGAATTATCCAAAACAGTCAGATACATGTGTAGCGGTAGAAATGTGTAAGACTAAGCCATTGGATTGACTAGACTTTATACAAATCAAAATAAAAATTGCCACCGCGCTTTATTGTTTCCAAAGGAATGGGAAAAGAGCGAATAACCCAAAAAGAGGGGGAAAGATTCAAGGTAAGGGGTTTGGTTATGCAAAGGGAATGTATTAGCACCCTAAACATCTACGGTACTCTGCAGGAACCTCTTTGTAAAATCTGTATATTTGGCTATAAAAAAATGTGTTGTATAAAAAATGGATGGTGGAGGTGAGAAAAGAAATATTTTTATGATTTTTTCACCCGTCGCGGTTGCGAACCTTTAGTGCCTACGTACCACCTTTCGTGCAATAGGGGATCAGGGTACACATAGTTCCTCTTTTAAAAGACTTGTTTGTTGATTGTTTTTAAACAAGGAGACAAGTCGTCATTGTTAGGAGAGAAATCTCGACTAACGCCCACAAGGTGTAAGAAAGATGGACCCTGCGTCAACAAGAGTGAGAGTTTGAGAACGCCTCTAGTACTCAAGTGGAAAAGTTGACACCTTTATAACCATAGGGATAGGAGAATGTTGCTTGACTATCAATGAATCATGTCTCACCTTGAAAAAAAGTTTTGAATGGAAAAGGTGCTCGGGCGTACAAAAGAGTTTGAATGTGTTGAATTGTTTTGTTAATTTTGAAAGAAATGTCAAAGTATGATTAAATGAATTGAAGTTTGTTTAAAGAAAATAAGTTTTAAAAGAAAAAGAACTCGACAATGTCGAGGTTTATTATGAAAGCGGTTCGAGTTTAAAAACAAAGAAGACTTTGAAAGAAGATGAGAAGGTTTTGAAAATTAAAGAAGATGGGAGGAGATGAAGGGACTATCCTAAAGCATAAAGTAAAAGCTAAGGAAGAGAACCGTCTAACCAACATGAAGCCGATACTTGACATTATAAGCCAATGTAGAATTCCCATTCTTTGGATTTAAACCAAGCAAGCAAAGATGCTAGACCTCTTGAGAGAACCAAACTTCAAGTGTATTAAGTCTTCGTAAAAATTGGGCAGAGTAACGGCTGTATACGGGTGAATTCCAGATTACAAACAAAGATCGTAATCTCAATAACCTGCACACAAAACAAACAAACAACCCAATGTCTCGAGTTAAACCTCAAGAGCTCCAGACAAAATATCCATTAAGATCACAAGGTCTCCAATATAAGCCAAGGTTTCTAATCCTAAGTCCAAAAAGTCCATCACTATATAATGCAAAGGATAGTAACCAAGTAGTCCAAGTATCATTAATACTTTTTATGGTTCATGTTGATTATTAAGTGTCTTTAAAAGGAACAGAAAAGCTCAAGTGAGCAAAATAAAAATGACATAAAAGTAAATGCTCAAGTGAGCAAAGATGAAAATAACATGAAATGTAAATGCAAAAAGTAAATGGTACATAAAGTATAAAAAATAAAAGCATAAAGTAAAGTCAGTTGTAAGAAATTAGTGGTTAGTTTGATGACCATCTTGAAATTTTCTTTTGGAACTCATTAGAGGATTGGTAGAACCAAAGCCTCCACACAACAAGTTTCATTTTCTTTTTGTCAAGTATATCATCCATTTTGCAATTCTCACAAGGCAACATGTAATGATCAACGATGTTTAAGTGATCCGCGTTGACCAAAGGTGTTGTAGATCCATTAGAGGATTGGTAGAACCAAAGCCTCCACACAATGAATCTCAAGGTTATTGGATCAAAGAGATCAAATTAACATACTTGGGCTTGCAATCATAAGTTTGGGCCACGAATGATCATTTATTCGAATCGGGACAAAATTTAGCACTATGTTAAGCAATTGTAAGTGGACTTATGTAGAAGTCACACCTATTTTGAGGTCGGTCAATAGCAATCTATGTACTTCATGTTTGGATAAATGATATAGAGATCACCATCCCTTAACATGTAGCACAATTAAAAAATAAAGGGATAAGATGAAGAGGGAGGGGAATGATAAGCTAATTTGGATCACCATTTCAAAATTCTTTCATCTTTAAATTCAACCACTCCTCTAGATGGATTAAAGCACTAAACATATCATTAATCCAAAGCACCAAAAATGAATTAAATAATTCACTCTTAGGTAGATTTCAATTGATGAACATTTATCCAACTTCATCTACATCACAAAGTCCATTGAGTTTAAAGACAAATTGGACATTTAAAATTGCAATCCAAACCAACAATCAAAAGGAGTGAGTAGAAAAAGCATTTTGTATCAAAGCTGCCCCAAAACAAGGCAAAAAAGTGCATTATGTCCCTGTGTAAATCAATTGCACTATTGTGTAAATCGATTTACACAGTACAGTTTTCTAAAAATTATGCAAAATTGCTTATGTGCAATCGATTGCACTACAGTGCAAATCGATTGCACACAGTTACAGTAGCAAAAACAACATTTTAAAAGGGCAATTTCTTGTTCAAACTTTCCATCAAACACCTTATGATCATGGATCCACTTGAGCACGAAAATTCCATCAAATTATGAGAAAATAACACCATTGAAATCACAAAATAATGCTCAAAGAATCAATCCCAAAGATCACCAAGAGATCACATTGTGAAAGATGAATTATCCAACTTACCAAAGGTAGATCTAGAGAATTATCAAAACAACTTCAAGAATTTGCTTCAATTCAACCACAAGAATCAATTGACCAAGCTTGGATGTAGAGAATTGATGGAGAAAAAGTGTTTGGATGAAGGTTTAGCTCAAAGATTAGTAAGCTTCAATGCAAAGCTTACTAACTTTTTGAAAATGGAGCTTTGAGTGAATTTGGTAGATGGAGAGAATTGAGAGATTTTTTAGCAAGGTGGATTTGGCTATCAAAAGCTTGAAATTTGATAAAACGAGGGCTCTATTTATAGAGTTTAGGATTGGGATTAGTGGTAATTTGGTAATTGATTCTTGGAGCCAAAATTTGAATTAATGATAATTCTTCTTAAAAATGAAAAATTGGCACTAAAATTTGAATTAATGATAATTCTTCTTAAAAATGAAAAATTGGCACTAAAATTTGAATTAATGATACATCTTTCAAAAATGAAGAAAAATTGGAGCCAAAATTTGAGAATTTTAAAATGCTGATTTTTTTCAAATTTCACGCTGTGCAATCATTGCACTACAGTGCAAATTGATTTGCACAATGTATCTTTCCAAAAACTGCGCAAAATTCACTTTGTGCAATCGATTTCACTCTAGGAGCAATCGATTGTACAGTGAAAAAAAATGAATTTTTTTTTAATTCTTTTTCTTTGCAAATAGAGATTTTAGGGAAATAATACCAGAAAACCTTATTTTCCATATGCTTCGACTCGGTACCTACAAAACACAAATATGCAAGGACAAAGACAAATATTTTTTGTATTTTGATTAGAAGTTACTCAACAACACAAGAACAAACTTAAAGATAGGATGCAAATGTGATTAATGAAGCTATTTATTAATGGTTGTGACCAAATGACAAAATATGGTATGAAAGTGCGACTGAAAAAAGTTAGGGGCAAAATTTAGGGTACAACAGCTGCCCCTATTTAATTATCTTTTAGCCAGATAGGCGGAAAGTAATTAAATACAAACATACCTGAATTTTGTCCCTGATGCGATGAGATGATAGCATATGTTATGAATGAATGCATGGACTCTCTTTTGACATATATTTTTGAAAGATGTATGAGATGAGACAGACATTGTGGGAATGTGGAAAGACTCGAAACTGGAAACTTGTGGTAGTTTAGATGAAATGACGTGGAAAGACACACCGGGGAGAAACAAGATACTTCTGGATATCTGTCAGGGTGACAAGGAGTAACCAGCAATACTTGGAAAAAAGAGATAAAACTCGAGAAGGAAAGCAGCAACATTCGAGAATGGCATTGAATGAGGCGAACAACTCTCTGGAAAAGGCAATCAGAAACATCTACAAGAACATTAGATGTAGGATGAGACCAAATCTGAAGCTACATCAGAGTCGTTCAGGAAAGACGCTGGACGGAAAAGAAACACGACATCCAATACTGGCTTTGAATGAAGGGAAAAATCAACGTCTAATACTGGCTTTAGACGAGAGAAAAGATCACAACATCCAATACTGGCTTTGAATGAGTGAAAGAGATCTTGAAATTCAATACTGGCTTTGAATGAAGGGAAAACTCAACGTCTAATACTGGCTTTAGACGAGAGAAAAGATCACAACATCCAATACTGACTTTGAATGAGTGAAAGAGATCTTGACATTCAATACTGGCTTTGAATGAAGGGAAAACTCAACGTCTAATACTGGCTTTAGACGAGAGAAAAGATCACAACATCCAATACTGACTTTGAATGAGTGAAAGAGATCTTGACATTCAATACTGGCTTTGAATGAAGGGAAAACTCAACGTCTAATACTGGCTTTAGACGAGAGAAAAGATCACAACATCCAATACTGGCTTTGAATGAGTGAAAGATATCTTGACATTCAATACTGGCTTTAAATGAAAGAAAAGCTCAACGCGTCCAATACTGGCTTTGGACGGTAGAAAAGGTAACAATATCCAATACTAGCTTTGGATGAAAAAAGAGAAACAACTCAAACTGACGTTTGCTTTGGTAGGTGCCAAGTAAGTTGGACTTTGATCTCAAGGTGACATGTCAATTGCAACAAGACCTCGAAAAATGCAAATGAGGATGTGTGATCGGTGGGAATGAGAACTGACTATTTTGGAATGCTGGTTCACGTTTGCGTTTCGCAAAATGTCGCGGTAAGCAAGAGTCGCCACCGTCTTTTATTTCATCCAACCAGGAAAGGACAAAAACACAGAAAAATTCCTTTTCGAGATATTTCTCGGGTTCGGGAGGTAGATTATAGAAAGGGAAGGTGTTAGCACCCTTTCTATCCAAGGTTATCCACGGGCTCTTAGGTACTTGCTCAAAGTGTTTTCGAAAAGTTTTACTTTTCTTGTGTTTGTGGGTTTTGAAAAGAGTTTTGTTTGAAAACTTCGATTTAACTCTTATTTCTGTCCTCAAGAGTGTATGAAGTGTTATTGAAAACTTTGTTTGAAAAGTGTAAGTGTGAAAAATTTGTTTTGTTTTGAAAGAGCAAGTACCTAAGAACCTCTACCTACTCAAAAGGAATTAAACTATGTAAATGTCCCTTTAGACAATGCTATCCCACTATGAAAGAGTAGGTAGCATCGTCGTCGGAGTTTTCGGGTCAATTCGATTTTAGGGACGAGTGGTCACTAAAGCAACGTTAGGACGCCTTAGTGGTAACCCTAATGTCTTAGATCATTTTTATCCGAGGCAACCGTTTTGAGGCAACTTTGATCTTTAGACAGGAGGGAGACCCCTAAAACATCCTATACTCAATGACCACGTTCGAGGCAACCAAGTGAGGCGTACCCTAGGAGTGGTATGTACAAGTGTGTCAATTTTCAGTTATGTTATCTTTACATGTCATGGTGAGCTATGTTGATTTTAATTTAAGATAGATCTTGTCATGCATAGCCTAGTTAGCATACATCTAGCATTTTAGTGGTTGCGGAAAATAAAACTAAGCTATTACAAGGCGTCGGGTATTTACATCGCCAAAGACAAACCCTTAAAAGTAAATGCGGAAAGTAAATAAAAGCGGTAAATAAAAAATCCTAAGTTAAAACTATTACATCCTCGGAGCAATTACAATATATGGATCAAAATAATACGCGCGAGAAAAGTTGAATCAGATTGTCCTTTAGGGTTTTGACCCTTTTTGAAGAAAGCATGTTTTTGGTCTTTTTTGAATTAAGAATCAAGTCTAAATTAATAATGGATTTAAAGAAAAGGTGTTTTTGAGTTTTATTTTAATCAAGGCAGTAAAATTAGAGTGATTAAAAAAGTTAATAAAATCCTAATTCTAACTCAATTTTAATTTAATGCAAAAATCTGTTAAATTAAACCTAATTAAAACTAAATTAATTGGTTAATAGTTATAATAAGAGCAAAAAAAAAATATATGAACAGAAAAGAAAAAAACGAAAGCAAACTGTGGGCCGCTGGGCCTGGAGAAGGGAGGTTTGGTCAGCATTTTTTCCAGGCTCAGCACGCTGGCCTTTGGATCTAGCTCGAAGCCACTGGGTACGTTGAGATCTGAGGACATATGGTGTTCCCTTCCTTCAGCGCTGCATCTGAGTACCTGAAGAAAAAGCGTAACAAAGTTTTGGGGGGACCTGGGATTTGAACCCAGGTCCAAAGGGGTTTTGCCATAGCGTGCTTGCCAACTCGTCCAATCTGCTTCATTCGTTAGTTAAATAGAACATAAATATTATATCAAACAATAATTATGCCTGGCCTAAAAAATAAAAAGACGCGCAATTGGTCCAAACGAACCAATCATGCCCAGCCACATTATCATCTTCCTCACAATAGCCTGGTTCATTTACCTGCAGATTTTGTTCTGCAGAAAGTTTCGTGGGGTGGTTCGAACGTTTCTCCTAGGCCATGAAAACGCTATTCAATAACACAGATGTGTTCGTCTCGACCTCCTCATCATTCTTATGGCCATTATTTGTCTCAATTTACCCTGCACAAGAAACGCCTAAAAACTAGAACATGAACCCTAGGTTCTGGATACAGGGTTAGAGGTCACGAAAATGTAATCAAATAATGCAGTTTGCTTAGGAATTTAATGGCCAGTATGAATATGCAATCAAATTAGGAAAAAAATGCAAGGAGGACGATTTACGATTTCATGTGCAGAGCAAAGTTCCTGGAGACTTACAGTGCATTATGGGCGATGGAAAGACTCCCTTTTGATGGGTATAGCGCCACTGGATGACAAGGAAGGAAGCTGCGTTTTGCTTTTGGTCTCAATTCCCCTCTAAACCAGAATTTGGTCACCACTTTTCAAGCTTTTCTTTTCAAGGTTGGGGCGCCGTTTCTGCAGAGTTTGTGTAGGTGTTTTTCACGTGTCTTTCTGCAAGGGTTTTTCGTGTGTGCTGCAAGGGTTTTTCGTGTGTGCTGCAAGGGTTTTTCATGTGTGATTTGTTTATGAGCAACAGGTTTATATAGGCAAAGAAATTAGGTCAACAAATGTGTATCAAATCTTGGTCCATTATGGTAAGAGATTTGATTTGATCTTCATGAAAACTTGCCAAATTTGATTCAATCATGCGTTTCTGCCAGCTTGCTCTGAGTTTTTTGGGCCTCCAACTTGATGGAAATCAAAAACTGACTTACCCCTTCGATTTTGCCTTCTTTGCCAGTTTCGATTGCTTCAAAATCCCAATTCGAATCTATTCCTTATTAGACAATCTCGACCAGCCCTTGGCCTTGTGATGAGTCTAAGTTCTGATTCGAAGTGTTCAGAACTTCCTTTATCAGATCATCTTAGGTTGAGAGAAACTCTGCACTGAAATGCCATTCGAAAATCATTTCGTTCTGATGTTCTTATTCAGGGAAATTCTGCACTGAAATGCCATTCGAAGGGCATTTGTCCATATACCATTCGAAGGGTACTAATTGAAGCTTCAATCGAAAGACACTGTTAACAGGCCAATCGAAAGGTCTCGTTCATGCTAATCGAAGGGTCTTGCACTGCCTCCTTCGAATGGACTTCTTGTGTACCTTTCGAATGGGCCTTCTGAGTGCTTCTTCGAATGAGTCATTTACATGTTCTTCGAATGAGCTTCTTGCCTGGTGAGTCGAAGGTAAGCCTGAAGTATCTAGTGCATAGTCGAAGCATTGTGATATTGACTTTATCGAAGGAGGGTCCAGCGCTCAATCGAAGACCTGCAGACCAAAGCTTGATCTAAGAGTTCCAAATGTTCAATCGAAGACTGGTGAACCAAACCTGATCGAAAGGTTCCAAATGCTTAATCGAAGCCTGGTGAACTAAACCTGATCGAAGCCTTTTCCCAGATGCCGATCGAAAGACACTTTGTATATCTTCAAAAAAACTTTATTTTTCTTAGGCAAGGGTTTGTGACCAACCATGTAAGGGAAGACCTTTGGAAACACGAGAGGGCAAATTTTGGGGTACAACAGGATGAAACACTCTTGTTATGCATTATGTGTGAATTTTGTTATGCATCATATGTGAATGATTTATGCATGTAATTCCGACGTTTATGACAATGGAGTTTGACTCTTTTGTGGAGAATAGTTTGGAAGTTTGATTCCTCAACACGGAGAACTCTGCCAAATTTGATTGGAAAGAAAAAAAATCTTGCGCCCAAATTTGTCACACTTGAAAACTGTGTTGAACTGATGATCTTCTGAAGAAGGATATGGAGAGTTTCTTGGGGATTTGTCTCAGATTTGATGATTGTTGAAGATAAACTGATCATGGCTTCAATCGAAAGTTGCTGGAAATAAGTTGATCACGGCTTCAGCTCTGAAATGACTATTGGAGATAAACAGATCATGGCTTTAGTTCTTGAAATGTTTGTTGGAATGGAATTCCCCAGCAAGATGTTAGAACAAAGTTTGAATCTACTACCCTATGTTTAAGTTTTGATGATAACAAAGTGAAAAGATATATTGTTTATATGATTCATGTATGAACTATCTGCTGTTTAAAATTATTATGTTCTGACTTGCAGATACTCTGATTGATATAAGCAAGATCACACCTAATCAGCATCAGAAATTTGGTTCCTGACATCAGCATCAGAAGTTGCCATATCAGAA
Organism: Vicia faba; assembly: GCA_948472305.1. Classification (NCBI taxonomy): domain Eukaryota; kingdom Viridiplantae; phylum Streptophyta; class Magnoliopsida; order Fabales; family Fabaceae; genus Vicia; species Vicia faba. The sequence continues at coordinate 592,450,843 of OX451736.1, forward strand.
TGTCAAAATCAGAAGATCAACTCACGTATATGCTGAAGTCTGATGAACAGAACTGCGCTCAACACTCTGATAAAGAAACACAACGTTCATCAGCAGCTAAGCAGAGTCAGAATGAGCCAAGCCAGAACTTGCATTAAGTAAGCAACGGTACTGTGCATTGAAAGAAAATTAATACCAACGGCCTCATTCCAGACAAGATCTGCTCAATAAGGAAAGTTTGTTAATAGCATTGAATCAAGAATATTTGCTCCAACGTTCAACATCTCAGTGCTATATAAACAAGACTTTGAAGATTGAATTGGCTAATGCTCTCAAAATCTTTACACGCATAAAAGCTGATCAAAATCTTCCTTCTCTCAGTTTTGCTAAACACTATACATTCTCATATTCAATCATTGTTTAGCAATCTAGTTTTTAAGCTTTAAGTTGTGTATACATCACAGTTGTGATACAGTTTTGTAGAAAACATTCACACACTTAGATTTATCTTCTTTGTAAGAAAGTGTTTCCTTGACAATCCGGGTTGTGGTTTGCATCAAGAAGGCTTTAGCAGTTGTTAAAGCAGTCTGTAATATTCAGTTGAATATAGTGGATTAAGACCTCGTTGGAGAGAGGCGAAATCACCTTGACGGGTGGACTGGAGTAGTTTGAGATCAAACGAACCAGGATAAAAATATCTTGTTCATTGCATTAGATTTCAGTTTTACAATTCAACCCCCCCTTCTTGTGTTTTTCACTACTTCAATTGGCATCAGATCTCCTGGTTCTGAGCTAAAACACTTAACCGTGTCAGTACAAGATCCAGCGTCAGAAAAACACAATGGCAGGAAACTTTTCTCACACCAGCAATGACAACAATGAGGACAGAGACAGATTCAGCGGCAAACCTCCAGTCTTTGATGGAGAAAACTTTGATTACTGGAAAGACAGAATTGAAAGCTTCTTTCTGGCACATGATACTGATCTGTGGGATATGGTGACAGATGGATACACGCACCCTGTGAATGCAAGCGGTCAGAAGATTGATAGAAAAACAATGTCTGACCAACAAAAGCGTGACTTCAAGAATCACCACAAGGCCAGAACCATCCTCCTCAGCGCCATCTCCTATACTGAATATGAAAAGATCTCCAACAGAGACACAGCAAAGAACATTTTTGACTCACTCAGAATGACGCATGAGGGCAACGTTCAGGTCAAAGAAACTAAATCTCTGGCGCTCATTCAGAAGTATGAGGCGTTCAAAATGGAAGAATCTGAATCCATTGAAACAATGTTCTCAAGATTCCAGATTCTGGTAGCTGGTCTCAAGGTTCTGGATAAAGGATACTCTACTGGCGACCATGTCAAGAAAATCATCAGAAGTTTACCCAAGCAGTGGAGACCAATGGTTACAGCTCTGAAGCTAGCTAAAGATCTCAACAAAATCACTCTGGAGGAACTTATCAGCTCCCTCAGATGTCATGAGATAGAGCTAGAAGCTGACGAGCCTCAGAAGCAAGGTAAGCCTTTAGCATTAAAATCTAACAAAAAATTTGAGTCTAAAGTTTTGCAGGCAGTTGAAGAAACATCTAATGGATCCTCATCAGAAGAAGACGAACTCTCTCTCCTCTCCAGAAGAGTAAATCAACTGTGGAAACATAGACAAAGGAAGTTCAGGAATCCCAGAAGATCTGATCAGAACGAGTCTTCTTCCAGATACAGAAGGACAGATTCTTCCTCTGGATACAGAAGATCTGAAGGCTCCTCCAGTAGCAAAAAGCCAAACACCAAGGACATCATCTGCTATGAGTGCAATGAGCAAGGACACTATAAGAGTGACTGCCCAAAGCTTCAGAGGGAAAAGCCCAAAAAGAAGTTTGGAAGAGAGAAGAAGAAAAGTCTCATGGCTACATGGGATGACTCTGACTCGTCTGAAGCTGACTCAGAATCAGATGATGAGAGGGCAAACATAGCTCTCATGGCTAACATCTCAGAAGATAGTGAAGCTTCTGAATCAGACTCAGAATCAGATACTGAAGAGATATCTTTAGCAGCAAGTCAGAAACACCAGTCATGGTACCTGGACTCTGGCTGCTCACGACACATGACGGGAAGAAGGCATATGTTCCAAAGCCTGGAACTTAAGCCTGGAGGCCACGTTGGCTTTGGAGGCAATCAGAGGGGAAAGATAATTAACTCTGGAACTGTAGGTAATGGAAATCTTCCCTCTATTAATAATGTTCTGCTAGTAGATGGATTGATGCATAATCTGTTATCCATAAGTCAATTAAGTGATAACGGTTATGATATAATCTTTAATCAAAAATCATGTAAAGCTGTTAGTCAGAAAGATGGGACTATCCTGTTTAATGGTAAGAGGAAAAACAACATTTACAAAATCAAACTTTCTGAACTAAAGAGTCAGAATGTAAAATGTCTTCTGTCTGTTAACAACGAGCAATGGATTTGGCACAGAAGATTGGGGCATGTTAGTATGAGAAGAATATCTCAGATTAACAAACTCAATCTGGTCAGAGGACTTCCTAATTTGAAGTTCAATTCAGATGCTCTGTGTGAAGCATGCCAGAAAGGCAAGTTTGCAAAACCTTCTTTTAAATCCAAAAATGTTGTTTCTACCTCTAAGCCATTAGAACTTCTGCACATTGACTTATTTGGACCAGTTAAAACTGCTTCGGTCAGTGGCAAGAAGTATGGGTTAGTAATCGTAGATGACTATAGCAGATGGACATGGGTAAAGTTCTTAAGACACAAGGACGAGTCACACTCTGTGTTTGTTACCTTCTGTAACCAAGTTCAGAATGAAAAGGATCTTAGAATCGTTAAAGTCAGAAGTGATCATGGTGGAGAATTTGAAAACAAAGATTTTGAGTCATTCTTTAATGACAGAGGCATTCTGCATGATTTCTCTTGTCCTAGAACTCCCCAACAAAATGGAGTTGTAGAACGAAAGAACAGAACATTGCAAGAAATGGCCAGAACCATGATCAATGAGACAAACGTTGCTAAGACCTTCTGGGCAGAGGCAATAAACACAGTGTGCTACATTCAGAATAGAATCTCAATAAGACCTATTCTGGAAAAGACTCCATATGAATTGTGGAAGAACAGAAAGCCCAACATTTCATATTTTCATCCATTTGGATGTACATGCTTTATATTAAATACAAAGAATTATTTGAACAAGTTTGACTCTAAAGCACAGAAGTGTATTATGTTAGGATATTCTAAACGCTCAAGAGGGTACAGAGTATACAATACAGAAACACAGATTGTGGAAGAATCAATCAGTGTTCGTTTTGATGATAAGCTTGACTCTGAAAAGTCAAAGCAGAATGAAGTTTTTGCAGGTATGGAAATTGAATTTACAGGTTCTGAAGACAAGTCATCAGAAGCTCTCAATACAGACACTCCTTCAACGTCTGAAAGGAGCACTGCTAGCAATCCTACAACAGCTGCTGATCAACCTCAGAAGAGATTACCTAGAATCAGCTTGGATCACCCAGAAGAGACTATCTTAGGAAGAAAGGAAGATCCAATCAGAACAAGAGCAAGCTTCAGAAACTCTGAAGAAACTCTCATGGGACTTGTGTCTCTGATTGAACCTTCTTCTATTGATGAAGCACTTCTGGATAATGACTGGATTCTGGCAATGCAAGAAGAGCTTAATCAATTCACCAGAAACGACGTATGGGATCTCGTTCCCAGACCAAAAGGATTCAACGTCATTGGAACAAGATGGGTGTTCAGAAACAAGCTAAATGAACAAGGTGAAGTCATCAGAAACAAGGCACGACTGGTTGCACAAGGTTATAGTCAGCAAGAGGGGATAGACTATACAGAAACCTTTTCCCCAGTCGCCAGGTTAGAATCTATCAGACTTTTAATTTCATTTGTTGTTAATAGAGGCATCACTCTGTATCAGATGGATGTCAAAAGTGCATTCTTAAATGGTTATATAGAAGAAGAATTCTATGTACACCAACCCCCTGGATTTGAAAATACAAAACATCCAGAACATGTTTTCAAACTAAAGAAGTCACTATATGGTCTGAAACAAGCTCCCAGAGCTTGGTATGAAAGGCTGAGTAACTTTCTATTAGAAAATGAATTCACCAGAGGGAAAGTGGACACTACTCTATTCTGTAAATCAGTTAAGAATGACATCTTAGTCTGTCAAATTTATGTTGATGATATTATTTTTGGTTCTACTAATCCTTCTCTTGGAAGAAAATTTGCTAAGTGTATGCAGGCAGAATTTGAGATGAGCCTCATGGGGAAACTGAAATTCTTTCTAGGAATTCAGATCAATCAAACTCCAGAGGGAACTTACATTCATCAGAGCAAATACATCAGAGATCTTCTGAAGAAATTTGACCTCTCAGAATGTAAGCCATCAAAGATTCCAATGCATCCCACGTGTATTCTGGAAAGAGAAGAGGTAAGCAAAAATGTAGAACAGAAAGTCTACAGAGGTATGATTGGTTCTCTCCTCTATCTGACTGCTTCAAGACCTGACATATTATTCAGTGTTTGTATATGTGCTAGATTCCAATCAGATCCTAGAGAATCTCACTTAACAGCTGTTAAGCGAATTTTCAAGTATCTGAAAGGTACTACTAATCTGGGTTTGTTTTATAGAAAATCTAGTGATTACAGCTTAGTAGGCTACTGCGATGCTGATTTTGCTGGAGACAGAGTGGAACGTAAAAGTACTTCTGGAAGCTGCCAGTTTCTGGGAGAAAATCTGATCTCTTGGTCCAGCAAAAGGCAATCAACAATTGCGCTATCAACGGCAGAAGCTGAGTACATAGCAGCAGCAGGATGTAGCACACAAATGCTCTGGATGAAAAGTCAGCTTGAAGACTTCCAGATTTTTGAGAGTAACATTCCTATACTCTGTGATAATACTTCTGCTATTTGCTTAAGTAAGAATCCCATTTTACATTCTAGAGCTAAGCATATAGAAATAAAACATCACTTCATTAGGGACTATATTCAGAAAGGAATTTTGAACTTAAAATTTATAGATACAGACCATCAATGGGCTGATATCTTTACTAAACCCCTTTCAGAAGATAGGTTTAATTTCATTCTGAAACATCTCAGCATGAAAGTCTGTCCAGAGTGAAAATGTTTTAATTCCATATATTTACCTTCAGAATGTAATTGCTTTACTGTGAACTTCTGGTCAATCTTCTTTCAGAAAGATAGAACATGCAGATTGTATCAGATGCAAGTCTAAAGATCTGAGAGTCTAAGCTCAAAGACAGATGTGCTGATCACTACATCAAACAAGTGTCATCCAATCATCAGCAAATCTCTGAAGCAGAACGCGTGCACGCTTCTGAGAAGACAAAGCGCTGATTGGGTGCATTGAGACACATGTCTGGTAACCGTTTTTAAGTATCTTTCTCAAATCCCCCAAAATCAGCAAGCATTTAATAAAAAGTAATCATGCTTTTAAAATGCAATCATGATTTTTTCTCTTTCTTAAAAACGTTTATTTTTTCAAAATATTCTGAAACTCTATTTAAACACATTAATCTCTCATTCTAATTCTTTACAGTTTCTCACTAATACTCAAGCACTCTCTGCATATTTCTGTGTTCATCTCTTGCAAAACCTCTTTTTCTCAGTTTCTTCTAAAAATCGTTTAGTGTGAACATGGCAACCTCCAGCAGTGCTTCTACAGGTCATCAGAAGAAAGTATCATCTGAACAGTATCAAGTGCCATTCAGAACACTCCTCACTCCTGTGAAGAATCTTGAAGTGCTCTCTGAATTGATCGTTGATTTTGGAAGCTTGAAGGAGAACAATTTTGACCTAACTGAAGAAGTTAGGGCACAGAAGTGGGAAAGGTATTTTGACAGGTTGGTTGGACCAACATTCCCTATGTTAGTCAAGGAATTCTGGATTCATGCCAAGGCTTCAACGCATCTAGTCACCTCCTTCGTTATGGGGAAGAAGATTGTGATCACTGAGGATCACATTGCAAGGTTAATCGGTTACAGTGGCGGTGGCGTCCGCTGTGTTGATATGGCTGAGAGATGTGCTGATGTGGGCGTGATAGCTGCAAGGATTTTTCACCCATGGGGTGCCCAGCTGCAAGATCAAAGATCTGAAGGATCATTAGAGTTTGGGCTAAGATAATTCTGGGGTGCTTCAACCATAGGAAGCCAACCAGTTCACCTGATTACATAAATGTGGATCAGCAGTTTCTGATCTACTTTATTGATCAGAAGGTAAAAATCAACTTGGCTCATTTTCTGTTCAACCACCTCAGAACAAGTGTGAAGGAAACCAGGGAAGAAGAAAGAACGAAGAGGGATTGGATACCCTTTGGAAGGTTGATATCATATATTCTGACAGAGAATAGGCTGATAGAGCATCTGATAGAAGCTCAAGAGCTAAGCACCATTGAACCAACAATTGGAAAGCCTCTGAACGCGAAGAACTTAAAGAAAATGAAGTTGATAGAGAATATCCAAAAAGAACCCAGAGCTACTCCTATTGTTGATATCACCAGCAGAAGAGTTCCTCTGAGTGACTTTCCCTTATTTTCTGAGATAGAATCCAAACCAGAGGTAGTTCTCAGGTACTTAGATGCGTGCAAGGCAGATGGTACAGATCCAAATCTGATTATCAAAGCTCTGCATCAACCTCAACAAGAAGTGACTCTGAAGAAGACGAAGAAAAGGAAGGCACCTTCAGAAGGATCATCCCAGCAGACACCCAAGAAAAGAGGTAATTTATCTGCTGCTTCTGTTTTAAATTCTTCTACTATTCCAGCATCTATTCCTCCTCCAACCTCTCATAGAATCTCAATCCCCATCCCTACTATAGATGAAACTGAATCAGAAGATGACCCTTCTGAGGCATTAAAACTCAGAAGACCCAGAACCAAGCATCCCAAACCAACAATCTCAACAACATCAGCAATTGACCAAGTGCTGTCTGACATTGATCAACACACTTCTGACCACTCTGCCAATCCAAACTCTGAACCACAAATTGTCCCTCCTCAAGAACCAGAACAACAACAACCTCTCACATCAATTCCAGAAGAACCCCTTATCCCTGAACAACCAGAAATTCCAACAACTTCTCCTCAACCAGCAATTCCATCTCCCTCTCCTCAACCAGAAATTCATCCACCATCACCTCAACCTGAGTTTCATCACTCTGAAACTCCTTCTCCTCAACCATTTGAACCTCATTCACCTCAACCATCACCTCTGGCAATCCAGCTGCCAGGTGGAACAACAATCACCTTGGCACAGTTGCCATCCTCACCAGAATCTACACCACCAAATACTCCCAAAACACCAAGCAGTCCAATCATAATTTCTGATTCTCCCACTCCATCTCCAAAACAAACAGCTGCCAAGCAAACCACAGAAAACCCCAGCAGGACCTTCATAGACTTAACCAGTCTTGACCGTCTTGCTGATCTGAAACATAAAACAGCCATCCCTAAACCAAAACAACCAGATGTTGGCTATGGTATTATGAATTTTGAAACAGGTGTGCAGCAATGGATTGCTTCTTTGAAGCAAGTCTGTCCTGGAATGATTGACCCAGCTGCTTCTGATCAGCTCTGGTCACAATTCAGACTTTGGGTACGTGCTGAAACCCTCAAGTTGCAGGATATCAACTATGAGCAGGCACAACAGAATTTCAGCAAGCTTCTGAATGAAGTTGGAAGTCAACTACTGAAAGAAGACGTGCTCCCTCTGGATAGTGAACCTTGGTCTGAGAAACAGCTAGCTTCAAAGGTGTAACCAGAAGAAGACAAGACCATTCAAGCTGAAGCAAGTCAAGCAGAAGATGTTGCAGAAAGCTCTCAGAAGCTTCCTTCTTCTGATGCTTCTCAAGCTGCCTTGGACAGGCAGACTCTGGAAGAACTGAAGCTGAATGACATGCGTCTGCAGCAGAGGATGGATCAAAACGACCAGAAGATGAAAGAAAGAATGGATGTGTAGGATAGCAAGATTGACACTGTTGTCAGCATGGTGCACAAGCAGAATGAGACTGCTGATCAGATCAAAGCCATGCTGGAGAACCTGTTCACACGCTTGCCTCCTCAACCTTAGTTTTTTCATTCATGTCTTTTTCATGTTTTCTTAAATTTTCTGATGTACTATTTGAATATGTTCTGTTTGATGCTGAACCCTTTTAATATGACAAGTTTTTCTGATCTTAATTGTTTTAGCACTCACCTACACTTTTTGATTGCTGACAAAAAGGGGGAGAACAAGAATGATATTTTAAACAATAACGGTTAACTAAGACAGAAATTCTCAAACATTCTAACTCTATTACTTGAAAATGTTTTTTCTGTTTTGCTTAAAGTCTACAGGTACAAGGAAGCTCCTGGACACTCTGAAGACTAAAAGATATGAAGCTCTGATCCGCTCTGATACTCTGATCCAAAGCAAAGCTCTGACAAGAAAAGCTCTGAAGTTCTGCTCTGACATGCTGATCCAAAGCTTCTGATAGTCAAAGACTCTGATACTCTGATGTTCAAAGAAAGGCAAAAAGATCTGATCCTGAAGAACACTTGTAATCAAAGGGAAGTAACAAACTCAGGGGGAGTATCTCTCAACTCTGATATCTCTTTATCCCTTATCTTTGATAAACTCTTACTCTGATGCATCTCTCTGATACCTTTTCACGTTATTTTCATTTAAAAATATCTAGTTTTTGTCATCATCAAAAAGGGGGAGATTGTTAGAACAAAGTTTGAATCTACTACCCTATGTTTAAGTTTTGATGATAACAAAGTGAAAAGATATATTGTTTATATGATTCATGTATGAACTATCTGCTGTTTAAAATTATTATGTTCTGACTTGCAGATACTCTGATTGATATAAGCAAGATCACACCTAATCAGCATCAGAAATTTGGTTCCCGACATCAGCATCAGAAGTTGCCATATCAGAATGTCAGAATCAGAAGATCAACTCACGTATATGCTGAAGTCTGATGAACAGAACTGCGCTCAACACTCTGATAAAGAAACACAACGTTCATCAGCAGCTAAGCAGAGTCAGAATGAGCCAAGCCAGAACTTGCATTAAGTAAGCAACGGTACTGTGCATTGAAAGCAAATTAATACCAACGGCCTCATTCCAGACAAGATCTGCTCAATAAGGAAAGTTTGTTAATAGCATTGAATCAAGAATATTTGCTCCAACGTTCAACATCTCAGTGCTATATAAACAAGACTTTGAAGATTGAATTGGCTAATGCTCTCAAAATCTTTACACGCATAAAAGCTGATCAAAATCTTCCTTCTCTAAGTTTTGCTAAACACTATACATTCTCATATTCAATCATTGTTTAGCAATCTAGTTTCTAAGCTTTAAGTTGTGTATACATCACAGTTGTGATACAGTTTTGTAGAAAACATTCACACACTTAAATTTATCTTCTTTGTAAGAAAGTGTTTCCTTGACAAACCGGGTTGTGGTTTGCATCAAGAAGGCTTTAGCAGTTGTTAAAGCAGTCTGTAATATTCAGTTGAATATAGTGGATTAAGACCTCGTTGGAGAGAGGCGAAATCACCTTGACGGGTGGACTGGAGTAGTTTGAGATCAAACGAACCAGGATAAAAATATCTTGTTCATTGCATTAGATTTTAGTTTTACAATTCAACCCCCCCTTCTTGTGTTTTTCACTACTTCACAAGAGTCTTGAAAATGATCTTCTGGAAAACCAAATCTGAGAAAACTTGCACTGAGCAGTAAATCTTGAACTGATTCGCAACTGGATCTAGAAGATACTTGCCCCTGATAGGGTCACTGACCAAGTTTCTCAACTGTTTGAAATTCCTTGACAAGGAAAGCTTGTTTGCAAGCAAAATTGTTTACCCAAACATGGTAATTTTAATGCAAAGTTCATGCAAAAGTTTTGAATCCAAAATCATTTTTGAAATGATGTTATTGGTGTATAGAAAATGCATCACTGGTTAAAACATAATGGTTTATACTTTTAAAGTGAAAACAAAGGTATGAAACCAAAACAAATGATTCGCAAAAGATCATAGGAGTCAGTTTACGCAACCTTGCTGTAGTATGCTTTCAAAAGAAACCTGGCTTCAATTAGGTCTTTTAAGGGTTGTAACGTGGTCGGGTTCACTATTTAAGAAATAAAGGATAAAGGCTCAAAGTTTATTTGTATCCAACCCAATCTTCGTGATGTTCTTCAGCCCTACGTTCAGTTAATTCAAAATATGCATTCAGGTTCCAAGAGATTTTGGAATTGCACTGATGGCAGCAATGACGATGGCTCAGAAGCTAAAGGATTCTTGAGAATGACAGTCATTTCTTCTTACATCTTTTTTTTTGTTTTGAGGACTTTTGTCAACTCTGGTGGAGAATTTTGAGGATTTGAAGACCTCTTCTGATTGGATTTATTATTCCCAACTTTTGCATGAATTGTTTCATTTGAGATTACAGTCAGCGGAATGCCCCAATTTTTGCCTGAACTGTTTCATTTGAAATTACAGTCAGCGGGATGCCCCAGTTTTTTGCCTAAGTCTCCTTCATAGGTTTTGACTTAGCGAGACTTTTATTTTGATTTTTCTTTTCATTTCATTTTCTTTTCTGAAAGATAATGACTGCCTTGCTCAATGATTACGGGGAACCATCTTTGTCTTTTTTTTTGTTTGAAAGCATCTTTGACACTTCTTTCTGTGTGCAAAGGAAAGCTTGATCGCGACCTTTGTAGAAAGGCATCTCGCATGATTTCTCTTGTAATTGAATGCACAACCAAATTAACTGAGAACTACCCATCCCCGGGTTAAGATTGCGGGTTTTTTAGTATAGAAATAAACTCTAACTTCTAGGCTCAAAGGGGTGAACGAGGGATTAACTTCCTTATTACTCCAGTGTTTGGGACTTGAAACAATGCCTGTATATCCTCAGCAAAGTTTTATTCGAAAGCATACCAGCAACAATTATGGGTATTTCGTTTTCATCATCCTCCCTCCAATCTTTGCATAAACAAAAGCTTGATAAAAGGAGTAAACAAGAGAAATATATTTGAAAGCAGCAAATGAAAATGATATGAATCAAAACATTGCAATGCTCATCTCATTAAACTTAACATGAAAGTATAAACATAATTTGAAAGCAACAATTTTAACATAAACAAGGGGAAATGCAAACAGAAAGAAACATGGCCTAGTGACTAATCAATAACAAGGATGAGTTGTCCTGTCTGAAACACTGGCTTTAGGAAGTAACTTGAGGGTACCCCGACTCATTCTTCAGCCACTTTGTTTTGGCAAAGGATTGTTGATAACATTAGGACCTGCCTCCTTGAAAGTGAGAATATTTGCTTTCACCAATTCTTGCACTTTGTTTTTCAAAGCATAACAGCTCTCTAAATCATGACCGGTAGCTCCCTGATGAAATTCACAGTGAAGGTCAGATCTGAACCCGGATGGAGGGGGATTTCGAGGAATCAGAGGCCTAGTCGTAATTAAGCCCTTCTACACCAATGCAGGATACAATCTAGTGTATGTCATAGGGATGGGATCAAACTGAGCCCTATTCCGGTTCTGATTCTGCATAATATTCTGTTGTTGAGGAACCTGAACTAGTTGAGCATTGACCGCAGAAGTAACAGCCGCTACTTGTGGTTGATCAGTGTATTGAGGCCTACAACGAGGTCCTTTTCTCTCAGTAGAGAAAGCATTGGCTTCTACCTCTTTCTTCTTCTGAAAGTTCCCAAGGTATTTCTTTGCACCATTAGAAGATTCAGCAGCTTTAGACACTTTACCATTCTTGATTCCTTCTTCTAATCTCTGGCTAATAGTCACCAGGTCTGTGAAGCTGGAGGACACACTACCAATCATCTTCTCCCAAAAGAAAGGGGACAAAGTATCCATGAACAAACCAGTTATCTCTTTCTCTACCAGAGGTGGTTCAACTTGAGATGCCAATTCTCTCCATCGTTGAGCATATTCCTTGAAAGATTCTTTCTCATTCTGAGACATATTTTGTAGTTGGCGACGATCAGGTGTCATGACGAGGTTGTATTTGTATTGCTTTATGAAAGCATCAACAAGATCTTGGAAGCATTGTATACGACCTTTCTCAAGTCCCATATACCATTTCAATGAAGCTCCACTTAGACTGTCTTGGAAACAATGGTTAAGCAGCTTGTCATTCTTTGTGTAAGCAGACATCTTTCGAAAGTACATCACCAAATGACTTCTTGGATAAGTGTGCCCCTTATATTTCTCAAACTCGGGAGTCTTGAACTTTGCAGGCATAACCAGATCAGAAACCAAGCACATATTGTTAGCATCAACACTGAAGCACTCATTTCCTTCCATAGCTCTGAGTCTCTTCTCCAAAGTTTGATATTGTTCTTTGAAATCTTCAAACTCACCGAAGTCTCCTTGACTCACACTTCGAGGACTGGCAGCATGGTACTCAAAGAGAGGATTCCCAAAAGCAACTTGTGCAACAGGTTGACGAGAAGCAGTATGAACGATTGGTTGAGGTTCAGTGAAAACTGGAGCCTGAAAGACTGGTCGGGAGGACTGGCCAACCATTAGAGTAATTGCAACAGGTGGAGAGTAATACTGAGGTAACCCAAACTCTGGCCATGTAGTAGATGTATGCTGGATAGGTTAAGTGTCAAAAACAACAGTTGGGATTTCAGATATCACAGTCCTTTGAGGTGGCTCTCCTCTGGAAATCAGGACTTGCATCATCTCAGTAAGTTTGGCCATGCCTGACTTCAACTCGTCGATTTCCATTCTGACTTCCATGTTGTGTTGTTCTTGGTTTTACATTCTCAATTTGACAGCAGCTCTAGTCCCGTAGTTGTGTTGAGGAATCAGCTTGACGGTAGACGACTAACTAGAAGGAAGAAGCAACTGGGAATAAGATCCTGAACAACCTGGATGTATGTAGAATGATGCGGAGGATGCAAATGATATGCAATATTATGCAATGCACTGTACAGTAACAGGATCACATGGTTCAGAGTTACGAGCCTGGAGGCAAGGGTACAACCCATAAGGTATGGACTAACGGTTATCACCTGCCGAACAAGGTTCTAAGAGGTTCCCAGAGTCTATATCCTTCCTTTGGATATTACCAACGTCCCGATTAACTTGCTAATTAGTAATATTCTCAGGAAAAACTCGTCCGAGTGTAGTATCGCGTGACAACTACTTCCGGATTACTCCGTCATAGCTTTCTCACTACACCTAAAAGGCCAAGATGGGTTAGGTAATCTACGGTCCTCAGCTTCAGTAGGCTCCCAGATCGAAAGCAGTACGTCTTCCCGATTACTCGGTAAATGACACTCCAGTCAAAGGGGTCTCCACTGAGTGGGGGATCTCATGCCTCCTTTTTTGAGATTACTCCCTCAAAGTTAACATGACTATACCGCCCGTCCTATCTTAAAGTTTGCCCAAGTCCGGGTATAGGACTTACGAGTAATCACCAAGCACCCTGTAAACCAGGAAAATCTAGACAAACATATATACAAAATATAACACATAAACAACAATAGCACTGAAACAACCAGCTGAAAATCATCAAACAATGAAGTCGCCATCAAAAGATGAGAGCCTTAAAGCCATACACCAACCATTATTCCTCAAAATCCATGATCTTATGTCAATTTATTGATTAATGATGCATGATGTGTTAGATGACCTAATGGAAATTATATATGTGAGAAAAATGCAAAAATGCGTAAGCCAGATAGGAAGTAAAAGGGTAGGACAAATTTGGGGTATTACAGCTGCCCCTATTTAATCGTCTTAAACCTAAAAGTACGATTGGCATATGCCTTTCGGAAGTTCAAGGTTGAAGATGATTAAATATCAATGCCAAAAAATTTGTCTTGAGGGAGAAAGAGTAAGTGTTTTCTTTATATTTTTGTGTTATCTGCTGGGGGGAAGAAATTTGTTTTTTCAATGAAGGGACAGAGATTGGACTTGTAACGTGGCGTGATGCCAATATAAGACAAATGGTTGGTATGAGGAAACAACGGACGAGGTCTACGGGCGACCTTCGATCCTAAGGTGACGCATGAGAGTGATTTGACAGAGAACCTAGCCAAAGGACGATATCAGGTTCCAAGACAAAGATATATGGACAGAACCTAGCCAAGAGGCGATCTTAGGTTCGACGATGATTCGAAGGAAGAACCTAGCCAAGAGGCGATCTCAGGTTCGACGATGATTCGTAGGAAGAACCTCGCCAAGAGGCGATCTCAGGTCCGATGAAGGAAACATGGGTTATGACATGATGATTGTTTAGATAAGCGACACGGACGAGCATCAAGACAGTTTAAACACGGACAAGTGTTTGAATCAATACGGACGAGTATTGAAAGAAGATACGGACGAGTATCCAAGGTTAAACACGGACGAGTGTTTGAATCAATACGGACGAGTATTGAAAGGAGATACGGACGAGTATCAAAGGTTAAACACGGACGAGTGTTTGATTCAATACGGATGAGTATTGAAAGGAGATACGGACGAGTATCAAAAGGTTAAACACGGGCGAGTGTTTGATTCAATACGGACGAGTATTGAAAGAAGATACAGGCAAGTATCAAAAACACGGACGAGTGTTTGATTCAATACGGACGAGTATTGAAAGAAGATACGGGCGAGTATCAAAAGGTTAAACACGGACGAGTTTTTGATTCAATACGGACGAGTATTGAAAGGAGATACGGACGAGTATCAAAGGTTAAACACGGACGAGTGTTTGATTCAATACGGACGAGTATTGAAAGGAGATACGGACGAGTATCAAAAGGTTAAACACGGGCGAGTGTTTGAATAACTGACCTGAGTGGGTGTTTTAGGGAACTGATTACCAGACAAGAACTGGGTTTAGAACGACAAAGTGTATTGGTTTTGTTTGGCGTTGAAAAGGTGAAGGTTACCGGCTGGGGACTTTGGGCATGATACCCTTCTGTAGGGATGTATTGTTGTCCTTGAATAATTCAGGTCTTTCGTGTAAGGTACCTAGTCTGGCTTATGCTTTGTATGCATGTTTGAATTTCTTTTGACGCAAAGATCCACTCTGATGGATCAGCTACACGCTTTTAAGGATGCAATGTTATGTAATGATAACTATATGCAATGCGAAGAAATAAACTTCATGGGGATAAAAAGAGGCCTATTGGAGACCGTTGCTCATCACTGGGGATGTCAGTATATATCGACGCTGGAAGTCTGCAGTACCAAAGATTGCTAGGGATACTGATAAGAATTTGCCCTAGGGAGCCTCTGATGCCAAAGATTGTCGATGACTCTGCTGGAGATTAAGTTGCCGACGAAACGAGTCTTCAAGTACGATGCTGGATTCTGAATCATACCGTTGGGAAGAGATAACCTGGCCAGACTTCCAAACATCCTAAACCGTTGAGAGGATGATAGAATTGAATATGCCTAAGAATGGATACTGAACACCATGTGGATCCCTTCGAATACATGCTCCAAGTTTACGCACACTGGGGAATTGTTTCTTGAATCACTTGGGGAATAAGAGATGGGCGCAGACACTTACGAGTGCCCCGGCTGAGCTCTGCGAATGCCCCGGTTTAGCGCTGTGAATGCCCCGGTTTAGCTCTGCGAATGCCCCGGTTCAGCTATGTGAATGCCCCGGTTTAGCTATGTTAATGCCTCGGTTTAGCTTTACTGGGGACGCTCTTGATTAACTCCACTGAGGATGCACTTGCGTGTGCTGAGTTAAAAGACGACTCCGAATTTTCTGAACTCACTTGGGGAATCCAGGTTTGAAATTGTCTGTAGCAGATGAAGCCAGCTTCGTGTGCTGGCCAAGTCAAGGTGACTGTCATGATGCTTTTAGCTTGATTCGTTTCATACAACATAATTGGCTTGAGCAACTTTGCAAGTACATATGAGGAATGCCCCTGTCTGGAGGATCTCTGGGAAGATCTATGTTGAATAGAAGACCAGAATATTCGTGCCATAAAACGATATGAGGTGGCCTGCCCCAATGTCTTGAGCTACGAAATAAACTGCTCTTGATTACAGCTTTCTTGGAGAGATTTGTCGAATCTCGACGTAACTTCCCCAGGTTGAATGAATTCTGAATAGATCTCTCGACGTGATAGCCTCTGATTGATCGAGCTCGAAGAGATTTATCGACGTGATAGCCTCTGATTGATAACTTTGAGGGAATGTCCCAGATTTGGCTGAGCTTGGAGAGATCGATTCTCGACTTGATTGCCCCAGATTGGCAGTTTCTGCTAACTTCATCCCTGAATTATACTCAGACTGTGAAGTACCAAGATGATTTCTCTTGACAGAATCACCGGCTAACATGCTTCTGGATTAGTCATTTTCTCTTGTGGCAGCTGACTCTTGCTTCAACAGGGTATTCAAGCCTCTCTTCTTTGACAAGATTGAGCTTTTCACTGATTGTTCATTGTGTAAACTTACTTGATGTTGATCAGTTGTTTTGTATGCAGAAGAATGTTTATTATGAGAATGATAATTCTAATGCAACACATATGTAAGTCTTGAAGTTTGAAAAACTTTGAATGAAATGACGTCACAACGAGTCACTAGCTAGAGAGAAATATTTGCAAATTCTTTTTTATGAAAGATAATGCAAGCATATGATGCCAAAACAGATACCCAAACATACCTCTTAGGAGTCAGTTAAACGATATCTCGTTGTAGCACGCTTTCAAATTGACCCATGCTTCAGTTAGGACTTTTATGGGTTGTAACGTGGCATGGTTCATGGTTTTAGAAAAAAAGGATTTAAGGCTCAAAATTATTTGGTGCCCACCCGTTCTCCACGATGTTCTCCATTCCTACGTTCAGTTGACTTGGCACAAGCGTTCATCTCTCGAGAAGAGTTTGCGATAGTTGAGGAACCACTGTGGTTTCTTGGACACGACAGTCACTAACTTCTTTGCCTTTGGTGTCTGATCAGACGAATTTGTTCTTTGATGAGGATTTTCGTTGGTAATCCTTTTCTCGCCTTTTAGGCTTTTCAATTTCTTTCTTGCTTTCCCTAATTTTTTCCTGGACAAATTCTTTCGAATTTTGATTTGGAAGTCCAGCGGGATGCCCCAATTTTTGCCTAAGCGACTTATTTTCAAGCTTCGACTTAGCGGGGATTTTTGTTTCTTTCTTATCCGTATTTTTTTCATTTTGAACAAGTCGTTGATCTTTGCGTTGTTTTTGATTTGTCGGAAGTGATCGTGACTGCCTGAGTCTTTAGTATCGTCATTTGTTGACCTCCTGATGTGCGAGAGATACCTATTGGGATATAGTCAAATAGACGCGCGTTGTTGTTAGATGAGGGTGAACCATTATGGTTTTGACTTTTCTCAATCTTTTGATGGATAACCATTGTTGTATCCTTGGATGCACACTCTTGATGAGTTCTGAATGCTTGATTAGATCGGCTGAACATTACCCGCCCCAGGGTTGAAATGAGGGTTTTTTCTGAACAGAAAGGAAACTCCTACTTCGAAAGCTCATAGGGGTTAAAGGGGGTCTATCTCCCTTATATCTCCAGTGTTTAGGGATTTGAAACAAGGCTTGTACATCATCAGCAGGGTCTTACTCAAAAGCGTACCAACCAGAGATTTTTTTGCGTTTTCAGATTGTCATCATCCTTCTTTGAATCTTTACCTAAGCATAAGACTAGGAAATCTGGCATCAATATGCAAGCAAAACATTTAAAGAGTGATAACAAATGGATGAGTAAAAATGAAAGGAACACTTCAAGACAAGCATACTTATTGCATTAAGATTTTCGTTCAAAAATAGACAAGTTTCTATATACAAGCGATGTTTAAACAAACAAGCAAGAATGCAAATGAAAATGTAGTAAAGAAACCAATGATTGCCATTGTTGAGGAGACTTGACTCCGTATGGACTTGCTGATTCTGACGACTTTCTATAGCATTGATGCTCGAGTGCGAGAGAATTCCCTTTCAGATCTGATGTGAGCATGACAGTCTCTAAATTGATTCAGTCTTGGACTTGGTCTCTGGATGACATACCATCTTCAATCGATTGGCCAAGTGCCCCAGTATAATATGCATCACCAAGCACATCATGTCTTAAAGAAATAATAGACATCATCATCAGAGTTTCCATGACCTGGCTTATCTGACTCTTTAATCCATTATCTTCCTGCTTGAAGAAGTTTCTGACTATGAGCCAAAGCTTGCATGTACCACTCAGAGTTATTCCATAACTGATCTCTGAGCATGTGAGGTGAGAAATCAGGTTGAACCTTTGAAGAGAACCCCAGGTCTGAATAAGAATCCCCAATCTTCGAGTACCTGTCATGAATGCATGAATATGCATGGGGTGCATGAATGAATGCCATGTCATGTTCTGTCATTTCCAGGGAATTTGCGTGCTTTGATTTTGATTTTGCGCAAGTAAGGGACGAAAGAGTTTTAGCACAAGGCTTGTAAATGTGATTCCTTGGAAATAATAGAACATGTATGTTAAGAATGTGGTTAGCCATGTTATGTATGCAAAGGCATGAGATCAAAGAGGATCAAGGTTCCATCATTTCTGAATATGATTGTTGCACTGCTCTGAATTGTGTGAGTATCATCAGATCAAAAGTCCGACATAGCTTCTGCATATATAAGAACCAAGTACCATGTGGATCTCCCATTGTATGGGGTCAAGGCTTCTGGGACTGGATACTGTTGAGCATTTCTGAACAATGATGGGAATACCGAGATTGAAGGCTTGAATGAACCTCCAGGTAAACAGGTCAGGAACTCAGAAAATAAATCTGAGAACCCCACGATCACCAACAGGATATAGCATATGCATAAAGTCATAACAGAAATCCAGAATATAGCCATTAGAACCAATAGTTACCGTCTGAGCATAGTCACCATCTGAACACGAGTAACCATCTGCACATAGTCACCATCTGTACCTGTGATAGAAATTCCCTCCCTACTCACGGGTGAAAACTAGGTCAGGGTAAGATAATGGTAACTCGAAAATCACGGGTTCGCCTGAAAGTGCTATGTGCTTGCCCACAGACGTGGGTGCCGATAGTAATTCATTTGAACCTCATCCGAGCGTGGTATATGACATGACTGCACTAATCGGACCACGTCCTATAGCCGTCATGCCCCCACTCTATTCCTAGGTGTCCTAGTGCACCCTGGCCTGGGTATTGGGCCTTTTACCTCAAAAGTAGCATCCCAACCCAAATAAGAAGCAGATCGAGTACAACAATAGTATATGGAAGACAGTAAAATACAATGCATATGTATGCTCAAGTATATACAAAATGCATGAATAAACTGAAGGCGTAAAGATAAACACCCAAAGAAAAGAAAAGAAGAGCTAGGAGCGACTCCGGGATGGACCAGCATTTGGTCGACCTGATTCCCCAGTGAAGTCTCCAGCTGAAACAACCGGCTGAAAATCATTAAACAATGAAGTCGCCATCGAACGTCTTTTATCGCACATGTAGGGAAAGGTAAACATCGAGAAAACCTGAGGAAGGGAGAAGTCACGGTCTTGCGACCGAGAGATCGGGTAAGGGAGTCTGTTACGCGAGGGGAAGGTATTAGCACCCCACACGCCCGTAGTACTCTACGGTATCCACTCTTGTTATCTATCTTATGGGTGTGTTTAATCTATGCTTACTGTTTACTATACTACTGGAGGGAAAATGTATGCAAAAGAAAGGGGAAAAGAATGTAGGGAAAATAAAATTGTGCTCGCCTGGGCCCTACCCCAATGCCTACGTATCTGTTTTGAGGAATCAGAGCTACCGTAGTTCGGCTCATATGTTTTTGTTTGTTTGTGTTTTTTGTGGACGAAGTTAATTCCGCCTTCTGCCGCAGCTCGACCTTTGGAGACTTATACGTTGGCACAGAAGTAAATTAATCATGTCCTTACCTGAAAAGGGTTTTAGAGAAATGGTGCTCGAGCGCACAAAATGGTTTGAATTTTTTTTGTATTTTCGTTGCAGATAATGACTAGTCGACCTCAACAGAGAGATATTAGCCATTTTTCTACTTAGTCATGAAAGGAGTCTTTGAGAATTGAACCACACCTATGCTTGAGATGAAGAAAAATAAGATCGAGAAGAGACCCACTTATCATTTCTCGTACTAAGTAAAAGCATGATTCTCATCAATAGTTTTAAAGTGTTTTGAATTTTGAAAGAAAAGAAGTTTTAGTTTTAGGTGCGTATGCAAAAAGGGAAAGAAAAGTCCAATGGGACTAGCTTACTTCTAAATCTAATGTTATTGTGCATTGTTAGACCTAAAGTTAGAATTTTGAGGGAATTCTACCTAATGTTAGCATGCATATGGATTGCGATAAAGTACGAAAATGAAGAATAAAATAGATTTGTGACGATACCGAACGGAGGAGGTCTGTTGCCTCTTCAAAATTGTGCAAGCGGTAAGAAAATTCTATCAAGGTTCCCTTGGATAAGTGATTGAAGAATTAACCCCGAGCATTCCACATTGCAAGAGTTATATCAATGCTATCACAAAAATCTTGACTAAAAAAAGTCAATAAAAATGATTACCAAATATGAAAAATAAAATAGAAAAAATTCTAATCGAAATTCTAAAAAGAAATTCTAAAGAAATCTAAAATATTCTATTGTTTTGTATCATTTTATTATCAATTGAGAGAGAAAATTAAACTAGAAGAAAACTAAAATAATAAAAAAGAAAAATTAGAAGAGTCAGGAGGTATGAGCTGAATTCAGGGGTGTAGTGCAGTAATTTGCCCAAAAAGATTTTTTTGTTCACAAGCTTCAATCTCAAAAAATGTGCTATGGGCTTATGGAGAAGGGAGATTTGGTCCAGCCCTTATTTATTTTACTTGTTTAATTCGTTTTTATTTATTTATTAAGAATTAACAATTAATGAGGAGATAGAAAAAAGAAATAAAACAAAAACAATTAAAAATAAAAAAGAAAATATATGAAAATTGAAAAAGGGTTTAGGGTTAGGAATTGACATATGCTCCTCATTCCTCTCCTCTCTCGCGGCGCGATTTCTCCCTCCTTCACCAGTGACTTCCTCTTCCGATCTCCAACTTTCATCTCAAATCAACTCTCCTCCGCGATATTCCTCAACCTCTTTGACGATCTTCTTCTCCACGAAACACGAGCAACGCCACTTCCTTCTTTCTTCGATCGATTAT
Source organism: Vicia faba (assembly GCA_948472305.1). Lineage (NCBI taxonomy): Eukaryota > Viridiplantae > Streptophyta > Magnoliopsida > Fabales > Fabaceae > Vicia > Vicia faba. The sequence continues at coordinate 592,472,043 of OX451736.1, forward strand.
TGATTTCGCATCCCCGCCGTTATCCTTCAATCACTTTCGCGTAGCGCCGATCGCCACCCTCACCATACTAGCAAGGAATATGGAACGAAGATGAATACGGAGAGGGAACAACCTATCTATTGGAGTCGCTCCGACGTTGACAATGTTATAGAAATCTAGAGGCTCTTTCAGGTATACAACCATTTCTTTGACGTCTCTTCGCTTTCTTCTTCTTTCCCATTCCCTGTACCTTTTGTATTTTCTAAACACGTGTTACAGTTGTTGATATGCGGTGCAAATTCGTTGTTGTCGAATGTCATAGCCTAACGCGTTTCTTGAGATGACATATAATGAGGTTGTTGTTGTTGTATGATGAAATACGAAGGAGATGCAGAGATGTGGTGTGAGGTTGGAGAAAGAAGGAGATTGAGGCTTGGAGAGTGAGGGAGTTTGAAGAAGTTGTTGTACGAAGGTTGATGAAGATGAATCAGGGAGTAGAGAGAAAAATGCTTCAGATTTACGGTGAGTTCTCTATATCTTCCCCTTCTTTCTGATTGTGATTTTCTCTGATAAATTATGGTGGATCTGAGACTCTCTCCTTTTTGCATTCTACTAATTCTGTTATATAGATTTTCTCTAGAGTTTGTTAGGAGCAGTTAGAAAATTATGTTTTCTGTTACGGGTGAGAAGGTTAGAGGTTGGTTAGCTGTTAGTTAGAGGTTAGTTTAAGATGAATTTTGTTAGTAGGTTTGTTTTGTTAGTTAGAAAAATGTTAGAAATTAGTTAGGAGTTTGTTGACAGTTAGAGGGTTTGTTATAGGTTTCTGTTATAGAGGTTAGGATTAGTTGGGATATGGTTTTGGATTATAACTATTTGTGAATTCACTTTTGGTTTTTGTTAGTTGTTTGCAGTTTGGACTGTTTTTGAAGATGGTTAGGAGGTTGGCAGGGTAGTTAACAGTTAGAAAAGCTGTTAGAAAAGTTTGTTAGGAAATTGGGAAATGGAAAGTTGGTTATAGTTAGTTATGGGTTGTTAGGTGTTATGGTTTGTTTGGTAATTCTAATAACTGTTTCTTTTTTTGTAAAAATGGTTGAAAGTTTGAGAAGGTTAGGGAATGGGAAGTGTAGTGTATGTGTTATGATTTTGATAAATTGGTTTGATTTAAGTACATAACACTTGGTGTAATTGCTGATTTTTGTACTTCAAATTGAATTAACTTGAATATACATTGGCACTGAACTGGCTTGGAAAATGGTTGTTTATGCAGGTTTTCTTTTGGTATGAAACATGGACTGAGGCTTGGACATAACCAGGTTGGAATGGGGCAATCTTGGAAGATAGTGGCTTGAAGATAAATAAGTTTAGAAATGATGGAGACCTCGATTTAGAATTCTTTAGCCTTAGACCACTTGAATATTTAATGTAAATTCTTGTTTTTGATTTAGTAATCTTGGATGTAAACGGCCTTTTGAAATCTTCTCTTTTAATGTTCTAATGACACTGCTTGTAAATTTCATGGTTATGACCTCGAATGAACGAGAATGAATTTGGATAACCCTTTGACAAATCATGAGTAATGCTTTAGAACTTGTAAAGATCATATCATTCAATGAATGTGAACCCTTGAATTTTAATGATGAAGCCCAAATATTCCAAGTAGTCTTTTCTTCCAAATTGCCTTTTGTATCTCCAAGATCTTTTAATTTTATGTTACATATAACTCCATGGTTCTGATATGAATTTGATAAGAACTTTTGCCAACAACAATCTTGTAGTGCCGAGTTTCTTTATTTTTGAACGAAAGCATGCCTAAACATCTTCAAATGAATGAACGAGCCTCGCCTCTTTCTTAATCCTCACTTCAAAACCATAATTGAAGAAGCTTTAGATTTTGATCTTAATGTATTTGAAATGAAGTCCCCCAAAGCATATTATATCACAAGTAAGCGAATAGACCCGACGAAGAGATTTGCATCATAAAGTATACAAACTCCAATTTGCAAATAGTATCCCATTGAATCTTCTTCTCTTGCCTAGAGCTCGCGAACATATGCCTTGAGATTCAAGTAATAGCTAAACCTCATTTGATGAAGAAAGGACCATTTGAAATACTAACTTGTAAAAGATACGATTTTCTTATATGATAACCTCTTTGTATGACATATTGAAGCACCCTTGAACAAGATCCTAATGGCCATGGATACATTAAAATCCTCAACCATTCGCATTTTAAGTAATTATAGAACCCCTTTGAAATTTATTGAAGAACAAATACACATGGAACCCCTCTTGAAGTCTACATGATTATGGGAATAAATCATCATTCATGTGGAGGTTATAAGACGATGTTCCTCACTGCTTAAGCTTGCAGCCTTTCGAGATAGCCTTAGGATGACTCACGATTGAAGCGGCAAGTGTTTGATGATGAACCAAAAAATTGTATCACTAAAAAGAAGTCCACAGTGTTAGAAAAGGAGAGGCTCAAGATAACCACAAGATCGAGCCTTAATCTAATGACCCCCAGTTGAAGCATAATGGACGAAAAATCCTAATTCTTAATCCTTGAAGAAAGATTGCAACTTGATGTCGAGAAGAAAGAATACCCCTGTAGTTTAATGATAAAGAAGTCCAGAAAATAAAACCCTAGCTTCAAACAAATTATTAATGGAGAAATCAACCGAAACAAGCTTGTGCGAAGATGAGAGCCTTAAAGCCATACACCAACCATTATTCCTCAAAATCCATGATCTTATGTCAATTTATTGATTAATGATGCATGATGTGTTAGATGACCTAATGGAAATTATATATGTGAGAAAAATGCAAAAATGCGTAAGCCAGATAGGAAGTAAAAGGGTAGGACAAATTTGGGGTATTACAGCTGCCCCTATTTAATCGTCTTAAACCTAAAAGTACGATTGGCATATGCCTTTCGGAAGTTCAAGGTTGAAGATGATTAAATATCAATGCCAAAAAATTTGTCTTGAGGGAGAAAGAGTAAGTGTTTTCTTTATATTTTTGTGTTATCTGCTGGGGGGAAGAAATTTGTTTTTTCAATGAAGGGACAGAGATTGGACTTGTAACGTGGCGTGATGCCAATATAAGACAAATGGTTGGTATGAGGAAACAACGGACGAGGTCTACGGGCGACCTTCGATCCTAAGGTGACGCATGAGAGTGATTTGACAGAGAACCTAGCCAAAGGACGATATCAGGTTCCAAGACAAAGATATATGGACAGAACCTAGCCAAGAGGCGATCTTAGGTTCGACGATGATTCGAAGGAAGAACCTAGCCAAGAGGCGATCTCAGGTTCGACGATGATTCGTAGGAAGAACCTCGCCAAGAGGCGATCTCAGGTCCGATGAAGGAAACATGGGTTATGACATGATGATTGTTTAGATAAGCGACACGGACGAGCATCAAGAAAGTTTAAACACGGACAAGTGTTTGAATCAATACGGACGAGTATTGAAAGAAGATACGGACGAGTATCCAAGGTTAAACACGGACGAGTGTTTGAATCAATACGGACGAGTATTGAAAGGAGATACGGACGAGTATCAAAGGTTAAACACGGACGAGTGTTTGATTCAATACGGATGAGTATTGAAAGGAGATACGGACGAGTATCAAAAGGTTAAACACGGGCGAGTGTTTGATTCAATACGGACGAGTATTGAAAGAAGATACAGGCAAGTATCAAAAACACGGACGAGTGTTTGATTCAATACGGACGAGTATTGAAAGAAGATACGGGCGAGTATCAAAAGGTTAAACACGGACGAGTTTTTGATTCAATACGGACGAGTATTGAAAGGAGATACGGACGAGTATCAAAGGTTAAACACGGACGAGTGTTTGATTCAATACGGACGAGTATTGAAAGGAGATACGGACGAGTATCAAAAGGTTAAACACGGGCGAGTGTTTGAATAACTGACCTGAGTGGGTGTTTTAGGGAACTGATTACCAGACAAGAACTGGGTTTAGAACGACAAAGTGTATTGGTTTTGTTTGGCGTTGAAAAGGTGAAGGTTACCGGCTGGGGACTTTGGGCATGATACCCTTCTGTAGGGATGTATTGTTGTCCTTGAATAATTCAGGTCTTTCGTGTAAGGTACCTGGTCTGGCTTATGCTTTGTATGCATGTTTGAATTTCTTTTGACGCAAAGATCCACTCTGATGGATCAGCTACACGCTTTTAAGGATGCAATGTTATGTAATGATAACTATATGCAATGCGAAGAAATAAACTTCATGGGGATAAAAAGAGGCCTATTGGAGACCGTTGCTCATCACTGGGGATGTCAGTATATATCGACGTTGGAAGTCTGCAGTACCAAAGATTGCTAGGGATACTGATAAGAATTTGCCCTAGGGAGCCTCTGATGCCAAAGATTGTCGATGACTCTGCTGGAGATTAAGTTGCCGACGAAACGAGTCTTCAAGTACGATGCTGGATTCTGAATCATACCGTTGGGAAGAGATAACCTGGCCAGACTTCCAAACATCCTAAACCGTTGAGAGGATGATAGAATTGAATATGCCTAAGAATGGATACTGAACACCATGTGGATCCCTTCGAATACATGCTCCAAGTTTACGCACACTGGGGAATTGTTTCTTGAATCACTTGGGGAATAAGAGATGGGCGCAGACACTTACGAGTGCCCCGGCTGAGCTCTGCGAATGCCCCGGTTTAGCGCTGTGAATGCCCCGGTTTAGCTCTGCGAATGCCCCGGTTCAGCTATGTGAATGCCCCGGTTTAGCTATGTTAATGCCTCGGTTTAGCTTTACTGGGGACGCTCTTGATTAACTCCACTGAGGATGCACTTGCGTGTGCTGAGTTAAAAGACGACTCCGAATTTTCTGAACTCACTTGGGGAATCCAGGTTTGAAATTGTCTGTAGCAGATGAAGCCAGCTTCGTGTGCTGGCCAAGTCAAGGTGACTGTCATGATGCTTTTAGCTTGATTCGTTTCATACAACATAATTGGCTTGAGCAACTTTGCAAGTACATATGAGGAATGCCCCTGTCTGGAGGATCTCTGGGAAGATCTATGTTGAATAGAAGACCAGAATATTCGTGCCATAAAACGATATGAGGTGGCCTGCCCCAATGTCTTTAGCTACGAAATAAACTGCTCTTGATTACAGCTTTCTTGGAGAGATTTGTCGAATCTCGACGTAACTTCCCCAGGTTGAATGAATTCTGAATAGATCTCTCGACGTGATAGCCTCTGATTGATCGAGCTCGAAGAGATTTATCGACGTGATAGCCTCTGATTGATAACTTTGAGGGAATGTCCCAGATTTGGCTGAGCTTGGAGAGATCGATTCTCGACTTGATTGCCCCAGATTGGCAGTTTCTGCTAACTTCATCCCTGAATTATACTCAGACTGTGAAGTACCAAGATGATTTCTCTTGACAAAATCACCGGCTAACATGCTTCTGGATTAGTCATTTTCTCTTGTGGCAGCTGACTCTTGCTTCAACAGGGTATTCAAGCCTCTCTTCTTTGACAAGATTGAGCTTTTCACTGATTGTTCATTGTGTAAACTTACTTGATGTTGATCAGTTGTTTTGTATGCAGAAGAACGTTTATTATGAGAATGATAATTCTAATGCAACACATATGTAAGTCTTGAAGTTTGAAAAACTTTGAATGAAATGACGTCACAACGAGTCACTAGCTAGAGAGAAATATTTGCAAATTCTTTTTTATGAAAGATAATGCAAGCATATGATGCCAAAACAGATACCCAAACATACCTCTTAGGAGTCAGTTAAACGCTATCTCGTTGTAGCACGCTTTCAAATTGACCCATGCTTCAGTTAGGACTTTTATGGGTTGTAACGTGGCATGGTTCATGGTTTTAGAAAAAAAGGATTTAAGGCTCAAAATTATTTGGTGCCCACCCGTTCTCCACGATGTTCTCCATTCCTACGTTCAGTTGACTTGGCACAAGCGTTCATCTCTCGAGAAGAGTTTGCGATAGTTGAGGAACCACTGTGGTTTCTTGGACACGACAGTCACTAACTTCTTTGCCTTTGGTGTCTGATCAGACGAATTTGTTCTTTGATGAGGATTTTCGTTGGTAATCCTTTTCTCGCCTTTTAGGCTTTTCAATTTCTTTCTTGCTTTCCCTAATTTTTTCCTGGACAAATTCTTTCGAATTTTGATTTGGAAGTCCAGCGGGATGCCCCAATTTTTGCCTAAGCGACTTATTTTCAAGCTTCGACTTAGCGGGGATTTTTGTTTCTTTCTTATCCGTATTTTTTTCATTTTGAACAAGTCGTTGATCTTTGCGTTGTTTTTGATTTGTCGGAAGTGATCGTGACTGCCTGAGTCTTTAGTATCGTCATTTGTTGACCTCCTGATGTGCGAGAGATACCTATTGGGATATAGTCAAATAGACGCGCGTTGTTGTTAGATGAGGGTGAACCATTATGGTTTTGACTTTTCTCAATCTTTTGATGGATAACCATTGTTGTATCCTTGGATGCACACTCTTGATGAGTTCTGAATGCTTGATTAGATCGGCTGAACATTACCCGCCCCAGGGTTGAAATGAGGGTTTTTTCTGAACAGAAAGGAAACTCCTACTTCGAAAGCTCAGAGGGGTTAAAGGGGGTCTATCTCCCTTATATCTCCAGTGTTTAGGGATTTGAAACAAGGCTTGTACATCATCAGCAGGGTCTTACTCAAAAGCGTACCAACCAGAGATTTTTTTGCGTTTTCAGATTGTCATCATCCTTCTTTGAATCTTTACCTAAGCATAAGACTAGGAAATCTGGCATCAATATGCAAGCAAAACATTTAAAGAGTGATAACAAATGGATGAGTAAAAATGAAAGGAACACTTCAAGACAAGCATACTTATTGCATTAAGATTTTCGTTCAAAAATAGACAAGTTTCTATATACAAGCGATGTTTAAACAAACAAGCAAGAATGCAAATGAAAATGTAGTAAAGAAACCAATGATTGCCATTGTTGAGGAGACTTGACTCCGTATGGACTTGCTGATTCTGACGACTTTCTATAGCATTGATGCTCGAGTGCGAGAGAATTCCCTTTCAGATCTGATGTGAGCATGACAGTCTCTAAATTGATTCAGTCTTGGACTTGGTCTCTGGATGACATACCATCTTCAATCGATTGGCCAAGTGCCCCAGTATAATATGCATCACCAAGCACATCATGTCTTAAAGAAATAATAGACATCATCATCAGAGTTTCCATGACCTGGCTTATCTGACTCTTTAATCCATTATCTTCCTGCTTGAAGAAGTTTCTGACTATGAGCCAAAGCTTGCATGTACCACTCAGAGTTATTCCATAACTGATCTCTGAGCATGTGAGGTGAGAAATCAGGTTGAACCTTTGAAGAGAACCCCAGGTCTGAATAAGAATCCCCAATCTTCGAGTACCTGTCATGAATGCATGAATATGCATGGGGTGCATGAATGAATGCCATGTCATGTTCTGTCATTTCCAGGGAATTTGCGTGCTTTGATTTTGATTTTGCGCAAGTAAGGGACGAAAGAGTTTTAGCACAAGGCTTGTAAATGTGATTCCTTGGAAATAATAGAACATGTATGTTAAGAATGTGGTTAGCCATGTTATGTATGCAAAGGCATGAGATCAAAGAGGATCAAGGTTCCATCATTTCTGAATATGATTGTTGCACTGCTCTGAATTGTGTGAGTATCATCAGATCAAAAGTCCGACATAGCTTCTGCATATATAAGAACCAAGTACCATGTGGATCTCCCATTGTATGGGGTCAAGGCTTCTGGGACTGGATACTGTTGAGCATTTCTGAACAATGATGGGAATACCGAGATTGAAGGCTTGAATGAACCTCCAGGTAAACAGGTCAGGAACTCAGAAAATAAATCTGAGAACCCCACGATCACCAACAGGATATAGCATATGCATAAAGTCATAACAGAAATCCAGAATATAGCCATTAGAACCAATAGTTACCGTCTGAGCATAGTCACCATCTGAACACGAGTAACCATCTGCACATAGTCACCATCTGTACCTGTGATAGAAATTCCCTCCCTACTCACGGGTGAAAACTAGGTCAGGGTAAGATAATGGTAACTCGAAAATCACGGGTTCGCCTGAAAGTGCTATGTGCTTGCCCACAGACGTGGGTGCCGATAGTAATTCATTTGAACCTCATCCGAGCGTGGTATATGACATGACTGCACTAATCGGACCACGTCCTATAGCCGTCATGCCCCCACTCTATTCCTAGGTGTCCTAGTGCACCCTGGCCTGGGTATTGGGCCTTTTACCTCAAAAGTAGCATCCCAACCCAAATAAGAAGCAGATCGAGTACAACAATAGTATATGGAAGACAGTAAAATACAATGCATATGTATGCTCAAGTATATACAAAATGCATGAATAAACTGAAGGCGTAAAGATAAACACCCAAAGAAAAGAAAAGAAGAGCTAGGAGCGACTCCGGGATGGACCAGCATTTGGTCGACCTGATTCCCCAGTGAAGTCTCCAGCTGAAACAACCGGCTGAAAATCATTAAACAATGAAGTCGCCATCGAACGTCTTTTATCGCACATGTAGGGAAAGGTAAACATCGAGAAAACCTGAGGAAGGGAGAAGTCACGGTCTTGCGACCGAGAGATCGGGTAAGGGAGTCTGTTACGCGAGGGGAAGGTATTAGCACCCCACACGCCCGTAGTACTCTACGGTATCCACTCTTGTTATCTATCTTATGGGTGTGTTTAATCTATGCTTACTGTTTACTATACTACTGGAGGGAAAATGTATGCAAAAGAAAGGGGAAAAGAATGTAGGGAAAATAAAATTGTGCTCGCCTGGGCCCTACCCCAATGCCTACGTATCTGTTTTGAGGAATCAGAGCTACCGTAGTTCGGCTCATATGTTTTTGTTTGTTTGTGTTTTTTGTGGACGAAGTTAATTCCGCCTTCTGCCGCAGCTCGACCTTTGGAGACTTATACGTTGGCACAGAAGTAAATTAATCATGTCCTTACCTGAAAAGGGTTTTAGAGAAATGGTGCTCGAGCGCACAAAATGGTTTGAATTTTTTTTGTATTTTCGTTGCAGATAATGACTAGTCGACCTCAACAGAGAGATATTAGCCATTTTTCTACTTAGTCATGAAAGGAGTCTTTGAGAATTGAACCACACCTATGCTTGAGATGAAGAAAAATAAGATCGAGAAGAGACCCACTTATCATTTCTCGTACTAAGTAAAAGCATGATTCTCATCAATAGTTTTAAAGTGTTTTGAATTTTGAAAGAAAAGAAGTTTTAGTTTTAGGTGCGTATGCAAAAAGGGAAAGAAAAGTCCAATGGGACTAGCTTACTTCTAAATCTAATGTTATTGTGCATTGTTAGACCTAAAGTTAGAATTTTGAGGGAATTCTACCTAATGTTAGCATGCATATGGATTGCGATAAAGTACGAAAATGAAGAATAAAATAGATTTGTGACGATACCGAACGGAGGAGGTCTGTTGCCTCTTCAAAATTGTGCAAGCGGTAAGAAAATTCTATCAAGGTTCCCTTGGATAAGTGATTGAAGAATTAACCCCGAGCATTCCACATTGCAAGAGTTATATCAATGCTATCACAAAAATCTTGACTAAAAAAAGTCAATAAAAATGATTACCAAATATGAAAAATAAAATAGAAAAAATTCTAATCGAAATTCTAAAAAGAAATTCTAAAGAAATCTAAAATATTCTATTGTTTTGTATCATTTTATTATCAATTGAGAGAGAAAATTAAACTAGAAGAAAACTAAAATAATAAAAAAGAAAAATTAGAAGAGTCAGGAGGTATGAGCTGAATTCAGGGGTGTAGTGCAGTAATTTGCCCAAAAAGATTTTTTTGTTCACAAGCTTCAATCTCAAAAAATGTGCTATGGGCTTATGGAGAAGGGAGATTTGGTCCAGCCCTTATTTATTTTACTTGTTTAATTCGTTTTTATTTATTTATTAAGAATTAACAATTAATGAGGAGATAGAAAAAAGAAATAAAACAAAAACAATTAAAAATAAAAAAGAAAATATATGAAAATTGAAAAAGGGTTTAGGGTTAGGAATTGACATATGCTCCTCATTCCTCTCCTCTCTCGCGGCGCGATTTCTCCCTCCTTCACCAGTGACTTCCTCTTCCGATCTCCAACTTTCATCTCAAATCAACTCTCCTCCGCGATATTCCTCAACCTCTTTGACGATCTTCTTCTCCACGAAACACGAGCAACGCCACTTCCTTCTTTCTTCGATCAATTATTGATTTCGCAGCCCCGCCGTTATCCTTCAATCACTTTCGCGTAGCGCCGATCGCCACCCTCACCATACTAGCAAGGAATACGGAACGAAGATGAATGCGGAGAGGGAACAACCTATCTATTGGAGTCGCTCCGACGTTGACAACGTTATAGAAATCTAGAGGCTCTTTCAGGTATACAACCATTTCTTTGACGTCTCTTCGCTTTCTTCTTCTTTCCCATTCCCTGTACCTTTTGTATTTTCTAAACACGTGTTACAATTGTTGATATGCGGTGCAAATTCGTTGTTGTCGAATGTCATAGCCTAACGCGTTTCTTGAGATGACGTATAATGAGGTTGTTGTTGTTGTATGATGAAATACGAAGGAGATGCAGAGATGTGGTGTGAGGTTGGAGAAAGAAGGAGATTGAGGCTTGGAGAGTGAGGGAGTTTGAAGAAGTTGTTGTACGAAGGTTGATGAAGATGAATCAGGGAGTAGAGAGAAAAATGCTTCAGATTTACGGTGAGTCCTCTATATCTTCCCCTTCTTTCTGATTGTGATTTTCTATGATAAATTATGGTGGATCAGAGACTCTCTCCTTTTTGCATTCTACTAATTCTGTTATATAGATTTTCTCTAGAGTTTGTTAGGAGCAGTTAGAAAATTCTGTTTTCTGTTACGGGTGAGAAGGTTAGAGGTTGGTTAGCTGTTAGTTAGAGGTTAGTTTAAGATGAATTTTGTTAGTAGGTTTGTTTTGTTAATTAGAAAAATGTTAGAAATTAGTTAGGAGTTTGTTGACAGTCAGAGGGTTTGTTATAGGTTTCTGTTATAGAGGTTAGGATTAGTTGGGATATGGTTTTGGATTATAACTATTTGTGAATTCACTTTTGGTTTTTGTTAGATGATTGCAGTTTGGACTGTTTTTGAAGATGGTTAGGAGGTTGGCAGGGTAGTTAACAGTTAGAAAAGCTGTTAGAAAAGTTTGTTAGGAAATTGGGAAATGCAAAGTTGGTTATAGTTAGTTATGGGTTGTTAGGTGTTATGGTTTGTTTGGTAATTCTAATAATTGTTTCTTTTTTTGTAAAAATGGTTGAAAGTTTGAGAAGGTTAGGGAATGGGAAGTGTAGTGTATGTGTTATGATTTTGATAAATTGGTTTGATTTAAGTACATAACACTTGGTGTAATTGCTGATTTTTGTACTTCAAATTGAATTAACTTGAATATGCATTGGCACTGAACTGGCTTGGAAAATGGTTGTTTATGCAGGTTTTCTTTTGGTATGAAACATGGACTGAGGCTTGGACATAACCAGGTTGGAATGGGGCAATCTTGGAAGATAGTGGCTTGAAGATAAATAAGTTTAGAAATGATGGAGACCTCGATTTAGAATTCTTTAGCCTTAGACCACTTGAATATTTAATGTAAATTCTTGTTTTTGATTTAGTAATCTTGGATGTAAACGGCCTTTTGAAATCTTCTCTTTTAATGTTCTAATGACACTTCTTGTAAATTGCATGGTTATGACCTCGAATGAACGAGAATGAATTTGGATAACCCTTTGACAAATCATGAGTAATGCTTTAGAACTTGTAAAGATCATATCATTGAATGAATGTGAACCCTTGAATTTTAATGATGAAGCCCAAATATTCCAAGTAGTCTTTTCTTCTAAATTGCCTTTTGTATCTCCAAGATATTTTAATTTTATGTTACATATAACTCCATGGTTGTGATATGAATTTGATAAGAGCTTTTGCCAACAACAATCTTGTAGTGCCGAGTTTCTTTATTTTTGAACGAAAGCATGCCTAAACATCTTCAAATGAATGAATGAGCCTCGCCTCTTTCTTAATCCTCACTTCAAAACCATAATTGAAGAAGCTTTAGATTTTGATCTTAATTTATTTGAAATGAAGTCCCCCAAAGCATATTATATCACAAGTAAGCGAATAGACCCGACGAAGAGCTTTGCATCATAAAGTATACAAACTTCAATTTGCAAATAGTATCCCATTGAATCTTCTTCTCTTGCCTAGAGCTCGCGAACATATGCCTTGAGATTCAAGTAATAGCTAAACCTCATTTGATGAAGAAAGGACCATTTGAAATACTAACTTGTAAAAGATACGATTTTCTTATATGATAACCTCTTTGTATGACATATTGAAGCACCCTTGAACAAGATCCTAATGGCCATGGATACATTAAAATCCTCAACCATTCGCATTTTAAGTAATTATAGAACCCCTTTGAAATTTATTGAAGAACAAATACACATGGAACCCCTCTTGAAGTCTACATGATTATGGGAATAAATCATCATTCATGTGGAGGTTATAAAACGATGTTCCTCACTGCTTAAGCTTGCAGCCTTTCGAGATAGCCTTAGGATGACTCACAATTGAAGCGGCAAGTATTTAATGATGAACCAAAAAATTGTATCACTAAAAAGAAGTCCACAGTGTTAGAGAAGGAGAGGCTCAAGATAACCACAAGATCGAGCCTTAATCTAATGACCCCCAGTTGAAGCATAATGGACGAAAAATCCTAATTCTTAATCCTTGAAGAAAGATTGCAACTTGATGTCGAGAAGAAAGAATACCCCTGTAGTTTAATGATAAAGAAGTCCAGAAAATAAAACCCTAGCTTCAAATAAATTATTAATGGAGAAATCAACCGAAACAAGCTTGTGCGAAGATGAGAGCCTTAAAGCCATACACCAACCCTTATTCCTCAAAATCCATGATCTTATGTCAATTTATTGATTAATGATGCATGATGTGTTAGATGACCTAATGGAAATTATATATGTGAGAAAAATGCAAAAATTCGTAAGCCAGATAGGAAGTAAAAGGGGAGGACAAATTTGGGGTATTACAAGCACATATACAGATATAAACAAAGATAGGTTTAACCCACTTAGGGATGGACCAACAAGAGGTCAATCTTTCCCCAGTGAAGTCGCCATTTTTTTTTGTAGCGGTAGAAATGTGTAAGACTAAGCCATTGGATTGACTAGACTTTATACAAATCAAAATAAAAATCGCCATCGCGGTTTATTGTTTCCAAAGGAATGGGAAAAGAGCGAATAACCCAAAAAGAGGGGGAAAGATTCAAGGTAAGGGGGTTGGTTATGCAAATGGAAGGTATTAGCACCCTAAACATCTACGGTACTCTGCAGGAACCTCTTTGTAAAATCTGTATATTTGGCTATAAAAAAATGTGTTGTATAAAAAATGGATGGTGGAGTGAGAAAAGAAATATTTTTATGATTTTTTCACCCGCCGCGGTTGCGAACCTTTAGTGCCTACGTACCACCTTTCATGCAATAGGGGATCAGGGTACACGTAGTTCCTCTTTTAAAAGACTTGTTTGTTGATTGTTTTTAAACAAGGAGACAAGTCGTCATTGTTAGGAGAGAAATCTCGATTAATGCCCACAAGGTGTAAGAAAGATGGACCATGCGTCAACAAGAGTGAGGGTTTGAGAATGCCTCTAGTACTCAAGTGGAAAAGTTGACACCTTTATAACCATAGGGATAGGAGAATGTTGCTCGACTATCAATGAATCATGTCTCACCTTGAAAAAAAGTTTTGAATGGAAAAGGTGCTCGGGTGCACAAAAGAGTTTGAATGTGTTGAATTGTTTTGTTAATTTTGAAAGAAATGTCAAAGTATGATTAAATGAATTGAAGTTTGTTTAAAGAAAATAAGTTTTAAAAGAAAAATAACTCGACAAAGTCGAGGTTTATTATGAAAGCCGTTCGAGTTTAAAAACAATGAAGACTTTGAAAGAAGATGAGAAGGTTTTGAAAATTAAAGAAGATGGGAGGAGATGAAGGGACTATCCTAAAGCATAAAGTAAAAGCTAAGGAAGAGAACCGTCTAACTAACATGAAGCCGATACTTGACATTATAAGCCAATGTAGAATTCCCATTCTTTGGATTGAAACCAAGCAAGCAAAGATTCTAGACCTCTTGAGAGAACCAAACTTCAAGTGTATTAAGTCTTCGTAAAAATTGGGCAGAGTAACGGCTGTATACGGGTGAATTCCAGATTACAAACAAAGATCGTAATCTCAATAACCTGCAAACAAAACAAACAAACAACCGAATGTCTCGAGGTAAACCTCAAGAGCTCCAGACAAAATATCCATTAAGATCACAAGGTCTCCAATATAAGCCAAGGTTTCTAATCCTAAGTCCAAAAAGTCCAACACTCCATAATGCAAAGGATAGTAACCAAGTAGTCCAAGTATCATTAATTCTTTTTATGGTTCATGTTGATTATTAAGTGTCTTTAAAAGGAAAAGAAAATCTCAAGTGAGCAAAATAAAAATGAGATAAAAGTAAATGCTCAAGTGAGCAAAGATGAAAATAGCATGAAATGTAAATGCAAAAAGTAAATGGTACATAAAGCATAAAAAATAAAAGCATAAAGTAAAGTCAATTGTTAGAAATTAGTGGTTAGTTGGATGACCATCTTGAAACTTGCATTTGGAAATCATTATAGGATTGGTAGAACCAAAGCCTCAACAAGTTGCATTTGCTTTTTGTCAAGTATATCATTCATTTTGGAATTCTCACAAGGCAACATGTAATGATCAACGATGCTTAAGTGATCCGCATTGACCAAAGGGGTTGTAGATCCATTAGAGGATTGGTTGAACCAAAGCCTCCACACAATGAATCTCAATGTTATTGGATCAATGAGATCTAATTAACATACTTGGGCTTGCAATCATAAGTTTGGGCCACGAATGATCATTTATTCAAATCGGGACAAAATTTAGCGCTATGTTAAGCAATCGTAAGTGGACTTATGTAGAAGTCACACCTATTATGAGGCTAGTCAATAGAAATCTATGTACTTTATGTTTGGATAAATTATATAGAGATCACCATCCCTTAACATGTAGCACAATTAAAAAAGAAAGGGATAAGATGAAGAGGGAGGGGAATGATAAGCTAATTTGGATCACCATTTCAAAATTCTTTCATCTTTAAATTCAACCACTCCTCTAGATGGATTAAAGCACTAAACATATCATTAATCCAAAGCACCAAAAATGAATTAAATAATTCACTCTTAGGTAGATTTGAATTGATGAACATTTATCCTAATTCATCTACATCACAAAGTCCATTGAGTTTAAAGACAAATTGGACATTTAAAATTGCAATCCAAACCAACAATCAAAAGGAGTGAGTAGAAAAAGCATTTTGGATCAAAGATGCCCCAAAACAAGGCAAAAAAGTGCATTCTGTCCCTGTGTAAATCGATTGCACTATTGTGTAAATCGATTTACACAGTACAGTTTTCTAAAAATTATGCAAAATTGCTTCTGTGCAATCGATTGCACTACAGTGCAAATCGATTGCACACCGTTACAGTAGCAAAAACAGCATTTTAAAAGGGCAATTTCTTGTTCAAACTTTCCATCAAACACCTTATGATCATGGATCCACTTGAGCACGAAAATTCCATCAAATTATGAGAAAATAACACCATTGAAATCACAAAATAATGCTCAAAGAATCAATCCCAAAGATCACCAAGAGATCACATTGTGAAAGATGATTTATCCAACTTACCAAAGGTAGATCTAGAGAATTATCAAAACAACTTCAAGAATTTGCTTCAATTCAACCACAAGAATCAATTGACCAAGCTTGGATGTAGAGAATTGATGGAGAAAAAGTGTTTGGATGAAGGTTTAGCTCAAAGATTAGTAAGCTTCAATGCAAAGCTTACTAACTTTTTTAAAATAGAGCTTTGAGTGAATTTGGTAGATGGAGAGAATTGAGAGATTTTTTAGCAAGGTGGATTTGGCTATCAAAAGCTGGAAATTTGAATGAAATGAGGGCTCTATTTATAGAGTTTAGGATTGGGATTAGTGGTAATTTGGTAATTGATTCTTGGAGGCAAAATTTGAATTAATGATAATTCTTTCAAATTTTAGAGCCAAAATTTAAATTAATGATAATTCTTCTTAAAAATGAAAAATTGGCACTAAAATTTGAATTAATGATACATCTTTCAAAAATGAAGAAAAATTGGAGCCAAAATTTGACAATTTTAAAATGCTGATTTTTTTCAAATTTCATGTTGTGCAATCGATTGCACTACAGTGCAAATCGATTTGCACAATGTATCTTTCCAAAAACTGCGCAAAATTCACTTTGTGCAATCGATTGCACTCTAGGAGCAATCGATTGTACAGTGAAAAAAAAATTAATTTTTTTTAATTCTTTTTCTTTGCAAATAGAGATTTTAGGGAAATAATACCAGAAAACCTTATTTGCCACATGCTTCGACTCGGTACCTACAAAACACAAATGTGCAAAGACAAAGACAAATATTTTTTGTATTTTGATTAGAAGTTAGTCAACAACACAAGAACAAACTTAAAGATAGGATGCAAATGTGATGAATGAAGCTATTTATTAATGGTTGTGACCAAATGACAAAATATGGTATGAAAGTGCGACTGAAAAAAGTTAGGGGCAAAATTTAGGGTACAACGACATGATTAAAGGCCTTCCTTCGACGGGTGGCATCAAGATAGGAGGTTCCAGCAAATACTCCTTGATCTTATCAAAAGCAACTTGACAGTCATCGTTCCATTCAACCACATGATCCTTCTTCAACAGCTTGAAGATTGGATCACAGGTAGATGTTAGGTGAGAGATGAACCTTGCAATATAATTTAAGCATCCCAAGAAACCTCTAACCTCCTTTTCAGTGTGGGGGGCAGGCATTTCTTGTATAGCTTTGACTTTAGCAGGATCAACCTTGATGCCTTTGTTACTGACGATGAATCCCAAAAGTTTACCGGACCTGACTCCGAAAGTGCACTTGCTAGGGTTCAGTCTGAGCTTATATTCCTTTAACCTGACAAACAGCTTTTGCAGATGGTCGAGGTGTTCTTCTTCTGTTTGTGAACGGGCTATCATATCATCTATGTAGACTTCAATCCCATGATGTATCATGTCATGAAATAAAGCTACCATGGCTCGCTGATAGGTTGCCCCGACATTCTTCAGTCCGAATGGCATCACTTTATAGAAGAAGGTACCCTACTGCGTAACAAAAGTAGTCTTCTTCATGTCTTCGGGGGCCATTTTGATCTGGTTGTATCCCGAGAATCCATCCATGAAGGAAAATACCTTGTGTTGAGCTGTATTGTCGACCAAAATGTCAATGTGTGGTAGTGGAAAATCATCTTTAGGGCTAGCCCTATTTAAATCTCTGTAGTCCACACACATTCTGACTTTGTCGTCCTTCTTAGGCACGGGCACAATGTTAGCAACCCATTGTGGATAGGAAGTAACAGCCAGAAAGCCAGCATTGAATTGTTTCATTACCTCAGCTTTGATCTTTTCAGACATGTCGGGCCTCATCCGACGGACTTTCTGTTTGATTGGTGGACAGTCTTCTCTTGTAGGGAGACGGTGAACCATAATATCTGTATCTAGTCCCGTCATGTCTTCATAGGACCAAGCGAAGATCTCAACATATTCATTCAACAACTGAACTAAGCGCTCTTTGACATTTGGTTCCAGATTTGCACCCACTTTAACTTCTTTCTTGTCTTCCTCTGTTCCCAAATTGATAGTCTCTAGCAATTCTTCATGGGGAAGAATAGCCCTTTCCTCTCGTTGCAAAAGTCTAGCTAACTCTCCAGGCACTTCACAGTCTTCATCACCTTCGTACTCGGCATGATTGACCAAAACTTCAGAGTCACCGAAGGCCAAAGCAGAATAGTCACCCATGGAATCCGGAGTGGATGGGTACCTGCATTTTGTGAGTGTGGGTGTGTGTAAGGGATAGCCATCCTTAAACAAAACAAAATGTAAAAGGAAAGAAAATGAACACAACAGTTTATGAAAACGTCCAATGATTCATTAAAAATGGCATATGAAAATGAAGAATCAAAACCCTTACAAATGGACCTATATGCCCCGGGTAAGGCATAAGGTGAAAAAGAGTGTAAAAATTGTTTAATTATTACAGACCAAACAGGAAATTGTTCAAAGATAAATTACTGATTGATGAAAGTGATGGGAACGAAGTCTTTCGCCTCCAAGATTGATTAATCCTCCTTCAGTGGTTGGAAAGATCCAATTTTCAAAGTTGTCTTCTTCATCATCATCTTCTAAGGCATGAATTCCATGGTGAGTGATTTTTAAGGGTGGTCCTCCAGTCCGGGAGCGATACACAGCTTTCTGGCCAGCAGCAGTGAAACCCAATCCGAATTTGTCCGTCTTGTGAGGAAAATCTGGCAGTTTCCCCCATACTGTACTTCCTCCTTCTTTGATTACAGCCTCTGCATCTTTAAGGGATGCCATCCGAGACACAGGCTTGGAAATGATAGGCACATCAGTCATTGTCTTTGCTACTGCGACTTCAGGAGAAACCTCTTCAAAGTGTTGGAAAGGTGTTTCTATGAATTCGCCATCTAACTCCACATAGCGGAAAGAGTTAAGGTGACTTATCATATACTCCTCCTCACCATGAACCGTTATGATCTTACCCTGGACCGGATACTTTAGCATTTGATGTAGAGAAGAAGTGACTGCCCCCGTGTTGTGGATCCATGGCCTTCCCAACAAGCATGAGTATGAAGGACGGGTGTCCATCACATAAAATGTAGAGTTGAAAATTTCTGTACCCACTTTGATTGGAATATCCACTTCTCCGTGAACCATCCTCTTAGAACCATCGAAGGCTCTAACAATGATGTTACTGGGCTTTAGGGTCAAACCTTCGTCGTCCAATCTGTCCAATGCCTTCTTTGGTTGAACATTTAAGGATGAACCGGTATCTACTAGAACATGAGCAAGTGTGGTCCCCCTGCACTCTACCGAGACATGAAGTGCATTGTTATGCTTTCTTCCCTTAGGGGTCAAATCAGCATCAGAAAAACCAAGACCATTATCAGTTGTAAGGCTAGCCACGCACTCTTGAAACTGGTCCGCAGAAGTTTCTTGAGGAACGTGTGTCGTTTTCAGAAATTTTATCAAGGCCTTGGTATGGGCCTCAGAGCAGAGTAAGAGAGCCAGCATGGAGATTTTTGAAGTGGTTTGCCCCAGCTGTTCCACAACATCGTAGTCGCTCTTCTTGATTATCTTTAAGATTTCTTCCATCTCTTTCTGGGTGGTCTCGGGCATAACCACAGTTTGAGCCTTCGTCCTGACAGGCGCTTCTTGTATCCCCTTACCCTTATCGGTGGTAACAACAAAGGGTATAGCTTCGGGAGCATCAACTTCTTCAATTATTGGACTTTGCACAAATGGCTTGATAGGTACAGAAACTCTCGAGGGTCCGAAGACTTCCCGTGGAGGAGCAATCTCCGGAGAGAAGATCCTTCCGCTACGAGTTATCTTGCTTGTTCCCGCAATATTCCCTATATCAGGGGTTTCATCATCGGAATTCTCTTGGACTGATTCGATCTGCTTGATAACATGGTAGAAGATCTCTCCTCCGTAGTTCCATGGTATCGTCTTGTTAGATTTATACGGGATAGGCCCCGGCATGGTAATTTTCAGCGGCACAAACTTAGGATCAGGCGTAATCTTGACAGGCCTTTTGCAGGTCTTGGGAAGATTGTCGGAGATGGTTATTATAGCAATGTCATTAATTAGAGTAACAAAGATAACAGGAGTAACATGAATGATAGTAGCAACAGGGGTTTTCTGAAAGAGGATCTCTTGGATATCCATCAGGCGTTGGATGCCTGATTTCAACAGTGGGCAGTCAGTTTGCATGGTTGAACAGAAGTAACAGTCTTTTCCACAGCCTAGGAATATCCCGGATTTCATCAAATTCACTTTAATCATCGGTAACGGAGTCGAAAGGTCATCAACAGTGGTAACATGAAGATCTTCCACAATGGCATGGACATTATGACCATGTTTTGGCATAGGAGCGGATATCACGTTGGGTTTTTTGGGCGCATCAAACTCTACTTCCTTGGCGTCTATCAGATCTTGGATCTTGTTTTTAAGAGCCCAACAGTTGTTGGTGTCATGCCCCACACTGTCAGAGTGCTATGCACATTTTGCATTGGAGTGATAATAAGGATAAGAGGTATTGGGGTTTTTCAGCGCTTCTTTCAAGTTGGTAAGGTTCAGCTTTAACAGATGAGGGAGGACTTGAGTCGGTGTCATGTTGATTCGGGTGAATTGCTGTTGTGGCCTTTCTACCCTTTGCTAGTTAACTCTTGGTTGATTGCTGCGAGGTTGATCTGATGAAGAGTTCTGGATCATCACAGCCCCTACCGTTGGTCGGCGCTCTATTCTTCCTTGATTTCTCTGGGTATGAACAGCAGAAACTTCCTTCTTGGCTGGGAAGGTCTTCTTAATAGCAGTGGAAGCGGAGGCATCCTTCTGAATTTTACCACTTTTAATGCCAGCCTCGACCCTTTCACCGGTCAGAATTAATTCGGTGAACCCTGCAGATGAGCTCCCGGTCAAGTGATTGAAGAATGGACCTGACAGGGTCCCCAAAAACATATCAACCAGCTCTCTATCTGATAATGGTGGTTGCACCCTTCCATCCAAATCCCGCCACTTCTGGGCGTACTCCTTAAATCCTTCATTAAAGGCCATACCCATACTCTGTAGTTGAGTACGAGTAGGCGCTAAATCTGCGTTGTATTGGTATTGTCGGTAGAAAGCAACAGCTAAATCTTCCCAGTTATGAACATCATATCTCTCAAGTTGATAGAACCAGCCCAATTGCGTGCCTGACAAACTATCTTGAAAAAAGTGGACCCAAAGATCTTTATCAGAGGAGTGAGGTTGGATCTTTCTGACGTAGGACCTCAGATGCATCTTTGGACAGGACAAACCGTCATACTTAGCAAACGTAGGTACTTTGAACTTGGGAGGAATGACGATCCCATCAACCAACCCTA
Source organism: Vicia faba (assembly GCA_948472305.1). NCBI lineage: Eukaryota > Viridiplantae > Streptophyta > Magnoliopsida > Fabales > Fabaceae > Vicia > Vicia faba. The sequence continues at coordinate 592,493,225 of OX451736.1, forward strand.
GTTCTTCGAAATCTAAACCAGGTACCTTTTGCAACTCCATGGCTGCCAACCGATCCTCAAGATTTTTATACTTATCATCCACCGGGGGATATTGCTGTTTGGATTAATCTTCATCCTCTTCCTCTTCTTCTTCTTCAGCTTCAGATTCGGATGGCACCGCAGATCCTTTTCCTTTACCAACCCCTTCGTCAGACGTCGAGGGTAATTCCAGAACTCTCCTAGCCTGATGCTCAAACCTTCTTCCCATAGTGGCCACACCAATTCTTTTCTTTTTCTTCCTTTCTGGTTCCTTATCTTTCTCTAATGGTGCTTTAAGATCCTCTTGACCCTTTGCTAAGGTCATGAGGAGTTGTTGGAATTGTGAATTCTGTGCTTGCAGATCTTTAACCGTCTGCTCCAAATCCATCTTGCTGAAATAAACAGCAGAAAGATAAGGAAACCTAGTGTGAAGACCTGTTTATGCATATGATGAATGATATGTTATTCATGTAATGCATTCAAGGATTCAGAAATTCAAATTTGTTGCAAACAAAAAGAACACACGTCATATTAAGAACAAATTTGTTAGTACATCCTTTTTGGTGCGATGTAAGTGTTGAGAGTCTCCTCTTCGTGAAGTCGGCGGGTAAGCTCCAAAACCTTCTTCTCACTGGCATAGAAGCTGGCTTCAAAAGTATTTCGTTCTTCCTTGAGTTGTATCCAACTCTTTTGTAATTCTTCCAATGATGTTGGCATGTCAGGATGTAGGAGGGTGTATGGAACCTCTCCTTCCATAACAGGCTCTTTGATCATAGGCAGAATGTGAGGGTAAGGCATCATAAGACTCTGGGCGTGGGTTCGTACCCACTTGAGATAAGGCTCAAGGGGGTGGAATTCTCGTGCCTCAGTGTCTTACTATCCACTTTGTTGGGCATCCTCCATGCTCGGATAAACCTTTGTCGAAGTCCTTGAGCGTCGTTGTCGAAGTCAAAAACCAAGCCAGGAATCAGCATATCATGAGGGCCATCCCTTCGGGCATACCCAAATTGCCTCATAGCTAAACAGGGGTTGTATGTAATGCCTCCCCTAATTCCTAGTAGTGGGACATTAGGGAATTCTCCGCAACGATCAATGATGATGACATTTTCTCTGGACCGAGAACACCAATGAACATCAGAATGTGTGAGAGTCATCAACCGTTGTGACCACCTTAAACCCTGCTCATTCTTCAAAACTGATTGGGGAAGGTGAGAAATAAACCACCTTGCTAGAAGAGGAGTACATCACATGAGAACACCTCTTTTCCTCATTGTTCGTGTGTGAAATAAGTGTAGGATGTCCCCAAGTAATGTAGGTAAAAGATTCCGAGAGATGAAAATTTTGACAGCATTCACATCTATAAGTTGATCAGGGTTTGGGAACAGGACCAACCCATAGATGAGAAGTGCTACAATCTCCTCAAAGGCTTGTAGATCTAGAGAATTCCAGCAGTCTTGTGCCTTCTCAAATAGGAACTTTGCCAAGAAACCCTTGACACCACTTCTGGTTTCCCAATGACCTTTGATATCAGATGGTTACAAGTGTAATTCTTGAGCAACATCTTCAGGCTTTGGTTCTTTTTCCGTACCGTTGTAGGGTAGTTGATGAAGAATAGGAATCCTTAGGAGTTGAGAAAATTCCTCCAAAGTAGGTACTAGTTGGTAATCAGGGAATGTGAAACAGTGGTGTAGGGGGTCAAAGAACTGGAAGAGGACTTTCACCATGTCTTCTTCAATGTTGGAGTTGACCAAGTTGAGAAGTCTACCATGTCTTTCACTGAAGAGAGAATTCTCTGGAATCTTGGAAGTAAGCTCCTTGATTTGAGGAGGGATTCTCACAAGGTTGACCTGAATAGTTTTCCTGCGAAGAGATTCCATGACCTACAAAACAAGAACAAAGATGAAGATCTAAACCCTTGAAATGGTTAGTGGATGCATATGATGCTTTATGATGTTCATGATGTATGCACAAGCATATGTACAAACAAGTCACACAAGATCCTAGTTTCAGGCTTGCATGGGGTTTCATAGGTAAGTACCCTCTTGAAGTTAGTTGGCTCAACATGTCCTATAAATAGTAACTGGGTTCTAAGGAGCTCAATATCACTGGATTATTTTATATGTTCATTGTTTCAGTTTGGCCACTTAACTGGCGACCGAAATATTCCAAGAAAAACAACCCTTAATGAGTGTAGTATCGAGTATCTACCAACTTCGGACTGCACCAAAGCCGGTCATCTCACTACCCCTAAAAAAGGCCAAGATGGTAAAGTAAGGTTCTAAGAGTTCATTAGTGCTTCATGACATCACTCAGCGGCCCCGTATTCTCTTTGATTGACTCAAAGGCTATCGGTACTCACAAATATGTCGCACTAATATAGCTATTGCTTCAACCATGTCGGTATACCCCGCACAGTTTCTACAACGTATTGCTATTTACCTATGAATATTTCCCAAAAATCTGGGTGGAGGATTCAAACCCAAACAAGAGAACCAAATGTAAAGCAATCAAAGCAATCAAGATAAGCATGCAAGGGTGATCTAAACCCTAAGGTTACTCCACTTTTAGATTTATTTTCCCCAGCAGAGTCGCCAGTTCTGTGATACGGTGGGAGAACTGACTTAGGATTTTGCGTTTGTGTTCGCAAATGTTTCGGTTTAGCAAGAGTCGCCACCGACTTTTTATTTTATCCTAAGGAAATGTCAAAAAGCACAGGAAAGACCTTTGAGATGTTTTCTTGGGTTCGGGGAGTAGATTATGAAAAGGGAAGGTGCAAGCACCCTTTTCATCCATGGTTATCCATGGGCTCTTAGTTACTTGTTTAGATCACTTGCTTTTCTTTTCCAATTGTTTGAAATGGTGCTTTGTGTATGGTTTTGAAAGGTGTTTTGAAAAGAGGACATCGTTGTGGCAACCTTTGTAATGATTCTTGTTTGAATGTATACAAAGGTGTTTTTGTCTTTTGAAAAGATTTCAATGTTTGAAAGTTTGATTTGGGAAATGTTTTGAAATTGTGTTGTGAAGTGTGTTTGAAAATAGAAAGGATGTTTTTGCAAGCTTTTTGATCAAGTAACTAAGAGCTATCTACCCTATTTTACTCAAAGATCTTTGCTAATGTTTTTAACCCTTTTGATAGTGTTGTTTCACCATTGCATTTGGTGAACAACCTTGTGTTAGGATGTTAAACGGGACAGGCACGGGTCATCGTATTGACCACGATAGCAATTGTGTCAAGTATCTTTGGCAAATTTTTGAGGGACTTGATCATTTTTATTTAGGCAACCAAGACAGCGTCATCGAGGGACTATGATCTTTTGTTTTGTTTTTGTTTTGCCAAAGTACCCAACATGCATAACATGGCCCATTTTTGAAGGCAACAAGTGGATTGTAACCCTAGGGGTGCAAGTGTGCATTGTGTTTGATTTTCATGCATTTTTGTCTTTGATTAGGTCAAACTATTTGTTGATTTGGATTTTTGCATACAAACCCTAATTCTCTAATCATGGCATAATTGAAAGCGTAAAGTGAGAGAATTAAAATTCTAAACTATTACAACATAATTATGGGGATGGAGGTACAATTTTTGAATGGATGTATTTGACAAGAAATATAAACCCTAGTTTACTGTTACATCCAAATTGAATCGCAATGCATAAATATTTAAGTGGACAATATTTAAATAGAGAAAATAAATAAATATCAAATAATATGAAGTATGCGAAAAAGGTCTTTGTTCATTTAAGTATATAAAATATTTAAAGTAAAAAGTAAAGAAATAAATAAAAGATTTATTTTAATTGTTTAAGGGGAAAAATCCTAATTTCTTTAAGAAAATAAAGATATTATATTATTGATATACAATAAAATATATTAATATGTATAAGCATAAAATATACTTAAAAAAGTATTTTTTTTAGTATAAATAATAATAAAAGTAAAAATGTAATATTTTTATATTTTATTCTAAAGTATTTAATAAAATAAAAGTATATATATATATATATATATATATATATATATATATATATATATATATATATATATATATATATATATATATATATATATATATATATATATATATATATATATATATATATATATATATATATATATTGAATATGTACAATATAAAATAAAATATGTACAAAAATAAAACATATTCAAGAAAATATTTTTAGTATGAATAAAAATAAAGAACAAAAATAAAAGTATTATTTTCAAGTTTAAATAAATTATAAAATTATTCAAATGTTTTTTTTTTTTGTTAGAAAAATTAAAATAAAATGCCAAATAAATGTGAAAAAATTATGGAAATATTTTTGAGCATTTTTTATGTTTGGAAATAAATAAACAAAATCAAAAATGAAAACAAAAGTGCAAAAATATGAAAATACAAGAAATTGGGCCAGGGGGTGCAAAAATGAAAATGGGAGGTATCAAAAGTAAGCCAGGCCAAGCCCAGCCCAAATCTTCATATTCAACCTCCAGCATTTTGAAAAAACGCGCGCGCCTGTACAAACTTGGGACATCCTGTATACGTGATCTATTGCAAAAACACACAACATCAAACTTGTAGAGAATTTCAAGACGATTCCAACCATATAAACAACTTGTTCTAACTCCCAAAGACCAGAGAGAATTTCTCTGGCCCTAAAATCTGACCTAGTTTTTTCAGCATGTTCATGGATGAAATTCTCCTAGCACACTTGATATAAATGAAAACTGAGCATATGTACAATTTCATGGCAATAAACACTACATTTTTTATTCACAAACCTAAGGCTAAATGTTCCTAAATAGAGAGATAGAAAGTGAAGAAAAACTTGTTTCAGTTGGATTCGTGTAGGGCAATGTAGTGCTTTTCAATAAGGCTTGAGATGTCTGATAGCTTTCCTGAACTTCACTTGACCTTCTCCAATAGCTAGCTTGCCTTGAATGTCCTTGAATCAGTCTATAGAACTCAACCTGCACAAGCTCAAAATGAAAATGGTGAACACTGTAAATGGAGTTACAGTTGGTATTTGAGGTTTGGGATAGCTTGAGTGAGTTGAATGGAAGGTGTTTGAAGCAAATTGGGGCAAAACGCACGAGCCAAATGAGCTATGGCACTCAAGTTGCAGAACCTGCCCTGTTTTGCCAAAGGAATGTGATTTCTGGCTATGGGGTGTTTTGGGGCTCAAGCAATCGTGTTTCTAGCTTAAAGGGGTGTGAGAAAGATGTTCAATCTGTTTGTGTAAGTTCACCTTGGCTTGTTTTCAAGTTCTCAAGTTTTTGACAAGTTTCTTGTTTTTGAAGTAAGAAAGTGGAAGGGAGGTTATAGGCCTGTATAGGCTATCAAATATGCTTGCATACATTTACCTTGGCCCCTCTGATTTGTGGATTTGTTTTTCTGCAAGAGATCTTGGACCAATGCTCAAGGATTGTTGGTTTGACATAAAGCATACTTAAGCAAAAATGGAAATTTGCCTTTATCTACTTAGGGCTTAGTTTTGTGTACAATGTCCAAATGACCAAAACAAAACCTTAGACTGATGGATTTGCATTTAATTATGGAGTGTGAAGTGGTTTAGAGGCCTGCAAACTAGTGTAAGGCATGCTGATTTGAAAATGCAACTTGTATGATCATGAATATGCCATGGATGAAAAGTGACTTTTTGCCAACTTCAAGCCTTCGATTCTCCCTAACCACAAATGTGTTTGAGGAGTTCTTGGACAATTTGGAAAGCTTGTAACATGCTATATAATCCATCTTTTAAATGAAACTTGAGAATCCAAGTGGAACTATGTGAAAAATGGCCAAGAAGATAGGTTAAAATCCTACCTAAACTAGGGTAAAATTTCACTAAGTTAAAAGTTTTAGGGACCCTTGTTCCAAAAATCATAATTTGAGATACATACTTCTTTTGGGAAACCTTCGTGAATAAAAGTTGTATACTTTGTGGAGGACTAAAACTTTTCATGTTGGAGGTTTTGTTTGAATCCATTTGCGTCATGGTGAAAATGTGGGGCAAAGTTAGGAAAAATTAAGAAAATTTCATAACTTAGAAAAATTTTAAGTTATGAAATTTTTCAATTTCAAACCCTAATTTGCAATTTTGGGTTTCTTGATGAACAAGTTTCACAATTTGACACATCTTGATGAAAAATGACCCTTGGAACTTGATTTTGACCAAAAAGTCAAAGTTTGACTTTTCAGTGTACAGTTAAATTTTGATCAGTTGACTGAAAAATTCATCTATCAATCCCATGCATTTGAGATCTTTTGAACTTGTTGAATAGGTCAAAATGATGTCATTGAGTCCTTGAGTCCATGGTTGAACCTAATTTTCCATTGGCTAGGTCAAAAAGTCAGAAATTTCCTTTGTACAGTCAAAACCCTAAAAATGACCATTTTGCCCTTTTGGTGATCTGATCAAATTTCTTGTGGAGTTGTGGTCCAAACTTGATCCAATGGTTCATATGAGTTCATAATGTTGACGTGAGTCAAAATTCATGAGGTTTGACTATAGATTGGCCACAATTGACTTTTTCCCCAATACAGTTGATTTCTAGGTCAACTGTCCAATTGATTGGGCAAAAATTTGATTCAAGGCTTGAAACTTGGTATGAGCAATCTTAGAGGTCCAACATGAAGTATGAAAGTCAATTTGAGCATTGAAGGTCCAAAAATCCTTATGCAAACTCAAACCCTAGTTTAGGTCATCAATGCAAGGAGATGTCTTGAGCAGTGCAAACCCAAGCTTGGTCTTGAGTTCAAAGATCCTTGTGAGGGGAAATGTTGATAAAATGAGAGGGCAAATTTTGGGGTACAACAATGAAGATAGAAGTTCAATAAAAATACCTCTAAACTGGAAATCGTGAAATGCAAATGAGCTTGATTCAAGGTGCTGTAATGATCGGGTTAGCTTCCTCAAGTTCCCAGGAAGCTAATGCAATGGTTTGCCTGAGCAATGGATGGCTAGAATGGTCTCGAGAAGTCAAGTTGCAGACCTCTGTTTTTGGTTATGGAGGATGGTGATGGAGATGTTACAGTTCCAAACCAAGGACAGGTGTTGTACCCCAAAATTTTCCCTCTCATATTTCTCAAAACATTGCAAGGAAAATTTCCAAGTGGCTCAAGATTGCTCAAGAGTTGGACAATCAAGCTATCTCCTAAGGCAGTCAACCCCAAATTAGGGTTTTGTGTTGCATCAAGATCCTTGAGTCCAAATGACCTTAAATGCTCCCCAATGTCCTAATGTGTTCTCAAGGTCATCCATGTCAAGTTTCAAGCCTTGCAGAGGAAGTTTGCTCAGTCAAATGCTCAAAGGGTCCAAAAATCGATTGTGCTAGGGCAAAAGTCAACTGTGACCTATAAACAGTCAAACTTCAAGATTTTTTGTCAAAATTCTCATTTTTAAGTATATTTCATCATTTGATCAAGGGTTGATCATGATTCATCAAGGATTGCCCAAAATTCATCAAGACTCAAAAGTTGCTAAATTAGGGTTTTGTAGGAAAAGTCAACTCAACTTTGACCAAGCATAACTTTCTCATACTTTATGAGAAATGACCCATCCAAAGCTCATTTTGAAGAGGATGCAATTACCTACAATCCATCTTCATACCCCAAGATCATAAAATGCACTCACAAGAAGTTATGAATTTGGACATTATAGGAAATTTTTAAAAGTCAACAAAAACACCATTTTTGCCAAAGCTTATAAGTTGAGCATAGAATATCAAATTGAGATGAGACCAAAAGCGTTGGTTAGAGGACATCTTAATATTTCTAAAAATTCCAAGAACACCTCCAAAAGTTCAAAATTGAAGAAGTTATGCATTGTTGAAGTTGGGCATTTTTGCAAAATTGCCAAAAGTCAACTATCCCAAAAACATCAAATTTTGTCAAATGGGCCCATTCTTTTCCACTTGATTTGAGCTTGCATCATTGTCCACGTGTCCTAGCTTCAGCCATGAGCCCATATCTTATTTTTATTATTTTATTTGATTTTTTATTGAATTATTTCATTTTAAATCAAATTAAATAAAATAAAATCCAAACTTTGATTACCTAAGATCTTTTTGGTTGTTTCAGGTCTTAATTATCATCATGATCATCATCAAAATTCGTATCAAGCATATCATGTACAAAAAGATGGAGATTTGATAAATTTTGCAAGCTTTAAAGAGGAAATCAAATCACATTACAATGCATTGATTTAGAGAGATTCCATCCATATTTGTTACCCTAACACATTGTATCATACATAAGCAAGAGAGGCACACGAAAATAGGGGTTAGAGGCTGCAAGCATAGAGAGAACAAAACTTGAAAAAAGTGGTAAAAAGCTTGAGATCAAAATCGTGCCTAGAGGTGTTTTCAGAAGCCAAGAAGCATCCCAATCGATTCATGGACGTTCACTGAAGCGAAACCAATCCAAAGCAAGTGTTCTCACACACCACAAAGCGCTGTAAGTGTCACGCGATTCCCTTCTGTACATGGTTTCATATTTCAAAAATTATGCATTGTTACACTGAATTAATGACATATTTGTAATCAACAGATCATTTCCAAGCCTTTTGCATTATTTGATTTCATTTATATGCTTTGTGGTGCAAAACACCATTGTTAGGGTTTTGCTTCTTGTTTTAGGGTTTTTTGTTTCAGATAAAATCAGCCTTAATAATGGCTACAGGCATGACCGGAAGAGGAAGACGAATGCAACCATGGCCTTGGAATGAATTTATGTAGCCTGAGATGAATTTTAGGAATGGCCTATGCTTTTAGCTGCTGATTCAAATCCGCATGTAACTTTGTTACAGGCCTGAGGACAAGGACGAGATCGTGTCTTCCTCTGATTGGTCGGTTCAAATAATTCGCGCGTGTTTTTGTTTGCTGGCATATTGACTTGCTTGTGTATATTATAATTGTTTTGTATATTACTAACGAATGAAGCAAAGCGTCCCAGTGGAGAGTGTGTCCATCCAACATCCAACAGGACCTGGGTTCGAATCCCAGGTCCCCTAGTTTCCATTTATTTTTCTTCTTAAGGTGATTGTGTGCAGATCCAAGCGCGAAGCCTATCATACACCCTCAAGCATCTGATGGCCAGATGGCCATAGGCCAAATCTGGTGGCCAGAAGTTGATGGTCTACCATTGACCAAGTCAACGTGCACCCACCAGATCTCACAACGTCAGCAAAGGGCCAGCTCGTTTGGGCCTCAGGATTGCTTCTCAAACACCCTTTTCAAGCCCATACCCTTTCTCTCTTTCTATTATTTATTTGTTTATTTGTTTTATTATTTTTATTTTCACAAACTAACCAATTAAAATTCGTTTCTTTAAAATTAAAACCACAAAATATTTTCTTTATTTAATCAAATTTTAATTTTTATCTTTATTAATAAACACTAATTAAATTAATTTAGAATTTTAACTAGAATAACTTTCACATTTTTGTAAATAATTAAAATTAACTTAGACTTAATTAGGTTTTTACTAACATTGATTATTTTATTTTTCTTTCTTAAAATAACAAAATCCCAAAAAAATATATTTTTTTATTAATTTATTTATTTATTTAATTTAGTAATTAATTTAGAGTTATTTCTTTCTTAAAAATAAAAAACAACAAAATATATTTTCTTTAAATCAAAAGGGTCAAAACCCTAGAAGTTTGCGCTCGATTTAATTTCCCGCCGCGATTTATTTATTCTATCCAATAATGTACTTGCCTCCGGTTTGTAATAGTTAATAGGACTTTTATTTATTTTTTACCGCTTTATTTATTTTTAAAGGGTTTGTCTTTGGCGATGTAAATACCCGACGCCTTGTAATTTAAATTCCGCATTTAATTTCCGCAACTTATGAACTGTTAGATGTTTGATAATAGGGATACATGACAAGACTGAATGTTTTAACCTAAAATCAACTTAGATCACCCTTAACATGTACAAAGATAAAATTAACTGAAAATGACACACTCGCACATGCGCACTCTTAGGGTACACCCCACTTGGTTGCCTTCGTACACGGTCATTAAGTATAGGTCACTTTAGAGGTCGCCCTCTTGTCCAAAGATCATAGTCGCCTCGAAATGGTTGCCTCGGATACTGTTGCCTCAAACAAATGATCTAAGACATTAGGGTTACCGCTAAGGCGTCCTAACATTGCTTTGGTGACCGTAAGTACCTAAATTCGAATTGACCCTTAAACTCCAACGACGGTGCTACCTACTCATCAATAGTGGGATAACATTGTCTAAAGGAAGATAACATAGAACGATTCCTTTTTCGAGTAGGTAGATGGTTCTTAAGTACTTGCTCTTTCAAAAAACAAAATCTTTTTCACTTACACTTTTTCGAACAAAGTTTTCAAAAACACTTCATACACTCTTGAGGACAGAAGCAAGAGTTAAATCGAAGTTTTCAAAACAAAAACTTTTTCAAACCCACAAGCACAAAGAAAGCAATATTTTGAAAACAATATGAGCAAGTACCTAAGAGCCCGTGGATAACCACGGATAGAAAGGGTGCTAACACCTTCCCTTTCTGTAATCTACCCCCCGAACCCGAGAAATATCTCGAAATAGGAATTTTTATGTGCTTTTTTCCTTTCCTTGTTGGATAAAATAAAAGTCGATGGTGACTGTGATACGGTGGGAGAACTGACTATGGTTTTGCGTTTGTTTTTCGCAAATGTTTCGGTTGAGCAAGAGTCGCCACCGACTTTTTATTTTATCCTAAGGAAAGGTTTAAAAAGCACAGCAAAAACCTTTGAGATTTTTCTTGGGTTCGGGGAGTAGATATAGAAAGGGAAGGTATTAGCACCCTTTCTATCCATGGTTATCCATGGGCTCTTAGGTACTTGCTTAGATCAACTTGCCTTGGTTTTCAATTGTTTGAAATGGTGCTTGGTGTGTGGTTTTGAAAATTTTTTGAAAAGATGCCTTGTATAGGCTACCCTTGTAACAATTCTTTACTCGAATGTTTTACAAAAGGTGTTTTGTCTTTTGAAAAGATGTTTCAAGGTTTTTTTTGAAAGTTTGTTTTGAAAGTGTTTGTGAAGTGTGGTTTGAAAATAGGTAAGTATTTTCTTTGCAAATTGACAAGTACCTAAGAGTTATCTACCCTAAAGTTTTCTCAAAGATTCTTGTTATGTTTTAAACCTTTTTGACAATTTTGTTCCACCATTGCATTTGGTGGACAACCTTGTATTAGGAGGTGAAAGGGACGGGCGTGGGTCATTGTTTAGACCATAATTGCAATAGTGTTAAATGTCTTTGGGCAATTTTTCTTTGAAAGGGATTTGATCATTTTAGGCAACTTTTTGAAAGCGTCATCGAGGGACTTATGATCATTTGATTGTTTGTTTTACCCAAAGAAACCCAACATGCAATATGGCCCAATTATTTGAAGGCAACAAAGTGGAATACCCTAGGGGTGCAAGTGTGATATGTGTTGTCCATATTTCATGCTCATTTATCTTGAAATTAGGTCAAGCTATCTTGTTCTTTTTATTTGCATACAAACCCTAACTCTAGCATGGTATGTTTAGAAAGTGTTAAAGTGCGAAATTTAAATTCCTACACTATTACAACACAATAATATGGGGAGGGGGATACAAATGTTCAAATGGGGGGATATTTAGACAAGAAATTAAATCTAGCTATTACATCATTTTCTTTGAATATTTACAATATGATTAAAAGCATAAATTAAATAGAAATAAAACAAATATGCAAGAATGCAAAAAGAATTTTTGTATGTATGAAAAAAGTATTATTTATGTAAAATAAAAAAGAAATAAAAAAGGCATTATTTTTGGAGTATTTTCATATTTAGGGCAAAACCCTAATTTTAATCAAAAGGGTATTAATTATTTAATATATATAATATTTACTATTTATATACAAAGAATAAAATAAAAATGAAGTATATTTATAAATAAAAATGTATTTTTTAATGTTAAATATTAATAAAATAAAAATATGTATATTTTTGGTATTTTATTCTAGGTGTACTAATATATATATATATATATATATATATATATATATATATATATATATATATATATATATATATATATATATATATATATATATATATATATATATATATATATATATATATATATATATATATATATATATATATATATATATATATATATATATATATATATATATATATATATATATATATATATATATATATATATATATATATATATATATATATATATATATATATATATATATATATATATATATATATATTATTTACAAAATATATTAAATATGCACAAAATAATAATATCTAATTTTTTATAAAAAAGTATTTTTTTATGCAAAATGTTTCAAAAGGGAAAAATGAAATAAAAATCAGAAATATAATATGTTTACATTATTTTTTCTAATATTTCTAAATAATAGTATATATATATTTATGTATAAATGTCCATATAAACAAATAAATACTTAAAAATGCAAAAATGGTGTAAAAATGATTTTTCAAGTTTTAAACATTATTAGAAAAAATAAATGAGTCAAAATAAAAAAAACACTAAATCAAACAAATGGGCTCAGGGGGGTATGAATCACAAAACATGGTGTAAAAAGCAGAACCAAAGCTGGCCCAGCCCATGAGGCACCTTCTTCAACCTCTGAACAACATTATTCAAAAAAACGCGCGCCTTGTTCTACCATCCAAACATCCTGATTCCTGGCTTATTAATGAAAACTCATAACATAAAAAATGTTCAGCATCAAGAGACGAATCCAACCATATGCAGAACTTGATCTAACTCTCTAAGATGAGAGAGAATTTCTTCTCCCCCAAATCCTGACCTAGATTTTCTTCCATGTTCAGACTCAAAATTCTTGCAACACACATAATATAAATAAAATCTAATTATATGGGCATGTTCAGGGCAAGAAAGCTTGAGAGGAATGAGAGATGGCACTCAAACTGCAGGCCCTGCCCTGTTCTTGCAGTTTGAAGGTGATTCTGGGATTGGGAGTGTATGAGGGATGTTAGGGTCGTGTACTAGCTTGGTTGGGATGTCCTGGATGTGTTTCACAAATTTGCTTAAGTGCTTGTAAGCTGATATGAGAGTTGTCCTACCAAATGCCAAGTTACTTACACTTTAAGCAACAAATGCCCAAGTTGTGTTCTAGGTCAGTAGAGGTCCCCTAATGTGCTGCATAATCTCTCCTTGATCAGAGTGTTTTGCTCATAATCTTGTGCCAATTAGATCTCATCTGTACCTCTTGGATTTTCAATTAGACATAAAGCTTGCTTTTTTCAAAAATGGATAAAGTGCTTTATCTATTTTGGGATTAATCTACTATGCAATGCTTGAATCCATAGAACATGGTCTTGGCACAAAGAGTTTGCATTAAATTTATGAGTGTTGAATGGTTTAAGGACCTGTAATCAAGGGGCATGCTGGTTTGAGAAGTTTGCACAAATTATGAACATGGAAAATAGCCAATTCAAAAGTGAGTTTTTGCCATATTGTGAAATTCGATTCTCTCAAGTTATGAGGTTGTTTGAGAAGTTCTTGGTCATTTTGGAAAGCTTGGAATGTTTACTACAATACATCTTTGAAATGCAAATTGAAATTCCAAGTGGAAGTGTATGGAAAATGGCCTTGAAGTTGGGTAGAAAACCTTGTCAAAATAGGTTAAAAATTCACTAAGTTAAGAATGGTTTAGTGCCCTTATTCAAAAATTTGTAACTTGAGATACAAGCCTCATTTGGGAAAACTTTGTGAATCAAAGTTGTAGATTATGCAACAAGCTACAACTTTTATGTTTTGACTTTTGTTTGAATCCAAATGAATCATGGTGAGAAAGTGGGGCAAAGTTAGGAAAAAATTAGGGTTTTTCATAACTTAGAAAAATTCTAAGTTATGAAAAATTCTCATTTCTAACCCTAATTTGCATTTTTTGATTTCTTGGTGAACAAGTTTCATGATTTGGCATGTTTTGATGAAAAATGAATCTTGACTCTTGATTTTGACCAAAAAGTCAAAGTTTGACTTTTCAGTATACAGTCAAAATTGATCAATTGACTGGGAAATTCAACTGTCAATCTTGTGCATTTGGGATCTTTTGAACTTGTTGAGTATGTCAAGATAATTCCATGGGGTCCTTGAGTCCATATGTGAGCTTGGTTTTCCATTGGCTAGGTCAAACAGTCAACCATTGCCTTTGTGCAGTCAAAACCCTAAAAATGACCATTTTGCCCTTTTGGTGATCTGATCAAATTTCTTGTGGAATTGTGATCCAAACTTGATCAAATGGTCCATGTGAGTTCATAATGTTGATGTGGGTCAATTTTCATGAGATTTGACTGTCAATTGGCCACAGTTGACTTTTTCCCCAATATAGTTGATTTCTAGGTCAACTGTCCAATTGACTTGGCAAAACTTGGAATCAAGGCTTGAAACTTGATATGGATAAACTTGGGAGTCCAATATGAAGCAAGAAAGTCATCTTAGGCATTTTAGGTCAAAACATCTTTGTGCAAACTCAAACCCTAATTTGGGTCAACAATGCAAGGAGAAGTCTTGAGCAGATGAAACCCTAACTGGATCTTGATCTCCAAGGACTTTGTGATGAGAAATCAATGAAAAATGGGAGGGCAAATTTTGGGGTACAACAGTTGCCCCTGTTCAATCTTCTTGAATCCGAAGAGTTAGATTGGCAAGTTTGCCTTTCGTGACTCGAGGGTAAAAGGAGATTGGACACTAGGGTGCCCGGAAATTTGCACTTGTCAAAGCAATGGATGCGGGAATGGGCTTAGAGATTCCATTTGGAGATGGGATTAACGATGCCATCTGGAAGAGTGACAGAAACTTGTCAGGGATGGGCTTACAGACGCCATCTGGAAATGAATATCAGAAAGGTGTCCATGTTTAGGACCATCTTTGAACTGGGGTCTGAATAAGCAATAGATTGACATCCGTATTTGGAGGCATCCGTAAACTGTTTTCAGAGGTTGAGAAGAGTCTGAACAAGCGATAGATTAACATCCGTTGTTGGGAAGAATCCATAAACTGTTTTCAGAAGTCTTGAAGTTGAATAAGCAATAGAGCAGCATCCGTTGTTGGGAAGCGTTCGTAAACTGTTTTCAAAAGTCGTGTCTGAACAAGTGATAGATTAACATCCGTTGTTGGGAAGAATCTATAGACTGTTTTCAGAAGTCTAGAGAAGAGACTGAACAAGAGATAGGTTAACATCCGTTACTTGGAGAACCCGTAAACTATTTTTAGAAATCTTGAAGTTGAATAAGCGACAGAGCAGCATCTGTTGTTGGGAAGCGTCCGTAAACTGTTTTCAAAAGGTTGCATCTGAACAAGTGATAGATTAACATCCGTTGTTGGGAAGAATCCATATACTGTTTTCAGAAGTCTTGAGAAGAAACTGAACAAGCGATAGGTTAATATCCGTTACTTGGAGAACCCGTAAACTGTTTTCAGAAATCTTGAATTTGAATAGGAACCGGTGTAGGGTTGCTTGATGATGAGCCCGTGTAAAACTGCATCTGAAATTTGTTAAGGATAGCTTTTTATTCTTATCCTGAAAAGGACAAAACGTTAGCTAAACACAAAATTATGTTGCATGAAATGTATGATGCAATATATGTTATATCAATGTTTATGGTATGAATGTAATGAATGCGCATGTAAGCTGATGAGCTGTCTTGCTTGGGACAGATGAATCCTGGATGGCTGAAGATAAAAGCATCCTGACTGCTGCCGGGAAGAACAATTCCTTGGCTATTACTGGGGAACAAGGAGCTTGGGCTGTATACCAAGCCTCTGGGGAATTCCTGATGACTTCTACCGGGGAGTACCAATCTAGTAGACTCATGTCGGGGATGCAAGACTTAGAATCTTCAGTTTGGCGGGAAGCATCTCTGGCGACTTCACTGGGGAACTCAAGATTTGTTCTTCTAAAACTCTGTAGGGAGAAGGTTCATTAGCCTGGCTTCGCTGGGGATTCTGAAACTTAAACTCTGAGGGGAATTGAATTCCTAAGGACCTTTTGGCTGGGGAATTGCAAAGATGAGTTACGGCTGGGGAATTTTGATGAACTCCGCTGGGGATAGGAAGAATTTTGGCGAGCGCGATCTTCCGTGATTGTTAGCTGAGGATAACCCAGTTATAAGGCCTTGTGAGGAATAACTTTGAATAAAACTTGGGAGAGACGTCTGTACTCTGCGGGGGGATAAGCTTCCAGAATCTACTGGGGATAAGCTTCTAAACTTGCTAAGGATATGGATTCCAAATCTCCCGGGGGTTTCTTTTGAAAGGGTATCAGGTTATCCAACTGTACCTTCGACCTATCAGTAATCCTCTTTCTTGGTTCATAAGGAAATGATTATGTTCAAATGCATATGCCTATTTAACAAAACATTGGACGTTTCTCAAAATAAAACAAATAGTGCAAGAGAAAAGAAAAGGAAATGACACAAATTTCTGGGAAAAGTATTTGTATTGATTTTCTATGAGTATATTTGTACAAAGGAGACAATCATCCTAGTAAGATGATTTTGTCGTAAATATTTTGAAAGGTTTATACAAAATAAGGATGGCTATGTGAAATAATTCCATGGGATTCCATTCCGCTATAGCTTTCACAACTCTGAATATCTGTCCATTCAATGCTTCGCTTGATGATGACTGGATTGATCAGAAGCCTGGAACCGGCTGATGAAGAGATTGTCTTTGAAGTGATCCGATGAGACATAGTCATACGCTTTAATTCCCTAACTTTTGCCTGAATCGCCCTTTCGGGTTTTCGATCCACCGGGAAACCCCTTTTTGCCCAAGCCGCCCTTTCAGGTTTTCGACTTGCCGGGTGTACAGATTTTTTTTGTTTTTATCCCTAATGTTTTGCCTGAACCGCCCTTTCGAGTTTTCGGTTCACCGGGATGCCCATTTTTGCCCAAGCCGCCCTTTCGGGTTTTCGACTTGTCGGGTCATTTTATGCGTAGTATCTTTTGACTATGTCTGCGTTCGCAGGGTGCGGCAAATCGTCGCCGTCCATGGTGGTCAGAATCATTGCACCACCAGAAAATATGCTCTTGATCACAAATGGTCCTTCATATGTAGGAGTCCATTTGCCCCTGGGATCACTTTGCGGCAAGATAATCCGCTTTATTACGAGATCTCCGACTTGATATACTTGACGTCTGACTTTCTTATTGAAGGCCTTGATCATCCGCTTTTGATACGTCTGACCATGGCATATAGCAGCAAGTCGCTTTTCGTCGATCAGATTGAGTTGATCAAGTCGGGTCTGCATCCAATCATCTTCATTCAAACTTGCATCCTTCATAATCCTTAGAGAAGGAATCTGAACTTCCATAGGCAAAACAGCTTCCATGCCATAAACCAAAGAAAATGGGGTTGCCCCAGTCGAAGTACGTGCCGTCGTACGGTATCCATGCAGAGCAAACGGTAACATCTCATGCCAATCTTTGTAAGTGACTGTCATTTTCTGAATGATTTTCTTAATGTTTTTGTTCGCAGCTTCAATAGCACCGTTCATCTTCGGCCGATAGGGAGATGAATTGTGATGATAAATCTTGAACTGTTCACACAAAGCGGTGATCATTGTGTTATTCAGATTTGTACCGTTGTCTGTGATGATCCTGTCTGGAACACCATACCGACATATGAGATTTTGCTTGATAAAGCGGGCAACCACATTTTTAGTAACAGAGGCGAAGGAAGCTGCTTCGACCCATTTGGTGAAATAGTCAATGGCAACCAGGATGAAGCGATGTCCGTTGGAAGCCGTGGGCTTGATCTCTCCAATCATATCAATGCCCCACATTGCAAAGGGCCACGGAGCAGTCAGGACGTTGAGAGGAACCGGAGGGATATGAACTTTGTCAGCATAGACTTGACACTTGTGGCAAGTACGGGAATGTTGATGGCAGTCAGCTTCCATGGTAGACCAGTAATAGCCTGCCCTTAGGATCTTCTTAGCCATTGTATGCCCGCTCAAGTGAGTGCCAAATGTGTCGCTGTGTATATCAATCATGATCAACTCTGCTTCAGCTTTATCTACGCATCGGAGTAATACACAATCATGGCTTCGTTTGTAAAGGATGTCGTTGCTCAGGAAGAACTTAGCAGCGAATTTCCTTAAGAACTTCTTGTCATTTACAGAAGCTCCTTCAGGATAATCTCTAATCTCGAGATACCTCTAGATTTCATGGAACCAAGGTTGTTCCACTACTTCTTCGGTATTAATCTCGTGACAATGCGCGGGTTCATCCATTCGCTCGATGGTGATTTGGGGAGCCTCGTTATCCCAGTTGAGTTTAAACATGGAGGACATTATGGCTAGAGCATCTGCTAGCTGATTCTCTTCTCGCGGGAAATGCTCGAAGGTAATTTGCTCGAAATGAGGCAACAATGTCAGGACATGTTCTTTGTATGGGATAAGATTAGGATGCTTGGTATCCCACTCTCCTTTGATTTGACTGATAACCAAAGCCGAGTCCCCAAATACGATCAAAGATTTGATCCCCAAGTCTATAGCAGCCTTGAGACCAAAGATGCAAGCTTCATACTCAGCCATGTTGTTTGTGCAGCTGAAGCAAAGTCGGGCCGTGAAAGGTGTGTGACAACCTTCCGGAGAAATGAGTACTGCGCCGATACCATTTCCAAGTGCATTTGAAGCACCATCAAAGTATAGGGTCCATCGGGATCCCTTTTCGGTCCGTCATACGGTCCATTACCTTCAATGTTGTCCAAACTCATGATGTCCTCGTCTGGGAAGTCAAATCTCATGGGTTGATAATCTTCGATAGCTTGATGAGCCAGATGGTCAGCTAGTACACTCCCTTTTATAGCTTTTTGGGTGGTGTACTGTATGTCATACTCATTTAAGATCATTTGCCATCTAGCTATCCTTCCAGATAAAGCGGGCTTTTCGAAGATATACTTGATAGGATCCATTTTGGAAATCAACAAGGTAGTATGAGTCAACATATACTGTCTTAGTCGGCGAGCAGCCCATACCAAAGCGCAGCAAGTTTTCTCGAGCAGTGAGTAGCGAGTCTCACAGTCGGTAAACTTTTTGCTAAGGTAATAAATAGCATGCTCTTTTCGACCAGACTCGTCATGCTGGCCCAAAACACACCCCATTGAGTTATCCAAGACGGTCAAATACATGATCAATGGTCTTCCTTCAACGGGTGGCATCAGAATAGGAGGTTCTAGCAAATACTTCTTGATTCTATCAAAAGCAGCTTGGCAATCGTCGTTCCATTCAACTACCTGATCTTTCTTCAAGAGTTTGAAAATTGGCTCACAGGTAGAAGTCAGATGGGAGATGAATCTGGCAATATAGTTCAAGCGCCCCAAGAACCCTCTAACCTCCTTTTCAGTACGGGGAGCAGGCATCTCTTGTATTGCTTTTACTTTTGCGGGATCGACTTCAATGCCTTTGTTGCTTACAATGAATCCCAGGAGTTTACCAGACCTAACTCCAAAAGTGCATTTACTTGGATTCAGCCTGAGCTTGTATTCTTTCAACCTGGAAAACAGCTTTTCTAGATGTTCAAGGTGCTCTTCCTCTGTTTGTGACCGAGCTATCATATCGTCTACGTAAACTTCAATCTCATGATGTATCATATCATGAAATAAAGCTACCATGGCGCGTTGATAAGTTGCCCCTGCGTTCTTCAGCCCGAACGGCATCACCTTGTAACAGAAAGTGCCCCATTGTGTGACAAAAGTTGTTTTCTCCATATCCTCGGGGGCCATTTTGATTTGATTGTAGCCCGAGAATCCATCCATGAAGGAAAACACTTTGTGCTGAGATGTATTATCGATCAAGATGTCAATATGAGGTAGCGGGAAATCATCTTTAGGGCTGGCCCTATTCAAATCCCGGTAGTCCATACACATCCTGACTTTGCCATCTTTCTTAGGTACTGGCACAATGTTAGCGACCCATTGAGGATAGGACGTAACAGCCAGAAAGCCAGCATCGAATTGCTTCATTACTTCTGCTTTGATCTTTTCGGACATGTCGGGCCTCATTCGGCGAACTTTTTGCTTAATCGGCGGGCAGTCTTCTCTTGTGGGGAGACGATGAACCACGATGTCTGTGTCTAAACCCGGCATGTCTTCATAAGACCAAGCGAAAATTTCAACATACTCATTCAACAACTGTATCAGGCTTTCCTTGACATTCGGTTTCAAATTGGCACCCACTTGCACCTCCTTCCGGTCTTCCTCGGTCCCTAAGTTGACAGTTTCTAATGACTCTTCATGCGGTAAGATGGCCCTTTCCTCTTGTTGCAGAAGTCTGGCTAGTTCCCCGGGTACTTCACAACCTTCGTCATCTTCATACTCAGCTAGATTGACCAGATCTTCAGAGTTATTGAAATATATATAGCAGAATAGTCACCCCTGGAATCCGGAATGGATGGGTACCTGCATTGGTGAGTGTGGGTGTGTGTAAGGGATAGCCATCCTTAAACAAAAAATGCAAAAGGAAAGAAAATGAACATAAGCAGTTTATCAAATGAAAAACGTCCAATGAATCATTAAACATGGCATATGGATATGAAAAATAATCAAAACCCTTACAAGTGGACCTACATGCCCCGGGCAAGGCAGGAGGTGAAAAGATAGTGTACGGATTGTTTGAAAGTAAATATTACAGACCAAATGAGAAATGTTTAACAGATAAATTACTGATGAATAAAAGTGATGGGGACAAAGTCTTTTGCCTCCCAGTTGCTCAATCCTCCTTTGATAGTTGGATAAATCCACTCTTCAATGTTGCTCTCTTTGTCTTCATCCTCCAGAGCGTTGATTCCGTAGGGAGAAATTTTGACTGGCGCTCTTTCAATCTTCGACCGGCACATAGCTTTTTGGCATGCGGTAGTGAACCCTAATCCAAATTTGTCTGTCTTATGTGGAATGTCAGGTAACTGCCCCCATGCTGAATTCTTCCCTTCCTTGATTGCGGCCCTTGCGTCCTCCAGAGATGCCATCCTGGCCATCTGTCTCGGTGTCTCAGCTGCCAACTTTGCTACTGCTATTTCAGGAAGGACTTCTTCGAAATGTTGAAATGGTGTCTCAATGAACTCTCCTTCAACCTCGACATACCGGAAAGAATTTAAGTGGCTAATCATGTACTCTTCTTCACCATGGACAGTAATGATCTTTCCCTTGACTGGATATTTTAACATCTGATGCAAGGAGGAGGTGACTGCCCCAGCATGGTGTATCCAAGGTCTACCCAGCAAGCAAGAGTATGATGGATGGATGTCCATCACATAGAAAGTAGATTTAAACACCTCAGTGCCTATCTTGATGGGAATTTAAACCTCTCCATGGACCATTCTCTTCGAACCATCGAAAGCTCTGACAACAATATCACTCGGCTTCAATTCCAACCCTTCACAATCTAGTCGGTCCAAGGCCTTTTTAGGCAAAACATTCAGCGACGAACCAGTATCAACCAAAACATGTGCGAGAGTAGTTCCGCGACACTCGATTGAAATGTGCAAAGCATCATTGTGATTTCTTCCTTTAGGAGTTAGGTCGGCATCGGAAAACTCTAACCCATTGTCCGCAGTCAGGCTAGCCACGCAATTTTGAAATTGATCCGCAGAGGTTTCTTGGGGCACATGAGCTGCCTTCAGAAACTTTATCAGAGCTTTAGCGTGTGCTTCCGAGCAAAGTAGTAGTGCCAGCATGGATATCTTGGAGGGGGTTTTCCCCAGCTGTTCTACTACATCGTAATCACTTCTTTTGATTATCCTCAAAATCTCATCCATTTCCTTCTTGGAGGTTTCCGGGATAACTAAGGGTTGAGCCCTCGTCTTGACGGGCTCATCTTGGATTCCCTTACCTTTGTCAGCAGTGGTAGGAGAGACAGTACTAGGAACAACAACATCTTCAATCAAAGGAGTTCTAGCAGAAAGTTTTATTGGTGCAGGGACGACCTTGTCAGCTGATGAGGGTCCAAAGACTGCTCTCGGAGGGGTAATCTCTGGAGAAAATATTCTCCCGCTCCTGGTGATTTTGCTGGTGCCCGCAATGTTACTAATGCTGGCTTCTTCATCATCCGAACTTTCTTCAATTATTTCGATTTGTTTGATACCATGGTAGTAGACGTCACCGCCATAGTTCCAAGGTATCGTTTTCTCATAAACATAGGGAACAGGCCCTGGCATTGTTATCTTCAAAGGAACAGATTTCGTAGCTGGTGTAATCTTAACAGGCTTTTTGACGGCCTTGGAAAGATTGGCGTGAATGGTTATGATTGAGACATCTTCAGTATGAACTGGAACAGCAAAAACTTTTTCGAACAAAATTTGTCGACTATCCATAAGGCCTTGGATGCCTTTCTTCAGTAACGGACAATCAAGCGGCAGAGAGTAACAACAATAGCAGTCTTCCTTACATCCCGGGAAGATCCCGGCCCTCAACAGATTCAACTTAATGGTTAGCAATGGAGTAGTCAGATCGCTGACATCAGCAACGTACAAATCTTCTTCAATGGCATTGACATTTCGGCCGTGCTTCGGCATGGGTGCAGATATCACATTAGGCTTCTCTGGAGCGTCAAACTCTACCTCCTTAGCCTCTATCAGGTCTTGGATTTTATGCTTGAGTGCCCAACAATCATTGGTGTCGTGTCCAACACTGTCTGAATGGTAGGCGCATTTAGCATTAGCATGATAATGTGGAGAGGACGTATTCACATTCTTTGGCGCCTCCTTGATGGTGGCGAGATTCAACTTCAACAGATGGGGAAGCACTTGCGCTGGAGTCATATTAATACGGGTGAACTGCCGTTGTGGCCGTTCCACCCGTTGTTGATTTGGTCTGGCCTGGTTATAACGAGGCTGCTCACTTGGAGTGTTTTGAATCATTACGGCCCCCACAGTTGGCCGACGCTCTGTCTTCCCTGATCTTCTCTGAGAATATACCTTAGCTGTTTCCTTCTTAAAAGGCTTCTTCTCAACACTTGCAGCAACACCCTTCTGAATCTTTCCTGACTTGATGCCGGCTTCTATTGTCTCGCCTGTTAAGATCAAATCGGTAAACCCCGCGGAAGAGTTACCAATTAGATGATTGAAAAATGGCCCAGATAGGGTCCCAAGAAACATATCAACGAGCTCTCAGTCGGTTAAAGGAGGCTGCACCCTGCCAGCCAAATCTCTCCATTTTTGTGCATATTCTTTGAATCCCTCGCTTGTTCCTAGTGACATACCCTGAAGTTGGGTACGAGTAGGAGCAAGGTCAGAATTATACTGGTATTGTTTGTAAAAAGCGGTGGCCAAATCTTCCCAATTTCGGACGCTGGTTCCCTCTAGCTGATAAAACCACTCCAACTTAGCTCCCGAAAGGCTGTCCTGAAAGAAATGAATCCAGAGGTTTTTATCTTCCGTATAGGGTTGAATCTTTCTCACGTAGGACCTAAGATGCATTTTTGGACAGGACAGCCCATCATACCTCACAAACACTGGCACTTTGAATTTTGGGGGAATCACAATCCCGGCAACCAAACCCAAGTCTTCAAAATCCAAACCCGGTACTCTTTGTAATTCCATGGCGGCCAATCTGTCTTCTAAACCCTTGTATTTATCATCAGCTGGAGGGTATTGCTGGTCGGAATAATCTTCATCCTCTTCAACCTCTTCTTCTTCCGCATCAGACTCGGAAGGCACCGCAGCTCCATCTCTTTTACTAGTCCCTTCATCAGAAGTAGGAGGAAATTCTAACACTCTCCGAGCTTCTCCGTCAAATCTTCTCCCCAAAGTAGCCACCCCAATCCTCTTTTTCTTCTTTTTTACTGGGTCCTTATTCCCCAATTGAGTCTTGATATCCTCCTGACCCTTAGCCAAGGTCATCAGGAGTTGCTGGAACTGTGCATTCTGAGCTTGTAGGTCTTTGACTGTTTGCTCGAGATCCATCCTACTGAAATAAACAGTAGACAGATAAGGAAACCTGGCGTGAGACCTGCTTATGCACATGATGATTGGTATGCTTATGTATGCAATGCATTCAAGGATTTAGAACATTCAAAATTGTTGCAAACAAAGAAAAACGCACGTCATATTAATAAGAAGAAATTTGTTAGTACATAAATGCCCCTTGGGCCAAATATTACAAAATAACTTCTTAAGGCAAAAAGACATTGCGCATCCTCTTTGGTGCGATGTAGGTGTTGAGGGCCTCTTGCTCATAGAGTCGGCGGGTAAGCTCTAGAACCTTCTTCTCACTGGCGTAGAAGCTAGCTTCAAAAGTATTTCGTTCCTCCTTGAGCTGAATCCAACTTTTCTGCATTTCCTCCCACGATGTAGGCATGTCTGGATGTAGGATGGTGTAGGGGACCTCTCCTTCCTTGACGGGCTCTTTAATCACAGGGAGAATATGAGGATAAGGCATCATCAGACTTTGGGCTCGGGCTCGTACCCACTTGAGATAAGGCTCAAGAGGGATGGAGTTCTTGTGTCCCAGAGTCTTGCTATCAACCTTGTTGAGTTTTCCCCAAGCTCTGATGAATCTTTGGCGAAGTCCTTGCGCATCATTGTCGAAGTTAAAAACTAGGTCAGGAATCAACATGTCATGAGGGCCATCCCTTCGTGCATATCCAAATTGCCTCAAAGCTAGGCAAGGGTTGTAGGTGATACCTCCCCTAATTCCAAGTAAAGGAACATTAGGAAACTCTCCGCAACGATCGACGATGATGATATTTTCTCTGGACCGAGAACACCAATGTACATCAGAGTGAGTAAGAGTCATCAACCGTTGGGACCACCTCGATCCTTGGTCATTCTTCAGGACAGATTGTGGAAGGTGCGAAATAAACCACCTTACAAGGATAGGAGTACAGCACATGAGAACACCCCTCTTTCTCATTGTTCGTGTGTAAAATGAGTGAAGAATGTCCCCAAGCAATGTTGGTATTGGATTTCTGGACAAGAAGATTTTGACGGCGTTGACATCTACCAACTGGTCAGGATTTGGGAACAAGACCAACCCATAGATAAGGAGTGCCACAATCTCTTCAAAGGCTTGTAGGTCCAATGAGTTCCAACATTCTTGTGCCTTCTCAAACAAGAATTTTGCTAAGAATCCTTTGACGCCGCTTCTGGTTTCCCAATGCCCCTTGATGTCAGATGGTTGTAGATGTAATGCTCGAGCAACATCTTCTGGCTTTGGTTCTTTTTCCGTACCATTGAAGGGTAGTTGATTAAGGATAGGAATTCTCAGGAGCTGAGAAAACTCTTCCAAAGTGGGCACCAACTGGTAATCAGGGTAAGTGAAACAGTGGTGAAGAGGGTCAAAGAACTGGAATAGCACTTTCATCATGTCTTCCTTAATGGTGGTGTTGACTAGGCTGAGCAGTCTACCATGTCTTTCACTGAAGAATGAATTTTCCGGAATTCTTGAGGTGAGCTCCTTGAGTTGAGGAGAGATTCTCACAAGGTTGACTTGAATGGTATTTCTGCGAGGAATTTCCATGTCCTACAAAACAAGAACAAAGATGAAGATCCAAAACCCTTGAAATGGTTAGTGAATGCAGATGATGTTTTATGATGTTTATGATGTATGCACAAAACATATGTACAAGCAAATCACACCAAACCCTAGTTTCAGGCTTGCATGGGGTTTCATAGGTAAGTACCCTCTTGAGTGTAGTTGGCTTAAAAACCTGTCCTATAAATAGTAACCGGGTTCTAAGGAGCTCAATATCACGGGATTGTTTTCATTGTTCATTGTTTTGGTTTAGCCACTTAACTAGCGACCAAAATATTCCAAGAAAACAACCCTCAATGAGTGAAGTATCGAGTATCTACCAACTTCGGACTGCACCAAAGCCGGTCACCTCACTACCCCTAATGAAAGGCCAAGATGGTCAAGTAAGGTTCTAGGTCATTAGTGCTTAGTGACATCACTCAGCGGCCCCGTACTCTCCTTGATTGAACTCAAGGGTTACCGGTACTCACAAATATGTCGCACTAATATAGCTATTGCTTCGACCGTGTCGGTATACCCCGTACAGTTTCCACAACGTATTGCTATCTATGAATGTTTCCCAAAATCTGGGTGTAGGATTGCAAACCCAAACAATAGAGCCAAGATATAAAAGCAAACAATTCAAACAATTAGTCATGCAAGAGGGTGATCTAAGCCCTAAGGTTACTCCACTTCTAAAATTTTCCCCAGCAGAGTCGCCAGTTCTGTGATACGGTGGGAGAACTGACTATGGTTTTGCGTTTGTTTTTCGCAAATGTTTCGGTTGAGCAAGAGTCGCCACTGACTTTTTATTTTATCCTAAGGAAAGGTTTAAAAAGCACAGCAAAAACCTTTGAGATTTTTCTTGGGTTCGGGGAGTAGATTATAGAAAGGGAAGGTATTAGCACCCTTTCTATCCATGGTTATCCATGGGCTCTTAGGTACTTGCTTAGATCAACTTGCCTTGGTTTTCAATTGTTTGAAATGGTGCTTGGTGTGTGGTTTTGAAAATGTTTTGAAAATATGCCTTGTATAGGCTACCCTTGTAACAATTCTTTACTCGAATGTTTTACAAAAGGTGTTTTGTCTTTTGAAAAGATGTTTCAAGGTTTTTTTTGAAAGTTTGTTTTGAAAGTGTTTGTGAAGTGTGGTTTGAAAATAGGCAAGTGTTTTCTTTGCAAATTGACAAGTACCTAAGAGTTATCTACCCTAAAGTTTTCTCAAAGATTCTTGTTATGTTTTAAACCTTTTTGACAATTTTGTTCCACCATTGCATTTAGTGGACAACCTTGTATTAGGAGGTGAAAGGGACGGGCGTGGGTCATCGTTTAGACCATAATTGCAATAGTGTTAAATGTCTTTGGGCAATTTTTATTTGAAAGGGATTTGATCATTTTAGGCAACTTTTTGAAAGCGTCATCGAGGGACTTATGATCATTTGATTGTTTGTTTTACCCAAAGAAACCCAACATGCAATATGGCCCAATTATTTGAAGGCAACAAAGTGGAATACCCTAGGGGTGCAAGTGTGATATGTGTTGTCCATATTTCATGCTCATTTATCTTGAAATTAGGTCAAGCTATCTTGTTCTTTTTATTTGTATACAAACCCTAACTCTAGCATGGTATGTTTAGAAAGCGTTAAAGTGCGAAATTTAAATTCCTACACTATTAGAACACAATAATATGGGGAGGGGGGTACAAATGTTCAAATAGGGGGATATTTAGACAAGAAATTAAATCTAGCTATTACATCATTTTCTTTGAATATTTACAATATGATTAAAAGCATAAATTAAATAGAAATAAAACAAATATGCAAGAATGCAAAAAGAATTTTTGTATGTATGAAAAAAGTATTATTTATGTAAAATAAAAAAGAAATAAAAAAGGCATTATTTTTGGAGTATTTTCATATTTAGGGCAAAACCCTAATTTTAATCAAAAGGGTATTAATTATTTAATATATATAATATTTACTATTTATATACAAAGAATAAAATAAAAATGAAGTATATTTATAAAAATGTATTTTTTAATGTTAAATATTAATAAAATAAAAATATGTATATTTTTGGTATTTTATTCTAGGTGTACTAATATATATATATATATATATATATATATATATATATATATATATATATTTATTTATATTATTTACAAAATATATTAAATATGCACAAAATAATAATATCTAATTTTTTATAAAAAAGTATTTTTTTTATGCAAAATGTTTCAAAAGGGAAAAATGAAATAAAAATCAGAAATATAATATGTTTACATTATTTTTTCTAATATTTCTAAATAATAGTATATATATATATATATTTATGTATAAATGTCCATATAAACAAATAAATACTTAAAAAATGCAAAAATGGTGTAAAAATGATTTTTCAAGTTTTAAACATTATTAGAAAAAATAAATGAGTCAAAATAAAAAAAGAAAAATCAAAAAATCACTAAATCAAACAAATGGGCTCAGGGGGGTATGAATCACAAAACATGGTGTAAAAAGCAGAACCAAAGCTGGCCCAGCCCATGAGGCACCTTATTCAACCTCTGAACAACATTATTCAAAAAAACGCGCGCCTTGTTCTACCATCCAAACATCCTGATTCCTGACTTATTAATGAAAACTCATAACATAAAAAATGTTCAGCATCAAGAGACGAATCCAACCATATGCAGAACTTGATCTAACTCTCTAAGATGAGAGAGAATTTCTTCTCCCCCAAATCCTGACCTAGATTTTCTTCCATGTTCAGACTCAAAATTCTTGCAACACACATAATATAAATAAAATCTAATTATATGGGCATGTTCACGGCAATGATTATGACATATTCTCTTCACACACCTAAAACTAATAATGCCTAATAAGAGAGATACGAGTTCATGAACTTACCTGTTCAGTTGAACTTCTATCTTGCAATGGAGAAGCTTTCAGTGCAAGGTGATGATTGGGATATTTTGCTTGAGGTCCAGGGATGCTATTCCAAGCTTTACTTTGTCTTGAAAGCTTTTGAATCGTGCTAGAGCACTTCACCTGCAAATCAGAAAAGTGAAAATGGTGGAACCAGTTAAGGGGATTACAGGTCGTGTTTTAGGTTTTGGTTAGCTTGCATAGATGGTATGGAAGGTGTGTGAACTGGTTTGGGCAAGAAAGCTTGAGAGGAATGAGAGATGGCACTCAAACTGCAGACCCTGCCCTGTTCTTGCAGTTTGAAGGTGATTCTGGGATTGGGAGTGTATGAGGGATGTTAGGGTCGTGTACTAGCTTGGTTGGGATGTCCTGGATGTGTTTCACAAATTTGCTTAAGTGCTTGTAAGCTGATATGAGAGTTGTCCTACCAAATGCCAAGTTACTTACACTTTAAGCAACAAATGCCCAAGTTGTGTTCTAGGTCAGTAGAGGCCCCCTAATGTGCTGCATAATCTCTCCTTGATCAGAGTGTTTTGCTCATAATCTTGTGCCAATTAGATCTCATCTGTACCTCTTGGATTTTCAATTAGACATAAAGCTTGCTTTTTTCAAAAATGGATAAAGTGCTTTATCTATTTTGGGATTAATCTACTATGCAATGCTTGAATCCATAGAACATGGTCTTGGCACAAAGAGTTTTCATTAAATTTATGAGTGTTGGATGGTTTAAGGACCTGTAATCAAGGGGCATGCTGGTTTGAGAAGTTTGCACAAATTATGAACATAGAAAATAGCCAATTCAAAAGTGAGTTTTTGCCATATTGTGAAATTCGATTCTCTCAAGTTATGAGGTTGTTTGAGAAGTTCTTGGTCATTTTGGAAATCTTGGATTGTGTACTACAATCCATCTTTGAAATGCAAATTGAAATTCCAAGTGGAAGTGTATGGAAAATGGCCTTGAAGTTGGGTAGAAAACCTTGTCAAAATAGGTTAAAAATTCACTAAGTTAAGAATGATTTAGTGCCCTTATTCAAAAATTTGTAACTTGAGATACAAGCCTCATTTGGGAAAACTTTGTGAATCAAAGTTGTAGATTATGCAACAAGCTACAACTTTTATGTTTTGACTTTTGTTTGAATCCAAATGAATCATGGTGAGAAAGTGGGGCAAAGTTAGGAAAAAATTAGGGTTTTTCATAACTTAGAAAAATTCTAAGTTATGAAAAATTCTCATTTCTAACCCTAATTTGCATTTTTTGATTTCTTGGTGAACAAGTTTCATGATTTGGCATGTTTTGATGAAAAATGAATCTTGACTCTTGATTTTGACCAAAAAGTCAAAGTTTGACTTTTCAGTATACAGTCAAAATTGATCAATTGACTGGGAAATTCAACTGTCAATCTTGTGCATTTGGGATCTTTTGAACTTGTTGAGTATGTCAAGATAATTCCATGGGGTCCTTGAGTCCATATGTGAGCTTGGTTTGCCATTGTCTAGGTCAAACAGTCAACCATTGCCTTTGTGCAGTCAAAACCCTAAAAATGACCATTTTGCCCTTTTGGTGATCTGATCAAATTTCTTGTGGAATTGTGATCCAAACTTGATCAAATGGTCCATGTGAGTTCATAATGTTGATGTGGGTCAATTTTCATGAGATTTGACTGTCAATTGGCCACAATTGACTTTTTCCCCAATACAGTTGATTTATAGGTCAACTGTCCAATTGACTGGGCAAAACTTGGAATCAAGGCTTGAAACTTGATATGGATAAACTTGGGAGTCCAATATGAAGCAAGAAAGTCATCTTAGGCATTTTAGGTCAAAACATCTTTGTGCAAACTCAAACCCTAATTTGGGTCAACATTGCAAGGAGAAGTCTTGAGCAGATGAAACCCTAACTGGATCTTGATCTCCAAGGACTCTGTGATGAGAAATCAATGAAAAATGGGAGGGCAAATTTTGGGGTACAACAGTGACTCTTGCTTACCGCGACATTTTGCGAAAACAAACGCAAAACACAAACCAGCATTCCAAAAAATAGTCAGTTCTTCCCACCGTATCACAGAACTGGCGACTCTGCTGGGGATATCTATAAGTGGGGTGTACCTTAGGAATAGTTCATATTGTTTTCGATTGCTTGACTTGTATGCTTTATATTTGTGGGCTTGTATCGGAGTTACTATAGATCCTAACCCGGATCTGGGGGACACCTTTTTAGGTAAGTAGCAATAAACTGTGAGGGAACTGTACAGCGTAGACCGATACGGTTGAAGCAGTAGCTATGTTGGTGTGGCACTTTAGTTTATACCGATATCCCTTGTGGCGCAACGAGGAGAATATGGGTCTTCTAAGGGGTCATTAAGCACCAACTGATCTTAGAACCTATAATTGACCAACTTGGCCATAGAACAGAAGCAGTATGCTACACTCATTGAGACCAAACTCTCGCGATGATTCCGGCTGCAAGAAAGGGTTTCTAAACTGGAATTATGACCGATCGAGGGTGGTCAGTGATATTGAGATCCTCTAGAACCCGGTTACTATTTCTAGGACAGGGTTGAACCAACTAAACTAAAAGAGGGTAATACCTAAACTCCATGCCAGCCTGAAATTTAAGGGCTATTGTGTGACTTGTGTGCCTTCAAACTTGAACTACTTGCACATTCTTGTTATCTGACAACGTGAGTTCCTTGCAGGTTTTGTTTACAGTCCTTATCCAATAATTTGGATTTATTGCAGGATTTACTTACAGCACCTCACACTTTTGCTTAAACGTATAGCATACACATCATAACATCATGCCTTAACATTTCCTTAACCATTTCAAGGATCTCAAGGGTTTGTGATGCAGGTTATGGTAAATCAAACATCTAGCAAGGGGCAAAGGGGATTTATTTTCCTCTAGCCAATGTCGTCTAGAGATCAAAACACGATGACTTGAGTCGGTGGCTATGACCCACTAGATATGGTGAGCTTGACTCTTGAAGAAGGACTCTCAATGACATGGAGCTTCTTCAATCAATCTGCAAACAAATTCTAACAGTTTCTTGTTTACCCCGCAAGATCCTTGAAAACATTGCATACATATATCATACATATCATTGCGTAACAGGTCTTCCAATACCGGTCTCTCATGTCCTCGCTGTTTATTTCAGCAATGGCTCTCAAACAAGACAACATAGATCTTCAAACACAAGAAGCTCGGTTCAGGGACGTATTCCTAAACCTATCTAAGGGGAAGGAAGAGTTGAAAACACTCCTCATCGGGATCTTGGTCAAGAAAAGTCCTGAAGACAATAAGGACGAACGGCTGGAACAACTGCAAGTTGAGTTAGGTGCCATGAAAACCCAAATGTTGGGGAAGATGGCTCTTATCCAAGGCTTAGCTCGGGGACAAGAAGAGCTGAGAAGCATTATCAGCCAGCTCCATCAAGACCGACACAACAGTATGACGCAAACAGTCGGGGCTGGGGACCAAGTCATTGGTCAGCCTCCAAGAAGACAAGGGTCTGGTATGGTGAAGAATAGACCTCTCCAAGTTGCTACTACCTCACGGGTCCAACAACAACCTTGCCATAAACAACGGGTTAATCAGAGGCCGTTTACCAAGCTCAACATGCCGCTGTCCCAAGCTTTGCAACACCTGTTGAGATTGAATCTGGTGACGTTGGTAGGACCTCATCTGAATCCTAAGACTTCTTCACCCAACTACAATCCTGATGCAAGGTGTGCATACCATTCTAACAGCCCGTGGCATGACACTGACGACTGTTGGAAGTTGAAGTACAAAATTCAAAACCTAATTGATGAATGAGCATTGGAATTCACGCAAGATGGTCAGGCTGAGTTCTTCTACCAATCCTCCAAGGCTCACCATTTGAAGTGACAAATCCTGAGACGAGAAGACTTTTTGTTCATTAGAATTTTCAATTTGTAATTTTCTTTTGATTGTTCAAACATTTAGTCATGTTAAAACTTTATTACTTTACCAATGCATTGCATATGTCTTCTTTGAATCAATCCATTCGTATTCATTATATTCAAATTGCTTTCATTTTTGTGATATCCAACTCTCAATTAAAAAACTCTAAGCCTTTAGAGGGAGGATGACGAAAATGATACCAAAATCTCTACAATATGCTTTTGAACAGACCCCGCTGACGATGTACATGCATTGTTTCAAATCCTAAACAGTGGAGTTATAAGGAAGATAATCCCTCGTCAACCCCTTTGAGCCAAAGAAGTTGGAGTTTTTCTTTTCACAAATTAAAACCCTTAATTATAACCTGGGGCAGGGTAGTTTTCTCAGTTAATTCAGGTGCACAATGAATGGCATCAAAGAAGTCCTTCCGAAACAAAATACGGTGATGGTTCCGTATAATCGTAAGGACAGGCAGTCATTATCTCTCAAAAATAAAAGCCCATTAAGTCAAAACCTGTGAAGGAGACTTAAGAAAAAACTGGGGCATCCCGCTGACTGTAATCACAAAAAGAAATAGTTCAGGCAAAAAACAGGGATAATAAAAATCAAAAGGAAAGAGATCCTGCCAACTCTCAACAAAATGACTTCCTGTTCAAAATAAATTGTCATTATCCGAACCATCACTGGAATATCAGAGCAAAGACTCAAATGGGGTCTAATGCATGATTAACTGAGTTTAGGATCGAAGAACATCACGAAGAGCGGGTGGGTACAAATAAATTTTGAGCCTTTATCCTTTGTTTCTTAAATCGTGAACCAGGCCATGTTATAACCCTTAAAAGTCCTAGCTGAAGCATGGGTTAGTTCGAAAGCACACTGTTACAAAAGGTATCCTGACTCCTGTAGGACTTGCTGTGAATCCTGAGTTGACATCACATTTTACAAAATTGCCTGTTTTACTGAAAAATGCATTTTCAAAAATTTTAAGATAGACATAAGCTTTGCATTCTTAAAATAACATTGTTTGCATATGACTATTTGTTCAACAGCAGAGAAATTCGCATGACGAATATCTAGTGAACAAAAAACTTCTCAATAAAAAGGATCACCTCAAGTGGAAAAACACTTCCAACCAAGGGGCACGGCATGATCATTGTCCATCATCTGGAGCAGTCAAGTCAAGATTCAAGGAGTCTCTCAAAGATGCCAAATAGCCAGGGGCAGATCTCCATCTGAATCACTTGGGGCATTAGACATGAATTCTAGTAACGAATCTTATATGATCAAACGAACATCTTCTGGTAGTATGGCAACACGACACTACCGACAGTGACAACTCCCTACACCCTGAGAGCGTGGACATAGTCAAAAAATACTGCGCATGAACAAAGACCCGCTAGGTTGACACACCTAGGCAAAAATAAGGGCATCCCGGCGAACCAAAAGGGTTCAGGCAAAAATTAGGGATAAAAATGAAAAAATCTGTACACCCGACAAGTCGAAAACCTGAAAAGGCGGGTTGGGCAAAAAAGGGTATCCCGGTGGACTGAAAATCCGAAAGGGTGGTCCAGGAAAAAATTAGGGATCAAAGCGTACGACTATGTTCCGTCATCTTGTCACTAGCCTACCAGAAGAAGACTTGTCACTTCAATCGAAAGTTACTAAGCATCTCATAGGTTAGATAATACTCGATCCACAAGGCCTCCGCAGGCACCTTCTCCCGCAGAAACAGGGTCAAAAAAGTCTTGATGCAAAGCCGTTGTCATATCCTTAGCACACGTCCCAGTAACATTCACTCCACGCAGAGTAAGAGAAGACTGCAATGATAACTCTCCCCAGCTGAGACTTACAACTGTGAATGAATCGGTAATATTCTCCCCAAGCAGAGTTTATCCACCATCAGCACTGAAAAGGCTTAATATCCCTGGCAGTCTTAATATTTCCCAGCGGAGTATAAGAATGTTCCCCGGCAGAGTACAAGATACCCCCATCGGAGTTAAAATTTTCCCAGTGCAGTCTGAAGAAGCTTCCCCAGTAGAGCGTGGAGAATCATCCCCAGTAGACTTTGGAAGATTGTCCCCAGCAAGTTCAAAGGATCATCCCCATAAGAGTCTAAAAGGTTATCCCCAGTGAAGTCGCAATCGAAAGTTCATCCCAACCGGAGTTCTTTCCTTTCACAAACAGAAGTCAATCCCTAACAGGATTCAGTATCACCAGCAATAGTAATTCATCCCCAGCGGAAGTTATCGGTGGAATTCTCAGCAGAGCATCTCTTCCCCACAGAGTTAATCTCCTCATCAGTTTATTCCCCAACGGAGTTATCCTCTCCTGCAGGTTTATTCTCGCAATCATCTTCATTCATTATCTCCAGCAGAAACGAAGAATTCCACTCTTTTCTCCAGCAGCTATTTGGGATTTATTTTCCCCAGCTAAAGCATTACACTTCCATACATCATGACACATGCATACACGCATCATACAACACAATCTCATTTATTTTGAGAACATCATTGCTTGATATATATCATGCATTGCATACGACTGACCTTTACCTTTCAGGAAGGATGCAGTTAGGTTCTCAGTAGTCGAAGACCTGACTGATTCTTAAATCTCAACTGAATTATTCTCGGTTGAATTACAGATAAGGTTCTTAATCTTGACAATTTCCTCCGTCGTAGTGTGGACGAGTTCTAAAATCTCAACAAAATTATACTCCGTTGAAGACCAGACAGTCCTAGATCTTGATGAAGATGTTTTCCTCAGTCGAAGACCTGATCGGCTCTTAAATCTCAACTGAATTATTCTCGGTTTAATTACAGATAAGGTTCTCAATCTCGACAATTTTCCTCCATCGAAGTGTGGACGAGTTCTAAAATCTCAACAGAATTATCCTCCGTTGAAGACCAGACAGTCCTAGATCTTGATGAAGATGTTTACCTAAGTCGAAGACCTGACCGGTTCTTAAATCTCAACTGAATTATTCTCGGTTGAATTACAGATAAGATTCTCAATCTCGACAATTTTCCTCCGTCGAAGTGTGGACGAGTTCTAAAATCTCAACAGAATTATCCTCCGTTGAGGACCAGACAGCCCTAGATCTTGATGAAGATGTTTCCCTCAGTCGAAGACATGACCGGTTCTTAAATCTCAACTGAATTATTCTCGGTTGAATTACAGATAAGGTTCTAAATCTCGACAATTTTCCTCCGTCGAAGTGTGGACGAGTTCTAAAATCTCAACAGAATTATCCTCCGTTGAAAAGACTAGACAGTCCTAGATCTTGATGAAGATGTTTCCCTCAGTCGAAGACCTGACCGGTTCTTAAATCTCAACTGAATTATTCTCGATTGAATTACAGATAAGGTTCTCAATATCGACAATTTTCCTCATTCGAAGTGTGGACGAGTTCTAAAATCTCAATAGAATTATCCTCCATTGAAGACCAGACAATCCTAGATCTTGATGAAGATGTTTCCATCAGTCGAAGACCTGACCGGTTCTTAAATCTCAACTGAATTATTCTCGGTTGAATTACAGATAAGGTTCTCAATCTCGACAATTTTCCTCTGTCGAAGTGTAGACGAGTTCTAAAATCTCAACAGAATTATCCTCCGTTGAAGACCAGACAGTCCTAGATCTTGATGAAGATGTTTCCCTCAGTCGAAGACCTGACCGGTTCTTAAATCTCAACTGAATCATTCTCAGTCGAATTACAGATAAGGTTCTCAATCTCGACAATCTCCTCCTTCGTAGTGTGGACGAGTTCTAAAATCTCAACAGAATTATACTCTGTTGAAGACCAGACAGTCCTAGATCTTGATGAAGATGTTTACCTCAGTCGAAGACCTGACCGGTTCTTAAATCTCAACTTAATTATTCTCGGTTGAATTACAGATAAGGTTCTCAATCTCGACAATTTTCCTCCGTCGAAGTGTGGACGAGTTCTAAAATCTCAACAGAATTATCCTCCGTTGAGGACCAGACAGCCCTAGATCTTGATGAAGATGTTTCCCTCAGTCGAAGACATGACCGGTTCTTAAATCTCAACTGAATTATTCTCGGTTGAATTACAGATAAGGTTCTAAATCTCGACAATTTTCCTCCGTCGAAGTGTGGACGAGTTCTAAAATCTCAACAGAATTATCCTCCGTTGAAGACTAGACAGTCCTAGATCTTGATGAAGATGTTTCCCTCAGTCGAAGACCTGACCGGTTCTTAAATCTCAACTGAATTATTCTCGATTGAATTACAGATAAGGTTCTCAATATCGACAATTTTCCTCATTCGAAGTGTGGACGAGTTCTAAAATCTCAATAGAATTATCCTCCATTGAAGACCAGACAATCCTAGATCTTGATGAAGATGTTTCCATCAGTCGAAGACCTGACCGGTTCTTAAATCTCAACTGAATTATTCTCGGTTGAATTACAGATAAGGTTCTCAATCTCGACAATTTTCCTCTGTCGAAGTGTAGACGAGTTCTAAAATCTCAACAGAATTATTCTCCGTTGAAGACCAGACAGTCCTAGATCTTGATGAAGATGTTTCCCTCAGTCGAAGACCTGACCGGTTCTTAAATCTCAACTGAATCATTCTCAGTCGAATTACAGATAAGGTTCTCAATCTCGACAATCTCCTCCTTCGTAGTGTGGACGAGTTCTAAAATCTCAACAGAATTATACTCTGTTGAAGACCAGACAGTCCTAGATCTTGATGAAGATGTTTCCCTCAGTCGAAGACCTGACCGCTTCTTAAATCTCAACTGAATTATTCTCGGTTGAATTACAGATAAGGTTCTCAATCTCGAAAATTTCCTCCGTCATAGTGTAGACGAGTTCTAAAATCTCAACAGAATTATACTCCGTTGAAGACCAGACAGTCCTAGATCTTGATGAAGATCTTTTCCTCAGTCGAAGACCTGATCGGATCTTAAATCTCAACTGAATTATTCTCGGTTGAACTACAGATAAGGTTCTCAATCTCGACAATTTTCCTCCGTCGAAATGTGGACGAGTTCTAAAATCTCAACAGAATTATCCTCCGTTGAAGACCAGACAGACCTAGATCTTGATGAAGATGTTTCCCTAAGTCGAAGATCTGACCGGTTCTTAAATCTCAACTGAATTATTCTCGGTTGAATTACAGATAAGGTTCTCAATCTCGAAAATTTTCCTCCGTCGAAGTGTGGACGAGTTCTAAAATCTCAACAGAATTATCCTCCATTGAGGACCAGACAACCCTAGATCTTGATGAAGATGTTTCCCTCAGTCGAAGACCTGACCCGTTCTTAAATCTCAACTGAATTATTCTCGGTTGAATTACAGATAAGGTTCTCAATCTCGACAATTTTCCTACGTCGAAGTGTGGACGAGTTCTAAAATCTCAACAGAATTATCCTCCGTTGAAGACCAGACAATCCTAGATCTTGATGAAGATGTTTCCCTCAGTCGAAGACCTGACCGGTTCTTAAATCTCAACTGAATTATTCTCGATTGAATTACAGATAAGGTTCTCAATATCGACAATTTTCCTCCTTCGAAGTGTGGACGAGTTCTAAAATCTCAATAGAATTATCCTCCGTTGAAGACCAGAAAGTCCTAGATCTTGATGAAGATGTTTCCCTCAGTCGAAGACCTGACCGGTTCTTAAATATCAACTGAATTATTCTCGGTTGAATTACAGATAAGGTTCTCAATCTCGACAATTTTCCTCTGTCGAAGTGTGGACGAGTTCTAAAATCTCAACAGAATTATCCTCCGTTGAAGACCAGACAGTCCTAGATCTTGATGAAGATGTTTCCCTCAGTCGAAGACCTGGCCGGTTCTTAAATCTCAACTGAATCATTCTCGGTCGAATTACAGATAAGGTTCTCAATCTCGACAATCTCCTCCTTCGTAGTGTGGACGAGTTCTAAAATCTCAACAGAATTATACTCTGTTGAAGACCAGACAGTCCTAGATCTTGATGAAGATGTTTCCCTCAGTCGAAGACCTGACCGGTTCTTAAATCTCAACTTAATTATTCTCGGTTGAATTACAGATAAGGTTCTCAATCTCGACAATTTCCTCTGTCGTAGTGTGGACGAGTTCTAAAATCTCAACAGGCTTATCCTCCGTTGAAGACCAGACCATCCTAGATCTTGATGAAGATGTTTCCCTCAGTCGAAGACCTGACCGGTTCTTAAATCTCACATGAATTATTCTCGGTTGAATTATAGATAAGGTTCTCAATCTCGACAATTTCCTCCGTCATAGTGTGGACGAGTTCTAAAATCTCAACAGAATTATACTCCATTGAAGACCAGACATCCCTAGATCTTGATGAAGATGTTTCCCTCAGTCGAAGACCTGACCGGTTCTTAAATCTCAACTGAATTATTCTCGGTTCAATTACAGATACAGTTCTCAATCTCGACAATTTTCCTCCGTCGAAGTGTGGACGAGTTCTAAAATCTCAACAGAATTATCCTCCGTTGAAGACCAGACAGTCCTAGATCTTGATGAAGATGTTTCCCTAAGTCGAAGACCTGACCGGTTCTTAAATCTCAACTGAATTATTCTCGGTTGAATTACAGATAAGGTTCTCAATCTCGACAATTTTCCTACGTCGAAGTGTGGACGAGTTCTAAAATCTCAACAGAATTATCCTCCGTTGAAGACCAGACAATCCTAGATCTTGATGAAGATGTTTCCCTCAGTCGAAGACCTGACTGGTTCTTAAATCTCAACTGAATTATTCTCGATTGAATTACAGATAAGGTTCTCAATATCGACAATTTTCCTCCTTCGAAGTGTGGACGAGTTCTAAAATCTCAATAGAATTATCCTCCGTTGAAGACCAGAAAGTCCTAGATCTTGATGAAGATGTTTCCCTCAGTCGAAGACCTGACTGGTTCTTAAATCTCAACTGAATTATTCTCGGTTGAATTACAGATAAGGTTCTCAATCTCGACAATTTTCCTCTGTCGAAGTTTGGACGAGTTCTAAAATCTCAACAGAATTATCCTCCGTTGAAGACCAGACAGTCCTAGATCTTGATGAAGATGTTTCCCTCAGTCGAAGACCTGACCGGTTCTTAAATCTCAACTGAATCATTCTCGGTCGAATTACAGATAAGGTTCTCAATCTCGACAATCTCCTCCTTCGTAGTGTGGACGAGTTCTAAAATCTCAACAGAATTATACTCTGTTGAAGACCAGACAGTCCTAGATCTTGATGAAGATGTTTCCCTCAGTCGAAGACCTGACCGGTTCTTAAATCTCAACTTAATTATTCTCGGTTGAATTACAGATAAGGTTCTCAATCTCGACAATTTCCTCTGTCGTAGTGTGGACGAGTTCTAAAATCTCAACAGGATTATCCTCCGTTGAAGACTAGACCATCCTAGATCTTGATGAAGATGTTTCCCTCAGTCGAAGACCTGACCGGTTCTTAAATCTCACATGAATTATTCTCGGTTGAATTATAGATAAGGTTCTCAATCTCGACAATTTCCTCCGTCATAGTGTGGACGAGTTCTAAAATCTCAACAGAATTATACTCCGTTGAAGACCAGACATCCCTAGATCTTGATGAAGATGTTTCCCTCGGTCGAAGACCTGACCGGTTCTTAAATCTCAACTGAATTATTCTCGGTTCAATTACAGATACAGTTCTCAATCTCGACAATTTTCCTCCGTCGAAGTGTGGACGAGTTCTAAAATCTCAACAGAATTATCCTCCGTTGAAGACCAGACAGTCCTAGATCTTGATGAAGATGTTTCCCTCAGTCGAAGACCTGACCGGTTCTTAAATCTCAACTGAATTATTCTCGGTTGAATTACAGATAAGGTTCTCAATCTCGACAATTTCCTCCGTCATAGTGTGGACGAGTTCTAAAATCTCAACAGAATTATACTCCGTTGAAGACCAGACAGTCCTTGATCTTGATGAAGATGTTTTCCTCAGTCGAAGACCTGGCCAGTTCTTAAATCTCAACTGAATTATTCTCGGTTGAATTACAGATAAGGTTCTCAATCTCGACAATTTTCCTCCGTCGAAGTGTGGACGAGTTCTAAAATCTCAACAGAATTATCCTCCGTTGAAGACCAGACATCCCTAGATCTTGATGAAGATGTTTCCCTCGGTCGAAGACCTGACCGGTTCTTAAATCTCAACTGAATTATTCTCGGTTCAATTGCAGATACAGTTCTCAATCTCGACAATTTTCCTCCGTCGAAGTGTGGACGAGTTCTAAAATCTCAACAGAATTATCCTCCGTTGAAGACCAGACATCCCTAGATCTTGATGAAGATGTTTCCCTCGGTCGAAGACCTGACCGGTTCTTAAATCTCAACTGAATTATTCTCGGTTGAATTACAGATAAGGTTCTCAATCTCGACAATTTTCCTCCGTCGAAGTGTGGACGAGTTCTAAAATCTCAACAGAATTATCCTCCGTTGAAGACCAGACAGTCCTAGATCTTGATGAAGATGTTTCCCTCAGTCGAAGACCTGACCGGTTCTTAAATCTCAACTGAATCATTCTCGGTCGAATTACAGATAAGGT
Source organism: Vicia faba (assembly GCA_948472305.1). Taxonomy (NCBI): domain Eukaryota; kingdom Viridiplantae; phylum Streptophyta; class Magnoliopsida; order Fabales; family Fabaceae; genus Vicia; species Vicia faba. The sequence continues at coordinate 592,534,147 of OX451736.1, forward strand.
TCTCAATCTCGACTATCTCCTCCTTCGTAGTGTGGACGAGTTCTAAAATCTCAACAGAATTAGCCTCCGTTGAAGACCAGACAGTCCTAGATCTTGATGAAGATGTTTCCCTCAGTCGAAGACCTGACCGGTTCTTAAATCTCAACTGAATCATTCTCGGTCGAATTACAGATAAGGTTCTCAATCTCGACAATCTCCTTCTTCGTAGTGTGGATGAGTTCTAAAATCTCACCAGGATTATCCTCCGTTGAAGACCAGACCATCCTAGATCTTGATGAAGATGTTTCCCTCAGTCGAAGACCTGACCGGTTCTTAAATCTCAACTGAATTATTCTCGGTTGAATTACAGATAAGGTTCTCAATCTCGACAATTTCCTCCGTCATAGTGTGGACGAGTTCTAAAATCTCAACAGGATTATCCTCCATTGAAGACGAGACCATCCTAGATCTTGATGAAGATGTTTCCCTCAGTCGAAGACCTGACCGGTTCTTAAATATCAACTGAATTATTCTCGGTTGAATTACAGATAAGGTTCTCAATCTCGACAATTTTCCTCCGTCGAAGTGTGGACGAGTTCTAAAATCTCAACAGAATTATCCTTCGTTGAAGACCATACATCCCTAGATCTTGATGAAGATGTTTCCCTCGGTCGAAGACCTGACCGGTTCTTAAATCTCAACTGAATTATTCTCGGTTCAATTACAGATACAGTTCTCAATCTCGACAATTTTCCTCCGTCAAAGTGTGGACGAGTTCTAAAATCTCAACAGAATTATCCTCCGTTGAAGACCAGACATCCCTAGATCTTGATGAAGATGTTTCCCTCGGTCGAAGACCTGACCGGTTCTTAAATTTCAACTGAATTATTCAAGGTTGAATTACAGATAAGGTTCTCAATCTCGACAATTTTCCTCCGTTGAAGTGTGGACGAGTTCTAAAATCTCAACAGAATTATCCTCCGTTGAAGACCAGACAGTCCTAGATCTTGATGAAGATGTTTCCCTCAGTCGAAGACCTGACCGGTTCTTAAATCTCAACAGAATCATTCTCGGTCGAATTACAGATAAGGTTCTCAATCTCGACTATCTCCTCCTTCGTAGTGTGGACGAGTTCTAAAATCTCAACAGAATTAGCCTCCGTTGAAGACCAGACAGTCCTAGATCTTGATGAAGATGTTTCCCTCAGTCGAAGACCTGACCGGTTCTTAAATCTCAACTGAATCATTCTCGGTCGAATTACAGATAAGGTTCTCAATCTCGACAATCTCCTTCTTCGTAGTGTGGATGAGTTCTAAAATCTCAACAGGATTATCCTCCGTTGAAGACCAGACCATCCTAGATCTTGATGAAGATGTTTCCCTCAGTCGAAGACCTGACCGGTTCTTAAATCTCAACTGAATTATTCTCGGTTGAATTACAGATAAGGTTCTCAATCTCGACAATTTCCTCCGTCATAGTGTGGACGAGTTCTAAAATCTCAACAGGATTATCCTCCATTGAAGACCAGACCATCCTAGATCTTGATGAAGATGTTTCCCTCAGTCGAAGACCTGACCGGTTCTTAAATCTCTACTGAATTATTCTCAGTTGAATTACAGATAAGGTTCTCAATCTCGACAATTTCCTCCGTCATAGTGTGGACGAGTTCTAAAATCTCAACAGAATTATACTCCGTTGAAGACCAGACAGTCCTTGATCTTGATGAAGATGTTTTCCTCAGTCGAAGACCTGGCCGGTTCTTAAATCTCAACTGAATTATTCTCGGTTGAATTACAGATAAGGTTCTCAATCTCGACAATTTTCCTCCGTCGAAGTGTGGACGAGTTCTAAAATCTCAACAGAATTATCCTCCGTTGAAGACCAGACATCCCTAGATCTTGATGAAGATGTTTCCCTCGGTCGAAGACCTGACCGGTTCTTAAATCTCAACTGAATTATTCTCGGTTCAATTACAGATACAGTTCTCAATCTCGACAATTTTCCTCCGTCGAAGTGTGGACGAGTTCTAAAATCTCAACAGAATTATCCTCCGTTGAAGACCAGACAGTCCTAGATCTTGATGAAGATGTTTCCCTCAGTCGAAGACCTGACCGGTTCTTAAATCTCAACTGAATTATTCTCGATTGAATTACAGATAAGGTTCTCAATATCGACAATTTTCCTCCTTCGAAGTGTGGACGAGTTCTAAAATCTCAACAGAATTATCCTCCGTTGAAGACCAGACAGTCCTAGATCTTGATGAAGATGTTTCCCTCAGTCGAAGACCTGACCGGTTCTTAAATCTCAACTGAATCATTCTCGGTCGAATTACAGATAAGGTTCTCAATCTCGACTATCTCCTCCTTCGTAGTGTGGACGAGTTCTAAAATCTCAACAGAATTAGCCTCCGTTGAAGACCAGACAGTCCTAGATCTTGATGAAGATGTTTCCCTCAGTCGAAGACCTGACCGGTTCTTAAATCTCAACTGAATCATTCTCGGTCGAATTACAAATAAGGTTCTCAATCTCGACAATCTCCTTCTTCGTAGTGTGGATGAGTTCTAAAATCTCAACAGGATTATCCTCCGTTGAAGACCAGACCATCCTAGATCTTGATGAAGATGTTTCCCTCAGTCGAAGACCTGACCGGTTCTTAAATCTCAACTGAATTATTCTCGGTTGAATTACAGATAAGGTTCTCAATCTCGACAATTTCCTCCGTCATAGTGTGGACGAGTTCTAAAATCTCAACAGGATTATCCAACATTGAAGACCAGACCATCCTAGATCTTGATGAGAATGTTTCCCTCAGTCGAAGACCTGACCGGTTCTTAAATCTCAACTGAATTATTCTCGGTTGAATTACAGATAAGGTTCTCAATCTCGACAATTTCCTCCGTCATAGTGTGGATGAGTTCTAAAATCTCAACAGAATTATACTCCGTTGAAGACCAGACAGTCCTTGATCTTGATGAAGATGTTTTCCTCAGTCGAAGACCTGGCCGGTTCTTAAATCTCAACTGAATTATTCTCGGTTGAATTACAGATAAGGTTCTCAATCTCGACAATTTTCCTCCGTCGAAGTGTGGACGAGTTCTAAAATCTCAACAGAATTATCCTCCGTTGAAGACCAGACATCCCTAGATCTTGATGAAGATGTTTCCCTCGGTCGAAGACCTGACCGGTTCTTAAATCTCAACTGAATTATTCTCGGTTCAATTACAGATACAGTTCTCAATCTCGACAATTTTCCTCCGTCGAAGTGTGGAGGAGTTCTAAAATCTCAACAGAATTATCCTCCGTTGAAGACCAGACAGTCCTAGATCTTGATGAAGATGTTTCCCTCAGTCGAAGACCTGAACGGTTCTTAAATCTCAACTGAATTATTCTCGATTGAATTACAGATAAGGTTCTCAATATCGACAATTTTCGTCCTTCGAAGTGTGGACGAGTTCTAAAATCTCAACAGAATTATCCTCCGTTGAAGACCAGACAGTCCTAGATCTTGATGAAGATGTTTCCCTCAGTCGAAGACCTGACCACTTCTTAAATCTCAACTGAATTATTCTCAATTGAATTACAGATAAGGTTCTCAATATCGACAATTTTCCTCCTTCGAAGTGTGGACGAGTTCTAAAATCTCAACAGAATTATCCTCCGTTGAAGACCAGACAGTCCTAGATCTTGATGAAGATGTTTCCCTCAGTCGAAGACCTGACCGGTTCTTAAATCTCAACTGAATCATTCTCGGTCGAATTACAGATAAGGTTCTCAATCTCGACTATCTCCTCCTTCGTAGTGTGGACGAGTTCTAAAATCTCAATAGAATTAGCCTCCGTTGAAGACCAGACAGTCCTAGATCTTGATGAAGATGTTTCCCTCAGTCGAAGACCTGACCGGTTCTTAAATCTCAACTGAATCATTCTCGGTCGAATTACAGATAAGGTTCTCAATCTCGACAATCTCCTTCTTCGTAGTGTGGATGAGTTCTAAAATCTCAACAGGATTATCCTCCGTTGAAGACCAGACCATCCTAGATCTTGATGAAGATGTTTCCCTCAGTCGAAGACCTGACCGGTTCTTAAATCTCAACTGAATTATTCTCGGTTGAATTACAGATAAGGTTCTCAATCTCGACAATTTCCTCCGTCATAGTGTGGACGAGTTCTAAAATCTCAATAGGATTATCCAACATTGAAGACCAGACCATCCTAGATCTTGATGAAGATGTTTCCCTCAGTCGAAGACCTGACCGGTTCTTAAATCTCAACTGAATTATTCTCGGTTGAATTACAGATAAGGTTCTCAATCTCGACAATTTCCTCCGTCATAGTGTGGACGAGTTCTAAAATCTCAACAGAATTATACTCCGTTGAAGACCAGACAGTCCTTGATCTTGATGAAGATGTTTTCCTCAGTCGAAGACCTGGCCGGTTCTTAAATCTCAACTGAATTATTCTCGGTTGAATTACAGATAAGGTTCTCAATCTCGACAATTTTCCTCCGTCGAATTGTGGACGAGTTCTAAAATCTCAACAGAATTATCCTCTGTTGAAGACCAGACATCCCTAGATCTTGATGAAGATGTTTCCCTCGGTCGAAGACCTGACCGGTTCTTAAATCTCAACTGAATTATTCTCGGTTCAATTACAGATACAGTTCTCAATCTCGACAATTTTCCTCCGTCGAAGTGTGGACGAGTTCTAAAATCTCAACAGAATTATCCTCCGTTGAAGACCAGACAGTCCTAGATCTTGATGAAGATGTTTCCCTCAGTCGAAGACCTGACCGGTTCTTAAATCTCAACTGAATTATTCTCGATTGAATTACAGATAAGATTCTCAATATCGACAATTTTCCTCCTTCGAAGTGTGGACGAGTTCTAAAATCTCAACAGAATTATCCTCCGTTGAAGACCAGACAGTCCTAGATCTTGATGAAGATGTTTCCCTCAGTCGAAGACCTGACCGGTTCTTAAATCTCAACTGAATTATTCTCGATTGAATTACAGATAAGGTTCTCAATATCGACAATTTTCCTCCTTCGAAGTGTGGACGAGTTCTAAAATCTCAACAGAATTATCCTCCGTTGAAGACCAGACAGTCCCAGATCTTGAAGAAGATGTTTCCCTCAGTCGAAGACCTGACTGGTTCTTAAATCTCAACTGAATTATTCTCGGTCGAATTACAGATAAGGTTCTCAATCTCGACAATTTTCCTCTGTCGAAGTGTGGACGAGTTCTAAAATCTCAACAGAATTATACTCCGTTGAAGACCAAACAGTCCTAGATCTTGATGAAGATGTTTCACTCAGTCGAAGACCTGACCGATTCTTAAATCTTAACTTAATTATTCTCGGTTGAATTACAGATAAGGTTCTTAATCTCGACAATTTCCTCCGTCGTAGTGTGGACGAGTTCTATAATCTCAGCAGGATTATCCTCCGTTGAAGACCAGACCATCCTAGATCTTGATGAAAATGTTTCCCTCAGTCGAAGACCTGACCGGTTCTTAAATCTCAACTGAATTATTCTCGGTTGAATTACAGATAAGGTTCTCAATCTCGACAATTTTCCTCCGTCGAAGTGTGGACGAGTTCTAAAATCTCAACAGAATTATCCTCCGTTGAAGACCAGACATCCCTAGATCTTGATGAAGATGTTTCCCTCGGTCGAAGACCTGACCGGTTCTTAAATCTCAACTGAATTATTCTCGGTTCAATTACAGATACAGTTCTCAATCTCGACAATTTTCCTCCGTCGAAGTGTGGACGAGTTCTAAAATCTCAACAGAATTATCCTCCGTTGAAGACCAGACAGTCCTAGATCTTGATGAAGATGTTTCCCTCAATCGAAGACCTGACCGGTTCTTAAATCTCAACTGAATTATTCTCGATTGAATTACAGATAAGGTTCTCAATATCGACAATTTTCCTCCTTCGAAGTGTGGACGAGTTCTAAAATCTCAACAGAATTATCCTCCGTTGAAGACCAGACAGTCCTAGATCTTGATGAAGATGTTTCCCTCAGTCGAAGACCTGACCGGTTCTTAAATCTCAACTGAATCATTCTCGGTCGAATTACAGATAAGGTTCTCAATCTCGACTATCTCCTCCTTCGTAGTGTGGACGAGTTCTAAAATCTCAACAGAATTAGCCTCCGTTGAAGACCAGACAGTCCTAGATCTTGATGAAGATGTTTCCCTCAGTCGAAGACCTGACCGGTTCTTAAATCTCAACTGAATTATTCTCGGTTGAATTACAGATAAGGTTCTCAATCTCGACAATTTCCTCCGTCATAGTGTGGACGAGTTCTAAAATCTCAACAGGATTATCCAACATTGAAGACCAGACCATCCTAGATCTTGATGAGCATGTTTCCCTCAATCGAAGACCTGACGGGTTCTTAAATCTCAACTGAATTATTCTCGGTTGAATTACAGATAAGGTTCTCAATCTCGACAATTTCCTCCGTCATAGTGTGGATGAGTTCTAAAATCTCAACAGAATTATACTCCGTTGAAGACCAGACAGTCCTTGATCTTGATGAAGATGTTTTCCTCAGTCGAAGACCTGGCCGGTTCTTAAATCTCAACTGAATTATTCTCGGTTGAATTACAGATAAGGTTCTCAATCTCGACAATTTTCCTCCGTCGAAGTGTGGACGAGTTCTAAAATCTCAACAGAATTATCCTCCGTTGAAGACCAGACATCCCTAGATCTTGATGAAGATGTTTCCATCGGTCGAAGACCTGACCGGTTCTTAAATCTCAACTGAATTATTCTCGGTTCAATTACAGATACAGTTCTCAATCTCGACAATATTCCTCCGTCGAAGTGTGGACGAGTTCTAAAATCTCAACAGAATTATCCTCCGTTGAAGACCAGACAGTCCTAGATCTTGATGAAGATGTTTCCCTCAGTCGAAGACCTGAACGGTTCTTAAATCTCAACTGAATTATTCTCGATTGAATTACAGATAAGGTTCTCAATATCGACAATTTTCGTCCTTCGAAGTGTGGACGAGTTCTAAAATCTCAACAGAATTATCCTCCGTTGAAGACCAGACAGTCCTAGATCTTGATGAAGATGTTTCCCTCAGTCGAAGACCTGACCACTTCTTAAATCTCAACTGAATTATTCTCAATTGAATTACAGATAAGGTTCTCAATATCGACAATTTTCCTCCTTCGAAGTGTGGACGAGTTCTAAAATCTCAACAGAATTATCCTCCGTTGAAGACCAGACAGTCCTAGATCTTGATGAAGATGTTTCCCTCAGTCGAAGACCTGACCGGTTCTTAAATCTCAACTGAATCATTCTCGGTCGAATTACAGATAAGGTTCTCAATCTCGACTATCTCCTCCTTCGTAGTGTGGACGAGTTCTAAAATCTCAATAGAATTAGCCTCCGTTGAAGACCAGACAGTCCTAGATCTTGATGAAGATGTTTCCCTCAGTCGAAGACCTGACCGGTTCTTAAATCTCAACTGAATCATTCTCGGTCGAATTACAGATAAGGTTCTCAATCTCGACAATCTCCTTCTTCGTAGTGTGGATGAGTTCTAAAATCTCAACAGGATTATCCTCCGTTGAAGACCAGACCATCCTAGATCTTGATGAAGATGTTTCCCTCAGTCGAAGACCTGACCGGTTCTTAAATCTCAACTGAATTATTCTCGATTGAATTACAGATAAGGTTCTCAATCTCGACAATTTCCTCCGTCATAGTGTGGACGAGTTCTAAAATCTCAATAGGATTATCCAACATTGAAGACCAGACCATCCTAGATCTTGATGAAGATGTTTCCCTCAGTCGAAGACCTGACCGGTTCTTAAATCTCAACTGAATTATTCTCGGTTGAATTACAGATAAGGTTCTCAATCTCGACAATTTCCTCCATCATAGTGTGGACGAGTTCTAAAATCTCAACAGAATTATACTCCGTTGAAGACCAGACAGTCCTTGATCTTGATGAAGATGTTTTCCTCAGTCGAAGACCTGGCCGGTTCTTAAATCTCAACTGAATTATTCTCGGTTGAATTACAGATAAGGTTCTCAATCTCGACAATTTTCCTCCGTCGAATTGTGGACGAGTTCTAAAATCTCAACAGAATTATCCTCCGTTGAAGACCAGACATCCCTAGATCTTGATGAAGATGTTTCCCTCGGTCGAAGACCTGACCGGTTCTTAAATCTCAACTGAATTATTCTCGGTTCAATTACAGATACAGTTCTCAATCTCGACAATTTTCCTCCGTCGAAGTGTGGACGAGTTCTAAAATCTCAACAGAATTATCCTCCGTTGAAGACCAGACAGTCCTAGATCTTGATGAAGATGTTTCCCTCAGTCGAAGACCTGACCGGTTCTTAAATCTCAACTGAATTATTCTCGATTGAATTACAGATAAGGTTCTCAATATCGACAATTTTCCTCCTTCGAAGTGTGGACGAGTTCTAAAATCTCAACAGAATTATCCTCCGTTGAAGACCAGACAGTCCTAGATCTTGATGAAGATGTTTCCCTCAGTCGAAGACCTGACCGGTTCTTAAATCTCAACTGAATTATTCTCGATTGAATTACAGATAAGGTTCTCAATATCGACAATTTTCCTCCTTCGAAGTGTGGACGAGTTCTAAAATCTCAACAGAATTATCCTCCGTTGAAGACCAGACAGTCCCAGATCTTGAAGAAGATGTTTCCCTCAGTCGAAGACCTGACTGGTTCTTAAATCTCAACTGAATTATTCTCGGTCGAATTACAGATAAGGTTCTCAATCTCGACAATTTTCCTCTTTCGAAGTGTGGACGAGTTCTAAAATCTCAACAGAATTATACTCCGTTGAAGACCAAACAGTCCTAGATCTTGATGAAGATGTTTCACTCAGTCGAAGACCTGACCGATTCTTAAATCTTAACTTAATTATTCTCGGTTGAATTACAGATAAGGTTCTTAATCTCGACAATTTCCTCCGTCGTAGTGTGGACGAGTTCTATAATCTCAGCAGGATTATCCTTCGTTGAAGACCAGACCATCCTAGATCTTGATGAAAATGTTTCCCTCAGTCGAAGACCTGACCGGTTCTTAAATCTCAACTGAATTATTCTCGGTTGAATTACAGATAAGGTACTCAATCTCGACAATTTCCTCCGTCGTAGTGTGGACGAGTTCTAAAATCTCAACAGAATTATACTCCGTTGAAGACCAGACAGTCCTAGATCTTGATGAAGATTTTTTCCTTAGTCGAAGACCTGATCGGCTCTTAAATCTCAACTAAATTATTCTCGGTTGAATTATAGATAAGGTTCTAATCTCGACAATTTTCCTCCGTCGAAGTGTGGACGAGTTCTAAAATCTCAACAGAATTATCCTCCGTTGAGGACGAGACAGCCCTAGATCTTGATGAAGATGTTTCCCTCAGTCGAAGACCTGACCGGTTCTTAAATCTCAACTGAATTATTCTCGGTTCAATTACAGATACAGTTCTCAATCTCGACAATTTTCCTCCGTCGAAGTGTGGACGAGTTCTAAAATCTCAACAGAATTATCCTCCGTTGAAGACCAGACAGTCCTAGATCTTGATGAAGATGTTTCCCTCAATCGAAGACCTGACCGGTTCTTAAATCTCAACTGAATTATTCTCGATTGAATTACAGATAAGGTTCTCAATATCGACAATTTTCCTCCTTCGAAGTGTGGACGAGTTCTAAAATCTCAACAGAATTATCCTCCGTTGAAGACCAGACAGTCCTAGATCTTGATGAAGATGTTTCCCTCAGTCGAAGACCTGACCGGTTCTTAAATCTCAACTGAATCATTCTCGGTCGAATTACAGATAAGGTTCTCAATCTCGACTATCTCCTCCTTCGTAGTGTGGACGAGTTCTAAAATCTCAACAGAATTAGCCTCCGTTGAAGACCAGACAGTCCTAGATCTTGATGAAGATGTTTCCCTCAGTCGAAGACCTGACCGGTTCTTAAATCTCAACTGAATCATTCTCGGTCGAATTACAAATAAGGTTCTCAATCTCGACAATCTCCTTCTTCGTAGTGTGGATGAGTTCTAAAATCTCAACAGGATTATCCTCCGTTGAAGACCAGACCATCCTAGATCTTGATGAAGATGTTTCCCTCAGTCGAAGACCTGACCGGTTCTTAAATCTCAACTGAATTATTCTCGGTTGAATTACAGATAAGGTTCTCAATCTCGACAATTTCCTCCGTCATAGTGTGGACGAGTTCTAAAATCTCAACAGGATTATCCAACATTGAAGACCAGACCATCCTAGATCTTGATGAGCATGTTTCCCTCAGTCGAAGACCTGACGGGTTCTTAAATCTCAACTGAATTATTCTCGGTTGAATTACAGATAAGGTTCTCAATCTCGACAATTTCCTCCGTCATAGTGTGGATGAGTTCTAAAATCTCAACAGAATTATACTCCGTTGAAGACCAGACAGTGCTTGATCTTGATGAAGATGTTTTCCTCAGTCGAAGACCTGGCCGGTTCTTAAATCTCAACTGAATTATTCTCGGTTGAATTACAGATAAGGTTCTCAATCTCGACAATTTTCCTCCGTCGAAGTGTGGACGAGTTCTAAAATCTCAACAGAATTATCCTCCGTTGAAGACCAGACATCCCTAGATCTTGATGAAGATGTTTCCCTCGGTCGAAGACCTGACCGGTTCTTAAATCTCAACTGAATTATTCTCGGTTCAATTACAGATACAGTTCTCAATCTCGACAATATTCCTCCGTCGAAGTGTGGACGAGTTCTAAAATCTCAACAGAATTATCCTCCGTTGAAGACCAGACAGTCCTAGATCTTGATGAAGATGTTTCCCTCAGTCGAAGACCTGAACGGTTCTTAAATCTCAACTGAATTATTCTCGATTGAATTACAGATAAGGTTCTCAATATCGACAATTTTCGTCCTTCGAAGTGTGGACGAGTTCTAAAATCTCAACAGAATTATCCTCCGTTGAAGACCAGACAGTCCTAGATCTTGATGAAGATGTTTCCCTCAGTCGAAGACCTGACCACTTCTTAAATCTCAACTGAATTATTCTCAATTGAATTACAGATAAGGTTCTCAATATCGACAATTTTCCTCCTTCGAAGTGTGGACGAGTTCTAAAATCTCAACAGAATTATCCTCCGTTGAAGACCAGACAGTCCTAGATCTTGATGAAGATGTTTCCCTCAGTCGAAGACCTGACCGGTTCTTAAATCTCAACTGAATCATTCTCGGTCGAATTACAGATAAGGTTCTCAATCTCGACTATCTCCTCCTTCGTAGTGTGGACGAGTTCTAAAATCTCAATAGAATTAGCCTCCGTTGAAGACCAGACAGTCCTAGATCTTGATGAAGATGTTTCCCTCAGTCGAAGACCTGACCGGTTCTTAAATCTCAACTGAATCATTCTCGGTCGAATTACAGATAAGGTTCTCAATCTCGACAATCTCCTTCTTCGTAGTGTGGATGAGTTCTAAAATCTCAACAGGATTATCCTCCGTTGAAGACCAGACCATCCTAGATCTTGATGAAGATGTTTCCCTCAGTCGAAGACCTGACCGGTTCTTAAATCTCAACTGAATTATTCTCGGTTGAATTACAGATAAGGTTCTCAATCTCGACAATTTCCTCCGTCATAGTGTGGACGAGTTCTAAAATCTCAATAGGATTATCCAACATTGAAGACCAGACCATCCTAGATCTTGATGAAGATGTTTCCCTCAGTCGAAGACCTGACCGGTTCTTAAATCTCAACTGAATTATTCTCGGTTGAATTACAGATAAGGTTCTCAATCTCGACAATTTCCTCCATCATAGTGTGGACGAGTTCTAAAATCTCAACAGAATTATACTCCGTTGAAGACCAGACAGTCCTTGATCTTGATGAAGATGTTTTCCTCAGTCGAAGACCTGGCCGGTTCTTAAATCTCAACTGAATTATTCTCGGTTGAATTACAGATAAGGTTCTCAATCTCGACAATTTTCCTCCGTCGAATTGTGGACGAGTTCTAAAATCTCAACAGAATTATCCTCCGTTGAAGACCAGACATCCCTAGATCTTGATGAAGATGTTTCCCTCGGTCGAAGACCTGACCGGTTCTTAAATCTCAACTGAATTATTCTCGGTTCAATTACAGATACAGTTCTCAATCTCGACAATTTTCCTCCGTCGAAGTGTGGACGAGTTCTAAAATCTCAACAGAATTATCCTCCGTTGAAGACCAGACAGTCCTAGATCTTGATGAAGATGTTTCCCTCAGTCGAAGACCTGACCGGTTCTTAAATCTCAACTGAATTATTCTCGATTGAATTACAGATAAGGTTCTCAATATCGACAATTTTCCTCCTTCGAAGTGTGGACGAGTTCTAAAATCTCAACAGAATTATCCTCCGTTGAAGACCAGACAGTCCTAGATCTTGATGAAGATGTTTCCCTCAGTCGAAGACCTGACCGGTTCTTAAATCTCAACTGAATTATTCTCGATTGAATTACAGATAAGGTTCTCAATATCGACAATTTTCCTCCTTCGAAGTGTGGACGAGTTCTAAAATCTCAACAGAATTATCCTCCGTTGAAGACCAGACAGTCCCAGATCTTGAAGAAGATGTTTCCCTCAGTCGAAGACCTGACTGGTTCTTAAATCTCAACTGAATTATTCTCGGTCGAATTACAGATAAGGTTCTCAATCTCGACAATTTTCCTCTTTCGAAGTGTGGACGAGTTCTAAAATCTCAACAGAATTATACTCCGTTGAAGACCAAACAGTCCTAGATCTTGATGAAGATGTTTCACTCAGTCGAAGACCTGACCGATTCTTAAATCTTAACTTAATTATTCTCGGTTGAATTACAGATAAGGTTCTTAATCTCGACAATTTCCTCCGTCGTAGTGTGGACGAGTTCTATAATCTCAGCAGGATTATCCTCCGTTGAAGACCAGACCATCCTAGATCTTGATGAAAATGTTTCCCTCAGTCGAAGACCTGACCGGTTCTTAAATCTCAACTGAATTATTCTCGGTTGAATTACAGATAAGGTACTCAATCTCGACAATTTCCTCCGTCGTAGTGTGGACGAGTTCTAAAATCTCAACAGAATTATACTCCGTTGAAGACCAGACAGTCCTAGATCTTGATGAAGATTTTTTCCTTAGTCGAAGACCTGATCGGCTCTTAAATCTCAACTAAATTATTCTCGGTTGAATTATAGATAAGGTTCTAATCTCGACAATTTTCCTCCGTCGAAGTGTGGACGAGTTCTAAAATCTCAACAGAATTATCCTCCGTTGAGGACGAGACAGCCCTAGATCTTGATGAAGATGTTTCCCTCAGTCGAAGACCTGACCGGTTCTTAAATCTCAACTGAATTATTCTCGGTTCAATTACAGATACAGTTCTCAATCTCGACAATTTTCCTCCGTCGAAGTGTGGACGAGTTCTAAAATCTCAACAGAATTATCCTCCGTTGAAGACCAGACAGTCCTAGATCTTGATGAAGATGTTTCCCTCAGTCGAAGACCTGACCGGTTCTTAAATCTCAACTGAATTATTCTCGATTGAATTACAGATAAGGTTCTCAATATCGACAATTTTCCTCCTTCGAAGTGTGGACGAGTTCTAAAATCTCAACAAAATTATCCTCCGTTGAAGACCAGACAGTCCTAGATCTTGATGAAGATGTTTCCCTCAGTCGAAGACCTGACCGGTTCTTAAATCTCAACTGAATTATTCTCGATTGAATTACAGATAAGGTTCTCAATATCGACAATTTTCCTCCTTCGAAGTGTGTACGAGTTCTAAAATCTCAACAGAATTATCCTCCGTTGAAGACCAGACAGTCCCAGATCTTGAAGAAGATGTTTCCCTCAGTCGAAGACCTGACTGGTTCTTAAATCTCAACTGAATTATTCTCGGTCGAATTACAGATAAGGTTCTCAATCTCGACAATTTTCCTCTGTCGAAGTGTGGACGAGTTCTAAAATCTCAACAGAATTATACTCCGTTGAAGACCAAACAGTCCTAGATCTTGATGAAGATGTTTCACTCAGTCGAAGACCTGACCGATTCTTAAATCTTAACTTAATTATTCTCGGTTGAATTACAGATAAGGTTCTTAATCTCGACAATTTCCTCCGTCGTAGTGTGGACGAGTTCTATAATCTCAGCAGGATTATCCTCCGTTGAAGACCAGACCATCCTAGATCTTGATGAAAATGTTTCCCTCAGTCGAAGACCTGACCGGTTCTTAAATCTCAACTGAATTATTCTCGGTTGAATTACAGATAAGGTACTCAATCTCGACAATTTCCTCCGTCGTAGTGTGGACGAGTTCTAAAATCTCAACAGAATTATACTCCGTTGAAGACCAGACAGTCCTAGATCTTGATGAAGATTTTTTCCTTAGTCGAAGACCTGATCGGCTCTTAAATCTCAACTAAATTATTCTCGGTTGAATTATAGATAAGGTTATAATCTCGATAATTTTCCTCCGTCGAAGTGTGGACGAGTTCTAAAATCTCAATAGAATTATCCTCCGTTGAGGACGAGACAGCCCTAGATCTTGATGAAGATGTTTCCCTCAGTCGAAGACCTGACCGGTTCTTAAATCTCAACTAAATTATTCTCGGTTCAATTACAGATAAGGTTCTCAATCTCGACATTTTTCCTCCGTCGAAGTGTGGACGAGTTCTAAAATCTCAACAGAATTATCCTCTGTTGAAGACCAGACAGTCCTAGATCTTGATGAAGATGTTTCCCTCAGTGGAAGACCTGACCGGTTCTTAAATCTCAACTGAATTATTCTCGATTGAATTACAGATAAGGTTCTCAATATCGACAATTTTCCTCCTTCGAAGTGTGGACGAGTTCTAAAATCTCAATAGAATTATCCTCCATTGAAGACCAGACAGTCCTAGATCTTGATGAAGATGTTTCCCTCAGTCGAAGACCTGACCGGTTCTTAAATCTCAACTGAATTATTCTCGGTTGAATTACAGATAAGGTTCTCAATCTCGATAATTTCCTCCGTCGTAGTGTGGACGAGTTCTAAAATCTCAACAGAATTATACTCCGTTGAAGACCAGACAGTCCTAGATCTTGATGAAGATGTTTTCCTCAGTCGAAGACCTGATCGGCTCTTAAATCTCAACTGAATTATTCTCGGTTGAATTACAGATAAGGTTCTCAATCTCGACAATTTTCCTTCGTCGAAGTGTGGACGAGTTCTAAAATCTCAACAGAATTATCCTCCGTTGAAGACCAGATAGTCCTAGATCTTGATGAAGATGTTTCCCTAAGTCGAAGATCTGACCGGTTCTTAAATCTCAACTGAATTATTCTCTGTTGAATTACAGATAAGGTTCTCAATCTCGACAATTTTCTGTCGTCGAAGTGTGGACGAGTTCTAAAATCTCAACAGAATTATCCTCCGTTGAGGACGAGACAGCCCTAGATCTTTATGAAGATGTTTCCCTCAGTCGAAGACCTGACCGGTTCTTAAATCTCAACTGAATTATTCTCGATTGAATTACAGATAAGGTTCTCAATATCGACAATTTTCGTCCTTCGAAGTGTGGACGAGTTCTAAAATCTCAATAGAATTATCCTCCGTTGAAGACCAGACAATCCTAGATCTTGATGAAGATGTTTCCCTCAGTCGAAGACCTGACCAGTTCTTAAATCTCAACTGAATTATTCTCGGTTGAATTACAGATAAGGTTCTCAATCTCGACAATTTTCCTCTGTCGAAGTGTGGACGAGTTCTAAAATCTCAACAGAATTATCCTCTGTTGAAGACCAGACAGTCCTATATCTTGATGAAGATGTTTCCCTCAGTCGAAGACCTGACCAGTTCTTAAATCTGAACTGAATTATTCTCGGTTGAATAACAGATAAGGTTCTCAATCTCGACAATTTTCCTCCGTCATAGTGTGGACGAGTTCTAAAATCTCAACAGGATTATCCTACGTTGAAGACCAGACAATCCTTGATCTTGATGAAGATGTTTCCCTCAGTAGAAGACCTAACCGGTTCTTAAATCTCAACTGAATTATTCTCGATTGAATTACAGATAAGGTTCTCAATCTCGACAATTTTCCTCCGTCGAAGTGTGGACGAGTTCTAAAATCTCAACAGAATTATCCTCCGTTGAAGACCAGACAGTCCTAGATCTTGATGAAGATGTTTCCCTCAGTCGAAGACCTAACCGACTCTTAAATCTCAACTGAATTATTCTTGGTTGACTTACAAATAAGGTTCTCAATATCGACAATTTTCCTCCTTTGAAGTGTGGACGAGTTCTAAAATCTCAACAGGATTATCCACCATTGAAGACCAGACAATCCTAGATCTTGATGAAGATGTTTCCCTCAGTCGAAGACCTGACCGATTCTTAAATCTCAACTGAATTATTTTCGGTTGAATTACAGATAAGGTTCTCAATCTCGACAATTTTCTTCCGTCGAAGTGTGGACGAGTTCTAAAATCTCAACAGAATTATCCTCCGTTGAAGACCAGACAGTCCTAGATCTTGATGAAGATGTTTCCCTCAGTCGAAGACCTGAACGGTTCTTAAATCTCAACTGAATTATTCTCGGTTGAATTACAGATAAGGTTCTAAATCTCGACCATTTTCCTCCGTCGAAGTGTGGACGAGTTCTAAAATCTCAACAGAATTATCCTCCGTTGAAGACCAGACAGTCCTATATCTTGATGAAGATATTTCCCTCAGTCGAAGACCTGACCGGCTCTTAAATCTCAACTGAATTATTCTCGGTTGAATTACAGATAAAGTTCTCAATATCGACAATTTTCCTCCTTCGAAGTGTGGACGAGTTATAAAATCTCAACAGAATTATCCTCCGTTGAAGACCAGACAGTCCTAGATCTTGATGAAGATATTTCCCTCAGTCGAAGACCTGACCGGTTCTTAAATCTCAACTGAATTATTCTCGGTTGAATTACAGATAAGGTTCTCAATCTCGACAATCTCCTCCGTCGTAGTGTGGAAGAGTTCTAAAATCTCAACAGAATTATACTCCGTTGAAGACCAGACAGTCCTAGATCTTGATGAAGATGTTTCCCTCAGTCGAAGACCTGACCGGTTCTTAAGTCTCAACTGAATTATTCTCGGTTGAATTACAGATAAGGTTCTCAATCTCGACAATTTCCTCCGTCGTAGTGTGGACGAGTTCTAAAATCTCAACAGGATTATCCTCCATTGAAGACTAGACCATCCTAGATCTTGATGAAGATGTTTCCCTCAGTCGAAGACCTGACCGGTTCTTAAATCTCAACTGAATTATTATCGGTTGAATTACAGATAAGGTTCTCAATCTCGACAATTTTCCTCTGTCGAAGTGTGGACGAGTTCTAAAATCTCAACAGAATTATACTCCGTGGAAGAATTGACAATCATAGATCTTGATGGAGATGTTTCCCTCAGTCGAAGACCTGACCGGTTCTTAAATCTCAACTGAATTATTCTCGGTTGAATTACAGATAAGGTTCTCAATCTCGACAATTTCCTCCGTCGTAATGTGGACAAGTTCTAAAATCTCAACAGAATTATACTCCGTTGAACACCAGACAGTCCTAGATCTTGATGAAGATGTTTCCCTCAGTCGAAGACCTGACCGGTTCTTAAATCTAAACTAAATTATTCTCGGTTAAATTACAGATAAGGTTCTCAATCTCGACAATTTTCCTCCGTCGTAGTGTGGACGAGTTCTAAAATATCAACAGGATTATCCTCCGTTGAAGACCATACCGTCCTTGATCTTGATGAAGATGTTTCCCTCAGTCGAAGACCTGACTGGTTCTTAATCTCAACTGAATTATCCTCGGTTTAATTACAGATAAGGTTCTCAATCTAGACAATTTCCTCCATCGTAGTGTGGACAAGTTCTAAAATCTCAACAGAATTATCCTCCGTTGAAGACCAGACAGTCCTAGATCTTGATGAAGATGTTTCCCTCAGTCGAAGACCTGACCGGCTCTTAAATCTCAACTGAATTATTCTCGGTTGACTTACAAATAAGGTTCTCAATATCGAAAATTTTCCTCCTTTGAAGTGTGGACGAGTTCTAAAATCTCAACAGGATTATCCACCATTGAAGACCAGACAGTCCTAGATCTTGATGAAGATGTTTCCCTCAGTCGAAGACCTGACCGATTCTTAAATCTCAACTGAATTATTCTCGGTTGAATTACAGATAAGGTTCTCAATCTCGACAATTTTCTTCCGTCGAAGTGTGGACGAGTTCTAAAATCTCAACAGAATTATCCTCCGTTGAAGACCAGACAGTCCTAGATCTTGATGAAGATGTTTCCCTCAATCGAAGACCTGAACGGTTCTTAAATCTCAACTGAATTATTCTCGGTTGAATTACAGATAAGGTTCTCAATCTCGACAATTTTCCTCCGTCGAAGTGTGGACGAGTTCTAAAATCTCAACAGAATTATCCTCCGTTGAAGACCAGACAGTCCTAGATCTTGATGAAGATATTTCCCTCAGTCGAAGACCTGACCGGCTCTTAAATCTCAACTGAATTATTCTCGGTTGAATTACAGATAAAGTTCTCAATATCGACAATTTTCCTCCTTCGAAGTGTGGACGAGTTATAAAATCTCAACAGAATTATCCTCCGTTGAAGACCAGACAGTCCTAGATCTTGATGAAGATATTTCCCTCGGTCGAATACCTGACCGGTTCTTAAATCTCAACTGAATTATTCTCGGTTGAATTACAGATAAGGTTCTCAATCTCGACAATCTCCTCCGTCGTAGTGTGGACGAGTTCTAAAATCTCAACAGAATTATACTCCGTTGAAGACCAGAAAGTATATAGATCTTGATGAAGATGTTTTCCTTAGTCGAAGACCTGATCGGCTCTTTAATCTCAACTAAATTATTCTCGGTTGAATTACAGATAAGGTTCTAATCTCGACAATTTTCCTCCGTCGAAGTGTGGACGAGTTCTAAAATCTCAACAGAATTATCCTCCGTTGAGGACGAGACAGCCCTAGATCTTGATGAAGATGTTTCCCTCAGTCGAAGACCTGACCGATTCTTAAATCTCAACTGAATTATTCTCGGTTGAATTACAGATAAGGGTCTCAATCTCGACAATTTTCCTCCGTCGAAGTGTGGACGAGTTCTAAAATCTCAACAGAATTATCCTCTGTTGAAGACCAGACAGTCCTAGATCTTGATGAAGATGTTTCCCTCAGTGGAAGACCTGACCGGTTCTTAAATCTCAACTGAATTATTCTCGATTGAATTACATATAAGGTTCTCAATATCGACAATTTTCCTCCTTCGAAGTGTGGACGAGTTCTAAAATCTCAATAGAATTATCCTCCGTTGAAGACCAGACAGTCCTAGATCTTGATGAAGATGTTTCCCTCAGTTGAAGACCTGACCGGTTCTTAAATCTCAACTGAATTATTCTCGGTTAAATTACAGATAAGGTTCTCAATCTCGACAATTTCCTCCGTCCTAGTGTGGACGAGTTCTAAAATCTCAACAGAATTATACTCCGTTGAAGACCAGACAGTCCTAGATCTTGATGAAGATGTTTTCCTCAGTCGAAGACCTGATCGGCTCTTAAATCTCAACTAAATTATTTTCGGTTGAATTACAGATAAGGTTCTCAATCTCGACAATTTTCCTCCGTCGAAGTGTGGACGAGTTCTAAAATCTCAACAGAATTATCCTCCGTTGAAGACCAGACAGTCCTAGATATTGATGAAGATGTTTCCCTAAGTCGAAGACCAGACCGGTTCTTAAATCTCAACAGAATTATTCTCTGTTGAATTACAGATAAGGTTCTCAATCTCGAAAATTTTCCTCCGTCGAAGTGTGGACGAGTTCTAAAATCTCAACAGAATTATCCTCCGTTGAGGACGAGACAACCCTAGATCTTGATGAAGATGTTTCCCTCAGTCGAAGACCTGACCGGTTCTTAAATCTCAACTGAATTATTCTCGGTTGAATAACAGATAAGGTTCTCAATCTCGACAATTTCCTCCGTCGTAGTGTGGATGTGTTCTAAAATCTCAACAGGATTATCCTCCGTTGAAGACCAGACCATCCTAGATCTTGATGAAGATGTTTCCCTCAGTCGAAGACCTGACCGGTTCTTAAATCTCAACTGAATTATTATCGGTTGAATTACAGATAAGGTTCTCAATCTCGACAATTTTCCTCTGTCGAAGAGTGGACGAGTTCTAAAATCTCAACAGAATTATACTCCGTTGAAGAATTGACAATCATAGATCTTGATGAAGATGTTTCCCTCAGTCGAAGACCTGACCGGTTCTTAAATCTCAACTGAATTATTCTCGGTTGAATTACAGATAAGGTTCTCAATCTCGACAATTTCCTCCGTCGTAATGTGGACAAGTTCTAAAATCTCAACAGAATTATACTCCGTTGTAGACCAGACAGTCCTAGATCTTGATGAAGATGTTTCCCTCAGCCGAAGACCTGACCGGTTCTTAAATCTAAACTAAATTATTCTCGGTTAAATTACAGATAAGGTTCTCAATCTCGACAATTTTCCTCCGTCGTAGTGTGGACGAGTTCTAAAATATCAACAGGATTATCCTCCGTTGAAGACCAGACCGTCCTAGTTCTTGATGAAGATGTTTCCCTCAGTCGAAGACCTGACTGGTTCTTTATCTCAACTGAATTATCCTCGGTTGAATTACAGATAAGGTTCTCAATCTAGACAATTTCCTCCGTCGTAGTGTGGACAAGTTCTAAAATCTCAACAGAATTATCCTCCGTTGAAGACCAGACAGTCCTAGATCTTGATGAAGATGTTTCCCTCAGTCGAAGACCTGACCGGCTTTTAAATCTCAACTGAATTATTCTCGGTTGACTTACAAATAAGGTTCTCAATATCGACAATTTTCCTCCTTTGAAGTGTGGACGAGTTCTAAAATCTCAACAGGATTATCCACCATTGAAGACCAGACAGTCCTAGATCTTGATGAAGATGTTTCCCTCAGTCGAAGACCTGACCGATTCTTAAATCTCAACTGAATTATTCTCGGTTGAATTACAGATAAGGTTCTCAATCTCGACAATTTTCTTCCGTCGAAGTGTGGACGAGTTCTAAAATCTCAACAGAATTATCCTCCGTTGAAGACCAGACAGTCCTAGATCTTGATGAAGATGTTTCCCTCAGTCGAAGACCTGAACGGTTCTTAAATCTCAACTGAATTATTCTCGGTTGAATTACAGATAAGGTTCTCAATCTCGACAATTTATCTCCGTCGAAGTGTGGACGAGTTCTAAAATCTCAACAGAATTATCCTCCGTTGAAGACCAGACAGTCCTAGATCTTGATGAAGATATTTCCCTCAGTCGAAGACCTGACCGGTTCTTAAATCTCAACTGAATTATTCTCGGTTGAATTACAGATAAGGTTCTCAATCTCGACAATCTCCTCCGTCGTAGTATGGACGAGTTCTAAAATCTCAACAGAATTATACTCCGTTGAAGACCAGACAGTCCTAGATCTTGATGAAGATGTTTTCCTTAGTCGAAGACCTGATCGGCTCTTTAATCTCAACTAAATTATTCTCGGTTGAATTACAGATAAGGTTCTAATCTCGACAATTTTCCTCCATCAAAGTGTGGACGAGTTCTAAAATCTCAACAAAATTATCCTCCGTTGAGGACGAGACAGCCCTAGATCTTGATGAAGATGTTTCCCTCAGTCGAAGACCTGAACGATTCTTAAATCTCAACTGAATTATTCTCGGTTCAATTACAGATAAGGTTCTCAATCTCGACAATTTTCCTCCGTCGAAGTGTGGACGAGTTCTAAAATCTCAACAGAATTATACTCTGTTGAAGACCAGACAGTCCTAGATCTTGATGAAGATGTTTCCCTCAGTGGAAGACCTGACCGGTTCTTAAATCTCAATTGAATTATTCTCGATTGAATTACAGATAAGGTTCTCAATATCGACAATTTTCCTCCTTCGAAGTGTGGACGAGTTCTAAAATCTCAATAGAATTATCCTCCGTTGAAGACCAGACAGTCCTAGATCTTGATGAAGATGTTTCCCTCAGTCGAAGACCTGACCGGTTCTTAAATCTCAACTGAATTATTCTCGGTTGAATTACAGATAAGGTTCTTAATCTCGACAATTTCCTCCGTCGTAGTGTGGACGAGTTCTAAAATCTCAACAGAATTATACTCCGTTGAAGACCAGACAGTCCTAGATCTTGATGAAGATGTTTTCCTCAGTCGAAGACCTGATCGGCTCTTAAATCTCAACTGAATTATTCTCAGTTGAATTACAGATAAGGTTCTCAATCTCGACAATTTTCCTCCGTCGAAGTGTGGACGAGTTCTAAAATCTCAACAGAATTATCCTCCATTGAAGACCAGATAGTCCTAGATCTTGATGAAGATGTTTCCCTAAGTCGAAGACCTGACCGGTTCTTAAATCTCAACTGAATTATTCTCTGTTGAATTACAGATAAGGTTCTCAATCTCGACAATTTTCCTCCGTCGAAGTGTGGACGAGTTCTAAAATCTCAACAGAATTATCCTCCGTTGAGGACGAGACAGCCCTAGATCTTGATGAAGATGTTTCCCTCAGTCGAAGACCTGACCGGTTCTTAAATCTCAACTGAATTATTCTCGGTTCAATTACAGATAAGGTTCTCAATCTCGACAATTTTCCTCCGTCGAAGTGTGGACGAGTTCTAAAATCTCAACAGAATTATCCTCTGTTGAAGACCAGACAGTCCTAGATCTTGATGAAGATGTTTCCCTCAGTCGAAGACCTGACCGGTTCTTAAATCTCAATTGAATTATTCTCGATTGAATTACAGATAAGGTTCTCAATATCGACAATTTTCCTCCTTCGAAGTGTGGAAGAGTTCTAAAATCTCAATAGAATTATCCTCCGTTGAAGACCAGACAGTCCTAGATCTTGATGAAGATGTTTCCCTCAGTCGAAGACCTGACCGGTTCTTAAATCTCAACTGAATTATTCTCGGTTGAATTACAGATAAGGTTCTCAATCTAGACAATTTTCCTCTGTCGAAGTGTGGACGAGTTCTAAAATCTCAACAGAATTATCCTCCGTTGAAGACCAGACAGTCCTAGATCTTGATGAAGATGTTTCCCTCAGGCGAAGACCTGACCGGTTCTTAAATATTAACTGAATTATTCTCGGTTGAATTACAGATAAGGTTCTCAATCTCGACATTTTCCTCCGTCGAAGTGTGGACGAGTTCTAAAATCTCAACAGAATTATCCTCTGTTGAAGACCAGACAGTCCTATATCTTGATGAAGATGTTTCCCTCAGTCGAAGACCTGACCAGTTCTTAAATCTCAACTGAATTATTCTCGGTTGAATAACAGATAAGGTTCTCAATCTCGACAGTTTTCCTCCGTCGTAGTGTGGACGAGTTCTAAAATCTCAACAGGATTATCCTCCGTTGAAGACCAGACAATCCTTGATCTTGATGAAGATGTTTCCCTCAGTAGAAGACCTAACCGGTTCTTAAATCTCAACTGAATTATTCTCGATTGAATTACAGATAAGGTTCTCAATCTCGACAATTTTCCTCCGTCGAAGTGTGGACGAGTTCTAAAATCTCAACAGAATTATCCTCCGTTGAAGACCAGACAGTCCTAGATCTTGATGAAGATGTTTCCCTCAGTCGAAGACCTGACCGGCTCTTAAATCTCAACTGAATTATTCTCGGTTGACTTACAAATAAGGTTCTCAATATCGACAATTTTCCTCCTTTGAAGTGTGGACGAGTTCTAAAATCTCAACAGGATTATCCACCATTGAAGACCAGACAGTCCTAGATCTTGATGAAGATGTTTCCCTCAGTCGAAGACCTGACCGATTCTTAAATCTCAACTGAATTATTCTCGGTTGAATTACAGATAAGGTTCTCAATCTCAACAATTTTCTTCCTTCGAAGTGTGGACGAGTTCTAAAATCTCAACAGAATTATCCTCCGTTGAAGACCAGACAGTCCTAGATCTTGATGAAGATGTTTCCCTCAGTCGAAGACCTGAACGGTTCTTAAATCTCAACTAAATTATTCTCGGTTGAACTACAGATAAGGTTCTCAATCTCGACAATTTTCCTCTGTCGAAGTGTGGACGAGTTCTAAAATCTCAACAGAATTATCCTCCGTTGAAGACCAGACAGTCCTAGATCTTGATGAAGATATTTCCCTCAGTCGAAGACCTGACCGGCTCTTAAATCTCAACTGAATTATTCTCAGTTGAATTACAGATAAAGTTCTCAATATCGACAATTTTCCTCCTTCGAAGTGTGGACGAGTTATAAAATCTCAACAGAATTATCCTCCGTTGAAGACCAGACAGTCCTAGATCTTGATGAAGATATTTCCCTCAGTCGAAGACCTGGCCGGTTCTTAAATCTCAACTGAATTATTCTCGGTTGAATTACAGATAAGGTTCTCAATCTCGACAATCTCCTCCGTCGTAGTGTGGAAGAGTTCTAAAATCTCAACAGAATTATACTCCGTTGAAGACCAGACAGTCCTAGATCTTGATGAAGATGTTTCCCTCAGTCGAAGACCTGACCGGTTCTTAAGTCTCAACTGAATTATTCTCGGTTGAATTACAGATAAGGTTCTCAATCTCGACAATTTCCTCCGTCGTAGTGTGGACGAGTTCTAAAATCTCAACAGGATTATCCTCCGTTGAAGACCAGATCGTCCTAGATCTTGATGAAGATGTTTCCCTCAGTCGAAGACCTGACCGGTTCTTAAATCTCAACTGAATTATTATCGGTTGAATTACAGATAAGGTTCTCAATCTCGACAATTTTCCTCTGTCGAAGTGTGGATGAGTTCTAAAATCTCAACAGAATTATACTCCGTTGAAGAATTGACAATCATAGATCTTGATGAAGATGTTTCCCTCAGTCGAAGACCTGGCCGGTTCTTAAATCTCAACTGAATTATTCTCGGTTGAATTACAGATAAGGTTCTCAATCTCGACAATTTCCTCCGTCGTAGTGTGGACAAGTTCTAAAATCTCAACAGAATTATACTCCGTTGAAGACCAGACAGTCCTAGATCTTGATGAAGATGTTTCCCTCAGTCGAAGACCTGACCGGTTCTTAAATCTAAACTAAATTATTCTCGGTTAAATTACAGATAAGGTTCTCAATCTCGACAATTTTCCTCCGTCGTAGTGTGGACGAGTTCTAAAATATCAACAGGATTATCCTCCGTTGAAGACCAGACCGTCCTAGATCTTGATGAAGATGTTTCCCTCAGTCGAAGACCTGACTGGTTCTTAATCTCAACTGAATTATCCTCGGTTGAATTACAGATAAGGTTCTCAATCTAGACAATTTCCTCCGTTGTAGTGTGGACGAGTTCTAAAATCTCAACAGAATTATACTCCGTTGAAGACCAGACAGTCCTAGATCTTGATGAAGATGTTTTCCTCAGTCGAAGACCTGATCGGCTCTTAAATCTCAACTGAATTATTCTCAGTTGAATTACAGATAAGGTTCTCAATCTCGACAATTTTCCTCCGTCGAAGTGTGGACGAGTTCTAAAATCTCAACAGAATTATCCTCCATTGAAGACCAGATAGTCCTAGATCTTGATGAAGATGTTTCCCTAAGTCGAAGACCTGACCGGTTCTTAAATCTCAACTGAATTATTCTCTGTTGAATTACAGATAAGGTTCTCAATCTCGACAATTTTCCTCCGTCGAAGTGTGGACGAGTTCTAAAATCTCAACAGAATTATCCTCCGTTGAGGACGAGACAGCCCTAGATCTTGATGAAGATGTTTCCCTCAGTCGAAGACCTGACCGGTTCTTAAATCTCAACTGAATTATTCTCGGTTCAATTACAGATAAGGTTCTCAATCTCGACAATTTTCCTCCGTCGAAGTGTGGACGAGTTCTAAAATCTCAACAGAATTATCCTCTGTTGAAGACCAGACAGTCCTAGATCTTGATGAAGATGTTTCCCTCAGTCGAAGACCTGACCGGTTCTTAAATCTCAATTGAATTATTCTCGATTGAATTACAGATAAGGTTCTCAATATCGACAATTTTCCTCCTTCGAAGTGTGGAAGAGTTCTAAAATCTCAATAGAATTATCCTCCGTTGAAGACCAGACAGTCCTAGATCTTGATGAAGATGTTTCCCTCAGTCGAAGACCTGACCGGTTCTTAAATCTCAACTGAATTATTCTCGGTTGAATTACAGATAAGGTTCTCAATCTAGACAATTTTCCTCTGTCGAAGTGTGGACGAGTTCTAAAATCTCAACAGAATTATCCTCCGTTGAAGACCAGACAGTCCTAGATCTTGATGAAGATGTTTCCCTCAGGCGAAGACCTGACCGGTTCTTAAATATTAACTGAATTATTCTCGGTTGAATTACAGATAAGGTTCTCAATCTCGACATTTTCCTCCGTCGAAGTGTGGACGAGTTCTAAAATCTCAACAGAATTATCCTCTGTTGAAGACCAGACAGTCCTATATCTTGATGAAGATGTTTCCCTCAGTCGAAGACCTGACCAGTTCTTAAATCTCAACTGAATTATTCTCGGTTGAATAACAGATAAGGTTCTCAATCTCGACAGTTTTCCTCCGTCGTAGTGTGGACGAGTTCTAAAATCTCAACAGGATTATCCTCCGTTGAAGACCAGACAATCCTTGATCTTGATGAAGATGTTTCCCTCAGTAGAAGACCTAACCGGTTCTTAAATCTCAACTGAATTATTCTCGATTGAATTACAGATAAGGTTCTCAATCTCGACAATTTTCCTCCGTCGAAGTGTGGACGAGTTCTAAAATCTCAACAGAATTATCCTCCGTTGAAGACCAGACAGTCCTAGATCTTGATGAAGATGTTTCCCTCAGTCGAAGACCTGACCGGCTCTTAAATCTCAACTGAATTATTCTCGGTTGACTTACAAATAAGGTTCTCAATATCGACAATTTTCCTCCTTTGAAGTGTGGACGAGTTCTAAAATCTCAACAGGATTATCCACCATTGAAGACCAGACAGTCCTAGATCTTGATGAAGATGTTTCCCTCAGTCGAAGACCTGACCGATTCTTAAATCTCAACTGAATTATTCTCGGTTGAATTACAGATAAGGTTCTCAATCTCAACAATTTTCTTCCTTCGAAGTGTGGACGAGTTCTAAAATCTCAACAGAATTATCCTCCGTTGAAGACCAGACAGTCCTAGATCTTGATGAAGATGTTTCCCTCAGTCGAAGACCTGAACGGTTCTTAAATCTCAACTAAATTATTCTCGGTTGAACTACAGATAAGGTTCTCAATCTCGACAATTTTCCTCTGTCGAAGTGTGGACGAGTTCTAAAATCTCAACAGAATTATCCTCCGTTGAAGACCAGACAGTCCTAGATCTTGATGAAGATATTTCCCTCAGTCGAAGACCTGACCGGCTCTTAAATCTCAACTGAATTATTCTCAGTTGAATTACAGATAAAGTTCTCAATATCGACAATTTTCCTCCTTCGAAGTGTGGACGAGTTATAAAATCTCAACAGAATTATCCTCCGTTGAAGACCAGACAGTCCTAGATCTTGATGAAGATATTTCCCTCAGTCGAAGACCTGGCCGGTTCTTAAATCTCAACTGAATTATTCTCGGTTGAATTACAGATAAGGTTCTCAATCTCGACAATCTCCTCCGTCGTAGTGTGGAAGAGTTCTAAAATCTCAACAGAATTATACTCCGTTGAAGACCAGACAGTCCTAGATCTTGATGAAGATGTTTCCCTCAGTCGAAGACCTGACCGGTTCTTAAGTCTCAACTGAATTATTCTCGGTTGAATTACAGATAAGGTTCTCAATCTCGACAATTTCCTCCGTCGTAGTGTGGACGAGTTCTAAAATCTCAACAGGATTATCCTCCGTTGAAGACCAGATCGTCCTAGATCTTGATGAAGATGTTTCCCTCAGTCGAAGACCTGACCGGTTCTTAAATCTCAACTGAATTATTATCGGTTGAATTACAGATAAGGTTCTCAATCTCGACAATTTTCCTCTGTCGAAGTGTGGATGAGTTCTAAAATCTCAACAGAATTATACTCCGTTGAAGAATTGACAATCATAGATCTTGATGAAGATGTTTCCCTCAGTCGAAGACCTGGCCGGTTCTTAAATCTCAACTGAATTATTCTCGGTTGAATTACAGATAAGGTTCTCAATCTCGACAATTTCCTCCGTCGTAGTGTGGACAAGTTCTAAAATCTCAACAGAATTATACTCCGTTGAAGACCAGACAGTCCTAGATCTTGATGAAGATGTTTCCCTCAGTCGAAGACCTGACCGGTTCTTAAATCTAAACTAAATTATTCTCGGTTAAATTACAGATAAGGTTCTCAATCTCGACAAT
The DNA here is from genome assembly GCA_948472305.1 of Vicia faba. Lineage (NCBI taxonomy): Eukaryota > Viridiplantae > Streptophyta > Magnoliopsida > Fabales > Fabaceae > Vicia > Vicia faba. The sequence continues at coordinate 592,562,559 of OX451736.1, forward strand.
TTTCCTCCGTCGTAGTGTGGACGAGTTCTAAAATATCAACAGGATTATCCTCCGTTGAAGACCAGACCGTCCTAGATCTTGATGAAGATGTTTCCCTCAGTCGAAGACCTGACTGGTTCTTAATCTCAACTGAATTATCCTCGGTTGAATTACAGATAAGGTTCTCAATCTAGACAATTTCCTCCGTTGTAGTGTGGACAAGTTCTAAAGTCTCAACAGAATTATACTCCGTTGAAGACCAGACAGTCCTAGACCTTGATGAAGATGTTTCCCTCAGTCGAAGATCTGACCAGTTCTTAATCTCATATGAATTATCCTCGGTTGAATTACAGATAAGCTTCTCAATCTCGATAATTTCCTCCGTCGTAGTGTGGAAAAGTTCTAAAATCTCAACAGAATTATACTCCGTTGAAGACCAGACAGTCCTAGACCTTGATGAAGATATTTCCCTCAGTCGAAGACCTGACCGATTCATAATCTCAACTGAATTATTCTCGGTTGAATTACAGATAAGGTTCTCAATCTCGACAATTTCCTTCGTCGTAGTGTGGACAAGTTCTAAAATCTCAACAGAATTATACTCCGTTGAAGACCAGACAGTCCTAGATCTTGATGAAGATGTTTCCCTCAGTCGAAGACTTGACCGGTTCTTAATCTCATCTGAATTATCCTTAGTTGAATTATAGATAAGGTTCTCAATCTCGACAATTTCCTTCGTCGTAGTGTGGACGAGTTCTAAAATCTCAACAGAATTATTCTCCGTTGAAGACCAGACAGTCCTAGATCTTGATGAAGATGTTTCCCCCCAGTTGAATTACGGACAAGTTCTTAAAACTCACCAGAGATGTTCTCTCAGATAAGGTACAGGCAAGTTCCTAAATCTCAACAAAGATCAGGATTCCCCAGCGGAATCCTCCACAACAACAGATATGCAAGTTCTCGCTAAGGAATCTCTTATGCGATCGACAATCCTGCAGATGGCATCTTTAAGCCCATCCTCCCGCCAGCAATCTCCAAATGGAATCTGTAAGCCCATTCCCGACATCACAAGGCTGACACCACTTCATGCGAGTGCAAATTTCTGGGCACTCTAGTGTTCAATCATCTTCTACCTTCGGATCACGAAAGGAACGAAAGCCAATCTACTTCCTCAGGTTTAAGAAGATTGAATAGGGGCAGCTGTTGTACCCCAAAATTTTCCCTCTCATATTTCTTAAAACATTGCAAGGAAAATCTCCTAGTGGCTCAAGATTGCTCAAGAGTTGGACAATCAAGTTATCTCCTAAGGCAGTCAACCCCAAATTAGGGTTTTGTGTTGCATCAAGATCCTTGAGTCCAAATGACCTCAAGTGATCCCCAATGTCCTAATATGTTCTCAAGGTCATCCATTTCAAGTTTCAAGCCTTGCAGAGGAAGTTTGCTCAGTCAAATGCTCAAAGGGTCCAAAAATCGACTGTGCTAGGGCAAAAGTCAACTGTGACCTATAAACAGTCAAACTTCAAGATTTTTTGTCAACATTCTCAATTTGAAGGATATTTCATCATTTGATCAAGGGTTGATCATGACTCATCAAGGATTGCCCAAAATTCATCAAGACTCAAAAGTTGCTAAACTAGGGTTTTGTAGGAAAAGTCAACTCAACTTTGACCAAGCATACCTTTCTCATAATTTATGAGAAATGACCCATCCAAATCTCATTTTGAAGAGGATGAAATTCCCTACAATCCATCTTCATACCCCAAGATCAGAAAATGCACTCACAAGAAGTTATGAATTTGGACATTATAGGTCATTTTTGAAAGTCAACAAAAACACTTTTTTTCCAAAGCTTATAACTTGAGCATGGAATATCAAATTGAGATGATACCAAAAGGGTTGGTTAGAGGACATCTTAAGCTTTCTAAAAAGTCCAAGAACACCTCCAAAACTTCAAAATTGAAGAAGTTATGCATTGTTGAAGTTGGGCATTTTTGCAAAATTGGCAAAAGTCAACTATCCCCATAACTTCAAATTTTGACAAATAGGCCCATTCTTTTCCACTTGATTTGAGCTTGAATTATTGTCCACGTGTACTAGCTTCAGCCATGAGCCCATATCTTATTTTTATTATTTTATTTGATTTTTTATTGAATTATTTCATTTTAAATCAAATTAAATCAAATAAAATCTAAACTTTGATTACCTAAGATCTTTTTGGTTGTTTCATGTCTTAATTATCATCATGATTATCATCAAAATTCATATCAAGCATATCATGTACAAAAAGATGGTGATTTGATAAATTTGGCAAGCTTTAAAGAGGAAATCAAATCACATTACAATGCATTGATTTAGAGAGATTCCATCCATATTTGTTACCCTAACACATTGTATCATACATAAGCAAGAGAGGCACACGAAAATAGGGGTTAGAGGCTGCAAGCATAGAGAGAACAAAACTTGAAAAAAGTGGTAAAAAGCTTGAGATCAAAATCGTGCCTAGAGGTGTTTTCAGAAGCCAAGAAGCATCCCAATCGATTCTTGGACGTTCACTGAAGCGAAACCAATCCAAAGCAAGTGTTATCACACACCACAAAGCGTTGTAAGTGTCACGCGATTCCCTTCTGTACATGGTTTCGTATTTCAAAAATTATGCATTGTTACACTGAATTAATGACATATTTGTAATCAACAGATCATTTCCAAGCCTTTTGCATTATTTGATTTCATTTATATGCTCTGTGGCGCAAAACACAATTGTTAGGGTTTTGCTTCTTGTTTTAGGGTTTTTTGTTTCAGATAAAATTAGCCTTAATAATGGCTACAGGCATGACCAGAAGAGGAAGACGAATGCAACCATGGCCTTGGAATGAATTTATGTAGCCTGGGATGAATTTTAGGAATGAACTATGCTTTTAGCTGTGAATTCAAATCCGCAGGAAACTTTGTTACAGGCCTGAGGACAGGGACGAGATCGTGTCTTCCGCTGATTGGCCGGTTCAAATAATTCGCACATTTTTTTGTTTGCTGGCATATTGACTTGCTTGTGTATATTATAAAATTTTTGTATATTACTAACGAATGAAGCAAAGCGTCCTAGTGGCAAGCGTGTCCATCCAACATCCAACAGGACCTGGGTTCGAATCCCAGGTCCCCTAGTTTCCATTTATTTTTCTTCTTCAGGTGATTGTGTGCAGATCCAAGCGCGAAGCCCATTATACACCCTCAAGCATCTGATGGCCAGATGGCCATAGGCCAAATCTGGTGGCCAGAAGTTGATGGTCTACCATAGATCAAGTCAACGTGCACCCACTGGATCTCACAAGGTCAGCAAAGGGCCAGCTCGTTTGGGCCTCAGGATTGCTTCTCAAACACCCTTTTCAGGCCCATACCCTTTCTCTCTTTCTATTACTTATTTGTTTATTTGTTTTATTATTTTTATTTTCACAAACTAACCAATTAAAATTCTTTTCTTTAAAATTAAAACCACAAAATATTTTCTTTATTTAATCAAATTTTAATTTTTATCTTTATTAATAAACACTAATTAAATTAATTTAGAATTTTAACTAGAATAACTTTCACATTTTTGTAAATAATTAAAATTAACTTAGACTTAATTAGGTTTTTACTAACATTGATTATTTTATTTTTCTTTCTTAAAATAACAAAAACCCAAAAAAATATTTATTTTTATTAATTTATTTATTTATTTAATTTAGTAATTAATTTAGATTTATTTCTTTCTTAAAAATAAAAAACAACAAAAAATATTTTCTTTAAATCAAAAGGGTCAAAACCCTAGAACTTTACGCTCGATTTAATTTCCCGTCGCGATTTATTTATTTTATCCAATAATGTACTTGCCTCCGATTTGTAATAGTTAATAGGACTTTTATTTATTTTTTACCGCTTTATTTATTTTTAAAGGGTTTGTCTTTGGCGATGTAAATACCCGACGCCTTGTAATTTAAATTCCGCAAATTTCCGCAACTTATGAACTGTTAGATGTTTGATAATAGGGATGCATGACAAGACTGAATGTCTTAACCTAAAATCAACTTAGATCACCCTTAACATGTACAAAGATAAAATTAACTGAAAACGACACACTCACACATGCGCACTCTTAGGGTACACCCCACTTGGTTGCCTTCGTACACGATCATTAAGTATAGGTCACTTTAGAGGTCGCCCTCTTGTCCAAAGATCATAGTCGCCTCGAAATGGTTGCCTCGGATACTGTTGCCTCAAACAAATGATCTAAGATGTTAGGGTTACCGCTAAGGCGTCCTAACATTGCTTTGGTGACCGTAAGTACCTAAATTCGAATTGACCCTTAAACTCCAACGACGGTGCTACCTACTCATCAATAGTGGGATAACATTGTCTAAAGGAAGATAGCATAGAACGATTCCTTTTTCGAGTAGGTAGATGGTTCTTAAGTACTTGATCTTTCAAAAAACAAAATCTTTTTAACTTACACTTTTTCGAACAAAATTTTCAAAAACACTTCATACACTCTTGAGGACAGAAGCAAGAGTTAAATCAAAGTTTTCAAAACAAAAACTTTTTCAAACCCACAAGCACAAAGAAAGCAATATTTTGAAAACAATATGAGCAAGTACCTAAGAGCCCGTGGATAACCACGGATAGAAAGGGTGCTAACACCTTCCCTTTCTATAATCTACCCCCCGAACCCGAGAAATATCTCGAAATAGGAATTTTTGTGTTTTTTCCTTTCCTTGTTGGATAAAATAAAAGTCGGTGGCGACTCTTACTTACCGCGACATTTTGCGAAAACAAACGCAAAATGCAAACCAGCATTCCAAAAAACAGTCAGTTCTTCCCACCGTATCACAACAGGGATGGACTATATTTGATGTAAGGAAGCTTTAGGAATAAATTTGAGGGAAAACGCACGAGGGAATTGAGAGATACAAGTTTAAGGTCAGAATTGTGTATCAATGGAGTTTTTTGTGCAATTTCTGGATAAAGGGAGTTTCAAAGTGTTTCAGGGTCCTTGAGCTCGTGTCCTAGCTCACAAATAATGACTTTATTTAGAAGCAACAAGTTTCGAGACTTGTTGTTGATCAGAATTCAAAATCACAAGTTTATGCATAACATGTGATTTTTGAGAAATTCAAGTTTCAAAGCCTTGTGTACTTGCTAAGATAGAGTGGTTATGCTTTAAACATACTTGCTTATGACTTTGTGGATGGAGTGTGATCAAAGGGGACAATTTAGAGGCTCAAGAATGGACTTTATGCAAAAAGCTTGCTTTACAAGAATGGCAATGTTAACTTTGTGCCATTAATGGAAATGCAACTTGGATAATAGCTCAATTGCTTGGATCAAAGCTCTAACAGCTGTGTAAACATTTAATTATGGAGTTACAAACAAGTTTGAGGTCTTCAAAGCAAAGATTATGCAGCCTAGCATGGATTTGGTTCATGTGTTCATCAAAAATGACTTGTAATTCAAGTTTGAAAACCCTAACTTCCTCTCTTCGATTCTCCCTGCTCAAGAATGATCTCAAGGAGTTCTTGGACATTTTGGAAATCTTTTAATGTGCTCTACAACCCCTATTTGAATCACTTTTGAAAATTCCCCTTGTAAATATATGAAAAAGTTCCATGAAGTTAGGTCAAAATCCTGCCTAAACTAGGGCAAAATTTCACTAAGTGTTGAATTTCAAGACCATGACTTTATGAAATAATAACTTGATATCTAATAACTTTTAGAAGAAGTTGTGTAAATCTATGTTGTAGATATCATGGAGATCTACAACTTTCGTGTTGAAAGTTTCTTTTGAATTTGCATCATGGTGAAAAATTAGCTCAAAGTTGTAAAAAAGCATGGGGTTTTAAACACTTAGAAAAATTTCTAAGTTAGAAAACTTTGACTTTTCAAAATGAAATCTTGAATTTTTGATTTCTTGATGAATAAATTTCATATTTTGACATGTTTTGATGAATTATTATCTTTCACACTTGATTTTGACCAAAAAGTCATAGTTTGACTTTTCAGTGTACATTTGACTTTTGATCAGTTGACTAAAAATTCACTATCAATCCAATTGATGTTGAGCAATGCTTTGGGTCATGCCATTAGGTAAAAATGATGCAATTTAACCATTTAGATCATGCCTCAAACCAATTAATCAATTGCTAGGTAAAAAATCAGAAATTGCCCTTTCTCAGTCAAAACCCTAATTTTGACCATTTTGCCCTTTTGATGATTTGATCAAATTTCTTGAGGAATTATGGTCCAAACTTGATCAAATGATACATATGAGTTTATAATGTTGATGTGGATCAAAAATCATGAAGTTTTACTATAAATTTTCCATAGTTGACTTTTTCCCCAATACAGTTGATTTTTAGGCCAACTGCTCAATTGACTGAGCAAAAGTGTGATCCAAGGCTTGAAACTTGTCATGAGTAATCTTGGGGGTCCATAATGATCCATTAAAGTCATATGAAGCATTGGAAGTTCAATTATCATTGTACAATTTCAAACCCTAATTTTAGTCATCAGTGCCTAATGAGGTGTCTTAAGTTGATCAACCCTAATGCAGTCTTGAACCCAAGGAGATTTTGTAAGAAAATACTTGATAAATGAGAGGGAAAATTTTGGGGTACAACAGTCAAGAACTTATCAAGGAGGAAATCAATAAGTTGAAGACTCAGATTGAGCTTGGTCATTGAAATTCTGAGGACCGTATTGAAGAGGGAAGGTAATCCTATATCCGGCGCCACAATAAAATTCGTTACTATTCCCCATCCTTCGAGATCTCCTTCAAATCATGGACTGCCTCGTGGAACTCTTCTACAAACTTGGGTTCCTAAAGCTTCCTGTCAACGTTAGCAATCACCTCATATTCCTCAAAGGAATCCAAAGAGTAAGACGTATCAACCAAGACAGAAAAGGCCTGAGAAGTTATTTGATCTTAATACAATAGGTATGTTTGTCTTGAAGAAATCCATTTGTTTCACTCATAATTGTTTTGCATTACGATACCAAACTTTATTTAAAATTTCTTGCTAAGGCAAAGATTGGAGGGAGGATAATGACAACTAAAAAAACACAAAATCTCTGGTTGTATACTTTTGAATAAGACCCTACTGATGATGTACAGACATTGTTTTAAACCCCCAAACATTAAAAATATAAGGGAGATAAACCCTCATTAACCCCCTTTGAGCCTTGAAGTAGTATTTTTGTATCTATACATAAAAACCCTCAGATTTTAACCCAGGGAAGGGTGAAACAACCGGCTGAACAATCAACTGATAATGAAATCAATGAAGTTGCCATGGAACGTTTTTTATCCCACAGGAAGGGAAAGGTAAACATCGAGTAAGCCTAAGAAGGGTGAGATTAAGGTCGAACGACCGAGAGATCGGGTAAGGGAGTCTGTTACGGGAGGGGAAGGTATTAGCACCCCACACGCCCGTAGTACTCTACGGTATCCACTCTTGTTGTCTATCTTATGGATGGGTAAAAATCTATATCTAAGGTGTACAGGGAATGCATGAAAAAAGAAATAGAAAATAATGTAGGGAAAATAAAAGTTGTGCTCGCTCGGGACCTACCCCAATGCCTACGTATCCCTTTTAAGGAATCAGAGCAGCCGTAGTTCGGCTTCAAATGTTTTTGTTGGTTTGTATTTTTTAATGAACAGTATTAATTTCGCCTTCTTCCGCAACTCGACCTTTGGAGACTTACGCGTCAGCACAGAAGTGAATTAACATGTTCTTTCTGAAAAGTGTTTGAAAGAAAATCCCAAAGGCAAAAAAAGTTTGTATTTGTTGGTATTTTTGCTTGTAGATAATGGATAGTTAATCTCAAGAGAGAGATATTAGCCACTTCTCTACTTATTTATGAAATAAGTATTTGAGACTTGAACCATACCAAAGCTTAGAATAAGAGACAATAAGATCGAGAAGAAACCCTCTTATCATCTCTCATACTTAACAAAGATACAATTCTCATCAGTAATTTTTTAAAGTGTTTTGAAGTTTGATGGAAAAGAATTTTTGCTTTAAATGCCAATGCAAAAGGGGAAAGAAAAGTCTAAGGGGAGACTAACCTGAACCTATCCCTAATGTTATCGTACAATGGTGGTCGTAAAGTTGATTTTTGAAGGGAAATTTGAACCATGATCTCCATTTATGGTTTACAACCAAAAATCCACTTTAGTCAATTTTTCATTGCCGGATCAAAATTAGCCTAAAATACTAAAGGAAATATGGTGAGCACGCAAAACATTATCCACAATTCATACCAAGACAATACCAAAAAATTTCAAGTAAATGCGCGATAAATAAAATGAATAAGATTAATGAGGCATACCACCTAAAGAAAATTTAGTAAAATAGATTCCTATTTAAACCCCTAATTCTACTATCTATTTTTTATTATCATGTTTTGACTACTCTATTTACATATTTTTACTATAAAAAAAAGAATTAAAACTAAAGTAGAAGTTATAACAACTAAAGAATAGGGGTAGCCATCTAAATTTTGGGGTATCATTTCATGGCCAGGCACCAAGGCCCAGCTACTAAAGCCCTAAAGATCTTTTTATTCTGGGACCCAAAAGACTTAACATGTTAAAATAAAATAATAAAAAACTACATGGTCTTAAAGTTTAACAGCCTACTACTGGATCTAGGATTCGGAAGGAGAAGCCAAGCCCAATGGATGAGGATTATTATGTGATCTACTTTCGTCTTCCTCTCTCACGCCCTAATCCCGAGTTACCCAAACCACCGCCTGAAATTACCACCGGAAGCGTTTCTCCGTGATAAGAACAAGACTAATGTCTCTCTGCTTCTACCTCATATTTGAACATAAACCCTAGCTTTACTCATTCTCATCTCTTCGCTAAAATTAACAATTTACCATAACTTTGCAAAGCCCTAGGAGATGAACAAGGTCCAGATTAACCGAAAGTTGTGTTGAACTCGAAGCAATAGCAATAGGATAATCATTCAGAGTGTATAAAACTTCCCAGTAGTATCAAGAAATATAAAAAATAATGAAGAAATGGAGGAGATCGAGCCTTACCTTCCGGATACACTACGGCGGTGTTTAAACACGGTGAAAGCGATAAGAAACCCAGAGGATAAACTTCAGAAACACATGTATGCACGCTATACTCGATTCCTTGCTTTGATTCTTTCTCGATCTTCTTCTTCCGACTCAATTTTTCCTTTTTCTCTTCCCTCTTGACCTCTCGTGTTCTGATAATATTGAACACCAAAAGCCTGAGAAACCAATATTTAGGAGAATGCGCGATGGTTTTGGTGTGAAGCACTGATGTGTGATAAGAATGGGTTGATATGTTGTGAAGGTTAAGAGATGGTTGTTATGATTGAGAGAAGGTTCAGAGATGAAGGTTGAGGTTGGAGTTTGTGATCGGTGGGAATGAGAACTGACTGTTTTTTGGAATGCTGGTTCGCGTTTGCGTTTGTTTTCGCAAAGTGTCGCGGTAAGCAAGAGTCGCCATCATCTTTTATTTTATCCAACAAGGAAAGGACAAAAGCACAGAAAAATTTCTTTTCGATATGTCTCTCGGGTTCGGGAGGTAGATTATAGAAATGGAAGGTGTTAGCACCCTTTCTATCCGTCGTTATCCACGGGCTCTTAGGTACTTGCTCACTATGTTTTCAAAAGTTTGTTTTTCTTTGTGATTGTGTGTTTTGAAAGTTTTTATTTTTAACTTCGATTTAACTCTTGTTTTTGTCCTCAAGAGTGTAATGAAGTGTTTTTGAAAACTTTGTTTGTAAAAGTGTAAGTGCGAAAAGTTTTGTTTTTGTTTATAAAATGAGCAAGTACTTAAGAACCTCTACCTACTCAAAAAGGAATTAAACTGTGCAACTTTCCTTTAGACAGTGCTATCCCACTATTGAGGAGTAGGTAGCACCGTCGTTGGAGTTTTCGGGTCAATTCGGTTTAAAGGACGTGTGGTCACTAAAGCAATGTTAGGATGCTTTAGCGGTAACCCTAATGTCTTAGATCATTTTTATCGAGGAAACTGTTTCGAGGGAACTTTGATCTTTAGACAGGAGGGCGACCTTTAAGACTTCCTATACTCAATGACCACGTTTGAGGAAACCAAGTGAGGTGTACCCTAGGAGTGGCATGTGCAAGTGTATTATTTTTCAGTTATATTATCTTTGTACATGTTATGGTGAGCTACTGTTGATTTTAAGTTAAGAGTTAATCTTGTCATACATAGCCTAGTTAGCATACATCTAAATAGTTAATATATGTACAGGAATTTTAAAGTGCGGGAATTGTAAATCCTACGCTATTACAAGGCTTCGGGGAGGGGGATTATTTACATGTCCAAAAATTGGGGGAATAAAAAGCAGTAAAGTGTAAAAGTCTTAGCTAAGTTATTACAAACTAGTAGGTAGTTACAATAAAATAAACGCGCGCGAATATGAAAATAAACTCTAAGAAAAAAGTCCTAAGAAATAAATCTTTTTGTTGTTTTATTTTATTTTGGAAAAAATGATCTAAATCTACTAAATTTTAGTTTTTTGAGAAAATGTTAAGATAATTAACAAAGTTAATTTAATAGAAAAAACTAGCCTAATGTTTTTGTAGTTTTCTTATTTTAATGTTAATTAAAAAGATAAAAAAAATGTCAATGAAAACATAAATAAAATACAAGGGGGACCCTTCGATCCAGGGAAAAAAAGGAGTTTCGACCCAGGGAGGGGATGGAAGCTTCGATCCAGACAGGGTCATGGCTCTTTCGATTGGGCCAAGAAGTGGGCATGAACAACCTTCGATCCAGGGAAGAGGATTGTCTTTTGATCATGAAGGCCATGGCTTTCGATCCAGGAATGAAATGCCTCCTTCGATCCAGCATGCTAATGGGTTCGATCCAGAGAAGGTGCCTCCTTCGATCTGGGATGCTATACCTGCAAAAGTATGTTAGCAAAATAAAACTCATGGCCTGGGTGTTGAACCCCAGGCCCTTCGATCCTACGCTTGTTGGGTCTCCTCAGGCTATGTCTGCAGCAAGTGTTGGCAAACGAAGAACATGACCTGGGCGCCAAACCCAGGCCTTTCGATCCTGTCTAGGATGACAAATCAAAGGTAACAAACAGTATGGATGTATTATGCAAATATGAGGTTGGATAGTTTACCCTTTCTTACCAGCAGATTGGACTTTTAATTTGGGCGCTTCCTGGATGTAGGCACCTTCGATCTGGGCACTTCCTGGATGTAGGTGCTTTCAATCTGGGATTTCTAGGCGTGGAATGGCTGGTGCAAGGATTGGGTATGGCTTCCTGGAAGTGCTGATGATTTTTGGCAGTGTACCTCCAAGTTCTTCCTGCTTCTTTTCTCTATTTTTTTTGTATATTTTCGTGTGTTCTATTTTATTGCAGAGTTTTTGTGTCTTGGATATGTATGATGGCCTCTGTATTTATAGGGGTGTGAGGGTGCAGTAATGGCAAGAGACAGCCATTAAACAGGCCATTAAATGCCATGAGACAAGAAACAGACACATTAAAAGTTTTACTTTTTTGAAATATTCATGTCTCTTTAATGAACCTGGACACTTTTGATTTAAGTACCCTCTTGATGACCTCCTTCGAATGTCCCTTGCCCAAAGATCAATCGAAGGGTACTAATTAAAGTTTCAATCGAAAGGCTTTGTTAACAGGCCAATCAAAAGGTGTTGTTTCATGCTAATCGAAGTGCTTCTTCAGAATACCAATCGAAGGGCCTTTCAGAATGCCAATCGAAGTGCTTGTCCAAAATGCCAATCGAAAGGCTCATTCAGAATACCAATCGAAGGGTCTTTCAGAATTCCAATCGAAATGCTCCTTCAGAATGCCAATCGAAATGCTCCTTCAGAATGCCAATCGAAATGCTCCTTCAGAATGCCAATCGAAGGGTCTTTCAGAATGCCAATCGAAAGATACTTAAAGCACCACTCAAAAATTTTCTTTTTCCTTAGGCAAGGGTTTGTGATCAACCATGCAGGGGGAAGACTTTGGAAAACATGAGAGGGAAAATTTTGGGGTGCAACAGAGTTTGATAAGAGAAGATGAAGGTGGAATGAGAAGATGAAGGTGTTGATTTCAGGAATTTTGATGAATGAGTCAAAAACCGATCCTCCTCTGAGATTAGAGTCGAGGTGAAATTATATAGAGATGGAATCACAACTTGGAGAAATCTTGGCCATTGGATCCGGAAAGTTGGTTAAGGAATCAAGCGTGAAATAGCTATACCTTTGGAATTCTGTTATGAACTGTTAGAAATGAGTTAGGAAACAATTAGAGTTATTAGAGTCAGTTAGAAAACAGTTAGAGTTGTTAGAGGATTGGAATCTGTTATGGGAGTTAGAGGGTGGTTAAGCTGAGTTAGCGGTTCTGTTACAAAACCGTCAATGAAAATTTTGAAGTTGTTTTTTTTAGAAAAATTTCTAGAGGGAAAAAATGATATGGTTTTAAACTGACAGTAGAGGGGAGGTTAGCTTTTAGGGTGGCTGTTAGTTGGAAAAGTTAGTTAGAAGGAGATTGAAACTGTTAGAAGATAGTAATTTTGTTTTCTGTTATGCGGTTAGAGAGTTGGAGGTTGTTTTGGAGGTTTTCTCTTCTGTTATTGAGATTTTCTGTTATGGTTTATTTGAATGCAGGTTGCAGTTAGTTGGTTATTTTGGAAATTAGTTGGTTTTGTTTATGCAGTTATGGTTAGAAGTTGGTTGGGTTTCTGTCAATAGTCAGTTAGAAACATTTAGGAAATGGTTAAGGAGTTATGTTAGAAGTGGTTAGGAAATTAGTTTTCTTTGGAAACTGTTAGCATTTCTGTTATGTTGAGCTTTGTGGACTGTTAAAGTTTGTTAGGAGATAGTTATATGAATGTTAGTTTGTTTTTGAAACAGTTAAGGAAGTCTCTTAGTTGGAGCTGTTAGTTTATCTGTTTATGGTTACTCTCTTTATACCTTATGACTTTCTTCTTAAATAAACTCCGCTGCATTGATATATTTCCTCTTCTGATTTTTTCTGTTATGGGACAAATGCAGGGCGAATTACCCGTTAGCGATTGGTTTTCGACGTAGTGAGCATAAAGATTGCAGAATTTCTTCTAGTTGTTTTCAATCAATGTGAAATTATTATGAGAATGGTATATGAATGGTTGAATCCTGTGGGTGCATACATAAGTTGGGAGTTGCGTTCTTCCATCACGAAGTTGTGAAGCAGGCTCTGGTACTTGCCATGGAGGTTCCTTTGTCATAACCTCTAATGCAGAAGCTATTAAAAGAAGCAACATAAGAATGACTAATTAGTTCCAGCCAAGTCGCGGAAGGGTTTTCTGTATTAGAAGACGGTCTAGATGATCTTGGAGCACCCGAGTATAACTCTGTATTTTGAAGAGGCTAATAATGTTTGCTCTGGACCGAAAGAAGACGGCACCTGTCCTACTATCTCAATGCACATAGAAATATTCTCAGTGGAGAATACACTTAATAGTTTTGTCATGCTTCTGAAAAATGCAGAAGATACAATACTGGATATATAGGATGCTTTAAATGAGCTTTCCATTTTCTTTGTAAGCCCTGCAGGTGAAAGGCTATTGAAATGTTTGAACGCAAACTGACTTATGCTTACATTCATGCAGGTTTATGGCGTCGAACTGAAATGGAGAGGCTATTTGGATCGTTCGTGATTGGCCTCTTGTAGATTATGGTTTTGTTAGCATGCTGCAATATGTTTATGTGCATGGTAGCTTTTGACTATACAGATTAACATTGACGGTGCAAGCAATGCTCAATGCTGCCACATGATGAACTCTTGCCGTAGGCACGACATATTTTCACAAAGATGGTTGGAGCCTGAAACTAGGCATGAAATGGAATGAGTTTAGATTTAGGAATATACTTCTGGTGTAAATTTTGTCTTATGTTGTAATGATATGTTGGCGATGGAAGTTGCAAATCACTTTGTAAATCACTTTCAAGTAATGGAACAATTCCTCCTCATTTTGTGCAGATTGAAAATTAGATTTTAAATCTCTTTCACTGATCTTACTTTGAAGTTCTTGAAAAGAGAATTCAATTGGAACTTGAATGCTTTTGAATAAATCTAAAGATTTATATCAAAACCCCGGTCTCGAATGTAATTTTTGAAGTGAATTAAACGGTTCTATGGAAGTTCCATATTCTTCCTTGAATTGCATCTTGAATAGGCCTTGAAAAGTCTTATTATTTTTCATAATGTATTCTTTATACTTGCCATGCCACTATTCATTTTTCCATATTTGAATTCCATAACCATGATGAGGTGAATCCTTCCAAACGACATGAGATCCTCAATCTTTGATAAAACTCTAATTAACACTTGAATCATGAATTCATCACAAGTTGCACCCTAATCCAAAGTTGATTACGGAACATACACCAAATCAAGATTGGAGGTAAATCCATATTTTTTCTTGTTATGTGATAGTTCTTAACAAAACTTCATCTCAATTGATGAACACCGCATAAGAGTAGATGTCCCGATTCAAAAACCAGGTATGCCAATTCACAATTTTGAGTTTTTAGAAGGAACCCCCAGAATCATGACTTTGTGTAACAAGTAGCTAGAATAGGACCTCAGACCCTCTTCAAGATAGCTATAAGATCTAACTATAATCCCCTAATCCTCTGTTGGAGCACAATATGTGAAAATCCTTACCATTTGGATAGCGTAGAGAAATAAACCGCAATTCATGAATTTGGTGGATCCTGGTGAAGAATAACCTTTGAAGAAGAGATTCCTGACAACCACACTTTTAAAACCCTAATTCCACCACTTAACATTTTGAAGAAAAAATAAGCCTTTATTGGATACGCACGCCTTAACTAGTGTAAAACCCTAATATTGCACGACCACTGAACTTTGAACCTCAAGTGCTTCATTGAATGCAAATGCATGATATGCTAGTGCAGATGACCTAATGAAATATATACAGATGAATGCAAAGTCTACGCCAGAATAAGAGAAATTAGGAGGGCAAATTTTGGGGTGCAACATCTGCCCCTATTTTATTGCCTTCAGCCTGAAGGTAAGATTGGCGCCAGCCTTTCAAACCTTCAAAGTGGAAGAAGATTAAATACTTAAAAGAACCCGAAAATTTGCGCTACGAAGCCAGCCAGGTATTATCATATTTTTAGTTCTCTGTATTTTCTATTTTTTTTTTGCTTTTTGGGTTAAAGGGGTTATCGGGGATAAATGTATATCAGACCAGGGTCGGACACACAAAATAGAACTTGGTTACCAAGGAACATCTGTTCGGAGTTAGTAACGAGCATTTGTAAGAAAGATATCAAAAGATATATGCCCAAGGTCAGTAGAAGACATGCGAAAAAGGTATCAAAGATACATATCTGGGGTCAGTAGCGAATACATACGAAAGAGACAGACCAAAGAAAACTCTTACAAAGATATCAAGAATACATGTCTAGGGTTGGTAGCAGACACATAACAGGAAAGAGATCGGAGGAAAGGACTTTAACCAAGGATATCAGGAATATACGTCCGGAGGAAAGGACATATAACCAAGGATATCAAGAAAATACGTCTGGAGGAAAGGACATATATAAGGAAAGACTGGAGGAAAGGACTCTAACCAAGGATATCAGGAATATATGTCCGGAGGAAAGGACATATAACCAAGGATATCAAGAAAATATGTCCGGAGGAAAGGACATATATAAGGAAAGAGGCCATAGGAAAGGACTCTAACCAAGGATATCGGGAAAATATGTCCGGAGGAAAGGACATATAACCAAGGATATCAAGAAAATATGTCCAGAGGAAAGGACATATATAAGGAAAGAGGCCGGAGGAAAGGACATATAACAAGGATATCAAGAAAATATGTTCGGAGGAAAGGACATATATAAGAAAAGAGGTCGGAGGAAAGGACTCTAACCAAGGATATCAGGAAAATATGTCTAGAGGAAAGGACATATAATCAAGGATATCAAGAAAATATGTCTAGAGGAAAGGACATATATAAGAAAAGAGGACGGAGGAAAGGACTCTAACCAAGGATATTAGAAAAATATGTCCGGAGGAAAGGACATATATAAGGAAAGAGGTCAGAGGAAAGGACTCTAACCAAGGATATTAGGAAAATATGTCCGGAGGAAAGGAATCTAACTAAGGATATTAGGAAAATATGTTAGGAGGAAAGGACATATATAAGGAAAGAGGCCGGAGGAAAGGACTATAACCAAGGATATTAGGAAAATATGTCCGGAGGAAAGGACATATATAAGGAAAGAGGCCGGAGGAAAGGACTCTAACCAAGGATATTAGGAAAATATGTTCGGAGGAAAGGACATATATAAGGAAAGAGGCCGGAGGAAAGGACTCTAACCAAGGATATCAAGAAAATATGTCCAGAGGAAAGGACGTATATAAGGAAAGAGGCTGGAGGAAAGGACTCTAACCAAGGATATCAGAAAAATATGTCTGGAGGAAAGGATATATATAAGGAAAGAGGTCAGAGGAAAGGACTCTAACCAAGGATATTAGGAAAATATGTCCGGAGGAAAGAACATATATAAGGAAAGAAATCGGAGGAAAGGACTCTAACCAAGGATATCAAGAAAATATGTCCGGAGGAAAGGACATATATAAGTAAAGAGGCCGGAGGAAAGGACTCGAACCAAGGATATCAGGAATATACGTCCAGAAGAAAGGACAAATATAACCAAGGATATCATGAAAGGAATGCTAAACACAAATAGACTTCTAGAGAATGAACCCCAATTGAAGGAGGACTTTAACCAACAAAAGGGAGGGACACCGGGAAAAGGAGAATTTTCCAGATAAAGGAAGACTAACCGAAGGTAGACTTTTTGGGGGGAGAATGCCGACCAAAGATGAACTTTCTGGGGATACTACACAAAAAATTCCATTGAGGAAATTGGACGTGGATTTTAACCAAAGTAAATTCACAGAGAATTCTACATCAAAGACAGACCTTATAGGAGAAAGAAACCAACTGAGGGGTACTCTGACAAGAATACCAACTGAAGACAGATTTAAGGGAAAATAAATTACTGAGGATTCACATATGTCTTGAATCCAAACAGAACACCGATTGAAGGCAGACTTGTGATTAGAAAAAGAGACCAACTGCAGGGACTCTAAACAAGGATTCCCAACACACGTTGAGCTTTAGGAGTTGCAAATACGCGAGAGCTACAAAGTCCCTCAGACCAAAGGCGGACTGTATTTCTTCAAGAGTGTCAATTATCTGAATTACCACACACCAATTATAGAGACTTAAACACTTGTGAAGCGAAAAAGGCCAAACACCGACCCTTACCCACATTCTGACAACAAAGGCAAACATAGGTAAAATAACCAAGGGCTTGCAAGGGAAAGAGAAACCCGCAACTTACTGGGGAAATGGAAGATACCAAAGACCCGACTGGTGGTAAGTCAAACAGACTCTGCTAGGGAAACAAAATGGTGTCACCCTAGACTTGTTGTGGAGTTAATTTCCACTCTGAGCGCATAACAATCTGGTTACAACATATGAACATAATTGGCTTATACTCATGCATGTTTGAATTTATTTTTACAGCATAATGCCCCATACAATGGGAATGCTACGCATTTTGGTAGATGTGATGTATCGATGCATGTTTAGTAATGCATTGGGGAAAACACGTCAATAACCGGATGCTGAGAACACAATAAACTTCTAAATGATTATTCTTTACACATCTGATCTTTTGTAGAGAAAAGGAAATTTGAAATTCAATGGGGAACCGAGATTCGAAACCATCAACCTCAAAATATTGATAACATTGAGGAAGTAACCTCCTGGAAAGAACACTGCAAAAATAAATTGTAGATCAGTGAAAATATTGAATTCTGATCAGACTCCCAACTTCCTGGGGAACAAATTCTTTATCTTCTGTTAGAAAGAAGAGAGCTTTGTTGGGGGTGGAAACTTTATGCGTAGAACTTCTTGACGAAGATAGCTTCTACTGGGGAGTATATATATTCTTAAATAAAAATAATTCTACTCATACTAGACTGGGGATAACATCGTTGGGGGGTAAAAGATCTTCACTTGGGGAAGAAACAAACATCTCGGGATAGAAACTCCATTGGAGATATCTCAACAAAATCTTCTATCAACGGGAAATGAGTTATGCCTGGCACTCCTATGCATACCACACTGAGGAGACAGGACACTTGCTCCACTAGGGAAAGAAGAATAGCTCCACTAGGGAATAATAGGTGCCTTGCTTCGACAGGTTCTCGAAATTCGACTTCGACTGGGTATAAAGATTTCCTTTTATGCTGGGGAGCCACAAAAACTTTAGATGGCAACATCAACAATATCCATTGCACTAGGTATAACCATCTATGTAAGATTCAAGCCGACAAGAAGTTCTGTACTGGGAGCAGAAATCATTTCATTGCGGATGATGGTCGTCCTCATGAGGATAAAAAACTAGAATCTCCTATAGATAAACATGAGTCTCTTCAAGAACTCTGATATAGGCAAGCCGCGTTGGAGAGAGAGAGGGCACACCTCACTAAGTTGGAGAACACATACTTCATGGGGAGGATGAGTGTAAACCTCATTGGGGAAGCCATAGACTATTGACTTCAAGGGGAATATATTGAAATCTCTGGTTAGTTAGTAAAACGATTCTTCCGAGAAAACCTGGACAAAAACAGGCTGCACTGAGAATGAGGGATACTCGAAGCGAAAGTACGCCTTTACTGCAGAAAATACTGCAAAAATAAATTGCAGTTTATCGGAAATTTTAAACTCTGATCCAAATCCGAACTTCCTGGGGAAAAATCCAACATCTCTTTCCAATGATAAAGAGAATCTTGATGGGAAATGGGATCTTCAGATGTAAGTCCTCAATAAAAGTTACTTCGACTGGGGGATCGCAGAAATTCTTGAATAAAAAAATTCTACCCAGGCCACACAGAGGGTACTACCATCGAGGGTAACAATCTTCACTTGAGGAAGCGAATGGCGTCTTTGGACCATAAGCTTGAGAATTTGAACTCCACTAAGGAAATATTTCAGCAATACTCCATAACTAGGGATAAAAGAACCCTAAATGGCATTCGTCTATGCACACTGCCCCAGAAAAATAGAAGACCTGCTCCACTGGGCATCACAAACATGTTAATCAAACATATCTTCAAGAAAACCTGACTTGGGCAAACTTCCCTAGGGTAGAAAAGATACAAACTTCATGGAGACGATGAACGACAACCTCCCTAGGGAGATAAATACCTACCACGGAGATACATCGTATCGAATTCAAGAGGATATAACAAAGGTATCCAGTCCCATGAAATGATCCTTTCCAGATTCTTTGAAACAAAGCTGAAGAAGAAGATTATACAAAACCTGTTGAAATTTACTTCTTCGGAGATAAGCCCTCTGGAAGGGACACACTCTTAAACAAACTATTATCGTGAGTACTGACTTCAGTGGGAATTACACATGGGTATACTTTCACTGGAGATAAAGAATCATGTTTGGACAAAAGTACACCTTCACTGGGGATGAATGACTATGTCTTGAGCAGAAGTGAACCTTCACTGGAGAAATTAGATCCCATTATACAAAAATTTTCATGTTGGTCACATACAGACCCTTCTTGATTCATTTGCTCATATACTTAATGTCATAAAAGACCAACAACACTTGCAAAAAGAGAAATCATGGCAATATGCACCATGTGTAGAATAGTAAACTTTATTGAAGAGTAAAAAATTTTAACTACCAACCACTAGGTAAAAACTATGATGTAAGATTGCAACCTTCATCATGTAAACTCCGAGGAGGAATGCCTCTGGCAATTGAACTTTGGAGAGGATACTGCAAAAATAAATTGCAATCCACTGAAAATAAATCATCTTGACTTCAAACAGCTTCTAAATTTTTGGGGAGAAGAATCATTCTCCTTCTGTAGAGAAATGAGGAATGCTTCACAGGGGAATAAAAATCTCAGAAGAGAAAACCCCTTAGCAGGCAGACTTTTATCAAGTAGCAACATATCCTGTGTTGGGAAAATGAGTCCTTCTCGAAAACAATATTTCCATCACGAACTTTGTATCTGTAATAACCTCACATGCTCTTTGCATTCCTGCTCGTATCCTGCCGAGGATAATAATCCAAACTTCAATTGGAGATAATGATTCCGACTTCTGATGGAGGAACATCAATAAATGAACTTAAGTCTCTGATGAGCCAAGAATAACAATCCTGACTTCTCAACATGATTTTCAAATTCACAAATTGTTTAGCCTGCACATGGACTTGATCTGATCAATCCTTAAGGAGGATAAAATGCCTCTGCATAATGCCTTGCCCCAGTCTATAGGGTCTTGAAGAAAATTTCCCCGAAATGACTTTCTGAGATCTGTACCATTAAGATAAACAGCCCAGTGTTATGAACTTTGGAGCATACAGTTATTGGCTTACCAGAGTTAGAAACGGTTTCAACCATGCTTGAGAGAGTGCCCCTGATTACTCATCATTTTGAGAGACTCTTCGAATCTTGACGTAATTGCCCTAGTTTGAATGTACATTAAGGGATCAAATCTTGACTTGAGTGCCTCAGATTGGCTGAACACTTACCCAACAAAGTATTCAACATGCTTTCCCTTTCTCAATAGAGTCTCGACAAACCATTTATTCATCTCATGCTCACATAAAAAATGAGAAGCTCGCAGAGTTATGAAGACAAAACAACCTTAGAGTGGTTGGCTTACGTCTTGAAAGTAGGTTTGTACACAATAGTACTTCTCAACTTGAATTGCTTCGTTCTCGAGAAAATACTTGAAGCAATATGTCCCTTGGGACCAACTGAAAGTAATGCACCACTGTTCGACAGAGACTCTGGGTAATCAACCTTTGCAATCTTTCATACAATTTCTCAAACTGGTATTCTTTCACTCAGCGGAGTCAATAGAATGTCTGCCCCAGATTAAGATTATCTTAAAAAATGATTTACCTTTCAATGGTATCCTGAATCAATTTGTCTCTCGGGATAATCAAAATTTCATATGATGCTCATTATACAAACTTACTTAATGTTTAAGCACTTATTCATATACAAAGAATGTTTGTTCTAATAATGATAATTATAATGCAAAGCTCATGTTTGTCTTGAAGTTTAAAAACTCTTTTGAAAAGGTATTTGAAACATAGAAAATCTGTGTACAAAAGATAAAAAAATGGAATGATACCAACTCAAAAAAATTAGCAAACCTCCTAGGAGTCAGATTATCGTACTCTCGTTACAGTATTGCTTTCGAATTAACCCTTGCTTCAGTTAGGATTCTTAAGGGTTATAATGTGGCCTTGTTCACGGTTTTAGAAAAAAGGATTTAAGGCTCAAAATTATTTGGTGCCCACCCATTCTCCATGATGTTCTCCAGTCCTACATTTAGTTAACTCAATGTGAGCACTCATCTCTCAAAAGGAGGTTACAATGATTGGGGAGTCAAACAAGGTTTTTCTGGAAACAACAGTTACTCACCTGTTTCGTTCTTTTGTGCTTCCGGTCACACAACTTTGTTCTTTGCAGAGGATTTTTATTTCATAATCCCTTTTCGCTTTTCGCGCCTTTCGCTTCCCCTAAATTTTTCCTGGATCAATTCCTTTTGAAATTGACTGTGAAGTCCAGCGGGATGCCCTGACTTTTGCCTAAGCGACTTGTTTTCCAAGTTTTGACTTAGCGGAGCTTTTTGTATCTTTCTTATTCATTTCCTTTTTAAACAAGTCGTTGATCTTTACGTCGTATTTGATTTATTGGAAGTGATCGTGACTGTCTGAGTCTTTAGTAGATGAGGGATGGCCATTGTTGCATCCTCACTTGTTTTTCCTGATGTGCGAGAGATACCCATTAGGATATCATTTTTTTGATGCACACTGCTGGTGAGAGGGTTAACCATTGCAGTTTTGACTTTCCTCAGCCTTTTAATGGATAACCATTGTTGTATCTTTAAATGCGCACTCCTGATGAGTTTTGAATGCCCAATCAGATCAATTGAAATCTACCCTGCCTCAGGTTAAATGTGAGGGTTTTTTTCTTTCAAGAAAATAAACTCCTACTTTAAGACTCAAAGGGGTTGACGAGGGTCTATCTCATTTATATCTCCAATATTTAGGAATTGAAACAATGCATGTACATCGTCAGTAGGGTTTTACTCGAAAGTAAATCGTTTGAGAATTATGGTATATTATTCATCATCCTCCATCCAGAGATTTTTTTCTTTATTTAAAAAGAGTTAAGTATCAAGAAGCAAAGTAAAAGATTAATGAGTGTTGCGTCTGGTTTTTAAATCGAGAGTCGCCACTACTAGTTTTTATCCTAGGGAAGGGCATCTAATAGGAAACCTTAATTCGCAGACAAAGATTCTAGGTTACGAACTCGATTAGAATAAAGGAAGGTTTTAGGCACCTTTCATCCACCTTGTTCACAAGGATATTAAACTCTAGGTTTAGGGTAAATAGGGTTTTAAGTTTCAATTAACAAGACTCGCCATGATTTTAGATCTCGTGCCTATGTATCATCTTATGAGAAATCAGAGTCCAAATTCGTAGTTCGTATGGGTTGGTGTTTTTTAGGGGTTTACGAACATATTTTGAATCACTTCGCACTCGGTCGGGAGTAGTGATTGCGGAAATTTTGACTGAGTACGCAGTAAGCCAAAATTAGTTTGAAACCCATTTGCAAAAAGGAATGGTTAATTAACTTAATTTGTTCGTGAAAATAGTTTGATATTTGTTTGTGTTTTTTATTTGTATTAATTGTGAAAACGTCTTGATTAATGCATGATTAGAAAATAATTTAATGCAAATAATATATAAATAAATTTATTTAGTGATATAATAATATTTACATATAATAAATAATAATAATATAAATAAAAATTATTGACAATGATAATAATTATTAAAATTAATAATGATAAAAATAATAAAAATATAAATATAATATAATAATAATAAGAAAATACTAATTATATAAAAAAAATGTAAAAAGGATTAATTAGGCAGGGGGTGTAAATCTCATTTTTAAGTAAAATAGGGGGGTGCTGAAAGTGATCTGGGCTGAGCTCAATGCGTTGGATGAAAGGGGGTATATGTTGTTGATGGGTTTAGTAACTATTGGCAAGGGTAGGTGAAGCTACCGACAGAAAACACATAGCCGCCACCGAACTTTATTTATCCCGGAGGAATGGAAAATATCGATAAAACCACAAGGGAATGGATAAGATGATCTTGCGACCAAGAGAAAGGGTAAGGGGGTCAGTTACGCAAGGGGAAGGTATTAGCACCCCTCACATCCGTTGTACTCAACGGGATCCATTTTGTTTGCTTGTCTTAAAGAGTGTATTTATCTACAACTATGCTTGCTTAAGGGGAAATTAATGGTTTTTATTATTGCGTTCGTGAGGGTTTCGCGACCCTTTGCCTACGTATCCAATGAAGGAATCAGAACACCGTAGTTCCTCTAAAAAATGATTGGTTTGTTTGTGTTTTTTAGTGGGCGAGGCTAACGCACGCATTCTAGAAATAGGCACGTCGGTATCGCAGTAGAACGGAGATAGCATGCCCTTTGGGGGAAGTTTTAATTGGTTGAGTGTTTTGCGAGTTTTAAAATAAATTCAAGTAATGATTAAAGGTGTTTTTGGATTATTTTTTTTATTTGTGAATGAATTTTAATTACAAAAGAAAAGGATTAAGAAGGAGACTAATAAATATCCTAATTGTTTATTATGTACAAGTGAGCCAAAAGTCTATTTCGACATAAGACGGTCGAAACAGGGTTTAACCGCCTCATGGAGCTACCTAAGGGAGTAGTATCACGATTTGAATGAGCAAATAAGGAAACTTACATTTGAAATGTTTTTATGGTTTTTTATCAAGTTAAATAAATGATGAATTTAAAAGTAAATTAGAACTTAATTCTAAAATGTCTTGGTTATTTTTATCTTGTGAAAAATAAAATAAAACCAAGAACTAATATAAAATAATTAAAACAAGATATATATAAAACAATGGGAATAGAAAAAATAACAAAATGGGGGTATGACGTAAATTTTGTTACTGGGCTGGAAAGAGAGAAATTTTGGGCAGCCTAAGCCCAATAGCAATCAAAAACAAAAAATAATGGAAATGGAGAAGAAAAATAAATAAAAAAAATGGCCCTGGTGGGTGTTGAACCCAAAACCACCAGTTTACACACGCCAGGCTTTTACCACCTCCCCAACTTTACTTTATTCGTTAGTTATACTACTAAAAACTATAAAAAAACAAAACAATGAAAATGGGTTGGGCTAGGCCCAAACCCGAATTCTCCTGAAAGAATACAGAGAGATTGGGGTTTCTTGGAACCCCACCCTGTTTTTATAGATCGCCGCACCTGGGGAGTAGAAAAGTTAATCTAATTAATTCTGTTTCCAGGAAACAAGGTTAACCCTAACACGAACCTTCTATCTCTTAAACTCTTCCTCTGCCTCATTGTTCACCTTCTATCCCTCTGTTCTCTCTATTTTTAACGGATCCCAATTTCTTCTTCTCATCCATATCTCTCGATCTCTACTTCCACAACAACAACCGTAAACCCACCGTATTCTGCGCTCAATAATCAAGAAAACTTCTCTTCCCTTCTGTAAATCAATACCAACAACTTCCTTCTCTCGACTTCATACTCCTGTCAATATTCCTCGTGGATTCACTCTTGGTTCACAGTTTATAATAACAACATCAAAAGTTCCATGGTGCTCACGTGGTCTCTCATGGTGATTCAAACACGGACCAACAATAATAAGGCAACGCAAAACAACAACCAATAATCAATCAGAAAAGCAAGAAATAAAGTCCAATTGAGTGTCAACAATAACTGATTTGACAACAAATAATAATCATAACATGACACAAAAAGGAGAAAGTTACCGTCGGAGAGGAGATTTTCTCAGAGAATAAATCTCAAGTAAGTGTTGCGTTTCTTCCTTTTTCGGCTTATTCTGACCCGCTTTGTTTTTGTTTTGTGTGTGTGTTGCAGTTCGGGTTGAATGATACGTCTACAAGTTATGTTCTGATTTGTTATATGTGTGCTTTGTGAAGGGTGATGCTATAGTCTTTACAGAGTGAAAGTTTAAAGGATGTTGGATGTTAAAAAAAAAAATTTGTTAGGTGAGTCTATGACATTGTTGATCGTTATGGGATTTTCTGCAAGTTATTTGGAAAGGTTGAATGTGATGGATTGGAGAGTCAATTTGCATAGAGGGTTTGGGGAGTATGGTTGTAGTGTTATTGTAGTGGTAAAGGTTGCGGGTTTAAGTGTAAATTTTCTTTGCATGGTGATGTTAGTGGAGTTCAATTTGGATGATGCAGGGTAGTGAGGAAGATGAAGATTAATAATGTTGATGTAGTGGTTTGAAAAGGTTGTGAGGTATGAGTGAAGGTGAGGATTCTTGTGTGTGAGATTTTTTGTGTTCTCTATTTTTGGCTTGGTAAAATATCTTCTCCTCTTTGCTGGTTGTTAGTATGCTGGATATTTCTTGTTGTATATTTTATCTCTTCTCCCCGGTTTTCTGCTTTAGCTGTTTGTTTTATAACAGCTGAGAAGTGGGAATTGGAAGGTTTTGCTCAATTTGAACAAAATTGGCTTGCTGACTTTGTGTTTTAGGATGCAGGTTTTGTTTTTAGTCATTTTGGTGTAAAACTTGGATTGACATGCTTGGAGTTTTTTTGTGGCTTATAATCTCAGGTTTTGGACAGAGTTATGCAGGCTGTCTTGCAGGGTATGCAAAAGGTTTGGGATTTGGCTTGTTCTGTTTTGGTTGTTCATGCAACAGGTTTTGGAAGATTAGGGGCAACTGTGCAGGTGATATCTTTTCCTCTTTCATCTTTCAATGATGTAAAGCAAACTTGCTTTTTCAATACAATTCTGAAAGGTTTCCACCATTAGGAAATTGATGATAGGGTCTTGATCTATTTGATAGCTGCTATATTATTTGTTTTTCTTGATGCTGCTACCTGTTCTGTAGTTCTGATACTATTTGTTGTTTTGTTGTTCCATTTGGCTTCTATGTTGCTGCGTTGCTGGCCTTTGGGTTGCTGTTGCTTGTTGGTTGGAGCTTTGGGCTGCTTTACATGTTGTGCTTGCAGCTGCTGTGTTGCCTGCTATTTTTTGTGATGCAGTTTTCTGTTTTATTTAGGCTGCCTGTATAGCTACTTGCTGCTGCTAGTTAGGCAGTTTGTTGTCGCCTGTTGCGGCTTTTCAGTTTGTAAATGTTTGCAGTTTGACTTGGCTTTTGCAGTAGAAATTTTTTGCAAATTTCTTTTTCCTTTTTGTGAAACAAAGTCCAAACTTTGTGATTTGCAAGATAGGAGAAGACCATGATTAAGAACAAAACCTTTTAGTTCTGATTCCAAGTGCAAATCCTAATGATGATTTTCCTTTTTAACAAATAATCCTTGCTTGAATTTTTCACATGTTGATTGTTAGCTAATTTTTTCCTTTTCTTGTTTCATGGATTGTAGTTTGTATCTCACACTGTAATCCCTTTTGTTAAATTGTACACAAAAAATGTAATTTGAATGATGTTTCTTTAAATCGTGTGGATAATGGATTTGTTGTACAAAAATTAAACAACTCTTGAATCTTGTTTTAAATTTGAAATTCTTACTTGAATGATTTGAATATCCATCTTGCCTTTGTAACTTGAATTTCAAGAAGTTATAAACAACTGTTGTAACTTGTATTCCAAGAACTTTACAACTTATCTTTCAATCTTTAATCTTCATACCATGCCTAAAACAAACTTGCCCTCTCAAACAAAACTTTAATTTTGATATTCAAACCACAAGTAACTTGTAACTTAAGCAACCAAAAAATGCCTTGATCGTCATGAACCCCCAAACTTATTTCTTGTTCCCAAACTCCACAGTCGTCAACTTAAACTTCAAACTCTCGAATCAGTGACTTGGAGACTTTTAAGAAGAAGGCTTGAAATGAGAGGAGATGAACTCCTTGACCTAATGCACTGAAATTTGAGCCATATTTGAGACAGGCGAAAGAAACATCTTCACAGAAACTAGGGATCCAAAAACCCTAGCATCTTGGCCAACAAATAGGGAAATAAACCCTAATCCAGGCTTTGATAAATTCGAGCGAGAATCAACCTTGTAACATGGTGACAACATTCATTCCATGATCCACTAATCGAGAACCAGATGCATTTCCCTTTTACCTGACAATTTAACTTCAATACAAAATTATACATAAAGAGGGCACATCCCTAATACCTCAAACCAAAGCGTCCGATTCCATGAGATGCGGGATATGCAAATGACGGAGTGAAATGGTGCAAACGGGATGCAAAGTTCAAAGCCAAACAAAAGTAAAAAAGATAGGGCAAATTTGGGGTACGACAGCTACCCCTATTTAATCGTCTTAAACTTGAAAGTGAGATTGGCGTCAGTCTTTCGAAAGTTCAAGGTGGAAGATGATTAAATACCAGGACCCGAAATTTTCCCTGGAGAGATGGTGTGAGTGTCATTTATTAGTGTGAATGTCTGCTGGGGAAAGACAAAATGGTCTTCGGGTGGACTGGTCATGATGGATAAACATGGTTGAATAATGGTAGCTCGTACTGGGGTAACGGTGCCAATACAAGGTGGGCAGTAAAGTGACTGAAAGGATATGGTTGACAATGTCGCGGTGACTGAAGGTAGGATTCATAAGAAACTTAAAGATAACACGAGGGTAAAGTCTGCGGAGGACTTACGACCCTAAAAAGATAACGTGAGGGTAAGACCTACTAATGACCTACGACCCTAAGAGAGATATAGCGAAGGTAAGATCTAAGGATGATCTACGACCTTAAAAACAAGATGATGCGAAGGTAAGATCTGCGAGTGATCTACGACCTTAAATAAAATAAGATGACAAGAGGGTAAAGTCTACGGACGACCTACGACCCTAAGAGAGATAAAGCGAAGGTAAGATCTATGGACGACCCTAAAAACAAGATGAGGAGAGGGTAAAGTCTACGGACGACCTACGACCCTAAGAGAGATAAAGCGAAGGTAAGATCTACGGATGACCTACGACCCTAAAAACAAGATAATGCAAAGGTAAGATTTACGAGCGACCTGCGACCTTAAAAAAACAAGATGACGAGAGGGTAAAGTCTACTGACGACCTACGACCCTAAGAGATATAAAGCGAAGGTAAGATCTATGGACGACCTATGATCTAAAAATGCGAAGGTAAGATCTACGGACGATCTACGACCTTAAGAGAGATAAAATGAAGGTAAGATCTATGGATGACCTACAACCTTAGGAAAAGAGAACGCGTGTATTGAGAGTTGGGGAGCATGACGTACTAACACCATGGTTTATTTTAGTTGGTAGTGTAATAACAGATGCTAACTGGGAATTATGAGGATGATATTCTTTGTGGGGATGTTTTGTTGGTTTGGGATTGATTTGGGGATTTTGGGCAAGGTACCACATCTAACTCATGCTTCGTATGCATTTGAAGTGTGACATGATGATCCATGGATATGCTATGCGTTTGAGGATGAAATGCAATATGTCGTGATGATTATTGTATGCAAAGTGCCAAAAGCTCATTGGGATCTGTTTCTCGTCATCTTGAGGTACCAATATGGATTGGTGCTTGAAATTTGAGAGAAAAGAGTTAGCCTTGTCGAGTTCACTGGGGGTTAAATCTTGCTGAGGAGAAGTAACTTGATCTGACTTCCTTCATGTGTTGGACTTTTTGTGAATAACTGAAAAGAGACGTGGATCTCAACCAATGCCCCAAGTCTCTCCGTGTGGGAGAATCGGGCGCTCAGTCGATTGTAGGGAGGTGACGAGGATGAGAGCTTGGTCGAGGCGACCATTGTAACTTGCTACGTGCACAGGAAGAACAAACGTTTGAACACTGTGGCATTCCCTTGGGATGCCTTCATATCCACGTAATGTAGTGTTTCACATCTTAGCTCGTGATTATTATTGACTTATTGTTTTCAAAGCAATGCTTAACAAAGAATTTAAATCACAATTCCCATATGAAAAATAAAGTAAAAGAACATAACAAAGATTTTTTTAAAATGGAAGGGCAAATTTTTATTAATGAGTTTGGCCCGTGAATGGGCATTCATACATAGAAACAACTCCTAAATGAGGAAGTTGCGGAGAAGAAAATAAATACAACGAGTAAAATGACAATAAGAAAATCTCGAACTTCCGTTAAAACTGATATTGTTATAGTTCATGTATCCTGGGTCGTCCTAGTGTCGTGCTTCCAAAGGATAATAGCTGAATTGATCCATCCCGTATTAGGAGGGTGTACGTGAAGAGTCTTCAGACTACAGTCTCTCGCTTTTTGTCCCTAATTTTTGCATGGATCTCCCTTTCGGGTTTTCAATCCACCGGGACACCCATTTTTTCCTAAGCCGCCCTTTCGGGTTTTCAACTTAGCGGGTTATTATTTTTTTTCTTTTTAGCCCTAACTTTTGCCTAAGCCGCCCTTTCGGGTTTTCGACATAGCGGGTCCTTTTATGCGTAGTATTTTTTGACTGAGTCTGAATTGACTGGAAGCGGAACGTCTTCCCCATCCATGTTTGTCAGGATTAGAGCACCTCCTGAGAAATTTTTCTTCACGATGTACAGTCCCTCATAGTTGGGAGTCCATTTGCCTCTTGGATCAGTGTGGATTGGGAGAATCTTCCTTAAGACCAGGTCACCTGTGTGGAACTCTCGAGGCCGAATCTTCTTGTCAAATGCTCTCTTGAGACGTTGTTGATATAACTGACTGTGACAAATGGCTGTCAGGCGCTTTTCTTCGATGAGATTGAGTTGGTCGAGTCTCGTTTGAATCCATTCAGATTCATCAAGCTTAGTATCCATCAGAGCCCTTAAGGAAGGAATCTCCACTTTGACCGGGAGCACCGCATCCATACCATAGACTAGTGAAAACGGAGTTGCCCCAGTGGAAGTACGCACCGAAGTTCGATAGCCATGCAGGGCAAAAGGCAACATCTCATGCCAATCTTTGTACGTTCTCACCATTTTCTGAACGATCTTCTTTATGTTCTTGTTAGCGGCTTCGACTGCCCCATTCATCTTCGGCCGATAAGGTGATGAATTATGGTGCTCGATCTTGAACTCTTCACACATTTCCTTCTTCATCTTGTTGTTGAGATTTGACCCGTTATCAGTGATGATCTTGTTAGGAGTTCCATAATGACAAATGATCTCTATTTTAATGAAACGAGTGACAACTTGCTTGGTGAAATTCTTGTACGAAGCCGCATCCACCCACTTGGTGAAGTAGTCAATAGCAACGAGAATAAACCTGTGTCCATTTAAAGTGCTCGGCTCGATTCTCCCAATCATATTGATTCCCCACATTGCAAAGGGCCATGGTGAAGTCATCACATTCAAAGGAGTGGGAGGAACATGTATCATGTCTATGTAAACCTGACATTTGTGGCACATTTTGGGAGATACACAACAGTCGCTTTCCATCGTCATCCAGAAATAACCTGCTCGTAGGATTTTCTTGGCCATGGAATGCCCACTGGCATGAGTCCCAAAAGATTCGTCGTGTATTTCTCGTATAATGGATTCTGCTTCGTATCTATCCACGCATCTGAGCAGAACCGAATCATAGTTTCTCTTGTACATAACGTCTCCTGACAGTAAAAACTTATACGCCAACCTTCTAAGTGTCCGCTTATCACAAATTGTAGCACCTTCGGGGTACTCTTGCTTCTCAAGATATCTTTTGATGTCGAAGTACCACGGCCTTTCGCCTGATACGTCTTCAGTTGTGAGACAATGAGCAGGGAAAATGTGTGTTGGCTCCTTGTAACAATAGATCCTTATATTGGGTGCATGATTCGGGTAACTGAATTTGAACATTGTTGCTAAAGTGGCCAGAGCGTTTGCCAGTTGATTTGCTTCTCTAGGAATGTGCTCAAAGGTGACCTCATCGAAGGCGGGAAACAACTCTAATATGTAATCCCGGTATGGAACTAAATTAGGGTGTCGTGTATCCCAATCACCCCGTACTTGATGTATCACTAAGGAAGAGTCCCCATAAACTTCAAGAATCTTGATCTTCAAATTAATGGCTGCTTCAAGGCCCATCACACAAGCTTCGTATTCAGCAACATTATTCGTGCAATCAAAACATAATCTGGCAGTGAAAGGTATGTGAGTGTTGCGTGGAGAGGTCAGAACTTCCCCAATGCCGTGACCCATAGCATTTGACGCACCATCGAACGTGAGAGTCCATCTCTCCCCTGGTTCAGGTCCTTCATTATCATCAAGTTTCATAATATCCTCGTCTGGAAAATCGAACTTCATGGGCTGATATTCTTCCAATGGCTGGTGAGCAAGATGATCAGCAAGAATGCTACCTTTGATAGCCTTTTGTGTGACATACTGGATGTCATACTCAGACAAAAGCATTTGCCACCGAGCCAATCTTCCTGTAAGTGTTGGTTTCTCGAAGATGTACTTTATCGGATCGATCTTAGATATCAGAAGTGTAGAATGTGTCAACATATAGTTCCTCAAACGGCAAGCTTCCCACGTAAGAGCACAGCAAGTCTTCTCAAGTAAGGAATACCTTGATTCACAATTAGTGAACTTCTTACTCAGGTAATAAATGGCGTGTTCTTTCCGTCCAGTATCGTCATGTTGTCCGAGCACACAACCCATAGATCCTTCAAGCATAGTCAAATACATAATGAGAGGTCTCCCTGGAACTGGTGGTATGAGTATTGGTGGCTCTTGAAGATATTGCTTAATCTTCTCGAAAGTGTCTTGACAGCTTTCATCCCACCGGACATCTTGATTCTTGCGTAAAAATTTAAAGATAGGTTCACATGTAGCAGTAAGGTGAGAAACGAACCTGGCTATGTAATTTAACCTTCCAAGGAAACCTCGTACTTCCTTTTCATTTTTCAGCACCGGAATATCTTGTATTGCTTTTACTTTGTCTGGATCTACTTCAATTCCTCATTGACTCACGATAAAACCAAGTAACTTGCCCGATCGAACCCCAAAGGTGCATTTGTTGGGATTAAGCCTTAACCTGAACTTTCGTAAACGATCAAACAACTTCTGCAAATGGACCAAATGTTCTTCCTCAGTCTGTGATTTCGCAATCATGTCGTCCACATACATCTCAACCTCTTTATGAATCATTTCGTGAAAGAGAGACACCATAGCTCGTCGATACGTCACACCAGCGTTTTTAAGACCAAAAGGCATGACTCTATAGCAAAAGGTACCCCAAGGAGTTGTGAAAGTTGTTTTATCCATGTCTTCCGGAGCCATCTTTATCTGATTGTAGCCAGAGAACCTATCCATAAAGGAGAACACTGAAGACTGAGCAGTATTATCAACCAATACATCAATATGAGGCAACGGGAAGTCATCCTTCGGGCTTGCTCTATTCAAATCTCGGTAGTCGACACACATGCGTACCTTACCATCCTTCTTAGGTATGGGCACAATGTTATATATCCAAGGCAGATAATTTATCACAGATAGGAAACCTTCTTCGAGTTGTTTATGAACCTCTTCTTTGATCTTCAAAGCCATGTCGAGTCTGGTCCTTCTTGGCTTTTGCTTTACAGGAGGACATTCTGGCTTGAGTGGCAATCTATGCATTACTATATCAGTGTCTAAGCTGGGCATGTCTTCATACGACCAGGCGAAGATGTCAGCATACTCTCAAAGTAACTCAATCAAACCCTTCTTTTCTTCGCTTTGCAAGGCGGCCCCTATTTTGACTTCTCTCTTTACCTCTTCAGTACCGAGATTGACGACTTCTGTTTCTTCTTGATATGGCTGGATGATCTTCTCTTCTTGTCTCAAGAGCCTGGCTAGTTCTTCAGGGACTTCACAATCTTCCTCACTATCTTCGTTAGCATGATCAACTGAATTCTCAAGGATATAAGGAGCCATAGCACTATCATTTCCAACGGAGTCCGAGACGGATCTGCATGATCGATGATTTTATGTTTTATTTTTAGAAAGTGCAAAAGAATATTTAGAATATGAAAAGAAAAGTCTTGCCATTTTTATTTTGAAAAAGTAAAAGTAAAAGAAAAGACAGAGAACAAAATTGTATGCGAAAGTGCAATTTTTTCATTCAATGTTAAACGGAGATTGAAACATAAGGGGCCCCTTCGCTGTCAGTATGCCTTGGGCAGGACATACGACTTAAATGGAAACAGAAAATTACACATCAAGGAAAACAACTTCAGGGATGTCCACGGAAGTCCAATTGCTGAGCTCCTGGTCCGACGCAACTTGATAGATAAATCTTGAAACATATTCATCGTCACCTTCAACATATGTGGAGAGCACTTATCCTTCTTTTCCTACACCAACACTAACGAACACTTCAGAAATTGGGGGAACCTGCTGTCCTTTGAGAGGAACCCAACCAGCTTGCAAGGAGGATGATGGCTGATACCCAAGACCAAAATGATCTTTCTTCTCTGGTACTTCAATCAATTTTCCCCAACTGTCATGGGGAGGTCTAGCTTCTATGAGGGCTTTGGCATCGTTCAAAGAGGCCAGGGGTGTCTCAGACTTCTTACATTCCATGACAGGGAATTTGTCAACAATAACAATCTCTAGAGCTTGAAAGGGCAACTCCTGCACCTCACCTTCCACTTCCACATAACGGTAGGTAGTCAGATTATTAATCATTATGTCTTCTTCCCTGCAAACGACGACAACTTGGTCATTCACAATGAACTTCAGACGTTGATGAAGAGTAGATGTCACAGCTCCTGCTACATGGATCCATGGACAACCCAAAAGGCAAGTATAGGATAGACGGATGTCCATAACATAAAATGACAAATAGAAAGTGTGGGGACCAATCTTGACAGGTAAGTCCACTTCTCCATCCACAGATCTTCTCGAACCATCAAACACTCAAACATTTAGAGTGTAGGGCCTCATCATTACTCCATCCATATTCAGCTTAAACAAAGTAGCCTTAGGCATCACATTGAGTGAAGAACCCGTATCCACCAAAACTCGAGATAAAACAGTGTCCAAACACTTCATAGAAACATGCAGCGCTTTGTTGCGGGCTCTGCCTTCAACTGGGAGTTCATCATCACAGAAACCCAAACAATTTCCCACAGTAATATTGGTGACGATTCCTTCAAACTGGGCCACAGAGATATCTTGGGTAACATGAGCGGAACATAAAGTCTTCAATAAGGCATTGCGGTGGGTCTCTGAACACAAAAGGAGAGACAAGATGGAAATCTTGGATGGTGTCTGGTTGAGTTGATCCACTACTTTGTATTCACTCCGCTTGAGAATTCTCAAAAGTTGCTCCGCTTCTTGTCCTACATAAGGTTCGGGTTTATTATCCATCACTTGCTTTCCCCTGGCCTTATCTTGAGCTTCACTGTCAGTTTCCATAGGAGGCGGTGATGGAGGAGAAAAGATCTGACCACTGCGACTCATGTTACTGGTTTCTGCAATATTGGTAACATTCTTGTCAACAAATAGAGGACACTCATACTTCTTTCCATGAATATAGACCACATTATACTCCCATGGAACTGCCTTCGAGTCGTTTCTTGTAGGAGGAATAGGTGCTTGAATCACTGGGGGGTAGCGGGAGCTTGAACCTGAATTGTTAACAGAATACTAGGGGTTGCTGAAAAGCTTCTCGAATAGTAGGGGATTTCCAGGACATCAATCTCTTCTTCTCGGAATATTTTCTCTATCTGTAGGACACCTTCATCGATCAACTATTGGATAGTCGTCTTCAAATCAGTGCACTCTTCAGGTTTGGAGGAACATGTTAAGCACAAGTCATGAAGCTCTTGTAGCACCTCGTGCTTCAACAAATGTCCTCTGACATATTCCAAAGATATCTTAATTTCGTCAACCTTGGATACCAAAACTCGTTCACTAACTTCTTCAATAGCATTGATCGTTCCCCCTTGATGAGGAAGCATGGGATTATTCTAAATATTTGGACCAACATGGTTGAAGTTGATGGCCTTTGCATCGATGAGGTCTTGAACTTTGCATTTGAATGCTCTACAATTTTCTATTGTATGGCTTGGGGCACCAGAACGAAATTCGCAATTAGCATTAATGTCATACCCCCTAGGGAGAGGATTTGGCGGTGGACCGAGTTTGTGCAATTGAACCAATTGACTAGCAAGTAACTGTGGGAGAAGCTAAGCGTAGGACATAGGAATGAGATCAAATCTTCTTTCAGGGGCTCTTTGTCTTTGAGGAGCTCTCGGACCTTGAGTTTGTTGATTATGTTGTTGATAAGTTGGAGGAGGTGAAAATTATTGTTGTGGAGCATAATGTGGTTGCGGAGCGAAAGGCCGTTGTTGGGCTATCCAGGGTGCTGGAGTTGTAGCAGCATATACTTGAGGAACAAATTGGTTGGGAACAGCAGCAGGTGTAGGAAAATAAGGGAATCGGACTTGAGGAAATGCCGGAGCTCTTCCTTGGTTGATGCTGATGCCACTAGTCTCGCCCTCTTTCTTCTTGAAAAAACCAGAAAACGGATTTCTACTAATGCCTGCACTGTTGTTAGCATTGTTAGGAACACCTTGGATCATTCCAGCCTTAATGCAAGTCTCAATGTGTTCACCAATAATGACCATATCAGAGAAAGAAGTAGAAGTACTACTGAGCATATGTTGGAGATAAGGCCCTCGTAGAGTACCCATAAACAGATCAATCAATTCACGATCCAAGAGAGGAGGTTGGACCCTTGCAGCCAGTTCACGCCACCTCTGAGTGTACTCTTTGAATGACTCTTCAGATTTTTGTACCATCCCTTGGAGCTGAGTACGGATAGGAGCCATGGCAGTATTGTAATGGTAATGTTTCAAAAAGGCGTCAGCAAGTTCTCCCCAAGTACTGACATGAGATCTTTCCAATTGCATATACCAATCAAATGGTGCCCCGGTCAAGCTATCTTGAAAGAAGTGCATGAGTAACGGTTCATTTTCAGCATAGGCAGCCATTTTGCGACAATAGGAATGGAGATGAGTCTCTGGGCAAGAAGTGCCTTTGTATTTGTCAAAATCCGGGACTTTGAACTTAGGAGGAATAACTACCCCAGGCACGAGGCACATTGCAGTAGTATTGAATCCAGAAGCCTCAATATCCTCCATGGCCCTAAGACGCTCTTCGAGAGCATGATACATTTTCGCAGTTTCGGCAACTCCGACAGCAAGGTTCACTTGGGGTTCATCAAGATCAATAACATCATGATGATCGTCGGCACCATTCCTAGGAATGTCGGTAGGAGTCTCAACATTTGCATTGGCATTCCTCCCATTAACAGAAGTGGAGGGAGTAGCAGGAGTAAGCTTGGCAACACTTTGATGTAGTTCTTCTTGACCCTTGATCACGGCATGAAGGGTTTCCATAAGCTGATCCATGCGAGTACCCATGGTGTCCATATCCCAGCGGAGTGCATTCTGGTTCTCTTCAAAAAGATCCATTAGCCTTTGCTGGTTACCTCTGGTATGGTAAGGATGTGGAGAAGTCGTCTTTGCTGTTTACTGTAGTCGTGAAAAGGGACCCCAATGAGTTTTTGTTGTAAAAAACAAATGCATGGTAGTATGGATGAATGCTTTATCTTCATTTCTGAGGAGACCCAAAGACTCGTCTATCTTTTAAAATTTCCCCCTTTTGAAAAACTATGTCAACGGGACTTGTCTTTGGATTTCCCTAGATATGAGATATATATACATGATGATATGATGTCATGGTATGCTATGGCATGAAGTCTCAGCTCCACATATTCTGGATAGTCATTGCGTAGTCCGTTGCACAGACTGAAAGTAACAGGATCAAAATTCCGACGTCACAGGAATGGAGCCAAAGTAACCACCCATGAGGTATGTACTAGGGGTTTATCACCTACCGAACAAGGTTCTAAAGAGTTCTCAAAGTCTACGCTCTTCCTTTGGATATTACCGACATCCCAATTACTTGGTAATCAGTAATATTCGCAGGAAAAACTCATCCGAGTGCAATATCGCGTGACAACTACTTTCGGATTACCCTGTTATAGTCTCCGTACTGCACCTAGAAGGCCAGGATGGGTTAGTGGTTCTATGGCCCTCGGCTTTTCGAGTTCCCAGGTTGAAAGCAACGACGTCTTCCCGATTACTCGGTAAACATCACTACTTTCAAGGGGACCTCCACTGAGTGGGGGATTTTCATGCCTCCTTCTTCGGGATTACTCCCTCAAAGTTAACATGACTATACTTCCCGTCCTAATCCTATGTGTAACCCAAGTCCGGGTATACGACATATCAAATGTAATCACCCAACCCAACATCACAAAAGATATAACATATCTAGAATACGTGAGTAGCAACAATATAATGCAATATATATAAAAGAAAGCAATAAAGCAATAAATAAATAAAGCGGTAAATCAAATAAATTAAATAAATAAACACCCGAAGAGACAAATAAACAAAACTAGGATAGACTCGCAAAAGAAGACTCCCCAACAGAGTCGTTAGCTGAAGCTACCGGCAGAAAACACAGAGCTGCCACCGAACTTTATTTATCCCGAAGGAAGGGGAAATATCGATAAAACCACAAGGGAAAGGATAAGATGGTCTTGCGACCAAGAGAAAGGGTAAGGGAGTCGATTATGCAAGGGGAAGGTATTAGCACGCCTCGCATCCGTTGTACTCAACGGGATCTGTTTTGTTTGCTTGTCTTAATGGGTGTATTTATCTACAACTATGCTTGATTAAGGGGAAATGAATGGTTTTTATTATTGCGTTCGTGAGGGTTTCGCTACCCTTTGCCTACATATCCAATGAAGGAATCAGAACACCGTAGTTCCTCTAGAAAATGATTGGTTTGTTTGTGTTTTTTAGTGGGTGACGCTAACGCACGCATTCTAGCAATAGGCACGGTCGGTATCGCGGTAGAACGAAGATAACATGCCCTTTGGGGGATGTTTTGATTGGTCGAGTGTTTTGCGAGTTTTAAAATAAATTCAAGTAATGATTAAAGGTGTTTTTGGATTTTTTTTATTTGTGAATGAAGTTTTAATTACAAAAGAAAAGGGTTAAGAGGGAGACTAAGAAATATCCTAATTGTTTATTATGTACATGTGAGCCAAAAGTCTATTTCGACATAAGGCGATCGAAACGGGGTTTAACCGCCTCATGGAGCTACCTAAGGGTGTAGTATCACGGTTTGAATGAGCAAATAAGGAAACTTACATTTGAAATGTGTTTTTATGGTTTTTTATTAAGTTAAATAAATGATGAATTTAAAAGTAAATTAGAACTTAATTCTAAAATGTCTTGGTTATTTTTATCTTGTGAAAAATAAAATAAAACCAAGAACTAATATAAAATAATTAAAACAAGATATATATATAAAACAATGGGAATAAAGAAAATAACAAAATGCGGGGTATGCCGTAAATTTCGTTACTGGGCTGGAAAGAGAGAAATTTTGGGCAGCCTAAGCCCAATAGCAATCAAAAAAAAATAATGGAAATGGAGAAGAAAAATAAATAAATAAATGGTCATGGTGGGTGTTGAACCCAGAACCACCAGTTTACACACGCCAGGCTTTTACCACCGCACCAACTTTACTTTATTCGTTAGTTATACTACTAAAAAACTATTAAAAAAAACAAAACAATGAATATGGGTTGGGCTAGGCCCAAACCTGAATTCTCCTAAAAGAATACAGAGAGATTGGGTTTTCTTGGAACCCTACCCTATTTGTATAGATCGCCGCACCTAGGGAGAAGAAAAGTTAATCCAATTAATACTGTTTCCAGGAAACAAGGTTAACCCTAACACGAACCTTCTATCTCTTAAACTCTTCCTCTGCCTCATCGTTCACCTTCTATCCCTCTGTTCTCTCTATTTTTAACGGATCCCAATTTCTTCTTCTCATCCATATCTCTCGATCTCTACTTCCACAATAAAAACCATAAACCCACCGTATTCTGCGCTTAATAATCAAGAAAAATTATCTTCCCTTCCGTAAATCAATACCAATAACTTCCTTCTCTCGACTTCATACTCCTGTCAATATTCCTCGTGGATTCACTCTTGGTTCCTAGTTTATAATAACAACATCAAAAGTTCCATGGTGCTCACTTAGTCTCTCATGGTGATTCAAACACGGACCAACAATAATAAGGCAACACAAAACAACAAGCAATAATCAATCGAAAAACAAGAAATAAAGTCCAATTGGTGTCAACAATAACTGATTTGACAACAAATAATAATCATAATGTGGCACAAAAAGGATAAAGTTGCCGTCGGAGAGGATATTTTCTCCGGGAATAAATCTCAAGTAAGAGTTGCGGTTCTTCCTTTTTCGGCTTATTCTGACCCGCTTTGTTTTTGTTTTGTGTGTGTGTTGCAGTTCGGGTTGAACGATACGTCTGCGAGTTGTGTTCTGATTTGTTATATGTGTGCTTTGTGAAGGGTGATGCTATTATCTTTACAGAGTGAAAGTTTAAAGTATGTTGGATGTTAAACAAATATTTTTTTTGTTAGGTGAGTCTATGACATTGTTGATCATTATGGGATTTTCTGCAAGTTATTTGGAAAGGTTGAATATGATGGATTGGAGAGTCAATTTGCGTAGAGGGTTTGGGGAGTATGGTTGTAGTGTTATTGTAGTGGTAAAGGTTGCGGGTTTAAGTGTAAATTTTCTTTGCAGGGTGATGTTAGTGGAGTTCAATTTGGATGATGCAGGGTAGTGAGGAAGATGAAGATTGATAATGTTGATGTAGTGGTTTGAAAAGGTTGTGAGGTATGAGTGAAGGTGAGGTTTCTTGTGTGTGAGATTTTTTTTGTTCTCTATTTTTGGCTTGGTAAAATCTCTTCTCCTCTTTGTTGGTTATGTATAACAAATCTCTTCTGGTTTTGCTGGTTGTTAGTATGCTGGATATTTCTTGTTGTATATTTTTTCTCTTCTCCCTGGTTTTCTGCTTTAGTTGTTTATTTTATAACAACTAAGAAGTGGGAATTGGAAGGTTTTGCTCAATTTGAACAAAATTGGCTTGCTGACTTTGTGTTTTAGGATGCAGGTTTTGTTTTTAGTCATTTTGGTGTAAAACTTGGATTGACATGCTTGGAGTTTTTTGTGGCTTATAATCTCAGGTTTTGGACATAGTTATGCAGGCTGTCTTGCAGGGTATGCAGCAAGTTTATGTTTTGGCTTGTTCTGTTTTGGTTGTTCATGCAACAGGTTTTGACAGATTAGGGCCAGCAGTGCAGGTGATATCTTTTCCTCTTTCATCTTTCAATGATGTAAAGAAAACTTTCTTTTTCAATACAATTCTGAAGGGTTTGCACCATTAGAAAAATGATGACAGGGTCTTGAGCTATTTGATAGCTGCTATATAATTTGTTTTGCTTGATGTTGCTGCCTGTTCTGTTATTCTGATAGTATTTGATGTTTTGTTGTTTCATTTGGCTTCTATGTTGTTGCGTTGCTGGCCTTTGGGTTGTTGTTGCTTGTTGGTTGCAGCTTTAGGCTGCTTTAGATGTTGTGCTTATAGCTGCTTGCAGCTGTTGTGTTGCCTGCTATTTATTGTGATGCAATTTTCTTTTTTATTTAGGCTGCCTGTATAGCTACTTGCTGCTGCTGGTTAAGTCTGTTGTCGCCTGTTGCAGCTTTTCAGTTTGTGCATGTTTGCAGTTTGACTTGACTTTTGTAGTAGAAAATTTTTGCAAATTTCTTTTTCCTTTTTGTGAACCAAAGTTCAAACTTTGTGATTTGCAAGATAGGAGAAGACCATGATTAAGAACAAAACCTTTTAGTTCTGATTCCAAGTGTAAATCCTAATGATGAGTTTTCTGGTTTAACAAATAATCCTTGCT
Source organism: Vicia faba (assembly GCA_948472305.1). Classification (NCBI taxonomy): domain Eukaryota; kingdom Viridiplantae; phylum Streptophyta; class Magnoliopsida; order Fabales; family Fabaceae; genus Vicia; species Vicia faba. The sequence continues at coordinate 592,603,514 of OX451736.1, forward strand.
TGAACTTTTCACATGTTGATTGTTTGCTAATTTTTTCCTTTTCTTGTTTCATGAACACGCAGAGTGGATGGCGAGTGAGGCAAGGTGAAGAGAAGATCATGGCTAGTAAGTAGTGGATGCGTTGCTTAAAGATGAAGACTTGAAGAAAAACACATTATTTCTTTCTTTGTAAACAAAACAATTGTAGTTTGTATCTCACACTGTAATCCCTTTGGTTAAATTATACACAAAAAATGTAATTTGAATGATGTTTCTTTAAATCGTGTGGATAATGGATTTGTTGTACAAAAATTAAACAACTCTTGAATCTTGTTTGAACTTTGAAATTCTTACTTGAATGATTTGAATATCCATCTTGCCTTTGTAACTTGAATTTCAAGAAGTCATAAACAACTGTTGTAACTTCTATTCCAATAGCTTTACACCTTATCTTTCAATCTTTAATCTTCATACCATGCCTAAACCAAACTTGTCCTCTCAAACAGAACTTTAATTTTGATATTCAAACCACAAGTAACTTGTAACTTAAGCAACCAAAAAATGCCTTGATCGTCATGAACCCCCGAACTTATTTCTTGTGACCAAACTCCACAGTCGTCAATTTAAACTCCAAACTCTCGAATCAGTGACTTGGAGACTTTTAAGAAGAAGGCTTGAAATGAGAGGAGATGAAATCCTTGACCTAATGCACTGAACTTTGATCCATCTTTGAGACAGGCGAAAGAAACATCTTCACAGAAACTAGGGATCCAAAAACCCTAGCATCTTGGCCAACAAATAGGGAAATAAACCCTAATCCAGGCTTTGATAAATTTGAGCGAGAATCAACCTTGTAACGTGATGACAACATTCATTCCATGATCCACTAATCGAGAACCAGATGCATTTCCCTTTTACCTGACAAGAGAACTTCAAAACAAAATTAGACATAAAGAGGGCACAACCCTAATACCTCAAACCAAAGCGCCCGATTCCATGAGATGCGGGATATGTAAATGACTGAGTGAAAATGGTGCAAACGGGATGCAAAGTTCAAAGCCAGACAAAAGTAAAAAAGATAGGTAAATTTTGGGGTACGACAGTAGGGTGTGAATAATAATGGGCTTAGGCCCAGGGCGTTCAGGAAAAGGGGCTAGCGTAATCGAGTATGGCGAGGACGTATAGTATTACAGTGGACTTGGCCATACGGCCGTCCAATACAGATCAAACGGACAAAAAAATGAGGGTGCACCAACGTTACCGTACGTGCGCCTATATTGGACACATTCAAAATACACTAAGTGTCTTCGTTACACGTCCTTCATTTTCATCTCCTTTCCAATCACAGTATCCTTGTCCTCTCTCTCTTCTCTTTCTATCCTTTCCCTTTGCAAACCCTATTCTACCACCACCACCGCAGTGCTACCGTAACCGCCCGTCTCAACATAAACCCACCCAACAATTCCCCAAGTCAACAATCATAGAAAAAAAAGAAATAGAAAGCTAAGTTTAATCTTTTTTGCCTCAATATTCGGAACCTCGAGTTTCTGCTTTAAGTTAATCTCTCTCAATCTCTTTGATTCACAGGTTCAATGATGTAGCGGTGGAGTTTGAAACGGAAGATGGTGGTTCGAGTACGATTAGGGTTTCCGATCTGGAAACTCCAATCGTCTCTTCTTTTGGTCTTCAACGGCAAAGGCTTGTCTTGCGTTCTTCCTGGTTTCAAGGTTTCCATCTCAGAATTTCTTACTCTTTTTCTTCGTCTCAGAAAATCTCCAGTTTTTGTCTCAGCCTCCTCCTCCCTTCTTCTTTTGGTATTCCAGTATTTCTAGCATTAGGAATTTTTAGGGTTTCCATTTGTTAGATTTAGGAATTACCGTTAGATTTAGGATTTGTTAGAGATTTTTAGGGTTTTGAGATTCAATGTAATTGATCTTCTGAGATTTGATTCAATTTTGTCTAGTTGTAATAGATATGATTTCTGTAATTTAGATTATTTATGAGATTTGATTGAGTTAATTAGGTGTTCTGGAAATTACAAGATTCGATATGCGTTTTCTGCGATTTGATACAACTTTAGTATTGATTTCAACAGTAGATGTTAGTGTTAAAAACAATGCGTGAATTTAGCTTTGATTGAAACAGTGCCCGTTTTTCTTCATCTGGGCCTTGCGTTTTTATTTTCATTGCGCAACTTACTTCTAATAATTGAGTTTGGGCCTTTAGACCATCAGCCCAGCAATACTTGTTTTTTTTTATTACTTGTAAAACAAAATAACTTTTCGGACTAGGCCCAACTGGCCTTTGCAAACCAAATCAACAGCCCTTTCCCAAAGTATCACTTCATTAAATCTATTAATTCTGTGAAATAAATTAATCAATAAATTAGGAAAATAGTTGTAATAAGAAACAGGTAGCAATCTTGTTCGCAAATGCCAAATGGGCCACTTTGGAAGTTGCTTAATGAGCCTATAGTTTGTAGCAGATTCAAACAAAACTTTTAATAAACAAATTTTTTTATAAACATTATTTAACAAAACAGTTTACCCCCTTTTAATAATAAATGGAATAGATTTATATTTCATAATTTGTAGAGAGGAATAATATTAGCCAATGTTTTATAATAATTCTTCTAAAACAAATCATCAACAAAAATGACAAATGAACCGATCTTAAAAACCTCAATGGGCCAACATGTATTCTAATGGATCTGAGTTTCACCTCTTCTTTTTACACTTAATGAACCCTTATTAATTAACAGTAACTTAAACTTAAGTAGACTTTATAATTTAATAACTTAGTAATAATTTTATTATTTTTCTTTTCAACTGCATGGGCCACTGGCCAACATGCCACGCGAATAAGTTTACGAGTCTTTCTGACTTTAGAAAGCCCCACTCTCCTGGATTAAAGCACACCCCCTAGCCAGATAAAGACGTACCATCAGATACTGCTATACCATCTTTAATTAAATGTTTTCTTGAAAAATAAAATCAACGAGGTAGGACAAATTTGGGGTACGACAATGAGTGAATACGAATGGATTAATTCAAGGAAAACATATTCAATGCATTATGATTAATACTCAATGATAAGAAGGTTTTGCATACAAGAAAGTACTAAACCAAGCAAGAAAGATTACAAATGAGAATTGCAAATGTAGTTTGAATATTCCATGTTGAGGAGACCAGTCTCTGTATGGACTTATCACTTCAAGAAGTACGCTTGGTAATTTCATACTTCATCTCTGAATGATTTACGCTTAACAATACCCACCATGCTGTCATTAAGAATATCTTTAGGTTGCGAGTATGTAGTTCTTCTCCAAAAGGAAACTCATGCCGGTCGTGCCTGGGCCTCTTGTTATCAGAAATCAATGATACTTGCAGAAGGTGAAATTTACAACAACATGCCTCGATCCTGGGATGGTTACCCTAGCCATTACTCCGAACGCCCGATACTTCAAGAAATTTCAGTTATTGATGTCATGTGCTGTAAAGCTTTTAATGTTCTAAATGCAATGTTCATCAAAAAGTTGAACACCTTTTGTTATCAAAAAAGGGGGAGCATAAAAACAAATTGGCATAATTTGAAAAGGCACTTTTATTGAATGATTGGCCTATAAATGGGAATTTACATTAGGAAGTAATTCTTACCAAGAAGCAATTGCATACGAAATACATAGAGGGGACAGAAAACGGTAACGTGAATGCGGATTTGTTGAGCACAACTCTGCTACAATTCTCATAACCTCTAAACTCTTCAATAACTTGCTTTCTGAATGACTGATTAGCCTATCGCTTCATCCCGAGCCGATCAACCCATCGGTCTTTGTACGTGAAGTACTTCTTCACTACATCTGCGTTTACATGGTGAGGGAAATCCCTTCCATCCATGGTCATGAGCATCATAGATCCTCCTGAGAAGACTTTCTTCACCACAAAGGGTCCCTCGTGATTAGGAGCCCATTTACCTCTGGCGTATGTATTATTGGGAGACAAAATCCTCTTCAGTACAAGATCACCAGCTTAAAAATTCCGCGAACGTACCTTCTTGTCGAAAGCTTTCTCCATCCTCCTCTGGTATAGCTGTCCATGGAAAATAGTTGTCAATCTCTTCTCGTCGATGAGATTCAGCTGGATGAATCTATTTTGAACCCATTCAGCCTCATCCAACCGTGTATCCGTCATTATACTTAAAGAAGGGATTTCTACTTCCACCGGTAAGACTTCTTCCATTCCATAAACAAGCGAAAAGGGGGTTGCCCCAATTGAGGTACGCATAGTGGTACGATAACCATGCAAAGCAAATGGCAGTATCTCATGCCAATCCTTATAGGTGACGACCATCTTCTGCACAATCTTCTTAATATTCTTATTTGTCGCCTCTACCGTGCCATTCATCTTAGGACGATAAGGCGAAGAATTATGATGCTTTATCTTAAAGCTTTCGCACATCTATTTCATCATATTATTGTTGATATTCGACCCATTGTCGGTAATAATCTTCTCAGGAACCCCGTATCGACAAATGATGTTATGCTTGATGAAACAAGCGACCACTTGTTTAGTGACGTTGGCATATGATGCGGCTTCAACCCACTTAGTGAAATAGTCAATGGCTACCAGGATGAAACGGTGTCAGTTGGAAGAAGTCGGTTTAATCTGACCAATCATATCTATACCCCACATCACGAAGGGCCAAGGTGAAGTTAAGACATTCAGGGTATTGGGCGGCACGTGCATCTTATCAGGATAGATCTGACACTTGTAACAGATCCTGGAATGATTGTAACAATCATTTTCCATCGTTGACCAATGATAACCTACTCTCAGGATTTTTTTTGGCCATAGTATGCCCACTGGAATGCGTTCCAAAAGAACTTGCGTGCACTTCTTCTATGGTCCTATTTGCTTCGTGTATATCCACGCATCTGAGCAGAACGGAGTCATAATTCCTCTTGTACAGAACATCCCCGTCGAGGAAAAACTTGGTTATGAACTTCCGCATGGTCTTCTTATCCGTGACAGAAGCACCTTCTAGGTATTCTTGTGTCTTAAGATACCTCTTAATATCATAAAACCACGGTTTCTCATCATCAGCCTCCTCTTCTATTTCATAGCAAAATGTTGGCTCATCCAACCTCAGAATAGTGATAGAGGGGGCCTCATTTGCCCACCTAACCTTAAACATGGATGACAGGGTAGCCAAGGCATCTGCCAAGTTGTTCTCTTCCCTTGTAATATGATTAAAAGTAATCTCATCAAAATAAGGGATCAACTTCAACACATGCTCGCGATACAGAATCAGATTTGGGTGGCGAGTCTCCCAGTCTCTGTTGATTTGGCTATCACAAAAGCAGAATCCCCATTTACTTCCAAGATTTTGATTTGAAAATCAATGGCATCTTCTAAACCAAAAATACAAGCTTCATACTCAGCCATATTATTCATACAATCAAAGCAAATCTTGGCAGTAAGAGGAGTATGAAAACCTTCAAGAAAAGTAATCACAGCACCGACACCATTACCCAACGCATTGGAGGCCCCATCAAACACCATCGTCCATCGCGATCCTGGTTCGGGTCCTTCTTCTGGGCTTGGGATGTTACAATCCCGTATGTACATGATATCTTCGTTAGGAAATTCAAACTTCATTGGCTGATAGTCATCTTCCATGGGCTAATTAGGAAGATGGTCCGCCAATACACTACCTTTGATAGTTTTTTGGGTAGTATACTGGATATCATATTCAGTTAAAACCATTTTCCAACGGCCTATTCTTCCTGTGAGGGATGGCTTTTCAAAGATGTACTTGATTGGGTCCATCTTAGAGATCAATAAGGTGGTATGAGTTAACATGTATTGTCTTAGTCGGAAAGCAGCCCATACTAAAGTGTAGAAAGTTTTCTCGAGCAGTGAATATCTTGTTTCACAGTCGGTAAACTTTTTGCTAAGGTAGTATATTGCATACTCTTTTCGACCAGACTCATCATGCTGCCCCAATACACACCCCACTGAGTTCTCTAACATCGTTAGATACATTATCAAGGGTCTTCCTTCTACCGGAGGCGAGAGAATTGGAGGTTCCAATAAATATTCCTTGATTCTATCGAATGCCGCTTGGAAATCGTTATTTAACCTGTCCGTCTGACTTTTCTTTAACAATCTAAAAATTGGTTCACGAGTGGCTATAAGGTGAGATATGAATCTAGCGATGTAGTTTAACCTCCCGAGAAAACCATTGACCTCTTTTTCTATTTTTGGCACATACATTTCTTGTATAGCTCTTATCTTGTCAGGGTCAACTTCAATTCCCTTTACGCTTACGATGAACCCTAACAGTTTCCCTTATCTCACCCCGAAAGTGAACTTGTTTGGATTCAACCTTAACCTGAACTTCCTTAATCTTTGAAACAATTTCAACAAATGAGTGAGATGTTCCTCTTCTGTCTGGGACTTAGCAATCATATCATCGACATATACTTCAATTTCTTTATGCATCATGTCATGAAAGAGGGTGACCATTGCACGTTGATAAGTTGCTCTCGCATTTTTCAAACCAAAGGGCATCACTTTGTAGCAAAATGTCCCCCAAGGAGTAATAAAATTAGTCTTCTCCGTGTCTTCTGGTGCCATTTTGATCTGATTATAGCCAGAAAAACTGTCCATGAAGGAAAACACTTTGGCTTGAGCAGTATTGTCAACTAGAACATCAATGTGTGGCAACGTGAAATCATCTTTAGGGCTTACACTATTCAAATCCCTATATTCCACACGCATTCTGACTTTTCCATCCTTCTTAGGTACTGGTACAATATTTGCGATCCACGGTAGGTAAGAAGTTACTTTCAAAAAACTGGCATCAAATTGTTTATGAACCTCCTCTTTGATCTTCTTAGACATCTCAGGATGAGTTCTTCGAAGCTTTTTCTTAATGGGAGGACACTCTTCTCTAAGAGGTAGCTTGTGTACCACATTGTCCATGTCTAGCCCAGGCATGTCTACATAATACCAAGCGAAGATATCCGCATATTCACAGAGCATTGCGATCAATCTTTGCTTGATATCATCTTCTAGCGCAGCCCCAACCTTGACTTCTCTTTGGAGATCTTCGGTACTGAAGTTGATTAACTCAGTGGTCTCTTGGTGTGGTTGAATGACCTTCTCTTTTTGACTTAATAATCTAGCCAACTCTTCAGGAAGTTCATAGTCTCCCTCAACTTCTTCTTCTTCTTCTGCTTGATAGATTAGATTTTCAAATTCACAGGGAATCATAGCAGAATCATTCTCGACATTTTCTGGGATTAACGGGGGACACAATCTGCATGATTATTTTTATTTTAGTCTTTAGAAAAAAGGAAGTAAAGCCTCGCATCCTGCTAAAATTTTTAAAGGAAAGACAGAGAGCGAAATATTTGAAAACAAAAGACGTTCTTTATTGATGATAAACTTGTAATGAAAACATTGTGGCCTTACAGCATGTTCACTATGTCTTAGGCAGGACATAGGGATTATTGCATGATAACAAAAAAAGGAAAGTTTACTCTTCAATATGGGTGACTTTGATGACGTCCTTGGAAAACCAGTTGGCAAGATTCTCACCCAGCACGGTAGGGCGAACCCACTTATCCATCTCACAATCACTATCATCTCCCTCACTCACAACATGAGCCTCTTCTTGGATAACCCCACAGATGACAAATCGAATTGGTGGGGTAATACCTTGACCCTTGAGAGGAGTAACGATTGACCTGCTTCGACTAGCAACGAAGCCTAAACCTTTCTTGTCTGTCTGAGTAGGGAGATCCAACACTTTCCCCCAGCCTTCTAGATGACCGGACTGAATGATCACTTGTTCCTGGCGATAGGATGACATGAGGACCTATGCCTTTATATCCTCTTGACAAGGAGCTCTAACAACTTGTACAGTCTCAAAGGCTTGACACGACGTCTCATGGACTTCTCCCTCCACTTCAACATAACAGAAAAAACTCAGGTGGCTGACAATATAATTTTCCTCGCCACAAATGGTGACTACCTTTCCATTCAGTAAAAACTTCAGCTTTTGGTGCAGAGTGGATGTGACAGTGCCAGCCCCGTGGATCCACGGGCGACCCAACAAACAACAATAGGAAGGGTTAATGTCCATGATAAAGAAGTTATCTTCAAACACTTGAGGCCCTATTTTTATTGGAAAGTCGACTTCCCCGAACACCGTCCTCTTGGACCCATCAAAATCCTTAACAATTAAATCACTTGGCCTTAACAAAAGCCCATCATAATCCAACCTTAAAAGAGCAGACTTGGGTAAAACGTTGAGAGAGGAACCTGTACCAACTAACACACGAGACAAGGTAGTTTTTGCAATCTCCATAGAGATGTGTAGTGCTTTGTTGTGTTTCCTCCCCTCTCGGGGTAGATCAAAATCTGTAAAACCCAGCCCATTACATGCAGATATGTTGTTCACAATTCCCTCAAATTGATTTACAGAGATTTCTTGAGGAATAAAAGAGGTCCCCAATAGCTTCATCAGTGCATTTCTATGGGATTCTGAGTCTCTAAGAAGAGCAAGGATGGATATCTTTGAGGGTGTCTAACTTAGCTGGTCAATGATTTTATAGTCACTCTTCTTGATGTACCTCATCAACTTGGCCACATCTTTATCCGTTTCATCATCGAAGACATGAACAAAGGAGTTTTTCCCCGGTTTATCGCTATTAACCATAATCTGCTTGCCTTTGACCTTAGTTGTGGTGTTTGTACTACTCTCAGGCTTTTCAGGTGGGGAAAAGACTCGTCCACTACGAGTGATTCGACTTTCCCTGACAATGTCGTGTATTGTGGGCTTCTCTTCTTCACACTTGTTTCCCTCAGACTTTTGAGTTACAACCTTGTTCCCCTGATAGTAGAGTTCACCACCATAACTCCAAGGCACCGCCTTGTTACTAACGTACGACACTGGACCGAGCACAGTGATAAGTTGTGGAGATTTCTTAGCAGGAACTGGAATCGTCACACGCACACGGATAGTCTTCAACTTAACCGGGATAGTTATCACATCGACTTCATCATTATCGGTCTCAGGCTTAACGATCTTGCAATCAAATTGAAGAAATTCCTCTTTAATCGGGCCCTGAATCGCATCTTTCAATAATTGACAACCCTCTGGCTGTTTCAAACAAGCAACACAATCCATCCCACAACCCAAAAATATACCTTTGCTTGCCAACGGTTATTTTACGGATAACAGAGGTGTAGTAAACTGGTCAACATCTATAACCAGATCCAAGTTTTCATTTTCAATTATGGCACTGATAGTGGCACCTCCGTGAGGCGGAAGAGGTTGACTTGTAATATTAGGTGCTGGTCCTAAATTAATAGCTTGGGAGTCTAATAGGTCTTGAACTTTGTGCTTGAAAGCGTAGCAATTCTCGATAGTGTGCCCATGCCCACCAGAGTGGAAATTTCATCGGGCATTAGCATCAAAGTGAGTCGGCAACTTTTCAGGGTCAATTTTCAATGTATGTAGCTCAATTAACTTCAGCTCAAGCAACTGAGGAAACAACTCGATGTATGTCATAGGAAGCGCATCAAACTTCCTAGGGGGTATTCTTGGTTTTTGCTGATTATTTTGTCGGGGTGTATATGTTGGACGTTGAGGCGGAGCTATTGGAATTGTTACAACAGTAATTTGATGGTCGTAATCCTGATATCTGCCTTTCCCCTTATGAGGATAGACCGCGCTAGATTCCCCCTCCTTTTTCTTTTGGTGACTCCCGAAAGACTTTTTAGTATTACCAGCATTACTTCCCACTACGATGTCCTGAATTTCCCCAATTTAATTCTGATCTCAATTCACCCTCCATGTGTTACCATCTCAGCAAAAGTATTCGATAGACTGCAAGTTGTGTAATACTATCCTTGCAATGTACTACTAAACATCTCCACCATTTCTCGCTCCAACATGGGCGGTTGAACTTTTGCAGCCATCTCTCGCCACCTCTGGGCGTACTCTATAAAAGATTCATCCCATTTCTGGGATAAGTTCTGTAGTTGGGTTCTTGTAGGGGCCATGTCAGTGTTATACTGATAGTGCACAACAAAATCCTTAACCAATTCTCTCCATGTACAGATGCGACTACTCTCTAACTGCATGTACCATTCGAGTGGGCCACCTGTCAAACTGTCTTGAAAGAAGTGCATCAATAGCTTCTTATCATTAGAATATGCAGACATCTTCCGATAGAAGGACTTAACATGAGTCTTTGGACAGGAAGTGCCTTTGTACTTTACGAAATCATGCACCTTGAATTTTGGGGGAATCCTTACCCCAGGCACTAAGCCTAAATCAGACATGTCAAAGCCTACTGCACCTTGACTTTCAAACCTGCGCATCCTTTCTTCGAGCATATGCAACTTTTTGTTAGATTCGGTTGGTTCCTCCATATTGGTCATCCAGTCTTCCCAATTATCTTCCTCGACTGGCCTAATAAGAATGCAAACAAGCCTTGGTAGTACAATAGGTTGTTCATTATTCTGATGAACAGGAGTATGTGGGGGAGGGTTCCCCACAACTTGAATCCCAGGGATGCCTTGGTTACTTGTAAGATTGCTGAGATTTGCAGGTTGACCATTCTGAATATTCAGATCGACATTCGAATCCAGATTCACATTCCGAGTACCTCCCGGATTCTCCACCATATTCTGAGCACCCATAACGCCATTAGGATTGTTGGTGACGACCCCTGGAGAATTTGAATTCAACGTCTCACTACCATTGTTCAAAGTCTCTGCAGGCCTCATAATCATGGCTCTCATTTCCTCTTGTTGACGAGCCATATTTTGAATGATCTCCATCAATTGATCAACTCGAGTATCCATCCTAGTTCCCATGGCCACAACGTCTGCTTGAATCTGTTCCATATGCCTCTTGGAAGTGCTCCGAGTGTTATAACGATGAGAATTCGTAGTGGCTACCCTCTGTAATGAAAAGCCCAGATCAAATATAGGAAGACCTTTCATAATCACCTATCACAATATGATATGCATGAATGCATGGTCATGCATGAAATGTATTACCATTTCCAGGACACCCAAAAGTTTTGTCATCCCTAGGAATTTTAAATAACATGATAAGAGAGATAATCAGCGAGAGAGACATTTGACAATAGTTGGTTTTTATTGAAAAATCATCCACATGATCAAATAGTACTTCTTACAAGCATGATTCAAAAATACATAATGAAATATAAACGATACCATCCAACAAGACTAGTGGTGATCTAGAAATATTACGGTAAAAAGAAAGAAAATAGAGAAAAGACAATCAAAGTGGTGGATCTATAATCTCTATGTAATACAATGGTCCCCCCTGTCGGAAGTAATCTTCACTCCATTCCTTGGTTTCTTTAAATAATTTCTTTGTCTTTTCACGATCTCGTCCACGAGCGAAGCTATCAATTACCACATATTTCTGAAATAGTTGTCCCTCCAAGTACACGCATTGCTCCAGGAAAAGATCACGTTCTTTACATTTTGGCAAAGATATAGGTACGGGCACTTCTTCCATCTCTTTTATTTTGTCTCGGAGTCTTGCATTCTCTTTCATTACTTCAGTAATTTGATCTTCCTTTGCTTCCAACTCCATCCTAGTAGCTTTAAATTGGTTTCCCAACTCTTTAGCTTTTGCTTTGTTTCTATTATTGGCCATTTGGAACTTCAAGGTTTCTCAATGATTCTTTTCTGCATCTGCGAGGGCCATTTGGTACTCTTCTGTAGATACAAAGGAGTCTTCTGTTCTGAGTCGCTTTTTTGAGCTACCTTCTCCTTCATATTCTTTTAGTTGATGGGACAATTCCATCTTCTTTTCTGTTAAGAAATATATTTCCATTTTTTTGTCTTCCAGATTTTGACGAAGGTCTCTGTTTTCCAACTGTACTTGGTAGAAACGTTCCTTAGGCACATCGTGTAGTAATTCAGTGGGTTGAGGATACAAGGACATTTCTTTTTCAAAAGGAAACATAAGATATTTGACTATTTCTTTTAACCAATCCACGTAAGGATCAAAAGCTAATACTTCTTTTAACCCGAAGAATTCTTTTCCTTTCCTACCAACATGTGCCCAAAAAATTTCCGCTTTCTTTAATAATTCCAGATCTTCTACCTTTTTGCAATACACAGGTTCGACCTCTTTACCCGTGGGTGGACGGCTCATGGCATATCCTAATTGGCGAAGAGCGAGTACCGGGTTGTAGTGGATAATCCCTTTTGTTTCTATGAGTGGAACATTAGAGAAACCAGCACAGCTGGAGATGACCTCGATGCTATAAACCTTAAGTTTTTACCATTGGATATCAAAAGAGGTGAGTGTCATTACTCTGGATGCCCATGAACGAGGATCTTCTTTGAATGGCCCCTTGGTGGGTAACTGTGCCATGAACCATTTGTAAAGCATTGGCACGCAGCATACCACTACTCCTTTCTTTCCATGCCTAGAGTGGATGGCGTGGTAAGTGTCCGCTAATAGTGTAGGTATCAGATTTTTATACATGAAGACACACAGGGCAGCCAAGTCCACTATTTCCTTAATCTCAGGGAAAAGGATAACCCCGTAAATAGTAGTAGCCAATAAAGTATAATAAGCATCCCAATGTCCTATTTTTGCTTTTTCTTTAGCCTTATTTGCCAAGAAATCTACTGGAAGACCACAAGTGACTTTATTACGTCTCCACTTTCCCTTTACATCGTTAAGGCTCAAATAAAGAACCTTAGCAATGGCTTCATAGTCGGGCTCAACAGGGACCTGAATGAATGGAGTATGACCAGTAATCTTGAAGTGAAGAAGATGAGCATACTCCTCAAGAGTAGGCGCTAATTGGTAATCCTAAAACGTGAAACAACATAACTCTGGATCATAAAACTGTAGCAAAGTTTGAACATCTTTGTCATCAAATCGAGTATCCAACAAAGATAGTAGATTCCCGTATCTTTCACCAAAAACACCCATTTGTTGACAATTCATGAGATCTTCGAGTTCTTCGAGGAAGGGCCAAACACTAGGATGAAACTGATAGCTGACATAATCTCTTTTGGTATTTATGACGATATCAGTGTTGTTTGCCATTCCTTAGAGGAGAAGAAAATTATTGAAAAATCCTGGAAATGATAATACACATGCAGATTAATTATCGACATATATATTTTTTTCTTTGAAGAGTAAATATGCTATGATGTAGTCGTGATGGGATCAAGATTTCCACAGTACTGGATGTTGTTGTATTGCTGTATAGAATCATAGGTTTAAGATTTGAAATAGTTATCAATAGTAGTCATTGACCAAAGTATAGCAGAAAGAGGGCGGCCAATAGAACCAAGTTAAAATCAGAACCAGATTCACTAGAGCGATCAACAGAATGAAGTGGTTACCATCAGAACATAGTCACCATCGATACCTGTAATGATCAAATCCCTCCCCACTCACGAGCGAAGGCTAAGTCAGGGTAAGGCAAGGGTAACCCGGAAATCATTGATCCGCCTGAAAGTATAATCATCGCAACACAGACGTGCATGATGAAGATACCTTCATTTGAACCTCATCCGAGCATGGTATATGACATGACTGCACTAATCGGACCACGTCCTATAGCCGTCATTCCCCCACTATATTCCTAGTGTCTTAGTGCACTTTGGCCTGGGTATTGGGCCTTTTACCTCGAGAAGTATCATGCCCACCCCATGAAGAGACAGCATAACAGCAGTATCTAGAATGTAGGAAATAATGAAAGGCAATGTATGAAAGCATATAATCAAAGCATATAGACAAATATATACGTAAATACCCAAGGAAAGAAGGCGAACAAACAAGAGCTAAGATCGACTTTGAGATGGACCAGTGATAGGTCAATCTTTATCCCCAGTGAAGTCGCCAGCTGAAACAATCGGCTGAACAATCAATTGATAATGAAATCAATGAAGTCTCCATCGAACATTTTTTATTCCACGGGAAGGGAAAGGTAAACATCGAGTAAACCTGATAAGGGTGAAATCAAGGTCGAACGACTGAGAGATCGGATAAGGGAGTCTGTTACGCGAGGGGAAGGTATTAGCACCCCATACGCCCGTAGTACTCTATGGTATCCACTCTTGTTGTCTATCTTATGGGTGTGTAAAAATATATATCTAAGCTGTACAGGGAATGCATACAAAAAGAAAGAGAAAATAATGTAGGGAAAATAAAAGTTGTGCTCGCTCGGACCCTACCCCAATGCCTACGTATCCCTTTTAAGGAATCAGAGCAGCTGTAGTTTGGCTTCAAGTGTTTTTGTTAGTTTATATTTTTTAATGAATAGTATTAAATTCGCATTATGCCGCAACTCGATCTTTGGAGACTTACGCGTCAGCACAAAAGTGAATTAACATGTTCTTTCTGAAAAGTGTTTGAAAGAAAAGCCCAAAGGCAAAAAGGTTTGTATTTGTTGGTATTTTTGCTTGTAGATAAAGGCTAGTTAATCTCAAGAGAGAGATATTAGCCACTTCTCTAATTATTTATGAAATAAGGATTTGAGACTTGAACCATACCAAATCTTAGAATAAGAGAACAATAAGATTGAGAAGAAATCCGCTTATCATCTCTCTTACTTAACAAAGATATGATTCTTATCAGTAATTTTTTAAAGTGTTTTAAAGTTTGCTGGAAAAGAATTTTTGCTTTAAATGCCAATGCAAAAGGGGAAAGAAAATTCTAAGGGGAGACTAACCTAAATCTATCCCTAATGTTATCGTACAATGGTGGTCATAAAGTTGAGTTTTGAAGGGAAATTCGAACCATGATCTCCATTTATGGTTTACAACCAAAAAATCCACTTTAGTCAATTTTTCATTGCCGGATCAAAATTAGCCTAAAATACTAAAGGAAATATGGTGAGCACGCAAAACATTATCCACAATTCATACTAAGACAATACCAAAAAATTGCAAGTAAATGCGCGATAAAGAAAATGAATAAGATTAATGAGGAATACCACCTAAAGAAAATTTAGTAAAATAGATTCCCATTTAAACCCCTAATTCTACTATCTATTTTTTATTATCATGTTTTGACTACTCTATTTACATATTTTTAGTTAAAAAAAAGAATTAAAACTAAAGTAGAAGTCATAAAAAATAAAGAATAGGGGGTAGCCATCTAAACTCTAGGGTATCATTTCATGGCCAGGCACCAAGGCCCAACTACTAAAGCCCTAAAGATCTTTTTATTCTGGGACCCAAAAGACTTAACATGTTAAAATAAAAAAATACACGGGCTTAAATTTTAACGGCCTACTACTAGATCTAGGATTCGGAAGGAGAAGCCAAACCCAATGGATGAGGATTCTTATGTGATCTACTTTCGTCTTCCTCTCTCACGCCCTAATCTCGAGTTACCTAAACCACCGCCTGAAATTACCACCGACAGAGTTTCTCCGTGATAAGAACAAGACTAATGTCTCTCTGCTTCTCCCTCATCTTTGAACATAAACCCTAGCTTTACTCATTCTTATCTCTTCACTAAAATCAACAATTTACCATAACTATGCAAAACCCTAGGAGATGAACAAAGTCCACATTAACCGAAAGTTGTGTTGAACTCGAAGCAATAGAAATAGGGTAATCATTTAGTGTGTATAAAACTTCCCAGCAGTATTAAGAAATAGGAAAAATAATGAAGAAACGGAGGAGATCGAGCCTTACCTGCCGGATACACTTCGACAGTGTTCAGACGCGGCGAAAGTGATAAGAAACCCAAAGGATAAACTTCAGAAACACAGGTATGCACGCTATACTTGATTCCTTACTTCGATTCTTTCTCGATTTTCTTCTTTCGGCTCAATTTTTCCTTTTTCTCTTCCCTCTTGACCTCTCGTGTTCTGATAATATTGAACACCAAAACCCTAAGAAACCAATATTGAGGAGAATGCGCGATGTTTTTGGTAAGAAGAATTGATGTGTGATAAGAGTGGGTTGATGTGCTGTGAAGGTTAAGAGATGGTTGTTATGATTGAGAGAAGGTTCAGAGATGAAGGTTGAGGTTGGAGTTTGATGAAAGAAGATGATGAATTCATAGAGAGAAGATGAAGGTGGAATGAGAAGATGAAGGTGTTGATTTCAGAAATTTTGATGAATGAGTCAAAAATCGATCCTCCTCTGAGATTAGAGCCTAGGTAAAGTTATATAGAGATAGAATCACAACTTGGAGAAATCTTAGCCATTGGATCCGGAAAGTTGGTTAAGGAATCAAGGGTGAAATAGCTATCCCTTTGGGATTCTGTTATGAACTGTTAGAAATGAGTTAGGAAACAGTTAGAGTTGTTAGAAATGAGTTAGGAAACAGTTAGAGTTGTTAGAGTCAGTTAGAAAACGATTAGAGTTGTTAGAAGATTGGAATATGTTATGGGAGTTAGAGGGTGGTTAAGCTGAGTTAGCGGTTCTGTTACGAAACCGTCAATGAAAATTTTGAAGTTGTTTTTTTTTAGAAAAATTTCTAGAGGGAAAAAACGAGATGGTTTTAAACTGACAATAGAGGGAAGAGAGGTTAGATTTTAGGGTGGCTGTTAGTTGGAAAAGTTGGTTAGAAGGAGATTAAAACTGTTAGAAGATAGTAATTCTGTTTTCTGTTATGCGTTTGAGAGTTGGAGGTTGTTTTGGAGGTTTTCTCTTCTGTTATTGAGATTTTATGTTATGGTTAATTTGAATGCAGGTTGCAGTTAGTTGGTTATTTTGGAAATTAGTTGGTTTTGTTTATGCAGTTATGGTTAGAAGTTGGTTGGGTTTCTGTCAATAGTCAGTTAGAAACATTTAGGAAATGGTTAAGGAGTTATGTTAGAAGTGGTTAGGAAATTAGTTTTATTTGGAAACTGTTAGCATTTCTGTTATGCTGAGCTTTGTTGACTGTTAAAGGTTGTTAGGAGATAGTTATAGGGCTGTTAGTTTAATTTTGAAACAGTTAAGGAAGTCTCTTAGTTGGAGCTGTTAGTTTATCTGTTTATGGTTCCTCTCTTTGTACCTTATGACTCTCTTCTTGAATAAACACCGCTGCACTGATATATTTCCTCTTTTGATTTTTTCTGTTATGGGACAAATGTAGGGCGAATTACCCTTTAGCGATTGGTTTTCGACATTGTGAGCATAATGATTGTAGAATTTCTTCCAGTTGTTTTCAATCACTGTGCAATTATATGAGAATGGTATATGAATGGTTGAAGCATGTGGGTGCATACCTAAGTTGGGAGTTACGTTCTTCAATCGCGAAGTTGTGAAGCAGGCTCTGGTACTTGCCATGGAGGTTCCTTCGTCATAACCTCTAATGCTGAAGCTATTAAAAGAAGCAACAGAAGAATGACTGATTAGTTCCAGCCAAGTCGCGAAAGGGTTTTCTATATTCGCAGATGGTCTAGATGATCTTGGAGCACTCGAGTATAACTCTGTATTTTGAAGAGGCTAATAACATTTTCTCTGTACCGAAAGAATACAGCACTTGTCCTACCATCTCAATGCACATAGAAATATTCTCAGCGGAGAATACACTTAATAGTTTTGTCATGCTTCTGAAAAATGCAGAAGATACAATACTGGATATATATGATGCTTCAAATGATCTTGTCATTTTCTTTGAAAGCCCTGCAGGTGAAATGCTATTGAAATGTTTGAATGCAAACTGACTTATGCTTACATTCATGCAGGTTTATAGCGTTGAACTGAAATGGCGAGGCTATTTGGATCGTTCGTGATTAGCCTTCTGCAGATTATGGTTTTGTTAGCATGCTGCAATATGTTTATGTGCAGGGCAGCTTTTGACTATACAGATTAACGTTGACGATACAAGCAATGCTCAAGGTTGCCACATGATGAACTCTTGGCGTAGGCACGACATATTTTAACAAAGATGGTTGGAGCCTGAAACTTGGCATGAAATGGAATGGGTTTAGATTTAGGAATGTACTTCTGGTGTAAATTTTGTCTTTTGCTGTAATGATATGTGGGCGATGGAAGTTGCAAATCACTTTGTAAATCACTTTCAAGTAATGGAACAATTCCTCCTCATTTTGTGCAGATTGAAAATTAGATTTTAAATCTCTTTCACTGATCTTACTTTGAAGTTCTTGAAAAGACAATTCAATTGTAACTTGAATTCTTTTGAATAAATCTCAAGATTTATATCAAAACCCTGGTCTCGAATGTAATTTTTGAAGTGAATTAAACAGTTCTATGGAAGTTCCACATTCTTCCTTGAATTGCATCTTGAATAGGCCTTGAAAAGTCTTATTATTTTTCATAATGTATTATTTATACTTGTCATGCCACTATTCATTTTTCCATATTTGAATTCCATAACCATGATGAGGTGAATCCATCCAAACAACATGAGATGCTCAATCTTTGATAAAACTCTAATTAACACTTGAATCCTGAATTCATCACAAGTTGCACCCTAATCCAAAGTTGATTGTGGAACATACACCAAATCAAGATTGGAGGTGAATCCATATTTTTTTTCTTGTTATGTGATAGTTCTTAATAAATCTTCATCTCAATTGATGAACACCATATAAGAGTAGATGTCCCTATTCAAAAACCAGGTATGCCAGTTCACAATTTTGAGTTTTTAGAAGGAACCCCCAGAATCATGACTTTGTGTAACAAGTAGCTAGAATAGGACCTTAGACCCTCTTCAATATAGCTATAAGATCTAACTATAATCCCTTAATCCTCTGTTGGAGCACAATATGTGAAAATCCTTACCATTTGGATAGCATAGAGAAATAAACCATAATTCATGAATTTGGTGGATCCTGATGAAGAATAACCTTTGAAGAAGAGATTTCTGACAACCACACTTTTAAAACCCTAATTCCACCGCTCAACGTTTTGAAGAAAAAATCAGCCTTTATTGGATACGCATGCCTTAACCAGTGTAAAACCCTAATATTGCACGACCATTAAACTTTGAACCTCAAGCGCTTCATTGAATGCAAATGCATGCTATGTTAGTGCAGATGACCTAATGAAATATATACAGATGAATGCAAAGTCTAAGCCAGAATAAGAGAAATTAGGAGGGAAAATTTTAGAGTGCAACAAAGGGTAGTCTTCAGCTAACATTGACCGAGTGTTCAAAATTTCAAAAGGAGTGTGCATCAGGAGGCCAAAAAGATGTGAATCCACAATGGTTATCCCTCACTAGCTGAGAAGCAAGGCAGTCACAATTCTTTCAACAAAAGAGACTAATGTCACACGATTTGTTCAAATAAAAAAAGAGAAAATAAAGAAAAATATAATGCATGCTAAGTCAATAACATGAAAGCAAGTGACTTAGGCAAAAAAATTAGGGCATCCCGATGGACCTCAAATTCAAAACAAAAAAATTAGTCCAGGCAAAAGTTAGGGAAATGATGAAAGCGCAAAAAATGAGAAAGGATTACAGTATAAAAATCATCAGCAAAGAACAAAGTAATGTGATCAGACACCAAAGGTGAGTGACTACCACTCCAAAGACCTCATAGGACCACAAAATCCTTTGAAAGATGAGCGCTTGTGCCAAATTAGCCGAATGTAGGACTGTAGAACATCGAGGAAAATGGATGGGAAAAAATAAACTTTGAGCCTTAAATCTTTTTTCTAAAACCGTGAATCAGGCCAAATTACAACCCTTACAAGTCCTAATTGAAGTAGAGTTTATTTCGAAAGCATACTACAACGAGATAACATTTAACTGACTCCCAGTATGTGTGCTAAAATTTTGTGTTGGTATCGTATGCTCGCATTATCTTTATTACAAAAACTAATGTTGTACTCTAACTAGTGATTCATTCACAAGAAGTGTCGCATCATCTTTTCAATAAAAACTTCAAGACTAGAATAAGTGTTGCATTAGAATCATCATTCTTAAAATAAACATTTTTCTATTTGCAAACATTTTTTTAACATCAAGGAAGCTTGCATGATGAACATCAGTTGGAAAGCTTAAATCTATGAACTTTATTAAGTAAGATCCCACCATTTCGAAGAAGTTCATAATCAGGGGCATGGCGCCTAGAGACTCTGTTGGACATGAGAAAGTTACTTTCATAGTTTAAAGTCTCTGTCTAGCAATAGAATGTGTCAAGTTTCGCCAATCTGGGGAAATCAAGTTGAGATTCAATCTCTCTAAGTACAATCAATCAGGAGAAGTTACATTAAGGTTCAACAAACCTCTTCAAAGGATCCATTGATAAGGGGAACTATTTTAAAACATAATAAAACTGGGGCAATATGGTGCACATATTCCAAAAGTCTTTCTAAGGAAAAATTATTCAAAGACCTTGCAATCTGGGTGTATGAGTTATGAGTTAGAGGAACTGGCATTTACTCATCATAATCAATGTAATTCATCAGCATAGATAACTTGGGGCAACGAGGTTGCTACCGGTAAGGTTTTCTAGTTTTATCTCCCCACAAAGGTTCTTCACCAACCAAAGTTCTCTTGAAGAGGTCTCTCATTCCCAATAGCTGGAAAGGATAGAATATTCTCTAAGAAGTTTGAAGATAGTGAGAAGTCATAAGTGTTCTCTTCCCGGATCTTATAGCATCCCTAACAGAGCTTACAACCCAATGGTTATTAACAATACAGTTTGTTACTCCCCATAGAGATTAGACCACTACGCTTTCTCCTAAGGAAGTATATCATATCATACATCCTTGCATATAGTAATCATGACATCACATTACATCCTTAAAATGCGTAGCATATCTCGTAAAAAGGGTTATTACGTCATAGTAAAATTCAAACATGCATATAAAGCATAAGCCAGAAGGTGTTACCCCTATAAATCTCCACCTGATATCTCCACCTGATCTCCCAAGATACTTCGTTCAAAAGACTTGCTTTCGTACACTCGTTTGTGTCTCTCTTCAAACATTTGTTTGTGTCAATCTTTAAACAATCGTATGTGTCTTTCTTTCAAGACACTCGTATGTGCCTCTCTTTAAACACCCGTCTGTATGTCTCTCTCAAAACACTCGTCCATGTCTCTCTCTCAAAACACTTGTTTTTGTCTTTCTTTTAAAACACACGCCTGTGTCTCTCTTTAAACACTCGTCTGTGTATTTCTTTCAAGACACTCATTTGTGTCTCTCTTAAAACACTCGTATGTGTCTCTCTTTAAACAATCATCTGTGTCTTTCTTTCAATACACTCATTTCTCTCTCTCTCTCTCTCTCTCTCTCTCTCTCTCTCTCTCTCTCTCTCTCTCTCTCTCTCTCTCTCTCTCTCTCTCTCTCTCTCTCTCTCTCTCTCAAAACACTCTTCTGCGTCTCTCTCTCAAGACACTTGTATGTGTCTCTCTTTAAACACTCGCTTGTGTCTTTATTTCAAGACATTCGTCTGTGTCTCTCTTTAAACACTCGTATGTGTCTTTCTTTCAAAACACTCGTTCGTATCTCTCTTCAAACACTCGTTCGTGTCTTTCTTTCAAAACACTCATATATGTCTCTCTTCAAACACTCGTCTGTGTCTTTCTTTCAAGACACACATCTGTATCTCTCTTCAAACACTTATCCGTGTCTTTCTTTTAAGACACTCATTTGTGTCTCTCTTCAAACACTTGTCTGTGTCTTTCTTTCAAAACATTTGTTTGTGTCTCTCTTTAAACACTCGTATGTGTTTTTCTTTCAAGACACTCGTTCGTGTCTCTCTTCAAACACTCATCTATGTCTTTCTTTCAAGACACTTATCCGTGTCAATCTCTCTTCAAACACACGTCTATGTCTCTCTTTTAAAACACTCATTTGTGTATTTCTTTTAAGACACTCATATGTGTCTCTTTCATTATAAAAAACTTGTCTATGTTAATTCCCCAGTAGAGTCTTTTGTGTCTTTTATTCCCAATCGAGTCTCATTTTTATTTTCTCATAGTCAGAGTCAGTTGTTTTGCCTAAATTTACTCTTTATAGTTAGAGTGTGAGAAAGAGTTGGTGTATTACATTTCTTTCTTGTCAATTTGTTTTGGAGGCCTTACTTTGTGTTTGGAAGTCCAAATGATTGCCGCTCTTGGAAAACTATACCCCGCCTTTGGCGCGTGGGTGTCGTAACCGGCAAAAAAATACGAGTCGCCATCATTAACTTCTGTCCTAAGGATGGGGAAATAATGAATAACCCTAATCATTTAGAGATTCTAAGCTCGTGAGTTGGTTAGACGAAGGGGGGGTGTTAGGCACACTTCATCTCCCTTGTTCTCAAGGTGATCCATATTTAGGTTTAAGGGTAGATCTGGGATTTCTATTTAGTATGTTTTGTCAATTGTACAAAAATTATTTATATTTTTAGCTTATGGACTCGCCTTGGTTTTAACCACGTATCTACATATCTCCTTGGGAAGAATCAGAGTCCAAATTCGTAGTTCGTATGCGTTTGGTTAGTTTTTTTTTATGGATTGTGTAAATGCTTTCAAATTATCCTTGAATCTTGTCTGGGTTTGAAAATTGCTTAGTCGTAGACGTAGTTCGCAATTAATTTAGAAAATATATCCATAATACTTTTTGAAACTAATATTGAAATTGAAATTATGTTAGTAAAAAAAAGTTGTTACATTTGATGGGTTAGCTGTCTTAGAATGCATGATGAAGCTTGAAAAATGATAAGTTTGAATGATGAAAAATATTTGACGTATTGATAGAAAGGTTAGTATTTTAAAAATAGTAAATAAATGATTATTTTCTTATTATTAGAAATATATTAAATATTCTTAATAACAGTCAAATATTTATTTATTACCGTGATTGTTTAATGATAAATAATTTTAATGCAAATGATAAAAAATAGTATGGGAGGAAAATTAATAATTATATATAATATATATTAGATAAAATAAAACAAATAAATAAATTAAATAAATTAAATAAATAAATTATTTAAATAAAACCAGAGGGTGTATTCCTTATTAACGTAGTAAAATAAGGGGTTGAAATAGCAAGGGCTTAAGCCCAATTATTGTTTATAATCTATTAACGCATGGGGTACAAATTATAGTTGAGTTAGTAAATTGGGGTGTGTGGTTAGAAATGGGCCTGGCCTAGGATAATTTTATTGAAGTCCATTGGAGAAAGTGTGGACGAGCGCATGGAATTATGATGTAATGTAAGCTTTAAAATGTTTGATTTTGACCGTATGGTTACCAAGAGTTAATCTTGGAACGAAGATCAGAAGTATGTTAAACGAATGGATGATATTGAAAGTTAATCGAGGGAGCATACTAACGCGTGTATACAAAGAGACTGGAGGATTATATAAACGGTTCACCTTTATTTTCCTTATTTTCTTTCTTTTTACGTTTATCTCTCTATCCTTGCTCTCTCACACTAAAAAAAACTTAGAGAGAGAGAGAAGTTATTCCCTCTCTCTAAAAACCTATTGGCAGAAAATCATCTCAGCCGGTAGCGCTGCCTTGTGCCGCCCTGAGCCACCCCATAACCACCGTCGCCTCCAGATATCTGGTTGAAGTTCAACCGGGATCTTCATCCCAGCCCAGAAATCTTCATGAACCCCAAGAACCCTAGGTGTTCTTTAAGTACCCTAACCCTCAAACCACCATGGGCGACCATCAAGGTCGTCGTGTGTGATATGTGTTTGCCAGGAACACCATCAATTTCCAGAATCTTACCAATAACCCTAACCCTTTTAATTTTGAATCCTAACCCTCAAATGAAGAACCTTAACCTTATCGTGAAGAACCCTAACCATATTGTGAACAACCCTAACCCCCAAATTTCCAGAAAAGCACCAAATAAACCCCAATCAAACACAAACATGCATGAAATTAATACCTAAGCTAAGTTTAGGCTTACCTCTCCGCAATGAAAAATTTTGTACAATTCCTTTCGCTTTCCTCTCTGATTTCCACTTTTAATCTCCTTATTTATATTTGCTTGCAGGTACAAATTAGGGCTTAGCTCGAAGAACTTAGGGTTTCAGTTGTGAAACCTAAGTCTTCCACTGATGCAGAGCTTCAGTGAGGATGGGATTCATAGTAATCAAGTGAGGGTTTTCTCAGATATTTTTTGTTGTCCTCTAGTTCTGTTTAGAACTTAGATTTTTATAGGTTTAGGGTGTTGATTCAATTAGGAAATGCATATTGATTTGCAGTTATAAATCAGATTGATTGGATATGTAATTAGATTTTAGGATTTGATTAGATTTGATTGTAATTAGAAATTAGGGCTTGTGATCTTATAATGTATTTGGCCGAAAATTATATGTATATTCATCCATCAATAAAAATTTTCAATCTTTGATTTGATTTGATTCAATTTGGAACTCTGAATTTGGGCTTGTGTTGTTGGCTTAGGGAGA
This sequence comes from Vicia faba, assembly GCA_948472305.1. Classification (NCBI taxonomy): domain Eukaryota; kingdom Viridiplantae; phylum Streptophyta; class Magnoliopsida; order Fabales; family Fabaceae; genus Vicia; species Vicia faba. Next base: position 592,627,856 of record OX451736.1, read on the forward strand.
AAGAGTCTAAAGCGCAACAAGAAGGGTTGGGAAAACCTTAAATTTGACTTAGTCAACTCTCCAAAAATGATTAATAATAATAATAATTAAATAAATAACAATAAAATAATAATAGTCAAGTGAATAATAATAATAATAATAATAATAATAATAATAGTTAAATAACAATAAAAATAATAATAGTCAAATGTTGACTTTGGTCATCCCCAACAACAAAAACATCCTAATGGGCCTCCAAAAGCTTAATGGGCCATTAAAATTTAAAAAATGAAATAATGAGACCTTATTAAATAATACACTCCCTTTCACAAATTTAACCGTATTGAACTTAAATACATTTCTTTTTTAAAAGAGTAATTGAGACATCAATGTAAGAATTAGTATAAAACACAAAAATTAGTAAAAGAGATAAACCAATAGCTCTAACAGAATGAGATTGACTGCTCATACCCCTACTGGAAAATTTGGGGTATGACAGTGGAATAAATATAGTTTTGGATTTTTCAAATTCCCAATTTCGATTAGTATTCCCCTTTAAAATCTACCTTCGTCTGTTATTGTAAATATTGCTGGGATATCATTCATACAAAATCACCAATAATAATTTATCACCCATTTGTTACTTGGAGTGCAAATTTTCTGGTTCTTTTAGTATTTAATCCTCTTTTACCTTGAATGTTAAAAAGGTTAGCACCAACCTCACCTTCAGGTTTAAGAATACTAAATAGGGGAAGCTGTTGCACCCCAAAATTTGCCCTCATAATTTTACTTCTATCTGGCTTAGGCTTTGCATTTTATATGCATCATTTTCACTAGGAATTTGCATAAAATTCATTCATTAAATAAGGCATGAGATTAAGAAGCCGTTTTTGGTATGAATTAGGGTCTCATTTTGGTTTGGGCTTCTTCATCACATAAGGGTATACTCATTTGATACTTGAGCAGCGAACTGTATGAATTAGGGTTTTTGAAGTTTGGTTATCAAAGATTACTTCTCCACAAAGTTGCAAGGTTTTCTTATTCAAGGTTAAATATTAAGGTTTCACATGGCTTGAAGACTCCTACATCAAACAGGTATAGCTCACTTGGTTTTCTTCTGAACATTGGATCATAGAATATGGGTTTTGATTCATGATTATTTTGAATTTCTTATTCTTCAAGATACTGGGTTATTTCTTCATCCAAATGCATCAGAGCCTGTATTAGGGTTTATTTTCCTATCGTTTGTCAATAGATTTAGGTATGGTAACTCACATGAGAATCTCTTTATGTCTACTGAATCAAGTTATTCATATGTGGTGTTGAGATTTAGGTATTCATCTAAATGTGTTTGAATTCAATATGGCTAACTAATCCAAGGTTTTGTTCATTCATGGATCAAGGGTCATTCTTCTATTAAATGCAAAATTCACTTTTAAGAACTGAAGTGAAAATGGAAGAATTGGTTCAAGTGTGCCAAGGATGGAAAGTTCATGGATTTCTTAGACAAAGTGTGCAAGGCATGTTCAAATGGATTGGAATTTTAAATTCCAAACAAGGAAAAGTATTTCATCCTTTGAAAAGGAAATATTTCAAAGCCATTTTTAGGATTGTCTTGACAAATTCTTTATTGATCATGGCCAAATGTAAGGTTGATTCTATCAATATAATTTCAAGATCAAAGTTTCGAATAGCAACCAATATTGTTCAAAGATTCATCATGAATTCAAGATCATTCATGAGGAAAGTTTTTAGGCATACATTTGTATTCAAGTCTTATCTATAAATTTCATGATTCAATTCATTCAAAACTATTACACCATCCTTGATTCATTACAAAAATTAATTCATTACAAAATTACACAAGTGTACATAACCATCAAAGACCTAAACCTCATGACCAACTTTCCAAAACCTTGCAAAACAATAAGCAAAAACTTGTTGAAATCAATTCATGGCCCATGTGAAAGTTGTTATCTATAAAAGGTTGTTGTCAAAACCTCATAATAGCTTCAAAGCTTGAATAATCCAAATCAAAACAGTCAACACAAGCTGCTTACAAGATGTCATTGTTGCTCCAAAACCTGTCAAGACAGTCCAAAAACTACATCAAAATGGCAATTCAAAAACCTGTATTAGAAAGCTAAAAGCAGCATCACCAAAGTGTTCAAATCCCATCACTCCCCCCCCCCCCCCTCTCCCCCCACAAAAATCACTTTTCATTCACTATAAAGCAAGCCTTCATACAATAGGAAGAGGAGGAGAAAAACTTAGAAATAACACTATACAAAAAACCTACAACTTTCTTCATCTCCCTGCTCACAAAACATACCAAAAACATTCGTCCAACTTCAAACCAATTTGTAGCAAAGTTCTGCAAAATATTAGCTCGAACCTCCATTCATTCATCTGCAGAAAACCGATTTAAATTTGCACAAAAACCTCCTTCATCAATTAGCTCATGTGTGTAACACCCTAGCTTCTCGACAGTAATTTAAACAAATATCAGTGTAATTAAATTCATAAAATAAAACATAAAAAATACGATGCAACATCTTCTTACATCATACATGCTCATATATTCATCATGGCTAAACTTTGTTGCATTTATTCGCAGCGGAACAACATCATTAGAAATCATTCTCAACATAAGTAATAGTTGTCAAAATTCAAAACTTAAAGTAAAAAATCAATTAAAATTCAACAAAATGGAGTTCTACCGTAGTTTACTCCCATCATAATAAAATAGACGCAAAACACCAAAGTGTTACGTATTAGAGCTAACATTGATTCAATCTACGCAAAATGAGGCACTTCTTAGTGAGCCTCTACCTCGAGCTACTTTGGATCATCTGAAAATTACCCACGTAGAGGAAACATTAAAACAGAAGGGGTGAGATCTCATAAAAATATAAAAGCAAGCATAATCATGAGTAGATAGTAATTTAAGTACGCATGAATACACTTCTTTACCTCACACCATTACTTCATCCATCATACTAAGGAATTACATCAACATAATCATAATGTAATGCAATGAGACCGACATTGTCTCAATGCATGTGGTACCAACAGGGAAGAACCCTCATCTTAATAATTCCAACTTAGGGAAGCAACATCTTAACACCAATATAGGTCATCTCTCGCCCATACAGGCCATATTTCACCCATACAGACCATCTTTCGCCCATACATGTCATGTTATAATGCATGCATGTGACACTGACATGCAACAACTTAATTTACATTGATATTACTACTCATTGATGTCACGCAAATACAGGTCAACGTCATCATTATTATCATGCAATCATCATGTAAAACTAACAAATCATTCGTACAACATCATCTTACACAATCACAATACAATTCATGGCACGTTACGCGGGAATATACACAAATAGTAATTAGCTACTGTTCTGGACTGGCCTGGAAACTAGAATGGGCCCAGCCTAAGACATTCCCTTTGGTACGGTCGATACAACCTTGTCCCGGATTTCCCGCTACCTGTGGGGCAATGTCAGCTATTCGCCCTCCTAAACCAGCACTGACCCAGGGTGAACGACGAGCATCCTCTCAGCCTGCCTGACATCAATGTCATGCAGGCCACCAGGAACCGACCAGAGAGATGCCCATGAATAACCCCCTCCTTAGGACCAACGGCTAGTTACGAACATATCTTCCTGGTTTGACCAAGTCCTGGTAGTTACCTGATTTTCTGGACCAGCATATCTAGGCGAGAAATCAAGAACCAATGGCTATGCGCCAAGGGCACTATATAAACCCTCACATCTGTGAGGGATAGGTATCCAATATTCACTACTCACTACCTGATATTTTTGCTTGTACCTCCATGTTCCCACTCTTACCTGATCATTGGAGTGCCTTGCAGGCGCAACCTCTTTTTTCCTCAGCTTATGTAGATCATCCTCCAACCACTCTTCAGGTTCTGATCAACCGACAAGATCAGTGGCGTCGTCTGTGGGAAATTTCTTTCCCCATCTTTCTTCCCTCGAAACTTAATATCAAAGAAACTTTTTCAAGATTCTCTCTCCAATCACGGCCGACCATGATGATCTTCACATGTCCGTAAAGACCATTCTTTCCCATGCTTGCAAAACTGAAGGAAGTCAGGAACTCCCTCACCTCAAGGATAACTTGGGCTTTCGAAACGGACAAACCACGTCTCTGGACTCCGCTGATGCCCGGCGCAGCGACGACCGATTCTTGGACAAAGAACACTCCAAGAATACTATTGAGGAACTTCCTGGAGTCACACAACCAATTCCTATCCCTCTCAATGCTGACTCGACCATGGCAGCACTGCTCGCTGCTATCAACCAAACCAACACTCTTATCCTACAACAAAATCAAAGGATAAGGGCTTGGGAGAACAGGAGATCAAGATCTCCTCCTCGGAGAGCCCGACGAACAAACTCCCTCAGTGCATCACCACCCAGGTGTGGCCCACCGCCCAAAAAGGAAAGGCGCGACGTTTCTTTCTTCAAGAAACACAATCGCACGCCTCCTCCCAGAGATCAAGACTCACCTTTGTTTTAGAAGAGGAAGGACAACAGGAAAATCGACCGAGCTCGACTGCCTTCTCCCGAGCCAAAGCAAAAACGAAGGAGCCCCTCCCCCCGACGGGATCGTGACAACCGACAGGAGAGAAACTATCACTCTCTTTCTCCATCTCCCGTCGATAATGAGGATGATGAGCCTCGTGGCCCGCTATCGAGAGAGATTATTGAAGCTCCACTGCCCGTCGGCCTAGAGAAGCCTCCCACTTTAGGGACCTACAACGGAACAACAGACCCTGATGAGCACATCGAGAACATCGATGCTCTCCTTGACTACAGAAAGGGTCAGGGGAGCCATCAAATACAGACTCTTCCCAACCACTCCCAGGAAGGAGGCGATGTCGTGGTACAATAGCCTCCCCGAAGAATCCATCACCTCTTGGAAACAACTCAGGAGGATATTTTCGAGGCATTTCACCGTCTCCCATTGACACCCTAAATCAGAAGCTTCACTCAAAGCGATCATACAAGGCAGGGACGAGTCCCTGCGTACATATATTGAATGCTTTAACAAAGAAGTGATCCATGTCCCGACAATGGACAATATGAAGAAGTACCTCCTCGAGCGCGGGCTTTGTCCCCGCAGCGACTTTGCCAAGGTTATGGGCATAGAGACACCAGCCACGCTCGATTCCCTTTTCCTAAAGGCCCAGGCGTACATATAGTACGAGGAGAAGGAAACGGCCAACAGCGCCCAGGAATCTTGGCACAAAGAGAGTGCCAAATCCTCAAAGAACGATAAACCCTCAACATCCTATCGAGGGGAGAAGAAACGGGAAGACAAGACCCATGATCCCAAAGACTACAAGGGTCGACCGGTTGTTTCCACGACTACCCCCTCTGACAACCTCAAGGGATCATATTCTTTCCGAATGCGCTAATTCTGAATTCAAGCAAGCCGGGATGCGCTTCCCTCGAAAAACATTTTCCAAGCCAGGAACCGACAAGAGCAAGTACTGCAGGTTCCACAAGAGTCAAAGTCACAACACATAGGATTGCAATCATCTCAAGGATGCCATCGAGATACTGATCAGAGACGGGCACCTCAAGAAATATAGAAAGAAGAAGGGTGCATGTGATGAAGCACCAGAAACGAAGAATGTCAAGGAAGGGAAGAAATCCCCCGACCTCGACCATATTCCGGTCGCCCTGAGCATCTCACGGCCGGAAGACTTCTACTTTCCGGACATGGAGAATGCCCCCCTGTACTTCTCCTCCCACAGTCCATGGGAATCCTTCCCTGCAGCCATGGTCATCTCCAATGGAGGGTTCAACAGGCACACAGTTGGATCAGTAAAGGGGAGGTTCGACCAACTCATTGAAGCCAACTCAGATATGGACGCCACGCTCGACAAATTCCGAGGAGGATCTCACCCACCCGCATTCTACAGGGAAAATTTTCCAGGAGGAGCCCCGAATTCGAGCATCCCACTACTCATGAGAGCTCAGATGGCTAACTTTGATGTACGTCGCATTCTGGTCGACCAAGGTAGTTCGATGGACATCATGTACGCCCAACTGTTCACCACCATTGATCCTGCCATTAAGGCGGTCGTGCAGCGTAGAAGGATGCAGTCGACCAAGAAAGCAAAGGTTGTTGAATTAGCTGTAAAGGACCTCCTAGAGGCATATTTTATTTCTGAAGCCCAGTACACAACCTGGCTCTCGAATGTAGTCCTCATTAAAAAATCTAATGGAAAATGGCACATGTGTATTGACTATACTGATCTCAATCGGGCTTTCCTGAAAGATGCTTATCCCCTTCCCAATATTGAAAAATTAGTCAACAACTCGGCTGGTTTTAAATTGCTATCATTCATGGACGCATACTATGGTTATAATCAGACCCCCATGGCAAAAAAGGACAAAAAATAACCACTTTCATGATCGAGTCGGGCAATTATTACTACAACGTAATGCCCTTCGGCCTAAAAAACGCGGGCGCTACTTACCAGCGCATGATGAACAAAGTCTTTCGCAACGAGATAGGCGACATGCTAGAAGTTTACATGGACGACATGATCGTCAAGTCCACTGAAGAGCTCAACCATGCCACCCACTTGAAAAAGGTATTCGAGCAAGCTCGAAAATGCCAGATGCGATTCAACCCATAAAAATGCACCTTCGACGTACGGGCAGGAAAATTCCTTGGTTTCTATTTAATGGAACGAGGCGTCGAGGAAAACCCCGATAAATGTCGGGAATTTTCCGAAATTCTGATGCCCACCTTGAAGAAATCCATCCAGATCTTAAACAAAATGCTCACCTCACTTTCTCGATTCGTGGCAAAGTTCGCCCAACACGCGCTTCCCTTGTTTAAGCTATTACGCAAGGAATCCACCTTCGAGTGGACTCCCGAATGCGAACAAGCCCTTGTTCATTTGAAAGGATCACTCTCATAGCCATCCATCATGTCTCGGCCTGAGATAGACGAAGTCCTCTACCTTTATCTAGTCGTCGCCTCCGAGGCAATAAGCGCGAAGCTGATAAGGGAAACCCCTGAAGGACAAAGGCCAATTTATTTCATGAGTAAGGCTCTGCAAGGCCCATAAACAAGTTATCAACAGATCAAAAAGGTAGCTCTGGCCCTTGTTACTACAGCAATGAGACTAAGACACTACTTCTTGGCCCACACCATAATGGTCTGGATGGATCAACCAATAAAACAACTGCTCGAAAGACCAGACATGGCCGACAGAATGTTGAAATGGTCCCTGGAACTTTCTGAATTCGATATCTAATATGAGAGCAGAAGAGCCCTTAAGGCTCGGGCCTTGGCCAACTTCATATCTTAAATGACCTATCCCGCAAACCCCGACGGATCACGTCGTTGGACGATCTTCGTCGATGGTGCCTCCAGTTCGCCCGAAAGCGTTGCGGGCATCATACTAGAAAATGAAGAAGGGATCCTAGTCAAGGTCTCCCTCGCCCTATATTTTCCAACTTCCAACAATCAAGCTGAATACGAGGAATTCCTCACGGGCTTACGACTGGCCGGAGATCTGGGAGCCAAGGAAGTAAAAATCTTCACCGACTCTCAAGTCTGAGGTGAATATCAGGTCAAAAACAATCAAATCTCCGAATATTAGGCCCTGGTCCAGGGGGCAAAAAGGAAGTTCAAATTTGTGGACGTACAACACGTTCCCCGCGAACACAATGCACGCGCAGACATCTTATCCAAATTGGCAAGCACAAAGAGAAAGGGAGGAAATAAATCTGTGATACAAGAGATACTCCCGCGACCAAGCACCCAAAAGCCATCTTCCACCTTAGAAGTATTCTACATCGGGGACAGTGATTGTTGGATGACCCCCGTACACGACTACCTCACCAAGGGAAAACTCCCTGACGATCCAAAAGAAGCGGCAGTTTCCAGGCGAAGGGCTTGCTCATACGTCTTGGTCGAAGGCAAACTTTACAGAAGAGGATTTTCCATTCCACTCCTTAAGTGTGTCGATCGAAGCGAAGTAGAATGCGTATTGCTCGAAATCCATGAAGGCATCAGTGCTCAGCATCTGGGCGGGAGATCCCTCGCGAGGAAAGCCTTGCGGGCATGATACTACTGGCCCACCATGCAGTATGATGCAAAGGAGCGCATAAAGAGATACGATAAATGCCAACGGCACGGAGACATGCATTTAGCTCCTCCTAACGAGCTTAAATCCCTCTCTTCTCCCTGGCCCTTTGCTTGGTGGGGACTAGACCTCCTCGGACCGTTCATGGTCGGAACCAATCAGAACAAATACCTAATAGTAGCATTCGACTATTTCACCAAGTGGATAGAAGCTGGAGCTTTGGCCAAGATCACCGCCCAAAACGTCCTTCGCTTCTACAAAATAAATATCCTAGCTCAGTTTGGCATCCCATTAGCGATAGTCACCGACAACGGGACTCAGTTCACAGACTGCACCTTTCAAGAATTCGTCGCCAAACTCGGCACAAACCAACACTTTGCCTCTGTCGAGCACCCCCAGACAAATGGTCAAGCCGAGTCTACAAACAGAGTATTTCTCAGAGGCCTCAAGCGAAGGTTGGAAGAAACCAAGAAAGGATGGGTGGAAGAGTTACACTGTGTGCTCTGGGCGTACCGAACGATCGCATACTCGTCTACCGGGGAGACTCCGTTCCGACTAGCATACAGAACGGAGGTCGTCATCCCCGTGGAAATCGAGGAACCTTCTAGGGGAACTGAGGCACCTACTGACGAGGAGATGAATGACGTCACCCTCCGAGAAGAACTGGATCTGGTGAAAGAAATAGGAACAGGAGCGGCCCTACGAGAGGACTCACTCAAACAAAAAATAGCCATGCGCTACGACGCCAAGGTCATACGACGAGAGTTCGAGGTCGACATCCTTGTCTTGAAGAGAAATTGCAAAGAATCTCGTGAGGGAAAGCTCGCATCGAACTGGGAATGTCCTTATCACGTCTACGCGAAAACGGGGACTGGAGCGTATTACTTGGAAAACTTACAAGGGGAACAGCTCGTTCAATCATGCAACGCTGAAAAGCTAAAACAATATTACAGTTGAAAACACTGAGCAGTCAGCGAGTTTAGTTAACAAGATAAACTCACCCAGGCTCGACCATGCGTGCATCCCTAGGCACGAGCATAGCACCCAAAGTATTCGGAAGGGGCGAGGCTCCACTCTATTGACGAGTGCACCCTCAGCCCGACGTAGATAACTCGATCGAGCTTCATAATATTTGTGCCACGACGGTAGAAAGGTCGACTCGCGACAGGACGTTCACACCACCAAACTCGAGTCCCTCGAAACGAGACTTGGGTTATAACCCTCGCCTGGTATTCATCCTAGTCGTTCGATCAGTTTCCCCATACCGATGAACATATAAAACAAGTATACCCCCGATACGAACTCTTAGCAAAACATTTAACATCCCAAACGGGCTAATTTGTCAACAGATATGCAAATAACACAAGTTAAATATTCAACGCAAAATGACCAATAGTCGGAAAATAAATAAAATGACCAGTTGGGCCGATATTGTACGAATATCACATTAACGGGCAACATCCCAGGAAAACAAATATAACAAAACTGGCACGCAGGCCAAAACACACACATAATCATCCTTCTGCTTCCCCTTCGACAATAGGCGACTGTTGGACAGGACCCTCGGTCGGTTGAGCAGCGATGTCCCTCAGGTAATCGGGAACCAGAATCTGGCCATCAACCACGTAGTAATTGACCCTCATTCCCGAAGTGTTGAGTTCGACATAAGGATTTAACACACGCATCTGATTCACTGTGTTCTCAAAACTCCCCTCAGAAGCGGCCTGAGCATCATCCACGGCCAACTGGAAATGAGAAACTAGCCCGACCCGTGTCTTCAGATCTCTAGTCTCCTCTGGCTCATCCTTGCCAGGCGTAATCTCAGCAGTTAAAACCGTTACCTTTCCCTCGAGACTATCTCTCTCAAGCAAAAGAGTCATGTTCTCCTCAGAGAGCTTCCCCAATTTTGCCTCAGACACCTTCAGGGCTTTGTCCTTCTCGGCCAAGGCCTTCTCACTCGCTGCCAGATTGACCCGCAGGTTCTTCATTTCTGCTTCCTGAGATGAATTCCCCTCGGTATATGCAACCTCTATCTCCAGGACCCGCATTAAACTGCCCACATCTTGGGCAAGCATCGCCCTCTTCTCCAGACGGGCCATCCCCTCGAGAAGGAGAGATTCGACCCGATGAAGGCGGAGAGATGCACCCTCTAAAAAAGACCTTTCCAACCAATAGGGAGGCAAGCCATACATCCCTTTAACCGTTTCTCTGGTCAAGTTGACGCTCCCTTCATCCAGCGGTCTCTTCACCTTTGAGGAAACGGCAGCAGGAGACAGAGCGGAGGTGGCATGAGCTGAGGACGAGCCGCCCGACCCCAAGGCAGGAGTTGGCCCCGCGCCAACCTGTGCATCCTTCATAGCCCTTCTCACCCGAGAAGCAAGTGCCTTAGCCAAATGCTCCTGGGCAGGATTCATGCTTTCTGCAAAACAAATGAGAAAAGAAAATATTCAGTAAAACGAGGAGTCAAACAAACGACAATCACATACTGGTATTAAAGAACATATATATACCTAAATATCTAACAGGATCCTCGCTTCTGAGGAGCTCCCTGATGTTTATAAGACCCGACTCATACACGGTGCAACACGGTGGGAGAACTGACTTGGGTGTTTTGCATTTGATCTCAATTGTTGTGGATAGCAAGAGTCGCCACCGACTTTTCTTTTATCCAATAAGGAAAGGCTGAAAAGAACAGGAAAGACCTTTCGAGATTATTTCTTGAGTTCGGGGGGCAAGTTATGAAAAGGGAAGGTATTAGCACCATTTTTCATCCGTAGTTTTCTATGGGCTCTTAGTTGCTCGCTAGATCACTTGCTTTTGTTTGAAAATGTGCTTGTGGTGTGAGTTTTGAAAATATTTTGAAAAAACGTCTTTGTAATGGCTCTCGTTTCTATAAGAACGAGTACAAAATGTTGTTTTGAAAATAGTTCAAAGAGGTGTTTATGGAATGTGTTTTTGAAAGTGATTTTGAAAAGGTATCCTTGTAATGGTTCTCGTCTCTATAAGAACGCGTACAAAGTGTTTTAACTTTTGAAAATGTTTCAAATGAAAGTGTTGATGTATAAAATGTTTTTGTTGTGAGCAAGCGAGCAACTAGGAGCAACCTACCTACTCAAAGGGTCTTAAATTTTCTTTTCCTCCTCCTTTAGATGTTACTATCTTACAATTGATTTGGTAAAAAGCCCCATCATTAGATGTGAAGGGACGGGTGTGGGATGTTTATATAGTTATAGAAGGCAACCTATGGGATGTTTTAGCAATTTCGTTTAGGGACTAGATCATTTACCGAAGGCAACACTGAGGTTCATCGAGGGGCTACGGTCTTTTATCGAGGGTCTTTGCTAAAACGCCCATATTCAAGGGACATGACTATTTTTCTGGGGCAACAAGTGAGATTACCCTAAGGGTGCATGTGTAAATAGTGTATTTGATTTGCATGCATTTTGTCTTTATAAGGGGTTGTCTACTTGTTATTTTTATCTTGCCATACACCCTAATTACTAACAATGTATGAAAGCAATAAAAATGCAGAAAATAAATCCTAAGTTATTACATCGTTTCAGGGATGGGGATAAATATTTACAAATGGGGATTGCAAGAATTTAAATTCTAATTATCTATTATAACCATGTTGAATTGTACAATACAAGAAAAGGAAAGAATTTGTTTTGAAAAGGGTTTTTTGTCTTAATAAATTAAAAGAAAAATAATTAGTTAATAAAAAGAAAATATTTTTTATGTCTTTTTTATATTAATAAAAATAGTATTAATGCTAAAAATAATAAAAATAAGAAAGAAAAGGAAAAATAACGAAAACATGATCATCATGTTGCTGAAAACAAATATAAGAGGGACCAGAAGTTCTGATGCTATGCACGCTGTAGTTCAGAAAGAAACGTTAGAGGAAACCAGAAGTTCTGGGTTGCTGCGCACTGAAGTTCTAGGTGTTAAAACAGTGAGGAAAACCTAGAAGTTTTGAATGTTGTGTTACAACAGTGAGAAAAACCTAGAAGTTCTATGTGTTGTGTTACAACAGTGAGAAAAACCTAAAAATTCTGCGTGTTATGTTATAACAGTGAGAAAAACCTAGAAGTTATGTGTGTTGTGTTGCAACAGTGAGAAAAACCTAGAAGTTCTGTGTGTTGTGTTACAACAGTGAGAAAAGCCTGGAAGTTCTATGTGTTGTGTTACAACAGTGAGAAAGACCTAGAAGTTATAGTCCCAGTTCTGAGCCTAGTTTTCTTTAAGAAGTTCTGATCTACAGTTTTTCTACTTAGGCAATGATATGTACAGTCTCAACACTATGATATCTACATTTTTAATGATATTCTGAATGAAAAGTTCAAAGTCAGGATGACTTACCTTGAATCTAAAGTGTGTGTTTGGGACTTGAGTTGCTGCCTTCGAATGTTCTGGGGTTAGCAAGAAACGGAACATAAATGTTATGTTCTTTGATTCGAAGGGAAGAACAAGGGTATTGTTTTGAGAATTTTGGGTTTAAGAGTGTTTGAGTGTTTTCTTCTCTCTCTTTTGTATTCAATAACTCTCTCCCCAAGAGCCATCCCCTTAGATATGTGGTGGAACAATTTATTTATAGATGAGTTTGATGTGGTTTTGGGGGGGAAAACAAATGGGATTTGAACCATTTTGGCATATTGTTTCATTGCTTTTTAAATACAGCTTTTATGTGCTAATTTTGTGCAAACATGGGGTTTGAGAAAATGCAGGCGTGGACTGGGTCAGAAGTAATTTTGGAGTGTTGTGGCAGTTGGATGCCGGACTGTGTCATAGCAGTACAACAGACTGTTAAAAATGAGGTTTTGGGGCTTGGTGATGTTCTGATCGAAGAGTGGAAATACCAGAGTGAGATTCGAAGGGTCATGTTCTGATCGAAGAGTAGAGCTTCTATATGTTCTTATCAAAGGGTCATGTTTTGATTGAAGGGTCATGTTCTGATCGAAGAGTAAAGCTTTTATATGTTCTGATCGAAGGGTCATGTTCTGATCGAAGGGTCGTGTTCTGATCGAAGGGTCATGTTCTGATCGAAGGGTCATGTTCTGATCGAAGAGTAGAGCTTCTATATGTTCTGATCGAAGGGTCATGTTCTGATCGAAGGGTCATGTTTTGATCGAAGAGTAGAGCTTATATATGTTCTGATCGAAGGGTCATGTTCTGATCAAAGGGTCATGTTTTGATCAAAGAGTAGAGCTTCTGTATGTTCTGATCTAAGGGTCATGTTCTGATCGAAGAGTAGAGCTTCTATATGTTCTGATTGAAGGGTCATGTTCTGATCGAAGAGTCATGTTCTGATCAAAGAGTAGAGCTTCTATATGTTCTGATCGAAGGATCATGTTCTGATCGAAGGGTCATGTTCTGAATCACTTTTGCAAATTCTGATTGTACTTGTGTGAAAACTGGCCCAGAATTTTTGTCCAAATTCTGACTTAAAATGCTCAGAATTTACTAAGTGTTTTAGCTTCAAGGATGTCTTCATGGATTTATAACTTGAAATCCCAGCCTTTCTATAAGAAGTTATGTTTTGCAATGTTTTAGATCTCATTGAGATCTATAACTTTCATGTTAGAAGTTCTGATTGAATCATCTTGCATCATGATGAAAATCTAGCCCAAAGTTATGAAATTATCATATTTTCTTAACACTTAGAAAATTTTCTAAGTGTTTAGAAATTTGACTTTTCAAAGTAATCTTTGACTTTTGATTTCTTGATGAACCAAATTCATGTCTTGATGAAATATGGTTTTTGAAACTTGATTTTGATCAAAAAGTCAAAGTTTGACTTTTCAGTGTGTATTTGACCATTTTGCCCTTATGAATGACTTTCTTGGAAAATTATAATCCGAGACTTGAAACTTGACAGAAGCAATCCTGAGGGTCCAGGATGATCCCTTGAGAAATGAGAGGGAAAATTTTATGGTACAACACACGGGCTCTCCGTTCCTATCCAGCACTAGCATATTCCCTCGACCAACTCGCTGGACCAGAGGGATTCGAGCGATGAACGCGGTCAGAGTGGCAAAACTCTCCATATCCTCATCCCCGAGTTCCCCTTATCTCTAAACATAGGAGCCCAGTTCTCGCTCGAAGTGCTTGCTGGTCCATTGAAACGGGAACTTGCAAATCAGCTTCGCAGTAGGCTCTCTCGGCTCATTTAGGCGAGGAGTCCCATCCTTGTTGAGCAACGACATGGTCCTAAAAATGTTCAACATCTCCCTTGTCGACGAGGTTGCACCAAGATATACTTATCCTTAAAATGGAAGATATACTCCAGACAGGCGTTGAATAACTTCCAATTGCTTTGCTTGAGGGAGACCTATCCCCACTTATCGTCGGTCTTACTCTTCTGAATATGAAAGCAGTAGAAAAACAATGGGATTGTTGCCCCTATTTTCAAATAGATGCAAACTATCTGGAATGCTCGCACGAACGTGATACCGTTCGGATGCAATTGGGAAGGATCCACTCGTAAATGCCGGAAAACGGACACTTCAAAGTCGGAGAAAGGGAGGCGAAGACCCATCTCTCGAAAGACAATGTCATGCATTGGGATCTGCCTCCTGTCATACCTCGAGCAGATCCTGCTCTCCTTCCCTGGGATATATAACGACCACTTCTCCGGGGCCCCCTCCTCGTGAGTGAACACATCAGTGAACAAATCCTCCCTGTGCTCATAAAAATACGACCGCCACTCCCAGGGGTTCTTCGCAACCCAATCTCGAGGGTCCTCCTCGTCTCTAGCAGGGAACAAGCTACTCTGAACCGCAAAAGTCGCTCCCACGTCGGGATCCCCTATCTGTCGTCCCATCTGGTTCTGCATATCCCCAAAGACTTCCAATATACTTGATGAACTGCTTGCCTCGCTCGAAGAACTACCGAAAGACTGCGAGGATTCGCTCAAAATAATGACCTGATCATCATCAGCCATGGCACCTGAAAAGCAGAGGAAAAAGATAAGCTCGACATCAATTCCAGAACCATCCTTCCACCGCTAAACAAGCGAAAGGGCGATGGGAAATGAGGATCATATCCACGACCATAACCCTCACTATGGCACTCTAATGGGTGGGAATTGTAGAAAAAACCCTAAGCCCTAAATGAGCCACCTACAACGCACGACGAAATCCCCGAGGAGACACCACGGCCGCTCCGATGGTCCTACACTACGGAAACAACATCCACTATCAAGGGTCTCCAACGACTTCCCCCTAATGGAACCCTAAATCCTAACCGCGTGCATCTCTAGAAAGTAGAAAGAGAAAATGCGAAGAAGAACAACAATGGAAGATCGGAAACTTACCAATATAAGAAGAAGAGATAAAACTAAATGACCGCGAGAAGAGAAACTGAGCAAACGCCGATGGTCGACTGTCGAGCTAATACGAGCAGATGAAATAAAAGGAGAAAAATATTGAACGCCCTGTTCCTCTCGTATTTATAGTTGAGACATCCCGCGCATGCAAAACACGCGCTTGGGGAACCCTAGGGTCGTCATCATGACACCCTAGCCCTAGGTCATCATTGTGCCACTTCGCCGGCGCGCTTCCCAAAACATGCTACCTCTCCAAATTCAAAAGTTCTAACGGCCAACGCCTCACCTCCCCGCAAGATAGGCGCAATGGGCAATGCTCGTTTTCCCGTACGGCACGCCATGTTCTTCGAGCATATGTGAAAGTCGTCACTCCTATGCCTGGAAGCAACGACTTGGGGGCTACTATTCTGGAATGGCCTGATAACTAGAATGGGCTCAGTCCAAGACATTCCCTTTGATACGGTCCGCACAACCTTGACCCAGATTACCCGCTACCTGTCGGGTAATGTCAACTATTCTCCCTCCTAAACTAGCACTGACCCAAGGTGACAGATGAGCATCCTCTCAGCCTGTCTGACATCAACGTCATGCAGGCCATTAGGAACTGGCCAGAGAGATACCTGTGACTAACCCCCTCCTCGGGACCAATGGCTATTTACGAGCACATTTGCCCGGTTTGACCAACTCCCGGCAGTTACCTGATTTTCCAGACCCACATATTTAGGCGAGAAATCAAGAACCAATGGCCATGCGCCAGGGGTATTATATAAACCCTCACACCTGTGAGGGCCAGGTATCCAATATTCACTACTCACTACCTGATATTTTTGCTTGTACCTCCCTGTTCCCACTCTTACTTAATCATCAGAATTCCTTACAGGTACAACCCACTTTTTCCTCAGCTTACAGCCCGACTGTAGATCATCCTCCAGCCGCTCTTTAGGTTCTAATCAACCGGAAATATCATATACCATATTCCAATTTATTTTTATAGGATAGAAAATAATTTTATCTTTCCAACAATCTAAATAGTGCGTCAAATGGACACCCGAGGCGAAAGTTATGCAATTCACAACTTTTGAAAAATCTGAGGTTTCAGTGGTAACCGGTTACTGCATAATGGGTAACCGGTTACTGCATAATGGGTAACCGGTTACACCCCTCTGGTACAAAATTACAATGCAACTGTCTATTTGTGTAACCGAATCTCACCTATGCTATACTCGGGTACACATTCATATTTTTCCCAATTTCCCAAAATTGCACAGGGTAATCAGTTACCCTTTATGTCGTACCCGATTACACCTACTGCAGAGTTCATAAATTTGCAACTTTGCAGGTAATGAAAATCCATGTTTCTAAACCCCAATTCTCAACAATTCAACAAAAACAATATTTTTTATATTAAACCAATAATTCACCAACAATGCTATCCATCTCATTCGATATTCATCATCAAATTGCATCATAACATACAAGAATGCATCAAAGAACTCATCAATGGGAAAAAACCCCAATCAAACAAAATAGAGAGAAATCAAGAACAACAACCATGAGACCTAAACACTACCATACCCCATTGTTATGCAACCTATTATAATGTTAGAATACCCTTACCTTAGATTTCGGTCGATTCTTGATTCCTACGGTGAATCTTCTTGCCCTAGCCTTTTCCTCTTCTTTTCTCTTCTACGATCTTCTCTGTTCTTTTTTCTACGTTGTTTTTCCTCTTCTATATCTCACTCTATTTTATTCCAAGGACACCTAAATCCTAATACCAATCTTTCCCTTCTCAATAAAATTATAATTATCAAAATAACCATAAAATAATAATAATTCTATTTAATTATTATACTATAGTATTTAAATTCAATATTTTAATCTAAATAATACTAATAACTAGTTATCTCTCTACACCTCATGTTTCTACGCTTTTGGTCATACATCCCTCATTATCTCAACTCCAATAATTCATAAGGCCTCTAAAAAATTCTCAACAAAAGCATCACAAATACGTCACATCATCTAATTAAAGTAAATAAAATAATTCAACGAAATCGGGGTGTTACAACTCTCCCCCACTTAGAATATTTTCGTCCTCGAAAATTACCTGATGCGAATAACTTGGGAAAATCTTCTCGCATCTTGATCTCTAATTCCTCCGTCGCATTCTCTCCAGCAGCTCCTCCCCAAACCACTTTCACAAGAGTAATCTCTTTTCCCCTCGGCTTCTTTATCTCATAATCCTCGATCCTCACAGGTACGGTTTCAACAGTAAGATTATCCCGCACTTGTACATCATCTATCAGAATTACATGCGACGAATCTGAAATATACTTTCGGAGTTGCGACACATGGAACACATCATGCAGATTCGACAGATTGGGTGGCAAGGCCACTTTATATGCAACATTCCCCACTTTTTCTGAAATTTGATACGGACCAATAAATCGAGGAGTCAACTTCCTTGATTTCATAGCACGACCTACACCGGTTACTGGAGATACTCTAAAGAATACATGGTCTCCCTCTTGAAACTCAAGATCCTTCCTTCTTTTATCATGATAACTCTTTTGCCTACTCTACAAAGTCTTCATCTTTTCTCGAATTAATTTTACTTTCTCCGTAGTTTCTCGCACAATTTCAGGTTCGAGCACTACACTTTCACCATATTCATACCAACACAAGGGTGTTCTTCCCCTTCGACCATACAATTCTTCGAAAGGTGTCATATCAATACTAAAATGAAAAATATTTTTATAAGTGAACTCAATCAGTGGAAGATAACTATCCCATGTACCTCCCTGCTAAAGAAAACAAGCTCTCAACAAATCTTCTAACGACTAAATAGTCCTCTCTGACTCACCATCTTCCTGTGGATGATATGCAGAACTCAACCTGAGCTTAGAACCCAACGCATCTTACAGACTCTTCCAAAAATCAGAAGTAAACCTCGAATCCCTATCAAATACAACACTCAACGAAACACCGTGTAGCTTCACAATTACGCTGATATAAATCTCCGCCAACTTCGGCACAGGAAAACTGATATTAATCAAAATAAAATGGGATGATTTTGTTATCCTATCAAGAATTACCCAAATCGTATAATTTCCTCTTGGAGTATTTAGCAACCCCATCACAAAGTCAATCGATATGCTATCCCACTTCCATTTCGGAATCTCTAATGGTTCCAACAATCCTGCAGGTTTCTGATGTTCGACTTTCGACTTCTGATAAGTCAAACATGCATACACGAACTGCACTATATCTTGTTTCAATCCAGACCACCAAAATAACTTCTTCAAGTCATGATACATCTTAGTAGCTCCCAAATGAATACTAAAACTACTCCTATGACTTTCTTTTAGAATCATCATTTTCATCTCTACGTCATCAGGAATACAAATTCTGTCGCAGAATCTCGACACACCTTGGACATCTACTTTAAAGTCGCTATCCTCAGATTGGTTACTCCCAACCATCAAGTCTACCAACTTCACATCTAATTTATGAGCCTCTTTAATATTATCCAAGAAATCATTGCTAATCTTCAACATTCCCAACATCACACTCTACAGTGTCACTTCACTTACTAAACTCATGTCTCTAAATTGCTCGGTCAACTCTAATTCTATGACCATCATAGCATACATATGTAATGTCTTCCTACTTAAAGCATCTGCCACAATATTAGCTTTACCAAGGTGGTAATTTAAGCCAAAGTCGTAATCCTTCAATAATTCTAGCCACCTCCTTTGCCTCATGTTCATTTCCTTCTGATCAAACAAATAATTTAAGCTCTTGTGATCACTAAACACTTCAAATCTATAACCATAAGGGTAATGTCTCCAATCTTTAGTACAAACACCATTGCAGCTAATTCAAGATCATGTGTAGGATAATTCCATTCATGAATCCTCAATTGTCTCAACGCATAAGCTACTACTTTATCCTTCTGCATAAGCACACCCCTTAAACCCAATTTAGAAGCATCACAGTACACTACAAATGGTTCTTCAGGATTAGGTAATATCAAAATCAGGGCCGTCATTAATTTCTTATTTATCTCAACAAAACTGTTTTCACATTGGATGTCCCACACAAACGCCCTTCCTTTACAAGTTAGCTAAGTTAGAGAAAGTGCTAACTTAGAAAAACCTTCAATAAACCTTCTATAATAGCCAGCCAAGCCCAAAAAGTTTCGAATCTCCGTAACTGATTTTGGAGCTTCCCACTGCAACACTGCATCTACTTTGGATGGATCTACAATAATACCATCACCTAAAATAATATGACCAAGAAAACTAACCTTCTCCAACCAAAAGTCACACTGTGGCAGCTTTGCATACAACTTCTTCTCTTTCAACACTTGCAGTACAATTTGCAAATGCTCGACTTGTTCTTATTTTAATTTGGAATATATCAAGATATCATCAATGAATACTATCACAAACTGATACAAGTAAGTGCAAAAGATACGATTCATATACTTCATAAACACTCCCGACGCGTTACTAACACCAAAAGGCATCACCAAATATTCATAATGTCCATACCGAGTTCTGAAAGTTGTCTTCTAAATATCGTCATTCTTGCTAAACATACGTGCACCCACCAATTGATCCATCAGGTCACCTATTCTTGGAAGTGGATATTTGTTTTTGATTTCCACTTTATTCAACTGCTGCTAATCAACACAAAGCCTCATACTACCGTCTTTCTTCTTCACTAGTAACACTGGAGCTCCCCAAGGCGATACACTTGGTCTTACAAATTTCTTTCCAAGTAAGTCTTTTAATTGCTTCTTTAACTCTGCTAATTCAGACACTGACATCCTGTACGACGCCATAGAAATAGACCTGGTACCAGGTACAAGATCAATAACAAATTCTACTTCCCTTTCTGGTGGCACGTTTGGAATATCATCAGGAAAAACTTCAGGAAAATAACATACTACTTACAACTCATCAGTTGCAGCCTGATTCTCAATAGATAAGGACGCCATCAACAAAAACACCAGAGCTTCATCTTGCATTAACCCATTCATTTGCCTAGCAGACAAGAACTCATCTTCCTCCTCCTTGTCAGGAGCAAAAAACTGAACAGATTCGTTGTAGCAATTAATATGAACATAATTATATTCCAACCAGTTCATATCCAAAATCACATCCAAACCACTCAGTGGTAAACAAACTAGATCCACAACAAAATCTTTGTCATAGATTGACAAAGGACACTTCAATCATACTATATAAGTAGTCACCGATCCCTTAGCTGGAGTATCGATAACCATCTCTCCATTCATAGAGGATAACACAAGACCCATCCTTTTCACACAATCAGAAAAAATAAAATAATGCGTAACACCAATATCAAAATAGTAATTAAAGGAGTACTATTAATGAAATATATACCTCTGATCAAGCGGTTTCCACTGGATGTCCGAGTCCCAACTAAAGCAAACACTTTCCCATCAGATTGAGCTTGCTTCAGTTTCTAAGTCTGAGCACCAATATGTCCTTCTTTACCACAGTTGAGACAAATTACTTCTTTGTGTCTACAGTCAGTCACCTCATGCCCAATCTTGCCACAACGAAAACACTTTTCACTTCAACAACACATTCATCTCTGATGACCAGGTTTTCCACATCTGTAACTTACAATACCAGCAGGAGCACCTCTCCCACATAGCCTCTTACCATCAACAACTTTTTGTTTCCTTTGTTAGTCGGAGCATTGTAAGGCTTCCCACGGTTCTGTTGTTGCTTGCTTCTCTTATCATTCATGACCTTATAGTGAGCCTTATTGTCCTCTTCATAAATCCTGTAACTATTCACCAAACTTGGATACTTACAGATTCACTGATATCCATTTTCCTTCTTGATCTCTAAGCGCAAGCCATTTTCAAACTTTATGTACTTAGAAAATTCAATAGTTGCTTTGCTGTAATGAGGGTAGAACTTTGCCACCTCCACGAACTTAGCAGTATAGTCAGTTACCAACAAGTCTCCTTGTTTCAGCTCTAGAAATTCGATTTCTTTCTTCCTGCGAACATCATTCAGAAAGTAATTTATCAGGAATTCCCTACTGAACACAACCCATGTAATCTCTTCTTATTTATCATTCAATATTTGGCGAGTGCTCACCCACCGGTCATCTGCCTCTCGTTCCAGTTGATGCATACTGAAACATACCTTCTCTGCATCTGTACATTCCATAACCAGAAATATTCGCTCGATCTCCTTGAGCCAACTCTGCGCTTCATAAGGATCATGCTTACTCTTGAACGTAGGTGGATGATTTCTATGGAATGTTTCCAAGATGCGAGATCTATCGTTCCCACCAGTATTAGGTTGATGTTGTACAACCTGAGCCAAAGCCTGAAAAGCAGCAACAAGTGCAGTATCGTTCCTTTCAGACATTACTCTGTTGCACATCATAACATCAAACAATGGTTAGATGAAACACATCGACATTATTCAACTGTCACACTACACTATTGACTCGATAACCTGGTCGGACAGACCGACCTGCTCTTATACCAATGGTAACATCCTATTTTCCCAACGATAATTTAAACAAATATCATAGTAATTAAATTCATAAAATAAAACATCAATAGGATGCCACAACTTCTTACATCATACATGCTCATATAAAGAGATACACAACATATAGTCATTTATTCATCATGTCTAAATTTCATTGCATTTATTGGAACAACATCATTAAAAATCATTCTAAACATAAGTAATAGTTGTCATAATGCAAAACTTAAAGTAAAACATCAATTAAAATTCAACAAAATGGAGTTCTGCAATAATTTACTCCCATCATAGTAAAACAAACGCAAAACACTCAAGTGTTACATATCAGAGATGACACCAAATCAATCTACGCAAAATGAGGCACTTCTCAGCGAGCCTCTACCTCGAGCTACTTCGGATCATCTCCACGTTGCCCATGTAGAGGCAACATCCAAACAGAAGGAGTGAGATATCATAATAATATAAAAGTGAGCATAATAATGAGTAGATAGTAATTTAAGTATGCATGAATACACTTATTTGCCTCACATCATTACTTCATCGATGGTACCACAGAATTATATTAACATACAAGTGAATATAAACATAACACCTAATGCTAATCATAATATGGATCATATTCTTTCAGCATCAAAACATCAAGTTAACAATCATAATATAATGCAATGAGACCGACACTGACTCAATGCATGTGGTACCACCAGGATAGAACCCTCATCTTAATAATGCCAACTTAGGTCAACGATATTTTAACACTAATACAAGCCATCTTTCACCCATACATTCCATCTTTCAACCATACATGCCATCTTTCGCCCATATAGGCCATCTTCGCCCATACAAGTCATCTTATTATACATGCATGCGACACCGACATGCAACAACTTAATTTACATTGATATTAATACTAATTGATTCCATGCCAATACAGGTCATTGTCATCATTATTATCATACAACACATTATGCAAAACCAACGAATCATCCGTACAACATCATCTTACACAATCACAACACAATTCATGGCACATTACGCAGGAATATACACAGATAGGCATCAATGTTGGTCAAATAATTAGATACCATATTCTAATTTATTTTTATAGGATATAAAATAATTTTAGTTTTCCAACGGTCCAAACGGTGCGTCAAACAGACATCCGAGGTGAAAGTTATGCAATTTACAACTTTTGAAAATCTGATGTTTCAGTGGTAACCGGTTACTGCATAGTGGATAACCGGTTACACCCCTCTGGTACAAAACTGCAATGCTACTTTCCAGTTGGGAAACTGATTCCCACCTATGTTGTACCCGGGTACACATTCATATTTTGTCCAGTTTGCCCAAAATTGCACAGGGTAACCGGTTACCCTCTATGCCGTACTCGATTACACCAGCTGCAGAGTTCAAAATCTACAACTTTGCAGGCTATGAAAATCCATGTTTCTAAACCCCAATTCTCAACAATTCAACCAAAATAATTTTTTTTTAAATTACACCAATTATTCACCAACAATGCATATCCATCCCATTCAATATTCATCATCAAATTGCACCATAACATACAAGAATGCATCAAAGAACTCATCAATGAGAAAAACCCCCAATCAAACAAAATAGAGAGAAATCAAGAAAAATAACCATGGGGTCTAAACACTACCATACCCCATTGTTATACAACCCATTATACTGTTAGAATCCCACCCTTACCTTAGATTTCAGTCGATTCTTGATTCCTACAGTGAACCTTCTTGACCTAGTCTTTTCCTCTTCTTTTCGCTTCTACGATCTTCTTTATTCTTTTTTCTACGTCGTTTTTCCTCTTATGTATATCACTCTATTTTATTCCAAGGACCCCTAAATCCTAATACCAATCTTTCCTTTCTCAATAAAATCATAATTATCTAAATAATAATAAAATAATAATAATTTTATTTAATTATTATACTGTAGTATTTAAATCCAATATTTTAATCTAAATAATACTAATAACTAGTTATCTCTCTACACCTCATGTTTTTACGCTTTTGGTCATACACCCCTCATTATCTCAACTCCAATAATTCCTAAGGCCTCTAATTCCCAAAAAAAGCGTCACAAATACATCACATCATCTAATTAAAGTAAATAAAATAATTCAACAAAATCGGAGTGTTATAATGTGTTTTTTAGGGTTTTTTCCAACCAGTATTACTCTAGAGAGGGTTGGACCCGGGTCTGACCCGACCCGATCCATGTTAAGCCCAATACTTTTTTTTATTTGTTGTTAGAACTTGGGATTTTTTTCCACTTCTTAGCCCAATCCTATTTTCTATACTTTCTCCCTGATTTCAGTCTCCCCCCCCCCCCCCCCCTAGGTTTTCCTCTTTGCAATTATATTTATATTTTGTTTGTTTTGTTAATTGTTTAGAGTTGATTTCTATCTTCTACAAAAAATTATAAAAATTTTAGAATTAATTTCTTTATTATTTCTAATGTTTGATAATTCAAAATATTAGATTTACAATTTTAATTTCCTTTTCATTTTAGAATTTCTCTATTTGATAAAAAAATCACAAATTTTTTAGAATATATTAGAATTAGGAATTTTATTTTCTTTTTAAGATTATTATTTCTTTTGTTTGATAGTTAAATAATTTTAGAATTTAGGTTTTAATTTTCTCATGTCATAAAAATAGTAGATATTATTTTCTTTTTATCTTGTTTGATTGTATGGATGATGTTAACATGTTCCCTTAGGAATTCCATTTAACGATTAAATCTCATTTTAATCATTTCATGTTGATATAGACTTTAGGATTGAAACCTTTGCATGATAACATTTTAGGATAAAATTTTCTCTCTTCATCCTAACTTTAGAACCATTGTATATGACAACATTAAGAACTTTAGTGTCCCTTAGACTTTTTTCTCTTCCCTTTTGCATCTTATTAAAACAAAAACTTTCTTTCTTAATCAAAAATTCAAAAATACGTAATCATTATTCAAAGCATTTTTAAAACTAAAGGTGTGAAGTAGTAAGTTCCCCTTAGACGAGGGACCACTTACTATTCTCCTCTAACATGAAGCACAAATTAAATTCAAATCATTTTTGTCACTTGGCTTTTATCCTTAAAACCTTTTCAAAAAGAACATGTTAATTTCGTTCTACCGTAAACAGACAAGCTCAAATTGCTAGAATATGAATTTAACACCATTAGTAAAAAACACACA
Source organism: Vicia faba (assembly GCA_948472305.1). NCBI lineage: Eukaryota > Viridiplantae > Streptophyta > Magnoliopsida > Fabales > Fabaceae > Vicia > Vicia faba. The sequence continues at coordinate 592,653,081 of OX451736.1, forward strand.
ACAAATAAACATTTTTAGAAGAACTACGGTATTCTGATTCCCCTTTCGCAGGATACATAGGCATTGCGTTGCAAAACTCGAACAAACACAATAATAAAAATATTTTCTTTTCCCAATAATTCATTCATGCATTTTCCCTTAGCAAGTTTACCATTATATAACACACCCTTATATTAGAACAACAAGAGTGGATCTCGTGGATTACCACGGACGTGAGGGGTGATAATACCTTCCCCTTGCATAATCAACTTTCGTACCCTTTATCTTGGTTGTGAGACCATGTTCTTTCCCATCTTAGATGTTTTCTTAATATTTTCCTTTCCCTGTTTGGGATAAATAAAGCTCAGTGGCGACTTCATTGTCTTAGTGGTTTTAGAGGCACTTCGATTCTTTATCGATTACCATGCTCCAATCGATTATTCCCAATTGCATAATTATTTGATTATCCCTTCTCCAATTGATTGACTTAATGCTCCAATTGATTGAATCATTCAAAAAAGTTTTGCCAATCGATTGTCATAATGTTCCAATTTATTGGTTAGTTCAAAAATGTTAGAACATAGTTTGATTCTACAACCCTCAGTCAGAGTTTTGATGATAACAAAATACAAGATTAAATGAATTATGAGAATTATATAAGACATATGTGCTACTCAAAATTATGTTGTGTATATGCAGGAAACTCTGATGGAATCAGCATCAGAACATCAGTATCAACATCAGCATCAGAAGATCAGTACATGTGCTTACGCTGAAGTCTGATGAACAGAATATGTGCTTAACATACTCTGATTCTGATCAAGATCTTAACAATGTCATCAGCACTCAAAAGCAATCAGACTAAGCTAAAGCCAACACACTCTGATCTTAATCAAGCAGAACATTCTGAAGTGTTAACGTTACTGCATTTAAGGCAGATTAATTACCAACGACTTTATTCCAAGACAAAGATCTTCTCAAAATGGAAAGAACGTAATGAGCATTGAAGTGGAATTATTGGCATCAACGTATCTATTCCAAGAAGTATTTAATCAAATCAGTGAGAAAGGAAAAGGCTAATGCTCTACAATACTCTACACGCCTAAAGTCAATCATCACTAAACTCGTTCTCACTTTTGCTAAAAGCTTTCAACCGCTTACTCTATAGCTCTAGCAATCTAGTGTCACTTAAGCTTCATTTTATGTATTATCACAGTTGTGATATATAGTTTGTGTAGAAAACATCAAACACACATAATAGTTCATTTATTTGTAAGAAAGAATTTCCTTGAGAAACCGGTCTGTGGTTTAGAGTCAAGAAGGCTTTAGCAGTTGTTAAAGCAGTTTTGTATTCAGTTGAATATAGTGGATTAAGACCTCGTTGGAGAGAGGCGAAATCACCTTGACGGGTGGACTGGAGTAGTTTGAGATCAAACGAACCAGGATAAAAATAACGTGTTGTCTGCATTTGATTTTAAGTTTCAACAATTCAACCCCCCTTCTTGTGTTTTTCACATCTTCAATTGGCATCAGAGCGCCTGGTTCTGAGTTCATAACACTTAACCGTGTCAGTACAAGATCCAGCATTGAAAAACACTATGGCAGGAACACATCACAACATCAGCAATGACAACAACGAAGAAAGAGACAGATTCAGTGGCAAACCTCCAGTCTTTGATGGAGAGAACTTTGATTACTGGAAAGACAGAATTGAAAGCTTCTTTCTAGCCCATGATGCTGATCTGTGGGATATGGTGACAGATGGATACACGCACCCAGTGAATGCAAATGGTCAGAAGATTGACAGGAAAGCAATGTCTGATCAACAGAAGCGTGATTTCAAAAACCATCACAAGGCCAGAACTATTCTTCTCAGTGCTATCTCTTACTCTGAATATGAAAAGATATCAAACAGAGACACTGCTAAGAACATGTTTGACTCTCTCAGAATGACGCATGAAGGCAACCTTCAAGTCAAAGAAACTAAAGCTCTTGCGCTCATTCAGAAGTATGAGGCATTCAAGATGGAAGAAAGTGAATCTATTGAAACAATGTTCTCAAGATTTCAGATTCTGGTTGCTGGTCTCAAAGTTCTGGACAAAGGGTATTCTACTGCTGATCATGTCAAGAAGATCATCAGAAGCTTGCCAAAACAGAGGAGGCCAATGGTCACAGCGCTGAAGCTAGCTAAGGATCTCAACACAATATCTCTGGAGGAACTTGTCAGCTCCCTCAAAAGTCACGGGATAGAGCTAGAAGCTGATGAACCTCAAAAGCAAGGTAAGCCATTAGCTTTAAAATCTAACAGAAAATCTGACTCCAAGGTTTTGCAGGTTGTTGAAGAAACCTATGATGGGTCCTCATCAGAAGAAGATGAACTGTCTCTCCTCTCCAGAAGGGTGAACCAACTGTGGAAGCAGAGGCAAATAAAGTTCAGGAATCCCAGAATATCTGAGAACCAGAACGAACCCTCCTCCAGATACAGAAGGTCAGAATCCTCCTCTGGACACAGAAGATCTGAAGGCTCTTTAGGAAGCAGAAAGCCAAACAACAAGGACATCATCTGCTACGAATGCAACGAGCAAGGACACTACAAGAGTGACTGCCCAAAGCTTCAGAAGGAAAAGCCCAGAAGAAATCTTGGCAAGGAAAAGAAGAAAAGTCTCATGGCTACATGGGATGACTCTGACACATCTGAAGCTGACTCAGAATCAGATGATGAGAGAGCAAACATAGCTCTCATGGCAAACATATCAGAAGACAGTGAAGCTTCTGAATCAGACTCTGAATCAGACACAGAAGAGGTATTTCCTGACTTTGCTATTAATTTTACTAAGGTTGAACTAGCTGAAAGCCTTAATGAGATTCTGGAAAGATATCAGCAGATCATAGTCAAATTCAGAAACCTGAAAAGGGATCTTGCCTCTGACTCTGATAAAATTGAGAGTCTCAAGTTGGAAAATTCTGAGTTGAAAAATAAAGTTTCAAAATTAGAAAATATATTACAAAACTCTCAGAAGGAAACAATTCTTGAAACTCCCAGTAGTGCTGATGAGATCATCAAGGAGTATGATCACAGCTTTCAGAAGTTTCTTGCTAAAAGCATAGATAGAAGCAAAATGGCTTCAATGATCTATGGAGTTAGCAGAAATGGCAGAAAGGGAATAGGATACCAAGGTAAGGTACCTACACCAAAGAATGCCATGGATTTAGTTATTAAACGAACTCCACTTAAGTCACACTTTGTATATGGGCACACACACAACATCAAATATACTAGTAGCAATTATTCTGTCAAACCAAAATTCAACCAGAGTTTTGGTAAAACTAACAAATCAGGACCCAAGAAAATATGGGTACCTAAGGATAAAATAATACATGTTGCAAATATCTTTAGCAGCAAAGCAGAAACACCAGTCATGGTACCTGGACTCTGGCTGCTCGCGACACATGACGGGAAGAAGGCATATGTTCCAAAGTCTGGAACTTAAGCCTAGAGGCCATGTAGGCTTTGGAGGCAATCAGAGGGGAAAGATCATTGGCTCTGGAACAGTAGGTAATGGAAATCTTCCCTCTATCAGTAATGTTTTATTAGTATATGGATTAATGCATAATCTATTATCCATAAGTCAATTAAGTGATAACGGTTATGATATAATCTTTAATCAAAATTCATGTAAAGCTGTTAGTCAGAAAGATGGGACTATCCTGTTTAATGGAAAGAGGAGAAACAACATTTACAAAATCAAACTTTCTGAACTGAAAAGTCAGAATGTAAAGTGTCTTCTGTCTGTTAACAACGAGCAATGGATCTGGCACAGAAGATTGGGGCATGTTAGTATGAGAAGAATATCTCAGATTAACAAACTCAATCTGGTCAGAGGACTTCCTAACCTGAAGTTCAATTCAGATGCTCTGTGTGAAGCATGTCAGAAAGGCAAGTTTGCAAAACCTGCTTTTAAATCTAAAAACGTTGTTTCCACCTCTAAGCCATTAGAACTTCTACACATTGACTTATTTGGACCAGTTAAAACTGCTTCAGTCAGTGGCAAGAAGTATGGGTTAGTAATCGTAGATGACTGTAGCAGATGGACATGGGTGAAGTTCTTAAGACACAAGGACGAGTCACACTCTGTGTTTGTTACCTTCTGTAACCAAGTTCAGAATGAAAAGGATCTTAGAATCGTCAAAGTCAGAAGTGATCATGGTGGAGAGTTTGAAAACAAAGATTTTGAATCATTTTTTAATGACAAAGGCATTCTGCATGATTTCTCTTGTCCTAGAACTCCCCAGAAAAATGGAGTTGTAGAACGAAAGAACAGAACATTGCAAGAAATGGCCAGAACCATGATCAATGAGACTAACATTGCTAAGATCTTCTGGGCAGAGGCAATAAACAGAGCGTGCTACATTCAGAATAGAATCTCCATAAGACCTATTCTGGAAAAGACTCCATATGAATTGTGGAAGAACAGAAAGCCCAACATTTCATATTTTCATCCATTTGGATGTACTTGCTTTATTTTGAATACTAAAAATTATTTGAACAAGTTTGACTCTAAAGCACAGAAGTGAATTATGTTAGAATACTCTGAACGCTCAAGAGGGTACAGAGTATATGTGATACGGTGGGAGAACTGACTTGAGGTTTCGCGTTTGTATTCGCAAATGTTTCGGTTTAGCAAGAGTCGCCACCGACTTTTTATTTTATCCTAAGGAAAGGTTAAAAAGCACAGGAAAAACCTTTGAGATGTTTTCTTGGGTTCGGGGAGTAGATTATAGAAAGGGAAGGTATTAGCACCCTTTCTATCCATGGTTATCCATGGGCTCTTAGTTACTTGCTTAGATCACTTGCCTTGGCTTTTCAATTGTTTGAAATGGTGCTTTGTGTGTGTGGTTTTGAAAATGTTTTGAAAAAGATGCCTTGTCTAGGCAACCCTTGTAAAAATTCTTTACTCGAATGTTTTACAAGAGGTGTTTGTCTTTTTGAAAATATGTTTCAAGGTTTTGAAAATTGTTTTGGAATTGTGTTGTGGAATGTGTTTTGAAAAATGGCAAGGATTTGTTTTGCAAGTTGGTCAAGTAACCAAGAGCTATCTACCCTAAATTTCTCAAAGATCTTTCCTATGTTTTAACCCTTTTAACAGTATTGTTCCACCATTGTATTTGGTGGACAATCTTGTGTTAGGATGTTAACGGGACGGGCGCGGGTCATCGTTTAGACCATGAATTCAATAGTGCCAAGTGTCTTTGGCAATTTTTCCTTTAAGGGACTTGATCATTTTTAGGAAACTTGAGAAAGCGTCATCGAGGGACTATGATCATTTGATTTGTTTTTGTTTTACCAAAGACACTCAACTTGCAACATGGCCCATTTTGGAAGGCAACAAGTGGAGTAAGCCTAAGGGTGCAAGTGTGATTGGTGTTGTCCATTTTCATGTTTTTTTGTCTTTGTATTAGTCAAGTTATTTGTTGGTTGATTTGCATACAAACCCTAAGTCTATCATGGCATAATTTGAAAGCTTTTAAATGCGGAAATTTAAAGTCCTAAATTATTACAACATGATTATAGGGATGGGGGTACAAATGTTTGAATGGGGGGATATTTGGCAAGAAATTAAATCTAAAGCTATTACATCCATATTGAATAGACAAATATTAAATTGTACAATATTTAAACAAATATAATAAATATGTAAAATGTATTATGCACAAAAAGGATTTTTTATGTATGAGAAAGTATTTTTCAATGTGAAATATAAACAAAAATAAAAAAGTCAATTTTTGAATATTTTTATGGTTTAGGGCCAAACCCTAGTTTTCTAAATAAATATTATTTATTTATTAATTATATATAATATTTGTTAATTATATACAAAAAAAAAAGTATATTGTAAAAAAGAGTATTTTTTAGTTTCATATATTAATAAAAATAAAAATGTATTTTTTCTATATTTTTGTCCTAAATATCTAATAAAATATACAAGTATTTATATTATATATTAAATATACTAAATATATACCAAAATAAAATATTAATTATTTACAAAAAAAGTATATTTTTAGAAAATGTTTTCAAAAGGTAAATGAAAAATAATAACTGAAAATAAATATGTTTTTGTATTATTTAGTGTTTTAAATAAAAAGGAAATATATTTGTTTATATATATATGCTAAATAAAACAAATAAATGCCAAATAAATGCAAAAATGGGTGGAAAAATATTTTTAATATTTTTTATGTTTTGACAAAAAATATCAAGTCAGAAGAAAAAATAAAAAGTCAAAAATAATGGATATTTCACACAATGGGCCAGGGGGTGCAAATGGAAAAAAGGGGTGTGAACAGCATGCTGACTCAGGCCCGGCCCAAGCCAGCTTTGTCTTCAACCTCCAGCTCCATTCAAACAGAAAACGCGCGCGCCTCTTATGCAATCATCATCTCCTGATTCTTTGACTTTTTACAAAAACTCATAACACAAACATTATAGAGCATGAAGAGGCGAATTCATACATATAAAAAACTTGACCTAACTCTAAGAAACGAGGGAGAATTTCTTCATCCCCAATTTCTGACCTAAATTTTCTCCAATGTTCATGGCCAAAATTCTCACAGCATACTCAATATAAATGAAAAGTAAGTATATGGATGGCTTCAGGGCTATGAGGAGAACATGTTTCATTCACAAACCTAAGCCTAATCATGCCTGGATAGAGAGATAGAAGTTCATATTTTTACCTGTTTCAGCTTGAGTCGTGTACATCAATGGAGGTATCTTCAATGGAGTTTGAGCTTTGGTACAGCTTGCCTGAAGTCCAGGGATGCTTCTCCTATGCTTGGCTTGCTCTGAAACTGCCTGTATCGTGCTATGGAAGTCCACCTGCACAGCTTGAAATCAAAAATGGCAAACGATGTTAAGGATGTTACAGGTTGGATTTAATGCTTGGGATAGTTTGTGTGGATAATATAGAATGTGTTTGAACTGGTTTTAGTCAAAATGCACGAGTGGAATGGATTGTGGAAGTCAATCTGCAGCAGGCACTCTGTTTTGCAGAAAAACTATGATTTTGGATATGAGGATGGATTGAGGATGAAGGAATCGTGTTTTAGGTCAGTTAGGGAGTGTGAAAGATGTTTGCAAAGTTTGCTTAGGTTGGTGTTTACAGGAATGAGAGATTGGAGTTGTTTTGGAATCTTGCTTGTTTTTGAAGTAAGTAAGCTCAAGTCCTCATGCAGGCCTGTATATCCTCTCTATCTATGTTGCACCTCTTGTTCTTGATCATAGTGATTTGTGTACAAATGCTAGCCTCAAAGATCTGGCCCATGCCTCTTGGATTTTGAATTTGACATAAAGCACAACTTTACAAAAATGGCAAAGTTGCTTTTTCTAATTATGGATTAGTTCTTTGTGTAATGACTAAATGCACAAAACAAAGCTTGAACACAAAGGTTAGGTATTTAATTATGGAGTGAAAACTTGGTTTAGAGGCATGCAAACCATCACAAACCCTGCTGACTTGAAAATGCCAATGTTATGAACATGTATTTGGCTATGAACAAAAGTGACTTTTGCCCATCTTTGCAAATTCGATTCTCCCTAACCACAAGGGTGTTTGAGAAGTTCTTGGACAATTTGGAAATCTTGGAATGTTTAATACAATCCATCTTTGTAATTCAAATTGAAACTCCAAGTAGAAGCATGTGAAAAATGGCCATGAAGTTGGACAAAAATCCTGCCTAGAATAGGTCAAAATCTCTCTAAGTTAAAAATGTTTTGCACCCTTATTCCAAAAATCATAACTTGAGCTACAAGCTTCCTTTGAGAAAACTTTGTGAATAAAAGTTGTATATTTTGCAATGGACTACAACTTTCATGTTTTGAGTTTTGTTTAAATCCATTTACATCTTGGTGAAAAAATAGGACAAAGTTAGGAAAAAATGAGGAAGTTTCATAACTTAGAAAAATTCTAAGTTATGAAATTTTCTCATTTTAAACCCTAACTTGCAATTTTGGGTTTCTTGATGAACAAGTTTCATAATTTGACAAGTCTTGATGAAAAATGAATCTTGGCACTTGATTTTGACCAAAAAGTCAAAGTTTGACTTTTCAATATACAGTCAAATTTTGACCAGTTGACTGGAAAATTCATCTGTCAATCCTGTGTATTTGGGATCTTTTGAACATGTTGAATGTGTCAAGATAATGCCATTGAGTCCTTGAGTCCATATGTGAGCCTGGTTTGCCATTGGCTAGGTCAAACAGTCAAAAATTGCCTTTGTGCAGTCAAAACCCTAAAAATGACCATTTTGCCCTTTTGGTGATCTGATCAAATTTTTTGTGGAATTGTGATCCAAACTTGACCAAATGGTTTATATGAGTTCATTATGTTGATGTGGGTCAAATTTCATGAGGTTTGACTGTCAATTGGCCACAGTTGACTTTTCCCCAATACAGCTGATTTCTAGGTCAACTGTCCTATTGACTGGGCAAAGATTGGAATCAAGGCTTGAAACTTGGTATGGATAAACTTGTGAGTCCAACATGAAGCATGAAAGTCACTTTGGGCATTTTAGGTCAAAACATCTTTGTGCAAACTCAAACCTAATTTGGGTCAACAATGCAAGGAGGAGTCTTGAGCAGAGCAAACCCTAACTTGATCTTGAGCTCCAAGGGTCTTCTGGTGAGAAAATGTTGATGAAATGAGAGGGAAAATTTTGGGGTACAACAGTATACAATACAGAAACACAGATTGTGGAAGAATCAATCAGTGTTCGTTTTGATGATAAGCTTGACTCTCAAAAGTCAAAGCAGAATGAAGTATTTGCAGGTATGGAAGTTGAATTCACAGGTACTGAAGACAAGTCATCAGAAGCTCTTAACAGAGACACTCCCTCAACATCAGAAAGAGGCACTGCAAGCAATCCAGCATCTTCTGTTGATCAACCTTAGAAAAGACCATCCAGAAGCAGCATGGATCATCCAGAAGAAACTATCTTAGGAAGAAAGGAAGATCCAATCAGAACAAGAGCCAGCTTCAGAAACTCTGAACAATCCCTCATGGGACTTGTTTCTCTGATTGAACCATCTTCAATTGATGAAGCACTTCTGGACAATGACTAGATTCTAGCAATGCAAGAGGAGCTGAATCAATTCACAAGGAATGACGTATGGGATCTAGTTCCTAAACCAAAAGGATTCAACATCATTGGAACAAAATGGGTGTTCAGAAACAAGCTGAATGAACAAGGTGAAGTCATCAGAAACAAGGCATGATTGGTAGCACAAGGTTATAGTCAGCAAGAGGGGATAGACTATATAGAAACCTTTGCTCCAGTCGCCAGGTTAGAATCTATCAGACTTTTAATCTCTTTTGCTTTTAATAAAGGCATCACTCTGTATCAGATGGATGTCAATAGTGCATTCTTAAATGGCTATATAGAAGAAGAGGTATATGTGCACCAACCCCCTGGTTTTGAAAGTTCAAAAAATCCAGAATATATTTTCAAACTAAAGAAGTCATTGTATGGTCTGAAACAAGCTCCCAGAGCTTGGTATGAAAGACTAAGTAACTTCCTGTTAGAAAAGGAATTCACCAGAGGGAAGGTGGACACAACCTTATTCTGTAAGACAGTTAAGAATGACATCTTAGTCTGCTAGATTTATGTTGATGATATAATATTTGGATCTACTAATCCTTCTCTGGGAAGAAAATTTGCTAAGTGTATGCAGGTAGAATTTGAGATGAGCCTGATGGGGGAACTGAAATTCTTTCTGGGCATTCAGATCAATCAAACCCCAGAAGGAACTTACATTCATCAGAGCAAATATGTCAGAGAACTTCTGAAGAAATTTGATCTCTCAGAATGTAAGCCATCAAAGATTCCAATGCATCCCACGTGCATTCTGGAAAGAGAAGAGGTAAGCAAAAAGGTAGAACAGAAGGTCTACAGAGGTATGATTGGTTCTCTTCTTTATCTGACAGCCTCAAGGCCAGATATTTTATTCAGTGTATGCATTTGTGCAAGATTCCAATCAGATCCTAGAGAATCTCATTTAACAGCTATTAAGCGAATTTTCAAGTATCTGAAAGGTACTACTAATCTGGGTCTGTTTTATAGAAAATCTAGTGATTACAGCTTAGTAGGTTATTGTGATGCTGACTTTGTTGGAGACAGAGTTGAACGTAAAAGCACTTCTGGAAGCTGCCAATTTCTGGGAGAAAATATGATCTCGTGGTCCAGCAAAAGACAATCCACCATTGCTCTATCAACAGCAGAAGCTGAATACATAGCAGCAGCTGGATGCAGCACACAAATGCTCTGGATGAAAAGTCAACTTGAGGACTTCCAGATTTATGAGAGTAACATTCCTATACTCTATGATAATACTTCTGCCATTTGCTTAAGTAGAAATCCAATTTTGCATTCTAGGGCTAAGCATATAGAAATAAAACATCATTTTATTAGGGACTATATTCAGAAAGGAATCTTAAACTTAAAATTTATTGATACAGACCATCAATGGGCTGATATCTTTACAAAACCACTTTCTGAAGATAGGTTCAACTTCATTCTGAATCATCTCAGCATGAAGCTCTGTCCAGAATAAAACTGTTTTAATTTTATATATTAACCTTCAGAATTATGTTTATTACTCTATGAACTTCTGATCAATCCTCTTTCAGAATCTTAGAAATGCAGATTGTATCAGATCTATCCATGAAGCTCTGAGCTCTTCAGTTCAAAGATAGAAGTGATGTTCACTCAAAGCAAACAAGTGTCATCCAGTCATCAACTGTTTCCTGAGGCTGAACACGCGTTCACGCTTCTGAAAAGGCAAAGTGCTGATTGGTTGCATTGAGACACATGTCACTGGTAACCGTTTAAGTATCTTTCTGAAATCCCCTAAAATCAGCCATCATTAAATGCTATTAATCATGATTTATTTCTCTCTCTTAAGCGTTTATGTTTTCAAAAAACTTTTTCGAAATCTATTTAAACACCATTCACAACGTTTACCCTAACATTCGTTTTCAATCAATTTTTCTGATATTTGTGTTTGTGTTCTTCTTTCTCAAGAAACCCCCTAAACCTTTTTCAAAAAATCCTCGTGTGAACATGGCTTCTAGCAGCAATCTCTCTTCAGGTTCCCAGAAAGATGTATCAGTTGAGCAATATGAGGTTCCTCTCAGAATGCTACTCACTCCAGTTAAGAACCTTGAAGTTCTGTCAGAGATTATAGTGGATTTCAACAGTTTGAAGGAAAATGGTTTTGATTTATCAGAAGAGATTCAAGCACAAGGATGGGAGAAATACTTTGACAGGTTGGTGGGTCCAACTTTTCCTATCTTGGTTAAGGAATTCTGGATTCACGCCTCTTCCTCAAATCACCAAGTCACTTCTTACATCATGGGGAAGAAGATAGTGATTACTGAAGAGCTGATTGCAAAACTCATTGGGTACAATGGTGGTGGTATTCACTGTATAAACATGGCTGAAAGGTGTTCAGATGTTGTTGTTATAGCAAGGGAAATTTTCACGCTGGGGCTTCCCTCCAGCAAGATAAGGGATTTGAGAGATAAGCACAGAATTTGGGCAAAGATTATTCTGGGTTGTTTCAACCACAGGAAGCCTACAAGCTCTCCTGATTACATAAACATAGATCAGCAGTTTCTGATCTATTTTATTTCTCAGAGGGTAAAGATTAATCTAGCTCATCTTCTGTTCAACCATCTGAGAACAAGCATCAAGGAGACAAGAGAAGATGAACGCACTAAAAGGGATTGGATACCCTTGGGCAGATTGATATCAGATATTCTGACTGAGAATAGGCTGATTGAACACTTGACAGAAGCACAAGAGATCAGCACCCTGGAACCTTCAGTTGGCAAGCAGCTGAATGCCAAGAATCTAAAGAAGATGAAGTTGATAGAGAACATTAAGAAGGAGCCCAACATCATTCCTTTTGCTGACATCTCCAAAAGAAGAGTCCCTCTGGACGACTTCCCCGTGTTCTCAGAGATTGACTCCAAGCCTCAGATCATTCTGAGATATTTGGACGCTTGTAAAGCTGATGGTACAGCACCCAATCTAAACATTCAAGATCTTCAGCAGAAGGCACCAGAGGTTGTTCTGAAGAAGACTAAGAAGAGAAAAGCTGCTCCAGAAGGATCATCACAACAGACTCCAAAGAAAAGAGGTAATCCTGTTTCTGTATCTGTTTTAAATTCAACTGCTGGTTCCACATCTATCCCTACTCCCATTCCAACACCAGCTGATATCCCAACACCACAAACCTTTGAAGATTTTGACACTGACTTTGACCCTTCTGAGTCATTAACTCTCAGAAGATCCCGCTCCAAACCACAAAATCCAAACATTGCAACCATACCAGAACCAGAACTTACACAAGTTTTGTCTGACATAGACCAACATACTTCCGCTCCTGAAACAAACAATCCAAATCCACAACCAGAAATTCCCATTTCTCCACAACCTGATATTCCATTTTCACCAATACCAGAAACTCCACTCTCTCCAACACCAGAACCAGAAATTCCACAACCTTCCTCTCCTCAACCAGAAATAAATCAACCCTCTCCTCAACATGAACAATCTCCACAACTTGAGACTCAAAACTCTGAGGCTCAAACCTCTGAGTCCCCTGAACCACAACCATTGGCCATTCAATTGCCTTGTGGTACAACTGTCAATATGGCTCAACTTCCCTCTTCACCAGAAACAACTCCACCAAATACTCCACATAGTCCAATTGTTATTTCTGACTCTCCCACTCCCTCACCTAAGAAAAATACAGAAAACCACAGCAAGACAGTCATTGACCTAACAATCCTTGAACGCCTTGCTGCAATAAACCAGAAAACTGCCATCCCTAAACCGAAACATGTTGGAAGCTCTGTTCACACGACTTCCTCCTTCTTCTTAGATTTTTCTTATGTTTTCCTTGTTTTCTTTACATGTTTGTCTGTAATATTTCTACTTGTTCTAAACTATCATTGCTTCTGTTTTAATACAAACGTGTTTTGTTCTGATCTTTTTAACTTTGATTATATATGCTTTTTGTTCGCTGACAAAAAGGGGGAGAAAGAATGATATTTTTCAATAACGGTTTACTGAGACAAAAGTCTCAAACATTCTAACATCCTTATATATCTGCTGTTCTGAAAAGCTTACAGGTACTAGAATCTGAAGAACTCTGATGAAGCAAAATTCTGATGCTCAAAGAAAGGTTCAATAAAGTTCTGATACTCAAGGTCTCAAGGAATCAAAGGGAAATAATTAACTCAGGGGGAGTTTATCTCTTCATTACTCTGATACTTTTTATTCCTTACTCTCTTAGCTCTGATACCTTTTGCTCATTATTTGATCATCTCTGATACCGTTTCCTCTCTATCCTTAAACTCTGATACTTTCATCATTTCATTTTTATTGAAAAAATCTAGTTTTTGTCATCATCAAAAAGGGGGAGATTGTTAGAACATAGTTTGATTCTACAACCCTCAGTCAGAGTTTTGATGATAACAAAATACAAGATTAAATGAATTATGAGAATTATATAAGACATATGTGCTACTCAAAATTATGCTGTGTATATGCAGGAAACTCTGATGGAATCAGCATCAGAACATCAGTATCAACATCAGCATCAGAAGATCAGTACATGTGCTTACGCTGAAGTCTGATGAACAGAATCTACGCTTAACATACTTTGATTCTGATCAAGATCTTAACAATGTCATCAGCACTCAAAAGCAATCAGAATAAGCTAAAGCCAACACACTCTGATCTTAATCAAGCAGAACATTCTGAAGTGTTAATATTACTGCATTCAAGGCAGATTAATTACCAACGACTTTATTCCAAGACAAAGATCTTCTCAAAATGGAAAGAACGTAATGAGCATTGACGTGGAATTATTGGCATCAACATATCTATTCCAAGAAGTATTTAAACAAATCAGTGAGAAAGGAAAAGGCTAATGCTCTACAATACTCTACACGCCTAAAGTCAATCATCACTAAACTCGTTCTCACTTTTTCTAAAAGCTTTCAACCGCTTACTCTATAGCTCTAGCAATCTAGTGTCACTTAAGCTTCATTTTGTGTATTATCACAGTTGTGATATATAGTTTTTGTAGAAAACATCAAACACACATAATAGTTCATTTATCTGTAAGAAAGAATTTCCTTGAGAAACCGGTCTGTGGTTTAGACTCGAGAAGGCTTTAGCAGTTGTTAAAGCAGTTTTGTATTCAGTTGAATATAGTGGATTAAGACCTCATTGGAGAGAGCAAAAATCACTTTGACGGGTGGACTGGAGTAGTTTGAGATCAAACGAACCAGAATAAAAATAACGTGTTGTCTGCATTTGATTTCAAGTTTCAACAATTCAACCCCCGTTCTTGTGTTTTTCACATCTTCAAAAAAGTCTTTGGACAACTTCTTAATCAATTGGCTTAACTTGAAAAACAATTTTTCAAATAAATACTTTTGAAAAAGATGTTTTAAGGTGTGTGTGTGTGTGTGTGTGTGTGTGTGTGTGTGTGTGTGTTCCCTTAGTATTTAAGAGTTATTCATTACTTTTACAAAACTTTGATCCCTTAGACTGGCAGACTGCTCTTGATAATGTAAGCACTTTAATCTCGAGTCTCTTGTTTATGAGGCATAAAATGTTTCTCTAGTTATGTCATTATCATCGAGGTTGAAAGTTATATGCTTTATTCATCATTGTCGTGATCAAAACTTTATATGAATCTTCAATGGGATTTTCAACTTTATACCTGCAAGCACAGACCCACATTCTCTCCCATGTTGATGGCGACATCACATTTATTGGGTAGGTTGTAAAATAAATAGCATACATGTTTGGAGTGATTAAACACCCCCTAATTAAGTAGAGAGTATACTCTACCTTCACTAAGAGTATACTTCTCCCCCTCTGTCGAAATAAAAAAGGTATATAAAATCCATATAATGTCGGAAGTAAAAGATGCAAAATAAGCACTTAGATCAACATTAGCACAAAGATATTTTAGTTCATGCATGATTTGCTTAATATTCCTAATTCAGTTCTTATGAAAAAAAAATTCTTTAGGAAGAGGTTTATTAAAAATACCTACAAGTTGATTATATGAAGTTACAAATTCAAGTATGCAATCCCCTTTTTTAACATGACCCCTCATAAAGTGGTACCTAACTTCAACGTGTTTAAACTGAGAGTGAATTATCGAGATTTTTGTGAAGTTTATTGCACTCATGTTATTGCACATAATTGAGATAGCTCTAAGATTGACACGATAGTCATGGATCAATTGTGTTATCAAAATAAGTTGAGTGCAACAACTACTTGCAAGAGTGTATTCTGCCTCGACTATGGATAACACGACACTTGCTTGTTTCTTGTTATGCCATGAGACAATAAAGTTCCCAAGTAAGTGACATCTACTATTGGTATTTTTCTTACCAAATCTGCACTCAACGAAATCAGAGTCAAAGTACCCAATTAAGTCACAATCTACCCCTTTGGGGTACCATAAACACATTTTATGTGCCAGATAAATATCTCATAATGTTTTTGACCGTGTTGAGATGTGTTTGGGGATGCTTGAAGTCAATAACACATGCAAACAAAAATTGTAATATCAGGATGTGATGTTTTTATATAGAGAATAAAGTTTAGCATACCTAGATGCTTACTTTCTTCTACTAGTTTTCCATCTTTGTCATTGTCAAGATTGCATGAGGTTAACATTGGGGTTGCTATGTAGAATATTTTTAATAGTTCTTTATAGTATTTAGCTTGATTTATGAAGGTTCTTCCCTATTTTGATGGATTTGAAGTCCTAGGGAATATATGAGCTCCCCCATCATTGACATTTTGAATTCTTTCTGCATAATTTCATAAGATTTATTGCATAAGGATTCCTTAGTAGCGCCAAAGATTAATCATCCACATAAATTTGAACCAACAAAATATCATGCTCAGTTTTTTTAATGAAAAGAGTTTTATTAACTTGTCCTCTATGGAACTTGTTATCAAGCAAGAATTTACTTAAGCGGCCATACCATGCTCAAAGGGCTTATTTGAGCCCTTATAGTGCTTTCTTAAGCTTGAAATGTGATTTGGAAAGGCTGGGTTGATAAAACCTAAGGGTTGATCAAGAAATACCTCTTCTTGGATGTAACCATTTGAAAATCACTTTTTACATCTATTTCAAATAGTTTGAAATTCATGGTGCAAGAGAAAATTAACAACATCCTTATGGCTTCTAATATAGCTACATGAGAATAAGTTTCATCGAAATATTTTTCTTTCAATTGATTGTACTTTTCTCAATGAGTATGGCTTTATTTCTTAAAACATTTCCATATTCATCTAGCTTGTTGCAAAAGACCCATCAGGTACTAATTTCTAAATTAGTTAAGGCTTTCGGAACGAGTTCCCCAATGTTGTTTCATTCAAATTAATTTAACTCATATGGTATGGCAAGAGACCAATGTTCTTTGACTATAGCTTCTTCTATTCCCGTTGGTTCAATTTGCAAAACAAAAGCCACACATACCTTATTGAGGTATTGTTGAGTTGTGACTCCCTTAGATATATCTCCAATGACATTCTGTATAGGATGGTCTTTTGTTGCTCACCATTCCTTTGGGAAATACAGATGTTTTGGAGGAGTGTGTGAGATTTGATCCTGAACCAATTTTTCCTCTCTAACTTGATTTTCATTTTTCTCTTGGTTTGATTCTCAATTTTCCTCCAGACTCATCTTTTCCATAATACATGCACAATAAACTACTCCTACTTCTACAAGTTTAGGGTTAGATTGATCAAAGGTAACATGAACTGATTCGCCAGTTGTCATAGTTCTTTTGTTATAGCCGATCTTTGGGAGAAAATGAGCAGGCCCATCACTAGGGTTAGCCGATGAAAGAGTTCATCTGGATGGCGAACTAGTCTTCAAAAGGTATTGATGCATAGAACTGGATTTGGTATGTTCATGTCACAGGGGTAGCTGTTTATTGACCCTGACAAATATGTCACTGATGCTTTTGGATCTTCCTAGACTTTAGACGAATAAGGAGCTTTAGTCTTTCATTTTTAAATAGGACTACACATATTTCTCGAGTAAGGGCAAGCTATTCATCCAGAAGATATAGGGGAAGTTTCCCATCATATACACAAGGCTTCTATTATTTTGGATTTTGAATATGCAAGCAAAGGGAATGTCTTCATACACGAATATCGTCGGGAGGAGAAAAAGATGCTTAAGGAACGTCTTAGGGCTCTTGTTATTGATAGGGATTAACTCCTTATTGAAATTACTTGGTCGAGAAATATCTTAAGGGAAACTAGTGATGAGGTGCGAGCATACATGTATCCCCACTTTTTAGCCAAGAAGGTGCATGCATTAACTTAGGGGATAAGAGAAAGGTACATTGCGTCTCTAAGTTGGATGAGATCTCTTTTTATTGGGTTCACTAATCCTCAACCTCTTTCCACCCCTTTCGCATGAATATTTTCTTCATAGTTAATATACGGTAGGGCCTTGGTAAGGAGGTCACTCATACCTCTAAAACCTTTTAGCCCTAATTCTTTGAAATATACATGTCTCTCTTAACCCATATTCAAATATCCAATATTTAACTTTATCACTCGTTTTGGTTACTTCGATGACTACATTGGTATATCAATCAATGTATTCTTGCAGGGTGTTCTTTTTCTTCTCTCGGATTTTGCTGAGGATGACGATAAACTTATGCTTCCTTTTCTAGGATGTTAATTGAGTAGTGAAGAAATCACTGAGATATTTCTAAGAGTCAATACATCTATCGAGAAAGTTTTTGAACAATGTCATGGCTGCTCTTTTGGGATTCAAGACAAATAATTTGTATTTCATTGTGCTACTAGCATGGTGGCAATCAAGCATAGTGTCTTGCATGTCCCTTCTATGAGGGTGGTGTAATAGATATTTTCAAGGATGATGTCCTTCGATGAGAGTATTATTTCAACCTATGTCTCCAAAGTGATGCGAAGAAGATTGGTGTGTTTGGTATAGGTGACAACCTTTAAATCTGGGAACAAATTGATACATAGATATGGTGTCAATGATGATTGGCTTAGGCGAGGTTCCATGATTACTATGCGTAGTCGCTTTATGTAACAAGCGATCTCGAGATAGAGCATATTTCATGTTCTCTTTTATTATGAGGAGTCTTTCAAATAATAGATGTTCGTTCTTCTGCGGATTTTTTTTTTGGAATAACCATGTATTAAAAAAAATCACAAATAACCATGTTTCAGAAAAAATTACGCAAATAACCATGTTTCAGAAGACTCCCCAAGGGAGGAGCCATCTCACTTGGCGCCTCCACTCAGCATTATGCCCTAGGCGCCATCCCACTTGGCGCCTCCTCTCTCTTTTAGCCAAGTGAGATGGCGCATGCACTTTAAAAGTGAGAGGAGGCGCCATCTCACTTGGCTCCTAGGGCAAAATGCTGTTTTTATAAATAATTCGTCCGTTTCTCCGTCATTTCTCACACTATTTTGTTATTTTTTACTCTGTTATTTGCGTCATGACATCGCTCATGATTTTTACCAGAGATGGTTACGTTATCTTCTCCGCCACAAAACCTCCGATGAAAATGAAATTCTGGCATATTCACTCCATGGAGCGTCTGAAGCGGGAGTTGATGCGATGGCTAGATGGAGACATCGTGGAGGGGGGGAAATTAGAAGGATCCAACAAAGACGAACAACAACCTCACTTGCGACAGAAAGACCTAATGTTTGGTTGGAGGAAGTCAAAACAGACAGCGACGTAATGTTGATGATGCATGGGTCAAATAAAATTGTTTTAACGGTTGTAATTTCGTAGACGGTTTATCGTGTTTTTTTCTTATTCGCGCAATGTTTATTGTAACAAATTTTGTTAACGAAAAACCCTAATGTTTACAACATAATAAAGGAAATATTTTTTGTAATACAATTTTTATATGGTTGAGGAAGTAGCCCGATTCAGACAATTTTTGCGATTGTGTCCGACCTGACGACATTAACCACACTTTCTTTCCAGCTTGTCAAGGGAGTCCATTTCGGTTGTGATGCGCTTACTTTTGGTACGACCCTTTTTATTCCTGCATTTGGTCATTGTGCCATACTATTTCTCCGTCAGTTTTGCTAGCAAAGCGAAGCTGTTGTTGTAAACATTGAGCAACGTTTCAGATTTGTAAATGTGTGACAGAAGTTGTAGTGCGTCTTGATGAGTATATGCACACGCGGAAATTACATTAGAGCAAGGCATACGAAAGGCTTGAAA
This sequence comes from Vicia faba, assembly GCA_948472305.1. NCBI lineage: Eukaryota > Viridiplantae > Streptophyta > Magnoliopsida > Fabales > Fabaceae > Vicia > Vicia faba. The sequence goes on from OX451736.1 coordinate 592,672,399, forward strand.
CTTGCCACAATCGCACAAACGAGAAGGTAGTACAACCATATTTTCTTGTCTTGGCAGGCCCTCGTTATGGTCGATTGTCTCTTTGACAATGAAGTTGTGGCTGTGTCGGTCAAATCGTATAACCATATGGGTGTTGGCTTTGGCACTTTCTGCCTTAATGTACTTCATGCATCTTTCACTCCATAGTTGTCCAAATTGCAACACCGCTTTCCATATTTCACCTCTTTTGGAAAACAACGAAGTCATCCTAAAATATGTTAATTTAACCAAAGCAGTGACCAGGAGGTTCCGGATGCCTTTGAATACCCCATTCATCGATTCAATTAGATTTGGTATCATGTGGCCCCATCTTTGGCCATTGCCGTATGACCTAGTCCATTTTTTTACCAGAATATTATCGATCCACCTACCGGCTTCCGGATTTGACAAACGGATCTCGTTGCGATAATATTTGAACGTAGGTTATGTCAATTCATATCCCGCATTCATAACTGCTTTCCTAAGTGTTTTGTCTTTGATCTCCCTCGTGAAATTTTGGACGATATGTCTAACGCAATAGACATGCGTAGAAGGCGGGTCATGTCAACCGTTTGCAGGATTATTGTATGCACTTTCAATGGATGCATGTCTATTCGAGATCAAATAGAGATCTGGTTGAGGAGCCACGTGTGTTCGCAGATTTTTGAGAAAAAAGCTCCAAGCACCACCAGTCTCCCCCTCGACCAGGGCAAAGGCAATTGGGAAAATGTTGTTGTTGCCATCTTGTGCAACTGCCATCAGTAGTGTGCCTTTGTATTTCCCATACAACCATGTCCCATCAATTTGTATAATTGGTTTGCATGACGCAAACCCTATGATGCAAGGTTGAAAATCCCAAAACACTCGACTGAATATTCCATTTCTGTTGAGTTAACTACCATCTGGGGTGTATGCTGGCACTGTTTCCAGAATGTAAACAGTACCCGGAGAATAAGTCTGGAGTGCATTCAGGTAGCGAGGAAGTTCTTGGTATGACTCCTCCCAGTTTCCATATACCTTTTCAATCGCCTTGGTCTTTGCTAACCATGCCTTTTGATAAGACGGGGTATAGTTAAATACCGTAGTGATGTGGGAGATTATAGTTTTCACCTTCAATGATGGATCGTTGTTGATGAGTGGTAGGATTTCTTGACAAATGAGATCATAATTAAGTTTTCGATGATCCTGTGATTGAGTAGAACTGACACAAGTGTGGGTAGACATGGAACCTATGACCCAACAATCATCTCTTAATATGTATGATGCAGTGAGCTTGAACATACAATCAGGGTGGACACACTTGATCTTGTACCTTTCTGGATTTACACGGTCCACCTTAAAATCGACCGAGTTGAGCATGTGGAATTTTTTGATGGCTCTGATACATTCTTCTCTGTTACGAAATTTGTCTTTCTCTCTTAAGTTTTCATCCGACTGCATATACAGATTGAAAAATAAATTAGAAGACGGTTCATCTCCGCCCATGTTGAAGTTTGTCATGTGCGGAGGTGGTGTGTAGATCTCGTTTGTAGGAATACCAGGTATCCCATCGTCTTCAGAATCATCATTGACCATTTCGTCAAACTCCAACTCGTCATCTTCTTCTTCTTCATCAACTGCATCTACTTCTGCTTGTTCAGTCTCCAAAGGATCAACCACTTATGACAGCTAAGGCTCTCGCAGCATAATGTACAACTCAATAGAGTCGTACCCAGAATACTCATGACTGGAAAACATATTATGAAGATCCTCGTCATCTTGAACCTCAACCATATAAAATATTATTTGGTTGTTACCAAAAAAAACCGGATTCTGATAGAATATTTGTGTCACGGGGCCTCGTCCAAGTTTGGCCTCCAATCATTTTTTGAAGTACAAGAAATTGGCTTTCATGTTTAAACAAAATCGGATGTTCTCTGTGTCTCTAAACAAAAATCCAGAGGTGGGATAAATGTATGTCTCACCATTGAAATGTGCATTGATCACATATTGGGGTGCAGAGGCAATTGTGTATGAATGTTTGAAGGTTTGAAGGTTGGAAGGTTTGAAGTTTATGAGTTATTTGCTGGAATTTTTGAATGTTCTAGTGTTTGAGAGATTAAGTGTATCAGTGTTTTGATAAATGTAAGACTAAATAGGTCATACTGAATTTGAATTAACCAAGGCTGTCCAATAGTGTTACATGCATTCAGAGATGCCTTCTCCAAGGCTGCCACCTAGCCTGCGCCTACACTGCACCTACACTGTAACCTCTAAGGCGTCTCCCATCACGTCCAATAGTGTTACATGCATTCAGAGATGCCTTCTCCAAGGCTGTCACCTAGCTTGCACTTACTCTACAACCCATGCCGCCTCTTATTCGCCAACAGGGATGGCGACACCTTTCATTTTTGTACTCTTTTGCCAAGTCCAATGGTGCCTCCCTTCATGTCCAATAGTGTTACATGCATTCAGAGATGTCTTCTCCAAGGCTATCACCTAGCATGCGCCTACTCTGTAACCCATTCTACCTCTTAATTGCCAACGGGGATGGCGACACCTTTCATTTTTGTATTGTTTTGCCAAGTCCAATGGCGCCTCCCTTCATGTTCAATAGTGTTACATGCATTTAGAGATGCCTTCTCCAGGGCTGCCACCTAGCCTGCACCTACACTGCACCTATACTGTAACCTCTAAGGCGCCTCCCATCACGTCCAATGGTGTTACATGCATTCAGAGATGCCTTCTCCAAGGCTGTCACCTAGCCTGCGCCTACACTGCAACCCATGCCACCTCTTATTCGCCAACAGGGATGGCGACACCTTTCATTTTTATACTCCTTTGCCAAGTCCAATGGCGTCTCCCTTCATGTCCAATCGTGTTACATGCATGCAAGAGATGCCTTATCCAAGGCTGCCACGTAGCCTGCACCTACACTGCAAGAGTGATACTTATCATGCATGCATGCACCCACCTGCCACCTCACTTACTCTATGAAAAAATTTTGCCTATAAATACAGAGCATTACATACTTCTCTCGCATCTACAATCGTCTCACACTCTGCTACAAACTCTTTCATAATCTCTTACAATTTAAAACTCTTTCATAATCTCAGGCATTTTCAACAATGGCTCTTCTCACAATGGGCGATTCTCAGAGGCACAAGGGACAATATTGCATCATTTATAAGTTTCTTTTATAGTTATACATTTTTCATACTTCTAGTAATGCTTTGTTCATCTTACTTACTCTTACACCTTTTACATTATTAACTTAGGGTACCAAAAGATTCAGAATCCGGTCACACAACTACCTTGCTCCCGACCCATTGATCATACCATATCTGGAATACGCAGGTTTCGAAAACGTTATAAAGATCTCCAACTGCACAATTGATTCAAAGTTCATACTTGTAATGTTGGAAAGGTGGAGACCAGAGACCCATACATTTCACCTACCAATAGGTGAATGTACCGTCACACTAGAAGACGTGTACATGTTATTGGGTCTCCCTGTCAATGGTAAGGCGGTTAACGAGTCGGTTCAACAACCCAATTCTTTGTGTGAAGAATTGTTGGGCAGGGATATGGTTGAAGGTGGTGGTGCGAGAGGTCAGGGTATACTACTAACTGAGCTAAAAAATCATTATGCGACTCTAGAATTGAACGAAAATTCCTCCGAGCTAGCCAAGGTAATAAAAGCTAGAACTTATATAATGATACTATTTGGAACCTTTTTATTTCCCGAAAGTACGGGAAATAGTGTAAATTTTATGTATTTAAATTTACTTAGAGACTTCGAAAAAACTAGAAAGTATAGTTGGGGTTCTGCTGTTTTAGCCCACCTATACAGTTCCTTGTGTAAAAATGCAATCAAGGAAAAATGTACATTTTATGGTTGCGCTTTTTTACTTCAAGCCTGGGGTTGGTGGAGGATGGAGTCCCTAAACCCCGTCAACAACAACACATTCATTTTCCCATACGCAACAAAGTAAGTCCTCAAGTTATATCATTTATTACTATTCATCTATTCACCAAATATATGATAAAAATAAAATATTTTTCATTTCCTTTAGGTATTGCATGAGGGGTATGGATTACAGCAAGAATCCAAGATTCAATGTTGCACTATACCGCAATCTATTGGATCACATTGGCCCGGATGATGTACGTCGTACCTTTCAACTTTTCTACTTTTAAATTATTTATATATTACATTTTCATTAACCTGATTTAATTTTATCTGCAGTTTGTTTGGAGACCATATTTGGGTTTGGGCCATGAACCAAACCCCGAGGATACAGCAATTTGGAGCGCAAAGAATGCAATCATACGGTTCAATATTATGGAGATGCACCACAGCGACTGTGTGAAGATGCAGTTTGGAATGCATCAAGAGATATCCAGCGATCCAAATTGTTTGTCCCCGTGGCATCTCAAAAGGGTCGACGCCCAATGGGGTCTTACCAACTGGAAAGACTTTGCTTCAGAATGGTGTAAGATGTGGCAGAAGCGTCACCGACATGTCTTGCAATTCCCAGTTTTCCTCAACCATGGTAATATGCGATACATGGATCAGTATTTATCTTGGTACATATCGGTTAGTACCCCTGAAATGCACGTGTCTCATCCAAGGTATTTGGTTGACCCACGAACACAATGGACACAACCCTCATTTCCCCAACAACAAACCCAACACACATCAACCTCCCACCAACCCCCCAGACGAAACAGAACCACAAACACCCAACCACAGTCACCACCACAATACAATTACACCCACATGCCCCACAATCAACCACAATCACCACCTCAGTACCAATACCCCCATATGTCTCACACCCAACCGCAATTTCAATCACAATACCAACACACCCGCATACCCCACACACAATTTCAGTCTTCTGCATATCCCAATATGGGCCCCTCAACATCCAACCTTAGCCCTGATCTGGGATTGTCCAAAGATTATGAACCAACCGACCCAACTTACCATCAACCACAATATCACCAAACCACCCAACATCCTCAATACCAAACACCACAAGATCCATTTCCTTTCTACCCCCCATACTCAGACGACCAGTGCTACAGACCAACACGGAACCCCATCCACCGCCAACACGACCAAACTTTGAGGGTATGGGTAACCGACTGTACCAAAGAGGATCTTCTACATATGGAGATCTGATTGATTTCATGGATCCGGAACGCATTGACTTCGTTGGGCCATCGACCCTGCCACAGCAGGAAACGCGACGAAACCCAACACGGGAAAGGCGAGGACAGGGATGCGAAACCGGGGGTCATTACCGGGTTCCGGGGGACCACTGATTAATCTATTTTTTTATGTAATAGTTATGTGTGTAATCATATTTTGTAAATAAAAAGTCAATTTTGTTGATCCTATATCAAATACGTAACGCACCGCATTGAAAAAAACGCGAAAATTTCCCTAGCAAATGCACTAAGGCGCCATCTCACTTGGCTTAGGGCAAGCCCTAACACCTAGGCACCAAGTGAGATGGCGCTTCCCCTTAAAAAGTAGGTGGAGGCGCCAAGTGAGATGGCTTCTCCCTTGAAGAGTCTTCTGAAACATGGTTATTCGCGTAATTTTTTCCGAAACATGGTTATTTGCGAAATTTTTATTTAATACTTAGTTATTCCAAAAAAAAATTCTTCTTCTACAGCACAAGTTATAAACAACGGGGAACAATTCATTCACCCTTTGCATGCCTAGATTGGCTTGGACTTGTTTGAGGCTTTAGAGCATCTATGGTTCAAAGACTTGCGGTTGAGACTGTTTTGAAGTTTAACCTTAGAATAACAATTGGAGAGGCTGGAAGATATACAATATCTAGAATATACTCTGGCCAATAGACGGAGGAACTATAACTTAAGGAGTTAAACCATGGGATAAGTCACAAGACTTGCACGATTTTGATAAGAAAAAATATGGTTATTTATATGCATAATAAATCCAGATAATCTATATTCAATAGAAAACAATAGTAATAAATATTGGAAATGGTTAAAAATCTGGTTCAAACGAGTTTAATATTGGTTTTCATGTTAGGTCGAGACCAACTTGACTCAATTGAACATGTAATATCACTAAGCCACAAATAATAATAAGCTCATTTCCAAATCTCATCTCCTAACATCACTTCCTTGAGGGTTCTCCCTTCTCCTCATTATCATCACTGCCGTCATCTTTGTCATCCTTGTCGCCATCGGCATCAAAATCATTATCTTCACCACCGACAACAATATCACATGGGTTGAACTTGAGAACTTAGTTCAATATTATGAGGGACTCGCGATGGGTGCCACATGTACTTGTATTGGCTGAGATACATAAATGGTGCCTTACTCGTTGGTATACCGAGACTAAGGACTGAAGTGTGTATATTTTAGATATTTTTTCGGCCTCTTTCACATCTCTATTTAAAGAGGTTTTAATCATGAGAGAGTGAAGAAATTATTGGAGAAGTTAGTCTTCCTATAGAATTAGCCCATAAACCTGCCTCCTACATAACTACTTGGATACAACTTCCTAGGTTACCCAGTTTGAATATAGATGTCATAATCTCTTAGTGAATGAGAAGTTAAAATTTCTCGGTCTTAGACTCTTATGCCTATCACATTTAACAACAACCGGATCAATAGCAACAGGACTAAATGAGACTGATAAAACCAAGTTATAACTCCCATTTGTTGTTACACTGCTTTAGTTATACTTGTGAAGGAAGTTATATGTTGGTGATTTGTTATACTTGGGCGTGGATACAATACCAGGCTTTAGATTGTTGGTATTTTATCGTTGGAGCAAGGCTGATTTATTATGTTATTTTTTGTTATTCCTGTTGGAGGCTACAATTTTGTTTTTTCAGCATGAAAGTTCGTCTCGGCTGATACTGTGATGTTGCGATAGAAGTTTAGGATTGTGATAAGTGTTTGAGATAGGGTAAATTATTACATTAAACAAATCATTTATCTTACTTGATTTATAAGTTTCTAACATGAAAACCCCAATTATTGAAATAGAAATAGTCTTGTGCAAGTTTACTTTGGTTTTGTTTGCATTTGTGCAGATTGTGTGGCCCTTAAACAAATGATTAAAAATTAAAATGACAAAGTCCAGAATTCAGTTATTTCTCTAAGCGAGGTGCAAGCGAAACATGGTAAAGGGTACTTCGCTCAACAAGCTCAAAGCGAGAGGAAGCAGAGAGTTCTAACTTGCAAACAACATAAAGTTTGCTTAGTGAACTTATTTCACTAAGCGAAGTTTGGTGGTTTCAGAAGGGCGGTTTGAAAATACTTAAGGATTGAGAAAGGCTAGTTTGCTAAGCGAACATGATAGACCAAAATTGCTAGAAAAAGGACCAGAAAAATTTCCTTTTGAAAATCATCTTTTGTAATATCATTAGTATAGTTTATAATAGAAAGTAGGCGATTTGGGGTTAAAGAATAGAATCTGGATACACATCAAGAGTCGGGAAATCGTTGTTGATTTTCATTCATCTCAATTCTTCCATTTTGTATCAAGCTACCATGAGTATCTAAATCTCCTATCTTGTTGGGATTGGATGTAGTTCACATTAACAATATGCATTTTTATTGATCATGGTGTTCTATACAATCTATTTATGAATCTATATCGATGTTATCTTTGTTTTACTGTTTAACTTCATGGATTTGAATTGATATTGAAAAATACATTTCGAATCTTGATCCAAGATAATCATCTGTTAAAATTTAAATGCTAGACATATATTTAGGTTTAACATTCACCGTAAGTATCGATTCTTAATGTTTTCGTATTGTTTAATAGGCTAAGGAATCATCGATTAAACAATAAGGTAGAAACCTCATCAGAAGTTTAGACATAAACTCTGTTTGTAAGTGATACGTGATGATATTGATGAATGTTTAGATTGTATATAACTAATCTATAAATTGCATGTTGAATCGATGGATGAAATCCAATCCCAACAAGTATTATCTCTTTGAACATTTTCTTTATCAATCATCTGTTTTTACAATCTATAACTTACAAAATCAAACATGTTGCAAAACATCTACTTAAAACCATAGTAACTATTGAAGACATTGATATCACACTAGTCTTTATGGATATGATAACTTACTTTTGATATTGAACATCAAAATGGTGTTGTTGTCGGAGTCTAACATTTAGATATTTAAAGCATAATAATAGTTTCTATCTTTTTAAGCTTTGTGAATTTGTCTAAATATTGTATATTTTTTTACATGATGTTTTCTCAAGTGTTTGGTTAGGGTGTGTTATACTCGAAAATTTTCCCTCTCATTTCTCAAGGGATCATCCTGGACCCTCAGGTTCGCTTCCACCCAATTTCAAGCCTTGAATTACAAATTTTCCAAGAAAGTCATTCACAAGGGCAAAATGGTCATTTGCATACTAAAAAGTCAAACTTTGACTTTTAGATCAAAATCAAGTTTAAAGAATCATATTTCATCAAGCCATGAAGTTTGTTTCATCAGGAAAATTAGAAATCAAGATTTATGCTGAAAAAGTCAAAATTATAAATACTTAGAATTTGTCTAAGTGTTTATATGACAAGCTCAGAACTTCTGGCCAGATTTTCACCATGATGCAAGCTGATTCTGGAAGAACTTATAACACAGGAGTTTTAGATCTCAATAAGACCTAAAATATTACAGAACAGAACTTCTTCTAGAAATGCTGGGATTTCAGGTTATACATCTTCAAAGTCACGTCCCTAAAACGTAAACACTTAGTAAATTCTGAGCATTTTCAAATCAGAATTTGTTTACAACTTCTGGGCCAGTTTTCACATAGGTTCAATCAGAAGTTGCAAGAGTAATTCAAAAAGGGCTTACATAGCATGTCATAAGCTTTCTGGAAAGTCTGAGAACTCGCTCAGAACATGTTGGAGCAAAGAGGTTCAAGGATCAGAAGTTGGATGTTGTGCCGTTGATGAAGTTCTGGCCCAGAATTAAGCTATGATGCACAATCTCATAGCGTAGGATTTATGGTTTGATAAATCTCATCATCATTTAATGCTCACAACCACTTTTGAGTTTTTATCCAAAGGATTCCCCCACGTGTGAGATAGAAGTACCACTGCTGTCCTTGAAAAAGTAAACTTTTGTACAAGTTTATGTTGGGCCCATGCTTTACTTTTTCCACTGAGGGTACTTTTCCTTAATTCAGGCTTACAAATCCAGTTTAGGCACGACTAAAAGCTACTAACCACCATACTTGTTTATCTTACTTCAAGAATAAGCCAGCACGCTAGCATGATGTTGTTACTTTTGACTTGTCCAAGCTGCAAAGTTCTTGCCTATAAATTGAACTTTATTTGCAACTATGAAGGGGCCGGACAGAAAAATTAAAAGGAAAAGCTTTGAAACCTTGCTAAAATATCCATAAATCCGAAACTGCAAACACAAATACAAAACCTACTAGTTTTTGTTTCTTGCATTCAAACTCCAACTTCCATCAAGTGTTTCTTAACCAAATCATTCATATAGCTTCTGAATCTTCCATTCACCATTCATAACCCAAGTTAAAGGTTGTTCCAGCCTGCTGAATAAGTGAGGAAGCTGATCAAAACATTACAAGCAGTCAGAACCAGACTCCATCTCACAGAACATTTTTCAGCTGCAAGTTAAGCTTCTGCTAACCCTCATCATATCACTTAAGCATTGTTAGACTTGCATGTTCAAAATACAATGTAGACATCCTGATTCCGATGTTGTACATATTATGAGGTTTCATGTATTTTCCTGCCTAAATAGGAAGAACATCAGTTCATAACTTCTTAAAGAAACTAGGACTAGAAAATACATGCTTGTTTCTGATTTATAGTCTTGTCATTTTTTTTATGCTTCTGAAACCATAATGGAAAAACTGCCATAATTGTTATGTCTGTGTTTTTTGTTTTGTTGAGATTTAACTAAGTTGCAGATGTTCTGATTAGCATGAAGAAAGAATTGGAGTTCATCATCAGAGTTTAGTTCGTGATACATGTTTATGCTTTTGCTTCTAATATCAGATGTACAACCACCCCAGTGGCAGACAGTGTGTGCGCATAAGACATTAGTGCTAAAGGTCCTGGGTTCTAACCCCAGAAGCATCTTTTTTTAGGTTTATTTATTGACATTTTCACCCATTTATCTTTCAAATGATACTCCTAGATCAGAACTTCTAAACAACCTTACCCAACAACATCATCACCTCACTCTCTCAAATAGCTAGAACTTCTGACTTGCCAGTGATACATGAATTTCTAGGTTCCTAACTACATTGCAGCTTCTGAATCCCTTCAACAATTAGAACTTCAAGGTTTTACTTTATTCCCAGCAACCTCAGAACTTGGTGTACCCAGGCCCAGAACTTCTGACCCTCTACTTTCCTACTAACATTTTCTCTCTTGCAGCGTATCAAAGTCAGAACTTTTGTTCCTCCTCGTTTCAGCAATGTGTTGATTCTGACTCCTTTTTTTTCTTACTTGTCTTATTTTTGATTTTAATAACCAAAAACACCAAAAATATTTCATATTCACATGTTTTATTTTTATTTATTTTAGAATAAAAAAGATCAAAAATATTTTTCTTAAGTAAACTAATTTCTTAACAAAAAACAAGACAAGTCCATTTCAATTCTTGTACATTATTTCAATATGGTTGTAATAGATAATTAGGACTTTAATTTCTTGCAATACCCATTCATAAATTTGTACCCCCATCCCCTAAAGCTTTGTAATATCTTAGTAGTTCTATTTTCTGCAATTTAATGCTTTATATACAAATGCTAGTAATTATGGTTTGTATGGAAAGATAAAAATCAATGCTTAGCAAACCCTAATCAAAGACAAATCAAGCATGTAAACCAATACACTTGCACACAAACACCCTTAGGGTAAATCCACTTTGTTTCCTTACAAAAATGGTTATATCATGCATGTGAGGTATCTTAGCAAAAACAAACAAAATACAAGATCATAGTCCCTCGATGACGCTATCCATGTTGACTTTCAAAATGATGTTAGTCCCTAAATAAAATGCTAAGATATCTTACAACATTGCTAATCATGACTATACGATGACCCATGCCCATCCCTTTTACATCCAAAGATAGGGTTATTTACCAAATCAATGGTAAGATAATAATGTCAAAGGAAAGAGGAAATAAACATGAAAGACTTTTGAGTAGGTAGATTACTCCTAGTTGCTTGCTCAATTTAAAAATAAAAACATCCTTGCTATTTTCAAAACAAACACCAATACTTTCAAAAAAACATCTTTCAAACTTGAAAACATTTTCAAAATATCAAACACTTTGTATTCATTCTTACGAATGAGAATCATTACAAATTTTGCCTAAACGATGGCATCTTTACAAAATACTTTCAAAAAACCACACAAAGCACATTTTCAAACAAAAAGCAAGTGATCTAGCAAGTAACTAAGAGCCCATGGAAAACCATGGATGAAAAGGGTGTTAATACCTTCCCTTTTCATGCTCTACCCCCCGAACTCAAGAAAACATCTGAAAGGTCTTTCTTGTTCTTTTCTGCCTTTCCTTTTGGATAAAAGAAAATTCGGTGGCGACTCTTACTAAAACCGTAAAATTTGAGATCAAACGCAAAACTACCAAGTCAGTTCTCCCACCGTGTTATAGAACTGGCGACTCTGCTGGGGACTGTAGAAAAAGTAGGGTTACATTAGTGCTATATCATATTTACTTTCTTTCATTGTTTGATTTGTTTGCTTTACATTATGGTATCTTGTTTGGGCTTTCTTTGATCCTTCACCCAGATCTGGGACACCTTGTTAGGTAAGTAGCAATAGATTGTGGAAATTGTACGGCGTAGACCGATATGGTTGAAACAATGGCTACGTTAGTGTGACGCATTTGTGGGTACCGGTATCCCTTGTGTTGAATCGAGGAGAATACGGGGCCGCTGAGTGGCGTCATGAAGCACTAACTGACTTTAGAACCTTAATTGAACAAACTTAGCCATTTAGGACGTAGTGAGATGACCAGTTTCGATGGAAAGCTGAAAATTGGTTGATAATCGATACTACACTCATTGAGACTAGACTTTTGAGATATCCCGGCCGCAAGAAAAGATTTATTGTGCTGGGAAAATGCTTAAAAGAAAGGTCAGTGATATTGAGATCCCTTAGAACCCAGTTACTATTTCTAGGATAGGTTTGATCCAACTAAACTTTAAGAGGGTACTTACCTATGAGACTCCATGCAAGCCTAAACCAAAGGACTTTTTTGTTTCGATATACTTACTTGTACATAACATCATGAACATCATAACATCATACGCAATCTCACTAACCATTTCAAGGATTTAGGAATTTATCTTTGTTTTTATTTTGTAGGCCATGAACTCCGTTCGAAGAAACACCGTCCGAATCAGCTTCGTGAAAGCACACCCTCAGCTCCAAGAGTTAGCATCAAGGGTGCCCGAAGATTCTACTTTTACCAAGAAATATGGACGACTCCTCAGTTTGGCTACCTTCAATTTCCAAGAAGAAATGATGTGTGTGCTCTTCCAATTCTTTGATCCCATACATCATTGCTTCACCTTTCCTGACTATCAGTTGGTACCTACACTAGAAGAGTTCTCTCTACCATTAGGAGTGCCCGTGCTTAATCATATATCATTCACCGGTCTAGAAGGGATCCTGAAACCTAAGGTCATGGCCGAAGCTCTACATCTGAAGAGAGTCGACATCATGGCAAATTAGGAGACTAGAAGTGGAGTTAAAGGGTTCCTAGCCAAATTTCTATTAGAGAAAGCTCGTTCGTTCTGGGAAGATATGGATTTTCAAGCCTTTGAAGACGTCCTGGCCTTCTCGTCTATGGTTTGGTTCTTTTCCCCAACTCGGACCAATTCATAGATGTAAATTCCATCAAAGTCTTTCTCTCCCGTAATCCTATATCTGCCTTGTTGGGAGACATCTTACATTGCATCCATACCCGCACCATGAAGAAAAGAGGTACCCTTCTGTGTTGTATTCCCCTACTCGCCAAGTGGTTCATTTCACACCTACCTTGATCAACATTGAAGAATGAGCAAAGATTGACATGGTCTCAAAGGATGATGTCTCTCACCCACTCTGATATTCATTGGTGTTCAAGATCCTCGGAGGATACTTCTATCATCGACCGTTGTGGGGAATTACCTAATGTCCCTCTACTTGGCGTCATGGGAGGTATCACTTACAACCCTTGCTTAGCTTTACGACAGTTTGGGTATGCCTGGAGAGATGGTCCTCATGAGATGCTCATCCAAGGTTTGGTATTCGACTACGAAAGCGACGATCAAGGCAACCGTCAGAGATTCACACAAGCTTGGAAGATGGTAAATAAGGTGGATAGCGAGACACTGGGGCACAAGAATTCCATCCCTTTTAAACCTTACCTCAAATGGGTATGAGCCCGTGCTCAAAGTCTTATGATGCCTTACCCCTCTATTCTCCCGATCATCAAAGAGCCTGTTGTGGAAGGAGATGTCACATACATTATCCTGCAACCTGACATGCCCACCTCTCTCAAAGATTTGCAAAGGTATTGGATACAGCTTAAAGGGGAGCGAGACACTTTCGAGGCCCAATTCTACACCAGCGAGAAGAAGGTTCTGAAACTCACCAGGCAGCTTCATGAGGAGCGGAGTCTGAACGCCTACATCGCACCAAAGAGGATGCGTTTAACTTTTTTATCTTAGATTTTTTGTATTTCTTTGCAAGCCCAAAGAGGCATGATGTACTCAAACTTTGATTTATTAATATAACGTGTGTCCCTTTTTTGGTCTAAAGCAAATTTAAATCTCTAATTTCCTTGAAATCATTGCATATGCATATCCATTCATCATCACATAAACAGGTTTCTTACCACAGGTATCCTTATCCTTCTACTGTTTATTTCAGTAAGATGGATCTCGAGTAGACAGTAAAAGACCTCCAGGCGCAGAATGCTCAGTTTCAACAGATGTTCTTGACTCTAGCCAAAGGGCAAGAGATTTGAAAACTTTGCTGATTGAAGAAAAGAAGAAGAAAGCAAAGAAAGAAATTGGTCTTTTGAATCTAGGAAGAAGGTTCCCAGGGCCAGCCAGACGAACCCTTGACTTCGCAACATCATCTGGTGAAAAGGATAATCAAGAAGGGAAAGGCAGGTAAGTGACTGCTCAGCCAGAGTCTGAAGAGGAAGAAGAAGAGGATTACTCTGAAGAGCAGTATCCCCCGGCTGACGACAAATACAAACATTTGGAAGAACGTCTAAGTGTAATGGAGATTTAGAAAGTGCTCGGGCTGGACTTTGAAGAGCTGGGTTTGGTGTCTGGGATTTTTATTCCACCAAAGTTCAAAGCACCAGTATTTGCTAAGTACGACGGGTTTTTGTGTCCCAAGATGCACCTCCAATATTACGTGAGGAAGATACAGCCTCACACTGTTGACAAAGATTTATGGGTCCACTTCTTTCAGGATAGTCTATCTGGGACTCAGCTTGATTGGTTCTATCAACTCGAGAGGGCCAATATCCATAATTGGGAAGACCTTGCTGCTGCTTTTTATAAATAGTATCAGTACAACACAAACCTTGCTCCCACCCGTACTCAACTCCAAAGTATGACTATGGTTTCAAGTGAAGGTTTCAAAGACTACGCTCAGAAATGGAGGGACTTATCAGGAAGAGTTCAGCCTCCCCTATCTGAAAGAGAACTAGTAGACATGTTCTGGGTACCCTGTATGGTCCTTTCTTTAATCATCTAATTGGAAGCTCCTTAGCGGGCTTCACTGAATTAATCTTGACCAAGGAAAGAGTGGAAGCTGGGATTAAGAGTGAGAAGATCCAAAAGGACGCATCCTCCAGTCCATGAGAAAACCATCTATTGGGAAGAAAGAGGTTGTTTTTGTATATTCTCAAAGGAATCGGGACAGAACTAACCACTATCCAATGGTAGGGGCCGTCATGATCCCTAAGCCTGCATCTACTCAACAAAGGAATAATCAGTCTAGAACGAAAAGACCAGTAAGACAATTTACCCAAATAAATATGATGATGTCTTAAGTCCTCCCACATTTATTGAGATCTAATCTAGTAACTTTGAAGGAAGCCCCGAAGAATCCCAACACCGCCTCCCCTCATTACCACCCTAATGCTCACTGTGCTTACCATTCAGAAAGTCCAGGCCATGATACCAACAACTGCTGGGCTTTGAAAAATAAGGTGCAAGACCTTCTCGAAGCAAAAGAAATTGAATTTGATGCTCCTGAAATACCAAATGTTATCACCGCTCCTATGCCCGAGCATGGCCGTGATGTTAACATTGTTGAAGATGATATGTTTATTACTGTTGTTGATGAACCTTTTACTCCTCTCTTGATTATGAAGAGGAACCTGTTGAAAGCCGGTTTATTTCTGGGTTATGGTGAAGGCTGCCACTTCTGTTTATCCCTACCAACTGGTTGTCGTTTATTGAAAGCAGGTGTCCAACGCCTAATGGATGATAAAGAGATTTTGTTTGAAAAGACTCATGTTCCAACCATTGCTTACAATGATGTTTCAATAGTAACCACTTTCACCAATCCTTCCAGGGTCTCCACCAATAGACCCGTTAGGATTACATCAGTTCCTAAGGTGACTCCATTAATAATTACTATGTCGGGACAAATCCCGTACTCATTAGATAAAATTGTCCTCTGGAACTATGGGGGTGATGTCTACTATCACGGTATCAAGCAAGATTGGCTGGCTGATGAAGACTCGATTTTTGAGAAGGCTGACTCTGACATCAGCAACATTACGAGAACCAGCAAGATAATCCGAAGTGGGAGAGTATTCTCCCCAGAGATTGTTCCACCAAAAACGGTTATCGGTCCTGTGATCATCCCTGCTTCTGTTCCCGTTGACACTACTACTACAATCCATATGGTTACCCCTACTGACACTCCTACCGCCGAGTCGACTGAGACTCGGGGCAAAGGCATTCTAGTTGAGCCTGTACGGATGAAGGCGCAATCAATATATATCCCAGAGGCCTCCCCAAAGGAGATGGAATAAATTCTGAAAATTATAAAGAGAAGCGACTACAACATAGTCGAACAGCTAGGGCAGACTCCGTCAAAGATCTCCATGTTGGCTTTACTGTTGTGCTATGAGGCTCATGTGAAGCCCTTGGTAAAATTTCGTAAAATTGCCCATGTGCCACAAGAAACCTCTGTTGATCAGTTTCAAGACCGTGTGGCCAGTTTAACCGCTGACAATGGTTTAGGCTTTTCTGATGCTGACCTGACACCTAGAGGGAGGAAACATAATGAGGCATTCCATGTCTCTGTCGAATGCAGGGGCACAACTTTGGCCCATGTCCTTGTTGATACTGGTTCATCTTTGAATGTGCTGCCTAAGAAAGCTTTAGATAGACTCGACTGTGAAGGTTTGACCTTAAAACCTAACAACATAGTGGTAAGGGCCTTCGACGGTTCAAAGAGGATGGTGCATGGGGAGATGGACATCCCCATAAAAGTTAGAACTCAAACCTTTGATTCAACTTTCTACGTAATGGACATTCTCCCTTCCTATTCCTGTTTATTGGGCCGACCATGGATTCACAATGTTGGTGTCGTCACTTTTACATTACATCAAATGCTGAAATACCCAACCAAAGGGAAAATCATTACTGTCCATGGAGAAGAGGAATATATGGTTAGTAACTTGAACTCCTTCAGATACATGGAATTGGATGGTGAATTCATTGAAACTCCATTCTAGCACTTCGAGGAAGTCCCACAAACAATGGCAGCTACCAAGACTATTTCCCAAGTCCCAAAGATTACAAGACCTCCGCTAAAGATGTCTTCTCTGAAAGATGCCAAGGCAGTGATCGAAGGAGGTGGGTGTACTATTTGGGGCCAACTCCCAGATATCTCTTACAAATCTGACAAATTTGATTTGGGTTTCACTTCAGGAGCCCAGAAATTTGTTCGTCGTGTCATGCCGGGGGACCACCTTTGAAGATCAGTAACCACAGAGTCAATGCAGAGGAGGATGATGATGACGGTTGTGACCTAGAAGATTGGATTTTCCCAACTATCAATGGAGGACTCACCAACTGGGAAGCTAAAGATTTTGTCCCAATTACTTTTATCCAACAGTAATTGTCTTTAAATGTTTGTCGGACCTGTAATAATTAAATAATTCAGACTTTTAAAATCTAATGTCTTACCTGAGGCACAACGGTCCATTTGTAAGGGTTGTTACCTCATTTTAATATGTCATCAATGAATCATGGACGTTTTTGCATACAAACTTTGTGCTCTTTGTCTTTCTTTTTCTACGTTTTTATTTCTTTCAAAGATAGCTATACTCTTACACACACTCACATTCAAAATGCAGATCTACATCCATTCGGGATCCCATGGGTAACGATTCTTATATGACCTTTTGTGAATCTAAAAATATAATCTACCAAGCCGAAGATGAAGGTGACGAAGATTATGAAGTGTCGGGGGAACTAGCCAGGTTACTACAACAGGAAGAAAGGACCATACAGCTCCACGAAGAAGTAGTGGACACAGTCAACCTAGGTACCGAAGAAGACAAAAAATAGGTCAAGGTAGGAGCCAATCTGGAACCCAGTGTCAAGAAGCGCTTAATTCAATTGCTACATGACTATGTTGAGGTCTTTGTCTGGTTGTACGAAGACATGCCAGGACTTGATGCTGATATCATGGTCCATCGTCTACCGACAAAGGAAGACTGCCCTCCGGTAAAACAGAAAGTTCATCGCATGCGGCCAGACATGTCAGAGAAGATCAAGGCTGAAGTCATGAAACAATTCAACGCCAGATTCTTGTCCATCACCTCCTATCCACAATGGGTCGCCAATGTTTTTCCAGAGCCTAAAAAGGATGGCAAAGTACGCATGTGTGTGGATTATAGAGATTTGAATAGGGCAAGCCCGAAGGATGATTTCTCACTCCCCCATATCGATATTCTGGTTGACAATATCGCACAGCATAAAGTGTTCTCATTCATGGATGGTTTCCCAGGCTACAACCAGATCAAAATGGCACCTGAGGACATGGAGAAAACGACCTTTGTCACACAGTGGGGTACATTCTGTTACAATGTTATGCCATTCGGGTTGAAGAACGCTGGGGCAACCTATCAACGTTCCATGGTAGCTCTATTTCACGACATGATACATCACGAAATAGAGGTCTATGTGGACGACATGATAGCCAGATCTCAAACTGAAGAGGAACATCTTGACCATTTACAGAAACTGTTTGAGAGGTTAAAGAAATACAAGTTAAGGCTGAACCCGAATAAATGCACATTTGGGTTGAGGTCCGGTAAACTCCTAGGCTTCGTCGTCAGCGGTAAAGGTATTGAAGTGGACCCTGCCAAGGTGAAAGCAATACAAGAAATGCCTGCTCCTCGTACCGAGAAGGAAGTCAGAGGATTCTTAGGACGGCTAAACTACATTGCCAGATTCATTTCTCGCTTAATAGTTACTTGTGAACCAATCTTCAAATTACTGAAGAAAGATCAAGTAGTCAAATGGAAAGATGAATGCCAAGCTTCCTTCGACAAGATCAAGGAGTACCTACAAGAGCCTCTTATTTTGATGCCGCCAGTCGAGGGAAGACCTTTGATCATGTATCTAACTGTCTTAGAAAATTCAATGGGGTGTGTGTTGGGGCAGCATGACGAGTCTGGCCGAAAAGAGCATGCTATTTACTACCTGAGAAAAAAGTTTACTGACTGTGAAACAAGATATTCATTGCTCGAGAAAACTTGTTGCGCTCTGGCATGTTCTGCTCGCCGGCTAAGACAGTATATGTTGACCCATACTACCTTATTGATATCCAAGATGGATCCAATTAAATACATATTTGAGAAGCCTACCCTCTCTGAGAGAATAACAAGATGGCTGATAATCCTAATAGAATACGATATTCAGTACACTGCCCAAAAAGCAATAAAGGGAAGTGTGTTAGCCGATCACCTTGCTCATCAAGCTGTGGATGACTATCAGTCCATGAAATTCAAATTCCCAGATGAAGACATCATGATGGTAAACAACTGTGAGGAACTCAGACCATATGACGGACCTGAACAAGGATCCTGATGGACCTGGTTTTTGACGGAGCCTCCAACGCACTCGACAATGGCATAGGTGTTGTACTCATATCCCCTGAAGGATGTCATACTCCCTTCACTGCAAGACTTTTCTTCAACTGTAGTTATAATATGGCAGAATAAGAAGCGTGCATTTTTTGTCTCAAAGCTACCATAGATTTAGGAATCAAGTCCTTAAGTGTGTTCGGAGATTCAGCCTTAGTCATCAGTCAGATTAAAGGAGAATGGGACATGAAGCACCCCAACCTCATCCCCTACAAAGAACATGTGTGGAAATTAATCCCACATTTCGAGGAAATTACCTTTGAGCATTTTCCACGAGAGGAAAATCAACTAGTGGACGCGCTAGACACCATGTCATCCATGTTTAAACTCAAGTGGGGTAACGAGGCTCCCCAGATCACCATTAAACGGATGGAGGAACCAACTTATTGTCACGAGATCGATACTGAAGAAGTAGTGGACCAGCCTTGGTTTCATGAAGTCAAGAGGTTTCTCGAGGCTCAAGAGTATCCGGAAGGAGCTTCAGTCAATGATAATAAGTTCTTGAGGAGATTCTCTACTAAGTTATTCCTCAGTAATGGCATTCTCTACAAGCGCAACCACGGCTCTATTTTGCTTTGTTGCATAGACAAGGTTGAGGCAGAAAAGATCATGGCTGATCTACATGAAGTCACTTTTGGCACCCATTCCAGTGGGCATATGATGGCTAAGAAGATCCTACGGGCAGGGTACTACCGGTCTACCATGGAAGCATATTGCTATCAGCATTCTCGAACCTGTCACAAGTGTCAGATCTATGCTGACAAAGTGCATATGCCTCCCGTTCCTATAAACGTCCTGACTGCTCCCAAGCCATTCACGATGTGGGGCGTCGATATGATTGGAGAAATCAAACTAACAGCTTCTAATGGACACCGCTTCATCTTGGTGGCCATTGACTATTTCACGAAGTGGGTTGAGGCAGCTTCTTTCGCTTCCGTTACCAAGAATGTTGTGGCCTGGTTCATCAAACAGAATCTCATCTGTCGGTACGGCATCCGAGAGAGAATCATCACAGATAATGGTATGAATCTCAACAATACTATGATCACTGCACTGTATGCGCAATTCAAGACCCAGCACCATAATTCTTCTCCCTACCGGCCAAAGATGAATGGCATTGTCGAAGCCGCAAATAAAAACATCAAGAAGATCATACAAAAAATGACAGTAACCTACAAGGACTGGCACGAGATGCTACCATTCTCTCTCCATGGTTACCGTACCACGACACACACATCAACAGGGGCAACTCCCTTCTCCTTGGTATACGACATGGAAGCTGTCTTACCAATTGAAGTCCAAATACCTTCTCTAAGAATCATAAAGGATGCAGGGCTGAATGAAGACGATTGGATCCAAACTCGGCTTGACCAGCTGATAATCAGGTATATCAGGTTGGTGACTTGGTAATCAAGCATATCATATTACCACAAGGTGATCCCAGGGGCAAATGGACTCCTACGTACGAAGGACCGTTTGTGATCAAAAGCATATTCTATGGTGGAGCAATGATCTTAACCACTATGGATGGCGACGACCTTCCACACCCTGTGAATGCAGACATAGTCAAAGATACTACGCATAGGAGACCCGCTAGGTTGACACACCTAGGCAAAACAAGGGCATCCCGGTGAACCAAAAAAGGTTCGGGCAAAAATTAGGGATAAAGCAAAAAAAATTGTACACCCGGCAAGTTGAAAACCCGAAAGGGCGGCTTGGGCAAAAAAGGGTATCCCGGTGGACTAAAAACTCGAAAAGGCGGTCCAGGCAAAAATTAAGGAATTAAAGCGTATGAATATATCCCTTAGGATCACCTTACAGACAACCTTTAATATCGACTGACAAGCTCAAATCCAATCAACTTTGGACAAGGTAGTAAGTGGACAAGACGCTCAGAGACACGAAGGCTATAGCAGAATGGGAACGCCATGGGATTATTTCACATAGCTATCTTTTCTTTGTATCAAATTTTCATTTTCTACGACAACGTTCTCTTACTAGAATGTTCATCTCATTATACAAAAATACTATTCAAGTTAATACAAAGATATCCCTTTGAAAGTGCAAAACTATCTGTTTTTTATTTTTCTGTGTTTTGTTTGCGAAAACGTCCAATGATTTATTTTTGAACATATTCATTTGAACGTAACTACTGTTTACAAATGAACAAAAAAGGAACAGAAAATAGAAAGACAATCACTAATGGCTTTAAGAAATAGGATAATATCTTTAGACTATTCCATAAAATCCCCCACAATGTGCAGCTTAATAATATCAAGCTCTCTCACATCCCCGGTGGAACAAAACTTCCAGTTATCATTCCCTAGTAAAAGTTGCCCAACTTTCTCAGGATTCCCCAACAGGATTTCACAAGCAATACACGGCGTTTCCTTTACACAACAGAGTTTATTTCTCTAACAAATGGAATCTCATCAACTCATCAGCAACTTCAAAACATGAAGACTTACACCCTTTGTACCCAGCGGTACTCGAGGATTTATCTTCCTCAGCAACACTGTGGAATAACAGTTAACGTGTCTATACATTGCATCCATACGTCATAACATTGACAGCACAAATACACAATATCATTCATTTTGAGAACATCATTGTACCATGCATTTCATACATCATGATATTGCATACAACTAACCTTTCATCTTTTTCAGGAAAGATCAATCAACATAAAATTATTGTTAAATTTTCAAGAAGTCAATTACAGATCAATTCCCAAGAAAGGACTGATCAATATCTACATAACAGATATTTCTTTCAGACCCCTACCAGTTCAGTTTAAATCTCTCAACGGTTTATTCTGATTCTTTCTCGCAGATGTCTTCTCTGGTTCAGATAAATCTCTCAATGATTTGTTCTGATTCTGCTCCAGATCCCTGCCGGTTCAGTTTAGATCTCTCAACAGTTTATTCTGATTCTTTCCCGCAGACGCTTTCTCTGGTTCAGATAAATCGCATAAAGATTTACTCTGATTCTTTCCAGTTAAAGAATACTCAAAATCTCTTTTGGTTCAGTTTAAACCCCTCAGCGGTATATCCTCATACTTTCCAAAGGAACATTTCGGGTTCAGATAAATCTCTCAATGATTTATTCTGATTTCTTTCCCGCAAAGGCTTCTTCTGGTTCAGATAAATCATGTAAAGATTTACTCTGATTCTTTCCAGTTAAAGAATACTCAAAATCTCTTTTGGTTCAGTTTAAACCCATCAACGGTATATCCTGATACTTTCCAAAGGAACATTTCGGGTTCAGATAAATCTCTCAATAATTTATTCTGATTCTTTCCCACAGATGCTTTCTCTGGTTCAGATAAATCGCACAAAGATTTACTCTGATTCTTTCCAAATAAAGAATACTCAAGATCTCTTTTGGTTCAGTTTAAACCCTTCAACAGTATATCCCGATACTTTCCAAAGGAACACTTCTGGTTCAGATGAATCGCTCCAGGATTTATTCTGATTCTTCCCAGTCAAATAACATGCAAGGCTTCTTTTGGTTCAGATAAGTCGCTCCAAAGATTTATTCTGATTCTTTTCCAGTTGAAATCAAGTTCATACTTAATACATTCTCTGTCAACAATCACCCTTGGATGGCATCTACAAGCCCATCTTCGGCAAATCTCCATCATTCCTCCAAATGGAATCTATAAGCCCATTCCCTACGCAATCAACCACCACATCATCGAGTGCAAATTTCTGGGAACTCTATTGTTCAATCATCTTCCACCTTCAAGTCACGAATGGCAGATTCGCCATTCTAACTCTTCAAGCGTAAGAAGATTGAACAGGGGCAATTGTTGTACCCCAAAATTTTCCCTCTCATTTCTCAAGGGATCATCCTGGACCCTCAGGTTCGCTTCCACCCAATTTCAAGCCTTGGATTACAAATTTTCCAAGAAAGCCATTCACAAGGGCAAAATGGTCATTTGCACACTAAAAAGTCAAACTTTGACTTTTAGATCAAAATCAAGTTTCAAGAATCATATTTCATCAAGGCATGAAGTTTGTTTCATCAGGAAAATCAGAAGTCAAGATTCATGCTGAAAAAGTCAAAATTTTAAATACTTAGAATATTTTTAAGTGTTTAAGAAATATGACAAGCTCAGAACTTCTGGCCAGATTTTCACCATGATGCAAGTTGATTCTGGAAGAACTTCTAACACAAGAGTTTTAGACCTCAACAAGAACTAAAATATTACAGAACATAACTTCTTCTAGAATTGCTGGGATTTCCGGTTATACATCTTCAAAGTCACGTCCCTAAAACATAAACACTTAGTAAATTCTGAGCATTTTCAAATCAGAATTTGTTTACAACTTCTAGGCCAGTTTTCACATAGTTTCAGTCAGAAGTTGCAAGAGTAATTCAAAAAGGGCTTACAAAGCATGTCATAAGCTTTCTAGAAAGTCTGAGAACTCGCTCAGAACATGTTGGAGCAAAGAGGTTCAAGGATCAGAAGTTGGATGTTGCGCTGATGCTGAACTTCTGGCCTATAATTAAGTTATGATGCACAATCTCATAGCTCATGATTTCTGGTTTGATAAATCTCATCATCATTTAATGCTCATAACTACTTTTGAGTTTTTATCTAAAGGATTTCCCCATGTGTGAGATAGAAGTACCGCTACTGTCCTTGAAAAAGTAAACTTTTGTACAAGTTTATGCTGGGCCCATGTTTACTTTTGCCACTGAGGGTACTTTTCCTTAATTCAGGCTTACAAATCCAGCTTAGGCACGGCTAAAAGCTGCTAACAACCATACTTGTTTATCTTGCTTCAAGAACAAGCCAGCACGCTAGCATGATGTTGTTACTTTTGACTTCTCCAAGCTGCAAAGTTCTTGCCTATAAATTGAACTTTATTTGCAACTATGAAGGGGCCGGTCAGAAAATTAAAAGGAAAAGCTTTGAAACCTTGCTAAAATATCCAGGAATCCAAAACTGCAAACACAAATACAAAACATGCTAGTTTTTTATTCTTGCATTCAAACTCCAACTTCCCTCAAGTGTTTCTTGACCAAATCATTCATACAGCTTCTGAATCTTCCATTCACCATTCATAACCCAAGTTAAAGGTTGTTTCAACCTGCTGAATACGTGAGGAAGCTGATCAGAACATTACAAGCAGTCAGAACCAGACTCTAGCTCACAGAACATTTTTCAGCTGCAAGGTAAGCTTCTGCTAACCCTCATCATATCACTTAAGCATTGTTAGACTTGCATGTTTAAAATACAATGTAGACATCCTGATTCTGATGTTGTACATATTATGAGGTTTCATGTATTTGCCTGCCTAAATAGGAAGAAAATAAGTTCGGAACTTCTTAAGGAAACTAGGACTAGCAAATACATGCTTGTTTCTGATCTATAGTCTTGTCTTTTTTTTTATGCTTCTGAAACCATAATGGAAAAACTGCCATAATTGTTATGTCTGTATTTTCTGTTCTGTTGAGATTTAACTAAGTTGCAGATGTTCTGATTAGCGTGAAGAAATAATTGGAGTTCATCATCAGAGTTTACTTCGTGATACATGTTTATGCTTTTGCTTCTAATATCGTATGTACAACCACCCCAGTGGCAGACAGTGTGTGCGCATAAGACATTAGTGTTGAAGGCCCTGGGTTCTAACCCTAAAAGCATCTTTTTTAGGTTTATTTATTGACATTTTCACCCATTTATCTGTCATACGATACTCCTAGATCAGAACTTCTAAACAACCTTACCCAACAGCATTATCACCCCACTCTCTCAAATAGCCAGAACTTCTGACTTTCCAGTGATACATGAATTTCTAGGTTCCTAACTACATTGCAGCTTCTGAATCCCTTCAACAATCAGAACTTCTAGGTTTTCCATTATTCCCAGCAACCTCAGAACTTAGTGTATCCAGGCCCAGAACTTCTGACCCTCTACTTGCCTACTAACATTTTCTCTCTTGCAGCGTATCAGAGTCAGAACTTATGTTCCTCCTCATTTCAGCAATGTGCTGATTCTGACTCCTTTTTTTTCTTACTTGTCTTATTTTTTCTTTTAATAACCAAAAACACCAAAAATATTGCATATTCACATGTTTTATTTTTATTTCTTTTAGAATAAAAAAGATCAAAAATATTTTTCTTAAGTAAACTAATTTCTTTACAAAAAACAAGACAAGTCCATTTCAATTCCTATACATTATTTAAATATGGTTGTAATAGATAATTAGGACTTTAATTTCTTGAAATCCCCATTCATAAATGTGTACCCCCATCCCCTAAATCTTTGTAATAGCTTAGTATTTCTATTTTCCGCAATTTAATGCTTTATATACAAATGTTAGTAATTATGGTTTGTATGGAAAGATAAAAATCAATGCTTAGCAAACCCTAATCAAAGACAAATCAAGCATGTAAACCAATACACTTGCACACAAACACCCTTAGGGTAAACCCACTATGTTGCCTTAAAAAAATGGTCATATTATGCATGTGAGGTGTCTTAGCAAAAACAAATAAAATACAAGATCATAGTCCCTCGATGACGCTATCCTTGTTGCCTTTCAAAATGATCTTAGTCCCTAAAGAAATTGCTAAGATATCTTACAACATTGTTAATCATGGCTATACAATGACCCATTCTCTTCCCTTTTACATCTAAAGATAGGGTTATTTACCAAATCAATGGTAAGATAATAATGTCAAAGGAAAGAGGAAATAAACATGAAAGACTTTTGAGTAGGTAGATTACTCCTAGTTCTTGCTCAATTTCAAAACAAAAATATCCTTGCTATTTTCAAAACAAACACCAATACTTTCAAAAAAATATCTTTCAAACTTGAAAACATTTTCAAAAGATCAAACACTTTGTATACATTCTTACGAACGAGAATCATTATAAAGTTTTCCTAAACGATGGCATCTTTACAAAATACTTTCGAAAAACCACACAAAGCACATTTCCAAACAAAAAGCAAGTGATCTAGCAAGTAACTAGAGCCCATGGAAAACCATGGATGAAAAGGGTGTTAATACCTTCCCTTTTCATAATCTACCCCCTGAACTCAAGAAAACATCTCAAAGGTCTTTCCTATTCTTTTCAGCCTTTCCTTTTGGATAAAAGAAAAGTCGGTGGCGACTCTTGCTAAAACCGCAACATTTGCGATCAAATGCAAAATGACCAAGTCAGTTCTCCCACCGCGTTACAGGGTGTATGCTTTCAGTTTATGCTTCGAAGTAAAACATCGGCATATCAGTTACTTTTTTATCCCGGGATTGAAACAACAACTTGAAGAAATAAAAGACATACAAAGAAGCAAAAACAACTAATCAAGCAAAGGTATCAAAAGAAAGGGACTTCTACATCAACTTTCTCAATAACAGAACCAGAAAAAAATGGTTAAACATGTAGGTGAACTAGAAGTCGTCAACAAAAACAGTGGGATGTCGTGTCACAATAGTCCAAGATGGTTGACTCGCCTCACCAATAACCCCAACAATAGACAAACTAAGATAAAAAATGGATTGCTTCAAATCATCTATGCAATTCCATTTGTCGGGCTGGACCATCAAGATCCTTACACTCATCTCACTAAGTTCTATGAACTTGCCAGTACACTGGGAACATCTGAAGCTAAGGAAGAAACATTTTCATGAGATTATTTCCACATTCTCTTATTGGTAAAGCAAAATATTGGTATCTTGATCAATCAACTCAAGTTATGACCAATTGGAATACTTTGGAGGAAAATTTTTGAATCGATTCTTCCCACACAATAAATTTTAAAGACAACTATCATCACATTCACACAATGTTCAACAAAAACACTTTATGAAGCATGGGAACACTAAAAATCTATGTTGCATAAGTTTCAAAATAATGGACTCGATAATCTCACTTAGATTCATATATTTCGTAATGGACTCCAACTGCAACCAAAGCTCACTACTACAGAAAACACCTTTCTTCCAATAATATTACAATGACCTCACTTTAACCGTGTTGGAAACACGGCTTTGGGAGATTTTTTTTACTAAAAGGTATTTCACTACGGTCTATGTTAAAGTCTGTAGTGACATGTACTAGGAGTTACCAGGTTCGAATCTCAAATCCTTCATTTCCCCAGCTCCTTGTATATTATTACAGTTGTTCTTTTCAACCGTGGTGTAAAGTACAATTATTGCATCACAGTTCTTCTTGTCAACCGTGACTAAAAGTTATATTTTTTTAATATATAAACAAAATTATATGTCTTCTAATACATAATAGTCATTTCTCTATAAAGAAAACCCTAACATATTTCACTATTCTCTCTCAACACATCACCCTAACATACATGTCACTCTTCACCCATACTGCAACCTTTAGATATGTATTCACCAATCACTACCTTAAAGTTCATTCATTAAAATTATACTCCGATTTCATTTATGTTTCTTGTTAAAAATAGATTCTCATTTTTTTCATTAGGTGAATGTTCCCATTTTTTCAGATTCCTCTTCACCACCTTAACAAAGCGCATACTTTTGCTATGGTACATATGGTTTGTGTGACTATGAAAAAATACAAAGAAGTATGAATCTATTGTGTAAACTTCATCCACCTTGTATTTATTTTTCATAACTTCATAAACTAGATAAACTTCATAATTTGTTCCAGTTCCACGATTAGTTTCAATAAAGGTGCGTTCTTGAAACATTTTATTATATCTCGTGTTGTTGTATGTTGTTAGTGTTTTATTTCTAAAAGGTGTGTTTTTATTTTTATTTTGTTGTATGTAGTTTTTGTGTTGTTGTATGTTGCTGTTATTGATAAATGTTCTCAGAATAAGAACAAAACATTGCTAAGTCACAAGAAACGGGCTTCTTATGACTTAACGATGTTTTGTTCTTTAAATTCTTATGCAGGTTGACAATATATGAAGTTGAATTGTTTATTATATTCTATGTAGATTGT
This sequence comes from Vicia faba, assembly GCA_948472305.1. Taxonomy (NCBI): domain Eukaryota; kingdom Viridiplantae; phylum Streptophyta; class Magnoliopsida; order Fabales; family Fabaceae; genus Vicia; species Vicia faba. The sequence continues at coordinate 592,700,562 of OX451736.1, forward strand.
TTGTTTCATTTATATTTCACTGAAAATACATTCATTTAAATTTACATAGAAACTTATTATTTGAAAATTAAGTTGTATTTGAAAACCAACTTATATCAATCAACTTATATGGTTCAATGACTTCATTCATTCATTACATTGATATCTTATCTTATAGTTTAATTTGAATAAATTGATGTTATTTAAATTAAACTAGAATCAAAGGAATCGATTCAATGAAGGACTTAGACCATTGAACCATATTATATATGTTAAAGAGCGGGAAATGAATGATGAGATGCATGCAATTCAGAAAACAATAGTTTGTTTAAGTTGTTTTCAAGAATAGTTTAATTTTTAGATTATATATTTCATCAATTTTAATGGTTATATTTATTTAGTAAGGTATGTGTAAAAACAAGGAATATACATATTATATAATAAACTATGGGTAATTTCCACAACAGTTATCTAATGTGACTGTGCTGAAATGTTATTTATTTTCCAAATAAATTACTGTTGATGGGTTTCAAACCGATTACCTAAATGTATAAATCACAACAGTTGGTTAGTGTAACTGTTGTGATATGTAGCACGTGTCCTGACTTATTATCATAGTCTCAAGACCGTGGTGAAAAGCACTATACATCAATCATCCTCACCTCACAATGGTTGGTCAGGCGCTGTGGTATCCCTTTTCCAATGGTTATGGTATGGCTTTTTTGTAGTAGTGGCTTCTGTTAGATGCAATTACCGGAGGATAATTAATGTCTAAAAGTGAAGAGGACGTAATTTCTATTATTGACTGTATGGCTCTCAATGATATCCAAGTTCAATAAAACAATGGTACGACATAAAGAAAACCTAGAAATCTTGAGTTGGGTACGAACGATGCAATCTTAGCACAAAACAAGCTTCTCACTCAAAAAGTGGAATAATTGACCAAGCAATTATCAAAATTCCATAACAACTTGAACATATGCAATAAACATCAAGTAAGCCTCAACAAGTCGCTTTTTGCAAGTTGCGCATAGGTGATCAACCAACTGGTTTTTTCCCTTCACTTAGTGAAGAGATGAATTATATGGGAAACTAGCAGCAAAGGAAGGAACCGTAACAAAATAACCAAGGTTATGTATACAATAACAACACAAGTTATGGCCAAGGTTGGAGGTAAGATGCATGGCCATCAAATTGGAAAATCCGTACCAAAGCCACAACAAGAATCAACCTCAACAAGATAGAACCGTTAAGTTGGAAGATACTTTGAACCAATTTATGCAACTGTCCATGGCAAACCAGAAAAATATTGATGCTTCAATAAGAAACATTGAAACACAAGTAGGACATATAGCAAAATAGTTGGATGACCAACAAAGAGGAACAATCACCGCCAACACTCAGAATCATCCAAAGGAACATTGCAACTCGATCACAACAAGAAGTAAAGAAGTTATTGATACGAGGGAGAGAGATAATGAAGAAAAAGAGAAATTTGTTGTTGAAAAACAAGAGGGAGAAAAAAAATATAATGAGAAGGGAGTGAGGAGGAAAAATTAGTTAAAGTGAAAAAAGAATCAAGAAGAAAAGGAAAATACTGAGAAGGAGAAGGAATAAAATAAAGAAGATCTAGGAAAAGTCACATTACCAGCTACCATAGGAAATGTCATCTTGAAAGCTTTGATTGATATGGGATGAAGCATAAACCTTCTACCATTATCTGTCATTAGGAAGATCAACAATCTTTACTTGAAACATACAACAATGACCTTGCAACTTGCAGACAAATCTATCACACAACCAGTCAGAATAGTAAAAGATGTAGTGGTTAAACTCAAAATATTTCTATTCTCGACAGATTTTATTATGATGAATGTTAACGAAGATGAAGACATTCCTCTGATTTTAGGCCGTCCCTTCATGAAAGCAGTTAGAATGATGATTGATATTGATGAAGGAGTGATGAAAGTTAGGTTCCACAATGAGGAGATCAAATTTAAATTGTTTCAAGCAATGCAACAATTGTAAAATAAAGAGGATTGTTTCAAAACCGGGGCTCCTGATGAAGCAGACATGGAATTTAGGAGAACGGATGACAAAGCAAGGTCATAGGACGCTGGTAAAGATGCTTGAATCATTTCATACAAACCACCTTGTTTTTACTCGAAACAGGTGTCAAGCTAATGACGTTAAACAAGCGCTTATTGGGAGGCAACCCAGCCTTTTAAATATTTATAATTTTTTTCTTTGCATAACAGGTTTCGATGGGCGAGAAGGAAATGCCATGAGAGATGCGCAAGAGAAATCTGCAGAAAACTGCATTCTACTAAGTTCACTGGGTGAACTCTTTACCGTTAAGCGGGATCTTTTTGGTGACAATTCGCTAAGAGAGCCCTGTTCTCTATAAGCGAAAGAGATGAATCAACAAAAATATCATTCATGCTATTTACTCTACTTTAGTACTTTATATGTTTTCAAATAGTAGTTAGTTATGGTAATGATACAAATTCGAAATAATTGCACAACCTAAGGTACATGTTTATTGTAACGCCCGTAATTTAATTAATTAAATTATTTTTGGAATAATTGTGAAGAAGTGTTATTAAATTGGATTTATTTTATTAAATGGAGAAATAATAATATATTTGAGGTATTATATTATTATGTGGTGAAATGATGTTAGAAGCTAATATTATTAATGTGGGCCTATATTGTGTGAGAGAAAGTAATAAGGGGGTGTAGGTTTGGAGCCCAATAAGGAATAATATAATAATATTAGGTTATTTTATTATTTGTTGAAAGAATAGAAGGAGGCAGCAGTAGAAGAGAATAAGGAGAACGTGAAGCTGTTGGATTTTGAAGGAAACGGCAAGAACAAAGATTCAACCCGGAAATTATAGAGCGACCTTCGATCCAAGGTAAGGGTGGGGTCCTTGCTTTATAATTGGGTTCATGATGTTTGATATGTGGGGTTAGAGGATTGTTGTTTTTGTTATTGAATTGAATGATGTATGATGAATATTGATGAATTCTCGATGGATAAATGATGTTATGATGCTGTGTAATCGATGTAGTATTGTAAGTTAATGTTAAGTGATGAATTATCATGGTTATGATAAGGTTTTTAGGGCTGTAGTATGATTCCCATAGCAAAATACAGTAGAAAACGCAGAAAATTATGCAGAAAATCGCAGGATGCGTCGACCTCAAACCGGATGAGTCGATGCAAGGAGGCTGTTAGACTCAGGATGAGTCGATACATAGAGGGTTTGCATCGATAAATAATGAGTACAAGACTCATGATGAGTCGACGCGAAGAGTGCATGCATCGATACATGATGTATTGAAAACCAGAATGAGTCGATCCATAAGAAGGATGCGTCGACTCATAGTATGCAGATGAAGCATGATGTGTCGATCCATAGTGTTTCGTGTCGATACATAAGGTCTGATTTTTGACAGAATTGACTTCTAATTGTTGTAACTTGAGTTGTAGGATGTTGTTTGAGATGTCGTTCGAAGCGTTGATTAGCTAACGCGATGAACTCTATTCTAGATGATTAAATGATGATTAATAAGTGTAATCCTACTAACTAATTTAGGATTTAGGATTAATTCCCGTAGATGACAGTTATGCTGGATTTTGGATAGAATGATAAAAATGAGATGTTAGAGACTGCTGTTAGGAATTATGACAGCAGGATTAGTATCAATAATGATGTACAGTAGCAGAATAATAGTATGGATTACTGTAGTATTAATATACAACTGAGTTATTAGTGAGATATGGTCATTAAAGTTGTGTTTGATAATTGTGATGAACCAATGACGTTTAATAAATTATTTTGATGTTATGAGATGTTGTTATTTTGAGATGATTGAGATGTTGTTGTTCCGAGATGTTTATGAGATGTTGTTCTGAGATGTTTATGAGACGTTGTGTTTTGAGATGATTGAGATGTTGACATTACATTCATGGCATACATTGCATTTTTGAGATGGAGCTTATGCTCGTTGAGATGGCCTGGATTGGCAAATTTTGAGATGAAGGCTATGCCTTGTTGATGCCTCTATTAATTGGTAGATTAGATTTTTGAGATGGGAGTTCTGCTCCAATGGTACCACATGCATTTGCATAGTTTTGAGTCGCATCATATGAATGAATAATGAGATGTATTTGATGTTGATGAATAAGTATATATGTTGTAATTGTTGTTGATTATGAGATGAGAAGTGGTGATATTATTGATCTAATTTAATATATTAATTATCATGCGCTTTATTATATTGTTAGATATCTCACCCCTTTTGTTTGAATGTTGCCCCTATGTTGGTAACGTGCAGGTAATCGAGAGTGAAGGTCGTATACCTTCAATAGATCGAGTCGGTGTCATTGCTCCGATATGTAACACTCGGGGGGATGAATATTTGCTGATTTTTGATTGCTGATTTTAGTTGTTGAACTTTAAATTGTTTATTTACTAAATATGAGATGTTTCGAAGTTGCTATTTTATTTAAAGATATTATTGAAGAATTCCGCTGCGTGGTTATTGAATTATTTTATTAAAGATGTTATGACGATGATTCATTCGATGTTTTAAAAAGTGTTATATATCCATGATGAATGCAATGAATTTGTTAGAAGAATTTGTGACGTCCTGATTCATTTGTATGAATGAAATTTTATAACTCTGATTTATTTTGCATAATTTGCTTGGGGTAGAATTAGGGTGTTACGAAGTTGGTATCAGAGCAAAAGGATGGTCTGACCTTGTCATCGAGTCTTAGTTGTCTAACAATCGAGTATTGTTATTTTGAGTTCTAACAGTTGTTTGTGTTGTAGTAAGAAGTTGAGATGGCTGGAAGGAATGATGTTGCCCTTGCTGCTGCTCTAGAAGCACAGGCTCATGCGATGGAAAATCAACCGAATGCTGACGGGAATGCTGGATCTCGTAGCTTGGCGAATTTCCAGAGAGAGAATCCACCTACGTTCAAGGGAAAGTATGATCCTGACGGAGCATTGGAATGGTTGAAAGAGATTGAGAGGATCTTTCGCGTGATGAACTGCACTCCAGCGCAGAAGGTTCGTTATGGGACTCATATGCTAGCAGTCAAGGCTGATGACTGGTGGCTAGAGACTTGCCAGAAGTTGGAAGCTGCAGGTGAGAATGTCACTTGGGCTGTGTTCCGTAGGGAGTTTTTGAGAAAGTATTTTCCTGAAGATGTCCGTGGAAAGAAGGAAATTGAATTCCTTGAGCTAAAGCAAGGAAGTATGTCTGTTGTTGAGTATGCTGCCAAGTTTGCTGAGTTGGCCAAGTTTTATCCGCATTACGCTAAGGAAAATGTTGAGTTTTCAAAGTGTATTAAGTTTGAGAATGGGTTACGCCCGGAAATTAAGAAGGCAGTTGGATACCAGAAGATCTGTGCCTTTGCTGATCTGGTTGATAGCTGCAGGGTTTTTGAGGAAGACAATAATGCACATTACAAGATTATTAGTGAGAAGAGGGGTAAGCACCCGCAGAGTCGTGGTAAACCCTATGATGCCCCAGCTGGTAAGGGTAAGCAAAGAGTTGCTCATGGTCAGAGGACTAGTGGGGGAGATGCTCCTACTGGTGTGATTTGTTTTAAGTGTGGGAAACCTAGACACAAGAGTAATGTGTGCACTGCTGAAGTGAAGAGATGTCACCGTTGTGGTAAGAACTGACATATTGTATCTGAGTGCGAGCACAAGAATATGGTTTGTTTCAACTGTAAAGAAGAAGGGAACATTGGTAGCCAGTGTCTGAAACCGAAGAAGGCTCAGTCTAGTGGTAAAGTGTTTGCCTTGGTTGAGGATCAGATAGCTTCTGAGGACAAACTTATTAGAGGTACATGTTTCATTAATAGTACTCCTTTAATTACTATTATTGATACTGGTGCTACGCATTGTTTTATTGCTGCTGATTGTGTTGAAATATTGTGTCTTGTGTTGTCTTCTTTGAGTGGAGAAATGGTCGTCGATACTCCAGCCAAGGGATCGGTGACTACTTCTTTTGTGTGTGCTAAGTGTCCCTTGTCGATCTTCGACATAGACTTTGTTGTTGATTTTGTTTGTTTACCGTTAAGAGGGTTGGATGTGATTCTTGGTATGAACTGGTTAGAGCATAACTGTGTTCATATTAATTGTTATGACAAGTCGGTGAAGTTTTCTACTCCTAAAGAAGAGGAAGGTGGTCTATTGTCTGCTAGACAGTTGAGAAAGTTGATGCAAGAGGAAGCACAGATGTTCTCGTTGATGGTGTCGCTATCTGTAGAGACTCAAGCTATAATTGAGGAATTGTCGGTGGTATGTGAATTTCCTGAAGTTTTCCCTGATGAGATTCCTGATGTACCGCCAGAGAGGAAGTTGAATTTGCAATTGATCTTGTACCTGGTACCAGACCTGTGTCTATGGCACCATACAGGATGTCTGCGTCTGAGTTGTCAGAGTTGAAGAATCAATTGGAAGAGTTACTTGAGAAGAGGTTTGTAAGACCAAGTGTATCGATGTGGGGAGCTCCAGTGTTGTTAGTGAAGAAGAAAGATGGAAGTATGAGGCTTTGTGTTGATTATAGACAGTTGAACAAGGTGACAATTAAGAACAAGTATCCGCTTCCAAGAATAGATGACTTGATGGACCAATTGGTGGATGCACGTGTGTTTAGCAAGATTGATTTAAGGTCGGGTTACCATCAGATTAAAGTGAAGGATGAAGATATTCAAAAGACGGCTTTTAGAACATGTTATGGACATTATGAGTATTTGGTGATGCCTTTCGGTGTTACTAATGCGCCGGGAGTATTCATGGAATATATGAATTGTATCTTTCATACTTATTTGGATCAGTTTGTAGTGGTGTTCATTGATGATATTTTGATTTACTCTAAGTCAGAAGAAGAGCATGTTGAACATTTAAGAGTAGTATTGCAGATTTTGAAAGAGAAGAAGTTGTATGCAAAGTTGTCCAAGTGTGAATTTTGGTTGAAAGAGGTTAGTTTTCTTGGTCATGTGATTTCCGGTAGTGGCATTACTATAGATCCGTCGAAGGTTGATGATGTGTTGCAATGGGAAACTCCAAAGTCAGCTACTGAGATTAGGAGCTTCTTGGGATTAGCTGGTTATTATAGGAGGTTTATTGAAGGGTTTTCTAAGTTGTCACTTTCATTGACTAAGTTGACTTGTAAAGGTAGAGCGTTTGTTTGGGATGTTCAATGCGAAGAAAGTTTTACAGAATTGAAGAAGAGATTGACGACGGCTCTGATTTTGACGTTGCCTAATCCATAAGAGGCTTTTGTGGTGTATTGTGATGCTTCCAAGATGGGTTTAGGAGGTGTGCCTATGCAGAATGGTAATGTAGTTGCTTATGCGTTGAGGCAATTGAGGACTCATGAGAAGAACTATCCTACGCATGATTTAGAACTTGTTGCAGTTGTTTTTGTGTTGAAGATTTGGAGGCATTATCTTTATGGTTCTAGATTTGAAGTGTTTAGTGACCATAAGAGCTTAAAGTATTTGTTTGATCAGAAGGAGTTGAATATGAGGCAACGAAGATAGTTGGAATTGTTAAAGGATTATGATTTCAGTTTGAATTATCATCCAGGAAAGGTGAATGTGGTAGCTGATGCATTGAGTCGAAAGACTTTACATATGTCAGCAATGATGACTAAAGAGTTGGAATTGATTGAGCAGTTCAGAGATATGAGCTTAGTTTGCGAGGTTACTCCGCAGAGTGTTATGTTGGGTATGTTGAAGATTGTGATGCGGTGGGAGAACTGACTTGAGGTTTTGCATTTGTGTTCGCAAATGTTTCGGTTTAGCAAGAGTCGCCACCGACTTTTTATTTATCCAAAGGAAAGGTCAAAAAGCACAGGAAAGACCTTTGAGATGTTTTCTTGGGTTCGGGGGGTAGATTATGAAAAGGGAAGGTGCTAGAATCCTTTTCATCCATGGTTTTCCATGGGCTCTTAGTTACTTGTTTTAGATCACTTGCTTTTGCTTTTCAATTGTTTGAAATGGTGCTTTTGTGTGTGGTTTTGAAAGTATTTTGAAAAGAGGCCATCGTTGTGGCAACCTTTGTAATGATTCTTGTTTGAATGTATACAAAGGTGTTTGTCTTTTGAAAAATGTTTCATTTTTTGAAAGTTTGATTTGGGAAATGTTTTGAAATTCTGTTGTGATATGTGTTTGAAAATAGCAAGGATGTTTGCAAGTTTGATCAAGTAACTAAGAGTTGTCTACCCTATCTACTCAAGAGTCTTTCCTACACATTTTTAACCATTTGACAGTGTTGTTTTACCATTGCATTTGGTAAACAACCTTGTGTTTGGATGTTAAACGGGATAGGCGCGGGTCATCGTATAGCCATGATAACAATAGTGCTAAGTATCTTTAGCAAGTTTTTTGTTTGAGGGACTAGATCATTTGTGTATAGGCAATCAAGATAGCGTCATAGAGGGACTATGATCTTTTGTTTTGATTTTGTTTTGCCAAGATACCTAGCATGCATACCATGGCCATTTTTAAGGCAACAAGTGGATGAAACCCTAGGGGTGCTTGTGTGCATTGTGTTGTCAATTTCATGCATCTTTGTCTTGTATTAGTCAAGCTATTTGTTTGATTTTGGATTTTTGCATACAAACCCTAATCTTGCTATCATGGCATATTTGAAAGCAATAAAATGCGTAAAAGTAATCTAAGTTATTACAACATTGATATGGGGAGGGGGATACAAATTTGGAGAGAGGGGATATTTGCAAGAAATTAAAACCCTAAAATTATTACAACCACGTTGAATTCTTTGTACAAATAATAAATAAGCAAATATTTAAATGGACAATTAAATAAATATGCAATATATTATAAATATGCAAAATGTTTTTGTATTATTTTTATGTATGTAAAAATAAACTATTTTTGTCCAAAAAAAATAAGAAAATAAAAGGTTATTTTTATTAAGGGTGGAAACCCTAATTTATTTTAAGAAAACATATATATCAATAATTATTTATTTATGTACAATAAAATAAATAAAAAAATATATACAAATGTTAAAAAATAAAATATGTGAGAAAAATATTATTTAAGTATATAAATAATAAAAATAAAAATATAATATTTTTTGTATTATTTATGAATTTATTTTAAGAAAATATAAGTATATTATCAAAATAATCATTTCTATGCTAGAAAAAATAATAAAAATAATAAAATAAAATATGAAAATTTATGAAAATATTTTTAGTAATTTTTAATATTTAGAAAAATAAAATAAAAGTCAGAAACTAAAAAGAAATGAAAAAATATGAAAATATAAAAACAATGGGCCAAGGGGTGTGAACAGCAAGCCCAGGGGGTGCAAAAAGCAACACAATCCAAGCCCAGCCCAAGGTTCCTCTTCATCCCTGTCCTCCAGCACAAGGAAACGCGCGTGTATGGTGTTCAAAACTGGAAATCCTGCATTTGTGCTTAAAAACAAAAACTTGCAACATGAAAGTTATAGAGCATGATCACACGATTCTAACCATGTAAAAAACTTAACCTAACTCTCAAAGACTAGAGAGAATTTCTCTGGCCCTAATTTCTAACCTAGTTTTTTCAGAAAGTTCATCATTCAAATTCTCCCAACTCAGTTAACTTAAATGAAATCTATGCATATACAGCTCAAGGGCAATGAGTACTACATTTTTTATTCACAAACCTAAGCCTAATGATTCCTAAATAGAGAGATAGAAGTTTGAACTTTACCTGTTTCAGTTAATCTTGAGTATGGCAATGTAGGGGTTTTCAATGAGGCCTGAGATGCTTGTGAGCTTGCTTGAAGTTCCTTTGACCTTCCCCAATGCTTGGCTAGCTTTGAACTTGCTTGAATCTCTCTATAGAACTCAACCTGCAAAGTCAGAATTTGAAAATGATGAGGTGAGTAAATGGAGTTACAGTCACTTGGGAATGGTTGGGATAGTTTAGGTGGGTTGTATGGAGTGTATTGGAAATCAAAATGCAGAAGCTGCCCTGTTTTGCAAGATTTTGGTGTTTTGGTGTACAAGGGTGTTTGAGGACTGGCTAGCTCGTGTTTCTGACCTTTGGCAATATGAAAAACTTGTTTGAAATGGTTAAAACACTTGGTTATATCAGATACAAGAGTTGTTGACCTTTTGCAAGGTTTCTTGGTTTTGAAGCAAAAGTGTGAATTGACAAAGGCCAGGCCTGTACAAGCTAGTTCCAAGCATGCACAAAGTTGTTGTACCTTTGCCTAAGTTTATGGAGTTGGTTTGCTGCAAAAGGATGGGTTCAAGGCTCAAGGGAAACAAAAATGCATAAAGTGAACTTTATCAAAATGGCATTGTTAACTTTTTGCCATTTTTAGATTAATTCAATGTGTGATCTTCCATTGATCAGAATAATGCCTTAATCCATTGTGTTTGCATTCAATTTTTGAGTGTGGAAGGGTTTAAGGACCTGTAAACAAGTACAAGCATGGCTGGACAGAAATTGCAACTTGTAGCATCATGAAAAATGCCTTGGATGAAAGTGATATTTTTCCAAATTCAAACCTTTGATTCTCCCTAACCACAAATTATTTTGGAGAGTTCTTGGATATTTTGGAAAGATTGTAACATGCTCTAAAATCCATCTTTGAAATGCATTTTGAGATTCCAATTGGAACTAGGTGAAAAATTTCCATGAAGATAGGTCAAAATCCTGCCTAAACTAGGGCAAAATTTCACTAAATTAGAAAGTTTTTGGACCCTTATTCACAAAATCATAACTTGAGATCCAAGAATATTTTTGGAAAACTTCGTGAATCAAAGTTGTAGATTTTGTGGAGGACTACAACGTTCATGTTGGAGGTTTTCTTTGAATCCAATTTCATCATGGTGAAAAAGTTGGGCAAAGTTGGGAAAAAATAAGAAATTTTCATAACTTAGAAAATTTCTAAGTTATGAAAATTTTCAATCTTAAACCCTAATTTTGAAATTTAGGTTTCTTGGTGAACAAGTTTCATGTTTTGACACATCTTGATGAAAAATGACCCTTGGCACTTGATTTTGACCAAAAAGTCAAAGTTTGACTTTTCAGTGTACAATTGATTTTTGATCAGTTGATTGAAAAATTCATCTGTCAATCCAATGCATTGAGGTCTTTTGAACCTTGTGATTATGTCAAGATGATGCCATTGAGTCCTTGAATCCATGATTGAACCCAATTTGCCATTGGCTAGGTGAAAAATCAGAAATTGCCCTTCTGCAGTCAAAACCCTAAAAATGTCCATTTTGCCCTTTTGATGATTTGATCAAATTTCTTGAGGAGTTGTGGTCCAAACTTGATCAAATGGTTCATATGAGCCTATAATGTTGACGTGGATCAAAAATTATGAGGTTTGAATGTAAATTGGCTACAGTTGACTTTTTCCCCAATACAGCTGATTTCTAGGTCAACTGTCCAATTGACTGGGCAAAAATTTGATTTAAAGCTTGAAACTTGGTATGGGCAATCTTATAAGTCCAACATGAAGTATGAAAATCACATTGAGCATTGGAAGTCCAAAAATCCCTGTGCAAACTCAAACCCTAATTCAGGTCAACAATACACGGAGATGTCTTGAGCAGAGCAAAACCCTAGTCCTGTCTGGAATCCAAAGAGTCTTGTGGGGGGAAATCTTGATAAAATGAGAGGTCAAATTTTGGGGTACAACAGCTGCCCCTGTTTAATCTTCTTGAACCTGAAGAGTTAGATTGGCGAGTTTTCCTTTCGTGACTCGAAGGTACAAGAGGATTGGACACTAGAGTGCCCGTAAATTTGCACTCATCAAAATGAAGTTGAGGAAATGGGCTTAAAGATGCCATTTGGAGATGGTAGAATCTTTCTGGAGATGGGCTTAAAAATGCAATCCAAGATTGTTTGTTGAATTGCAGGAGAATGAACATCAGAATGGTATCCGTATCTGGAACGTATCTGAGTTATATCCGAAGATTGGATCTGTATGAGCAAGGGAATGGCGTCCGTGTTTGGAGCGTGTTGTACCCCAAAATTTTCCCTCTCAATTATCAAGGCCTTCCTCACAAGGATTCTCGAGGTTCAAGCTTGAACAAGAGCATTGGGATTTTCCAGTACCAAAATTAAAAGGAAACTGTCAAAAATGGAGAAAACAGATAAAAATAACATTTTGACAAATTTGGTGGAAAACATGTCTCTTTCGATCAGCATCTTTCGATTGACCTTTTGGCCTCTTTCGACACAAGCTTGGATTGCATCCTTCGGCTGACTCTAAGCCTCTTTCGATTGCTCAAAGTGGCTCCTAGTATGCCTCTTTCGAATGCAACTTGGGTACATCCTTCGTTTGGATTGGAAACATTCTTCGATTCAACCTTTCTAGTGGACAAGCGTGCTGCCTGCATGGTTGCAATCGAAGGCCATTACCTGTTGGCCACACATGCCCCCTGCAAGGAAACCCTTTTCGATTCACCAAGCGTACTGCCTACAAACCTGTTTCGATTGGGACAAGTAGCTGCCTGTAAGCCTGTTTCGGTTGGGACAAATAGCTGCCTGCAAGCCTCTTTCGAATCTGGACATCTTGCCTCCTGCATGCCTCTTTCGAATCTGGACATTTTTGGCCCCTTCATGCAAGTCCATTCGAAGCACATTTGTGGCCCCTTCTTACTAGTCCATTTGAAGCACACATTTGGCCCCTTCGAGCGATGCACCAGGATGATTCGTTCGAAGGACACTTGTTGGAGGAAAGACAAACAATATGTTAGAAGAAGAATCTGGTCGAAGGAGGATCAAAATGAAAGGATGAAATAGTCAAAGATGCTTGCTGCCAGGCTCAGGCCTGATTCCTGGGCCATAAAACTCCAAAACTGCTGCACAGTAGTCCTGAGACACTGCCCAATTCCTTGCCCCAAAATGGCAATGAAACACTGTCCCTCAAAAGCTACAAATACAGCATACCCCTTTTGTTTGAATTTTTGTTTCCCCTCCAAAAGCTTCAGCCCACTTTTCCTATAAATGAGAGGTTCCAACACATGTTTGAGGAGGATTCTTGGGCCAGACGAACCTCTCCCAAATTTTCTCAAACACTGTAAAATTATCAAAGTTCTTAAACACTTTAGGAAATCACAAAAAAATCCAAGAGGACTTTCGAGCCAGAGGAACGAATCTGCAGAAAACTGTTCTCAAACACTACAAAAAAATCTCAAGTTCATCAACACTTGAGAAATCAAAAATATCCAGAATCCAAACACTTGTCCCCTTAGAATCTGAAACGTCCTTGTTACCTTTTAGAATCCAGTAGGAAGAACCTCACACTTGTTCTTCTCTGTTGAATCCAGTATCAAGGACGTGACCCCTGGTTTCTCCCTCCGAATCCAGAAGCATTCAAGGGCCACCACTCAAGGCCCCACATCCATTCAACGCCTCCATCAAGGTAAGTCACTCTTACCCTTGAGCTTTTCCTTTCATGACATAACATGTAAATAAACTCCCTTTCGTTCCAAGCATGTACATACTGTTGTTCCTTTCGTTTCCACCCTGTTAACATGTTTCGTTTTGCTTGATGTTCGCCTGAATTAGCTTTAGTTATTAAACTGTTTACTAGCATGGCCTTAGGCCATGTTGCTATTTAATGTCTCAAACTAAGTAAATAGGAAACAGGAATATGAAACGAAGCCTCAGGCTTCCTCACTGACTCCAGGCCCAATCGAAGAAGGCAACAAGGCAGAAAGGCCCAGCCAGAGGCACACTTGCACTAAGTCCAGGCTCAGTCGAAAGGTACTCCCATGTTGATGCCAGCTTCCAATTGAAGTACATAACCTGACTGGTGCCAAAGCCCAATCGAAAGACATGACTTCACTGTTGCTGACTCCAATCGAAGGAGGCCAACAGAATGCAAATCGAAGGCTGCTCCTGCCCAAATTGAAGGAGGCCAGCAGAATCCCAATCGAAGGATGCCACTGCCTGGGTCGAAAGACACTCTTTTATTCATTTTTATCTTATTTTTTGCCTTTATAATTCTATGCACTTCAATATGGTTGTAATAGTGTAGGATTTATTTTTTGCACTTTTTATTGCTTTATACAAATGCTAGTAAATAGGTGTGTATGGTAAGATAAAACCAACAAGTAGACAACCTAAAAATCAAAGACAAATGCATGCAACAAAACACTTTGCACACATGCACCCTTATGGTAATCTCACTTGTTGCCTATCGGAAAATAGTCATGTCCCTCGAGCTTGGGCATTTTAGCAAAGACCCTCGATAAAAGATCGTAGTCCCTCGATGACCCTCGATGTTGCCTTCGGTAAACGATCTAGTCCCTAAAACTACATTGCTAAAACGTCCCATATGTTGCCTTCTATGACTATACAAACGTCCCATGCACGTCCCGTTCAAACATCCTAACACAAGGTTGTTCACCAAATACAATGGTGAAACAACACTGTTAAAAGGGTTAAAACATAGGAAAAATCTTTGAGTAAAATAGGGTAGACCAACTCTTAGTTACTTGATCAAAAATCTTGCAAAACATCCTTGCCATTTTTCAAAACACACTCCACAACACAACTTCAAAACAACTTTCAAAACATTGAAACATCTTTTCAAAAAGACATACACCTTTGTATATACTCAAAACAAGAGTCATTACAAAGGTTGCCTAGACAAGGCATCTTTTTCAAAACATTTTCAAAACCACACACACAAAGCACCCTTTCAAAACAATTGAAAAGCAAAGGCAAGTGATCTAAAACAAGTAACTAAGAGCCCATGGATAACCATGGATGAAAAGGGTGCTAGAACCTTCCCTTTTCATAATCTACCCCCCGAACCCACGAAAACATCTCAAAGGTCTTTCCTGTGCTTTTTGACCTTTCCTTAGGATAAAATAAAAAGTCGGTGGCGACTCTTGCTAAACCGAACATTTGCGCACACAAACGCAAAACCCAAGTCAGTTCTCCCACCGTATCACAGAACTGGCGACTCTGTTGGGGACTATTTCTAAAAGTGGGGTTACCTTAGGGTTTTAGATCACCTTTACATGCTTGCTTTGATTACTTTGATTGCTTTACTTTTTGGGTTCCTTGTTTGGGTTTGCTGTAAATCCTACACCCCGATTTGGGGGCACCTTTTTTAGGTAAATAGCAATAAACTGTGAGGGAACTGTGCGGGGTATACCGACATGGTTGAAGCAGTAGCTATGTTAGTGTGACATATTTGTGAGTACCGGTATCCCTTGAGTAGTCAAGGAGAATACGGGGCCGCTGAGTGATGTCATGAAGCACTAACGAACTCTTAGAACCTTACTTGACCATCTTGGCCTTTTTAGGGGTAGTGAGATGACCGACTTTGGTGCAGTCCGAAGTTGGTAGATACTCGATACTACACTCATTGAGGATTGTTTTCTTGGAATATTTTGGTCTCCATTTAAGTGGCTAAACCAAAACAATGAACATAGAAAATAATCCAGTGATATTGAGCTCCTTAGAACCCGGTTTCTATTTTAGGACAGGTTTGAGCCAACTAACTTCAAGAGGGTACTTACCTACAAACCCCATGCAAGCCTAAACCTAAGGACTTGTCTGCTTTGTGTGAATATGATTACCTGTATATACACTTGCTTACTTCTGCATACATGTACATAACATCATAACATCATACCATAGCATTTTGAATAACCATTTCAAGGATCTCAAGGGTCTTTTGATGCAGGGTCACGTTGAACCAGACGTCTACCAAAGAGCAAGAGGGTTCCCCTCTAAACAAACGTCGTCAAAGATCAAGTGAAACAACTTGAATCGGGGGCTATGACCCATTTGACATGGTGAGCTTGATTCTTGTGGAAAGACATCCACCGATACAAAGTTCTCCAATCAAAGATGTTGATCAAAATTCAACCTCTAAGATTTTCTCGTGTTTACCCCGAGAGATCCTTGAAAACATGCATCCACGTATCATGCATCATATCATGACAGGTTTCTCCCATACAGGTCTCCTTA
This sequence comes from Vicia faba, assembly GCA_948472305.1. Taxonomy (NCBI): domain Eukaryota; kingdom Viridiplantae; phylum Streptophyta; class Magnoliopsida; order Fabales; family Fabaceae; genus Vicia; species Vicia faba. The sequence continues at coordinate 592,716,550 of OX451736.1, forward strand.
TCTTCCTATTGTTTATTTCAGTAAGATGGATATGGAACAAACGGTGAAAGATCTCCAAGCTCAAAACGCTCAATTCCAACAAATGTTGCTGGCTATGGGTAAAGGGCAAGAGGATCTGAAAGCTCTCCTTCTCAAAGACAAGAAGAAGAAGTCCAAGAAGGCAGCGGGCATCCTGAACTTGAGAAGAAGACCTAAAACCCCAGATCTTTCAACTCCATCCAACATAGGGGATAGTCTTGAAGAAGACCACAATTTGGAGGTTGATGAAGTTGAAGCTGACTACTCCGAGGAACAATATCCTCCCGCTGATGACAAATACAAATAGTTGGAGGATCGCCTCAGTGCTATGGAGATTCAACAAATACCTGGCTTGGATTTAGGAGACATAGGTTTGGTTTCTGGAGTGGTCATCCCACCAAAGTTCAAAGTCCCTACCTTTTCCCTGTACGATGGAGTCTCTTTCCCTAAGATGCACTTAAAGTCTTATGTCCGCAAGATTCAACCATACACAACTGATCCAAAGCTTTGGATCCATTTCTTCCAAGAAAGCCTGGTAGGGACTCAGCTCAAATGGTTCTATCAATTGGAGAGTTCTCGCATCCACACCTGGGAGGATTTAGCTGCTGCTTTTTACAAACAGTATCAGTATAACGCTGATCTTGCACCAACTCGTGTGCAATTGCAGAACATGACCATGGGTTCAAACGAGAGCTTCAAAGGATACACCCAAAAGTGGAGAGATCTGGCTGGTATGGTACAACCTCCTTTAACTGACAGGGAGTTGATTGACATCTTCATGGGAACTTTGACGGGGCCTTTCTTCAATCACTTAATTGGAAGCTCCTCAGCCGGGTTCACCGAGCTAATACTGATCGGCGAAAGGGTCGAAGCTGGCATCAAAAGTGGGAAGATTCAAGAAGCTACACCTTCTGACGCTCAGAAAAAGCCCTACAATAGGAAGAAAGAGTCCAATGCTGTGTATGGTCAAAAGAGTCGTCATGACCAACACGTAGGAGCAATCTTGATCTCTAATCCTACGCCTGCTCAACAAAGACAGGGGCATCAGCGTAAGGAGGTCGCACCTAAAAGACAATTCACCAAGATCAACATGTCATTGGGTCAAGCGCTACAATGCATGTTGCAGGCAGAGCTGATTACATTGAAGGCTCCTCTCCGGAACCCAAATACTTCTGCTCCTACCTATTATCCCAATGAAAGGTGTGCATACCACTCTGACAGTCCGGGACATGACACAAATAACTGTTGGGCTCTGAAGAACAAGGTCCAAGACATGATTGATGCCGAAGAGGTCGAGTTTGACCCTCCGGAGACTCCAAACGTGATCACTGCTCCTATGCCAAATCATTGAGAATGTCTTTGTTTCATTTGAATTTTCAAGTTGTAATCTCTTTGTTATTCAAACAATTATCTATTAATGTCAAACTTTGTTTCATTAATGCATTGCGTATGTTTGTCTTGATTTGATCCACTCATTTTCATTACACTTGAACTATGCTTTCTACTTTCTTTATGACATTTAACTCTTGCTAAAAGTTACAAGCCTTTAGAGGGAGGATGACGAAAACAATGCCATAATCTCATACAATATGCTTTTGAACAGACCTTGTTGATGGTGTACAGGCGTTTCTTTCAAATCCTAAACACTGGAGTTATAAGGAAGATAATCCCTAGTCAACCCCTTCGAGCCAAAGAAGTGGAAGTTTTCTATTTTTAACACAAATTGAAACCTTTAATCAAAACCTGGGGCAGGGTAGTCACTCAGTTAATTCAAAAGATGCGCATTGAAGTCGCAAACTCTCAGTTCGTAATATAACGAACGACATCAAAAGCATTCCTCTGGAATCAAAAGACAGTGGTGGTTCCTTATCTCATAGGCAGTCATTATCAAAAAAAAAAGCCCACTGAGCTAAAACCTATAAAGGAGGCTTAAGAAAGTAGGGGCATCCCGCTGACTGTAATCTCGAAAACAGGAACAGTCAGGCAAAAGTTAGGGATAACAAATCAAAAGAACGAGGTCGCTACAAATCCTCAACAACATGAAAAATGTTGCAAAAATGACTGCCTTCCAACAAATTCAACTTGTGTGAACCATCACCAAAAACGTCATTCCAGACTCATTTGGAGTTCAAATGCACAATTAACTGAGTTTAGGATTGAAGAACATCACGAAGAGCGGGTGGGTATAAATACATTTGAGCCTTTATCCTTTGTTTCTTAAACCGTGAACCAAGCCACGTTACAACACTTCAAAAGTCCTAATTGAAGCATGGGTTAGTTCGAAAGCATACTGTTACAAAAGGTATCCTGACTCCTGTAAGGCTTTGCCCTAAATCTTGTGTTGAATTTGTCTTATAAAAAGTTTTCAGTTAAAAAACGCATTTTTTCAAAACTTCGAGACAAGCATAAACTTTGCATTACTTGAATATCACTGTTTGCATTTGGCTATTTGTTTGACAGCGGAGAAATTCACACAACGAATATCCGATGAACGAAAGCCCTCTCAGTGAACAAAATCAATTCAAAAAGGATGACATTTCCATTGACAAATCTCCTATCAACAAGGGGGCATGACATGTCACTATCCAGCACACCTGGGGCAGTCCAGTCAAGATTCCAGGAAATCTCTCAAAGAAGTGCAGAGTAACCAGGGGCAAATCTCCCTCTCCGTCACTTGGGACATTGAGCGCCAATCCCAACAAAGGGTTGCATACAATCAAACATTTTCTGGCAATGTCACAAACACTTGCTACTAGGGGCATTGACAAGTCTCCCCAAAGTCCTTCTCATAGGATGACTCCCCAGCAAGGGTTTAATCTCTGAAAACCTTTCCCCAGCTGAATCAACCTCAAGAATCCTCGAGGACTTCCCCCAACAAAGATGTCACCTCTCTAAGCGGACCAACAACAGGGTTTATTTCCCCAACAAACAACAGGATTCCCCAGCTTGAGTTTGCCTCTCCGAATACTACAAATCAAAGGACCACAACTCCTCTTCCCCAGTAGACTACTCTACAATCCCCAACAAGTTACTGCGAAACCTGGACCCGACCAGATATCAGTTCAACTTCGACTCCCCAGTAGAGCAACGGACAACCGAAACTCCTGAACTCTTTTCCCAAGCGAGAATAAACATTCTCCCTGCAGAGTTTTCAACTTCCCCCAGCGGAGTTCTCCTCAAACAACAAAGCAGGGATCCTCAGTGGAAACATTCTAGGCAAAGTTTGAAGGCACACATACTCTTCAACAGCAGTCCAGGATTTATTGACTCCCCAGCTTTTGTCAAGGATTTATTTTCCCATACATAAATACATTCACTAAACATTTCACATTTCATACATCCTATTCTCATACATGATAAGTGCATACAACACAATCTCATTTATTTTGAGAACATCATGACATCATGCATTTCATACATCATGACATTGCATACAACTAACTCTTTACCTTTTCAGGAAAGATCAATCAACAGACAAAGATCATCATCTTCTGAGATTCCTTCTAGAGACAGTTCAGATGCGACCCAGATATGGCGACATTCTGATACTTATTCCAAATTCCTTCTAGAGACAGTTCAGATGCGACCCAAATATGGCGACATTCTGATACTTATTCCAGATTCCTTCTAGAGACAGTTCAGATGCGACCCAGATATGGCGACATTCTGATACTTATTCCAGATTCCTTCTAGAGACAGTTTAGATGCGACCCAGATATGGTGACATTCTGATACTTATTCCAAATTCCTTCTAGAGATAGTTCAGATGCGATCCAGATATGGCTGACATTCTGATACTTATTCCAGATTCCTTCTAGAGACAGTTCAGATGCGATCCAGATATGGCTGACATTCTGATACTTATTCTAGATTTCCTGCTAGAAACAATTCAGATGCGATCCGGATATGGCTGACATTTTGATACTTATTCCAGATTTCCTTCTAGAGACAGTTCAAATGCGATCCAGATATGGCTGACATTCTGATACTTATTCCAGATTTCCTTTTAGAGACAGTTCAGATGTGATCCAGATATTGCTGACATTCTGATACTTATTCCAGATTTCCTTCTAGAGACAGTTTAGATGCGATCCAGATATGGCTGACATTCTGATACTTATTCCAGATTCCTTCTAGAGACAGTTCAAATGCGACCCAGATATGGCACATTCTGATACTTATTCCAGATTCCTTCTAGAGACAGTTCAGATGCGATCCAGATATGGCTGACATTCTGATACTTATTCCAGATTTCCTTCTAGAGACAATTCAGATGCGATCCAGATATGGCTGACATTCTGATACTTATTCCAGATTTCCTTCTAGAGATAGTTCAGATGCGACCCAGATATGGCGATATTCTGATACTTATTCCAGATTCCTTCTAGAGACAGTTCAGATGCGACCCAGATATGGCGACATTCTGATACTTATTCCAGATTCCTTCTAGAAACAGTTCAGATGCGACCCAGATATGGCGACATTCCGATACTTATTCCAGATTCCTTCTAGAGATAGTTCAGATGCGACCCAGATATGGCGACATTTTGATACTTATTCCAGATTCCTTCTAGAGACAGTTCAGATGCGACCCAGATATGGCGACATTCTGATACTTATTCCAGATTCCTTCTAGAGACAGTTCAGATGTGACCCAGATATGGCGACATTCTGATACTTATTCCAGATTCCTTCTAGAGATAGTTCAGATGCGATCCAGATATGGCTGACATTCTGATACTTATTCCAAATTCCTTCTAGAGACAGTTCAGATGCGACCTAGATATGGCGACATTCTGATACTTATTCCAGATTCCTTCTAGAGACAGTTCAGATGCGACCCAGATATGGCGACATTCTGATACTTATTCCAGATTCCTTCTAGAGATAGTTCAGATGCGATCCAGATATGGCTGACATTCTGATACTTATTCCAGATTCCTTCTAGAGATAGTTCAGATGCGATCCAGATATGGCGACATTCTGATACTTATTCCAGATTCCTTCTAGAGACAGTTCAGATGCGATCCAGATATGGCTGACATTCTGATACTTATTCCAGATTTCCTTCTAGAGACAGTTCAGATGCGATCCAGATATGGATGACATTCTGATACTTATTCCAGATTTCCTTCTAGAGACAGTTCAGATGCGATCCAGATATGGCTGACATTCTGATACTTATTCCATATTTCCATCTAGAGACAGTTCAGATGCGATCCAGATATGGCTGACATTCTGATACTTATTCCAGATTTCCTTCTAGAGACAGTTCAGATGCGATCCAGATATGGCTGACATTCTGATACTTATTCCAGATTTCCTTCTAGAGACAGTTCAGATGCGATCCAGATATGGCTGACATTCTGATACTTATTCCAGATTTCCTTCTAGAGACAGTTCAGATGCGATCCAGATATGGCTGACATTCTGATACTTATTCCAGATTCATTCAAAATACAGTCCAGATACGATCCAGATTCGGATATCATTCTGACACTCATTCAAATACATTTCAGATACGCTCCAAACACGGATGCCATCTATTTCACTCATTCAAATACAATCCAGATACGATCCAGATTCGGATGTCATTCTGACACTCATTCAAATATGTGATCGGTGGATCTGGAACTGACTGTTTAACGCTGGTTCGCGAAATGTCGCGGAAGCAAGAGTCGCCACCGTCTTTTATTTTCTCCAAATGGAAAGGACAAAAGCACAGAAAAATTCCTTAAAGAGATTGCTCTCGGTTCGGGAGGTAGGTTATAGAAAGGGAAGGTGCTAGCACCCTTTCTATCCATGGTTATCCATGGGCTCTTAGATACTTGCTCAATGTGTTTTCAAAATTGTTTGTTTGCTTTTCAATGTGGGTTTAAAAAAGTTTCTTTGAAAAATTTCAGTTCGACTCGTACGTCAGAGTGTTTGAAAAATTTGCTTTGAAAGCTTTTGAAAATGTGTTGGTGTGAAAAGTATTTTGATTTGTTTGAAATTAGAGCAAGTATCCTTGAGAACCTACCTACCCTAAGGAATTTGTCTGTGTAAATGTCCTTTAAAGTAGTGCCATCCCACCATTGAGAGGTAGGTAGCACCACCGTTGGAGGTGTTCGGGTCAATTCGAGTTCGGGACATGGTGATCACCAGAGCAATAGGAAGATACCTTAGAAGCTACCCTCATGCCAGGTTCCCGGATCATGAGGACTTACTAAAACATCCTCTACTCGACGATCACCTTTCGAGGCAAGGCAACAGTGAGGCGTACCCTAGGGGTGGTGTGTGCGATTCGTGTGTCGTTTTCATTTGTATTTGTCTTGTCATGTTAAAGTGATCTACGCTTGATTTTATTATGTCCATTCATTCTTGCATGCTTTGTTTAACAGTTAAAAGAGTGCGGAAAAGTAAATTCTAAGGCTATTACAAATGGCGCGGGTCCACATCGCCAAAATTAAACCGGACCCGATTTGACGGAAAGTAAATAAAGCAAAAGAAAAAAAAGTGCGAGAAGTTAAGTTACAACGCTTTGGGAGAGATACATAATTATTTAAGCAATAAAATAAATACGCGAAATAAGAGAATTAAAAAAACGTGGGCGTTGGACCCTTTTTGCAAAATTTAAAGTTAATAAGGAATTAAAGTTAAAATTAAAAGAAAATGTTTTTTGGGTTTTTTATGTTTTTTAGATTTAATAGAAAAAAGAGAATTAATTATAACTAAAATAAAATGTCAAACCCTAATTCTAATTATTTTTTTAGTTATTATGAAAAATATTGAATTTTTAACTAATTTAAACCTAAGTTAATTTACATGCATTTTTAATTATGAAAATAAATAAAATAAATATTATTATTGTAAAAAAAGGGAAATTAAAAGGAATCAAAATTAATTAAACCTATTTCTACATATTTTTTGTATTTTTGTTATTTAAAAGAAAATTAAAATTGTAACCTAATTAAAACTAATAATTACATGTTAATTTATTTATGAGAATATATGATGTTTTTTTTTTTGTATTTTGTAAAATATAATTAATTAATTTAAAACAATTGAATAAAATAAAATAACAATTCACAATAAAATAAAAATAAGTAAAAAAAAGAGGAAAGAAATTGCAAACCAGGGGGGGTTCAGGCCCTATTGTGAGGTGTTGGCCTTAGAATTCTGGCCCATTTGCCTTTGAAATTCGCTGACTTTTCCAAGCATTTTATGGCACATTCACTAGGGTTGAGGGTGTCCATCAATTCTCCACCCTTGGATTGCTGAAGATAACCACGTGGCCAGCTAGATTTGGTGAGTGTATGGTGGACCACATCCCTGAGCCTGCACATGAACGCTTAATTGGGAAAAATAAATGGAAAGAACGAAGACCTGGGATCGAACCCAGGTCATACATGTTACCAGCGTTGTCGTTTGCCATCTGATCCAATCGCGCGTTGTTAATATACTATAACACATAAATAATGAAAGAAGAATAAACGCGTTAGTGGATCCAGCGCGCGAAATTTGAATAAGCCAGTCACGTCTTGCCACCGAGCCTTCTTCTTCGTTGTCCTTTTTTTATTTTCTGAAACATAAAAACAAAGAGTAACGGTTTTAACTCGTTGCTATAGAGGACATATCAAAAAATAGCGAATAGGATTCAGGGCTCCATAAATTGAGCGCGAATATATGAATCTCTTCGTCCAAGCGTGATGATTGCAATGGTGGTGGCCTGGAGTCCTAATTTTTCCTTGGGTGAAAAACCCCAAATCAAAACCCTGAAAACCCTAGAAAACCAGTTATGGCATAATCGTGTATGTAGCATAAACATTCAATTAAACGTAATGGTTAGTCTCAGAACTTCATAAGGAACATGATTCCATGAAAATAATGCAGTAAAAATGCTTAGAATAGGATATACGATTATGGAATTTTTCATGTACAGTTCATGCTCGATATACCAGTTCTTGGCGTTTGAATGGACGTTTGTGATTGCAATGCGTTCAGGAATGCTTGAGGAAGCTGTTGGATTATGAATTATGCCTTGAATCAATCTCTAAAGTGGTTTTCAGTTTTGTATTTTTTGGTGAATTTTCCAAGTTTTCAATGTGTTCTAGAGCGCAGCTTTCAGTGTTCTATGATTAGGTTTTGATTCAAGTATTTGTATGGAAGGCATTAGGTTAACAAAACTAGCACAAATCCAAGACATTCATTGTTTTGCATATTTGATTTTCTTAAGATCTTTTCAAATCTTTTTCACATGGTTTTTGTACCAATTATGCTCATATTAAACCAAATCTTTCCTAATTAACCTATGCACGAAATCTTGACCTTAAAACATGTACAAAAAGATTGGTTTGGTCATGTTAGATATTTTTCATGTATTTAAATAATTTAAATGAATTAATATGAATAATAATTCAAATAAATAAATAAAAAAATGAGAAAATACCTCCCTTTGGGCCAAGTGGTCGTGCATATGCTTGGAATGATGAATCATGGAAGAAAAATGGGCCCATTTGCACTTTTAGGTCATTTGGATCAAAGTTGACTTTTTCAAAATATCCAAAAATTTCCCAACTTCCACAAGGCATAACTTGCTCAATTTTTAATCTTTTCTCATGTTCTTGGACATTTTGGAAAGGTCTTTGAGTCCTCTAACCAATTCCTTTGGTCCCATGTCATTTTGATTTACCAATCTCAAGTTATGGCCTTTGACTTAAAGTCCCTTTTTGTTGACTTTTGAAAATGACCTATAATGTTGAAATTGATAACTTTTTGTGAGAGCATTTCTTGGACTTGAAGTATGAAGATGAGTTGTAGGAAATGTCTTTCTCTTCAAAATGAGCTTTGGATGGAATTTTTCTGATAATCCATGTGAAAGTTATGCCCTGGTCAATTTCAGTTGACTTTTTCAACTGTCCAAATATAGTAACTTTTGCATCTTGATGATTTTCTGAGCCAAGTTTTGAGAATCATGATCAAGCATTGATCAAATGATGTTTGTGGCTTCAAAATGATATGTTGACCAAAAATTTGAACTTTTGACTGCCAAATGACCATTTTGCCCCTACAGTTGACTGTAGTGCAATTTAGGGTTTTGACTGTGCAATTTTGAGCTGAATGCCTTGAAACTTGATATGAGGATGCTTGACCACATTTGTAAGCATATGAGACTTGATTGGGCCTTTGAAAACTTCCTTTTCTTGATCAGAACACAAACCCTAGTTTTGAATGTATAGGAGACAGTTGCACTGCACAACCCTTGGGGAATTTTGTGACTTGGCTTGGCAATTTCTTGAAGAATATGGGAGGGCAAATTTTGGGGTGCAACAGTTGCCCTTGTTCAATCTTCTTAGACCTGAGGATGCAGATTGGCTGACGTGCCTTTCGTAATCCGAGGGTAGAAGATGATTGAACACTAGAGTGCCCAGAAATTTGCGCTCACATAGTAGCAGTGTGTGGAATGGGCTTATAGATGCCATTGGGAGATTGCTGGATAGGATGATGGGCTTATAGATGCCATCGGGATGTTGATTGCATGGAAGATTCCTTAGCTAGAACCTGCATACCTGCAAAAGAAACAAATGAGTACCTGGCACGTTGCAGGAGCTGCTTTTAGATGCTTGGTATAGATGTGTCCTGACTGGTTACAGGAGCTGAGTCTGGAGCTTCAAACGGCGATGAATGAACCAGGGATGGTTACTAACTTGCATGAATGGTAAGAGAACTTTGGGTGATTTTAACTTCAACTACGCTCGTTGAGAAAAATCTTAGCGGGAATTACCATCTTTGCAGTATCGGGAAGAGAACCAATAGGCAGTTATAATCTGAAAGGAATGATCACCTCACTCAACGTCGGAGAGGGAAACATCTAAAAAGGACTTACCACCTCACACACCGTCGGAGAGGGAACCATAGGAGACTATCACCTCACACTCATCGTCGGAGAGGGAAACATCTGAAAAAGGAATTACTACCTCACACACCGTCGGAGAGGGAACCATAAGAGATTATCACCTCACACTCATCGTCGAAGAGGGAAACATCTGAAAAGGAATTACTACCTCACACACCGTCAGAGAGGGAACCATAGGAGACTATCACCTCACACTCATCATCGGAGAGGGAAACATCTGAAAAAGGAATTACCACCTCACACACCGTTGGAGAGGGAACCATAACTTCTGCTGAGTTTTTATCAGAAAAATCTGTTGGGAGTCGATTTAGCTGGACTAGAGAAGGCTTTTTTTTTTATAAGGATGTGACGAAGGAATCTGAGACGATTGCTACTCCAAATCTATGATGAAGGAATCTGGGACGATTACTACCTCAGCAGGACGATGAAGGAATCTGAGACGATTGCTACTCCAAATATATGATGAAGGAATCTGGGACGATTACTACCTCAGCAGTACGATGAAGGAATCTGGGATGATTGCTACTTCAGCAGGACGATGAAGGAATCTGGGACGATTACTACCTCAATAGAATGATGAAGGAATCTTGGACGATTACTACCTCAGAAGAATGATGAAGGAATCTGGGACGATTGCTACCTCAGCAGGATGATGAAGGAATCTGGGACGATTACTACCTCAGAAGAATGATGAAGGAATCTGGGACGATTACTACCTCAGCAGGATGATGAAGGAATCTGGGACGATTACTACCTCAGCAGGATGATGAAGGAATCTGGGACGATTGCTACCTCAGCAGGATGATGAAGGAATCTGGGACGATTACTACCTCAACGGGTGATGAAGGAATCTGGGACGATTAATACCTCAACGGGTGATGAAGGAATCTGGGACGATTACTACCTCAACGGGAAAAGACTTTTATCTATTGATCGTTCTTTCCTGAAAAAGTAACGAATTAGTCGTATGCAATGTCATAATGCGTGAATTGCATGATTTTAAGATGTTCTCAAAAATAAATGAGATTGGGGTGATATGATGCGTCTATGCATGCTATAATGATGTATGTGACTTTTTATGAATGTGTTTTTCGTCTAGGAAAGTAAATCCTTGACGGGTGCCGGGAAGTCGTATCCTGGGCTGATGTTAAAGAATAGATTTTTCCTCCGCTGGGGATGATAACTGCAAGAATACCGGTAGGAGAAGATGACTCCGTTGCGGAATAAACTTGGCAAATGGAAGATTCTGCGGGGAGAAAAGATACTCTAGCGACCATGCTGGGAAGCAACACTCTGTGGGGAGAGAGATGCTTTGCTGAATGTTGATAGTAACTTGCTGAGGATATCTCTGCTGTATTGGAAGTGCTGATAGACTTCGCTGGGGATAAGAAGATTCTGTCGACGACGATCTTTCCGTGGCTTTTGGCTGAGGATAACCCAGTTATATCCTGTTAAGGAAATAACTCTTTGAATAAAGCCGGGCGACGCGTTCGTGCTCTGCGAGGATAAGCTTCCAGAATCTACTGGGGATAAGCTTACTGCTTGGGGATATGAATTCCATCTTTCCTGGGGAATTGGATTGGACTCTCTGGGGAAGTTTTGAACTGTATTGGTTATGTTCTTCCACGGAACCTACCCTGATACCTTGGAGGATAGAACAATCAGATTGCTTAAACCACCCTTTATTGCCCCTGTTTCTGTGGGGGAGGCACTTGTGGGGTACTGATAGTTATTGATGGACAAACCTTCTTCTGGTAGGCAGACGGCAGGATATAGTCGTACGCTTTAATCCCTAACTTTTGCCTGGACCGCCCTTTCGGGTTTTCAGTCCACCGGGATACCCATTTTTGCCCGAGCCGCCTTTTCAGGTTTTCGACTTGCCGGGTGTACAGATTTTTTTCATTTCATCCCTTCATTTTGCCCGAACCCTTTTGGTTCGTCGGGAAGCCCTTATTTTTGCCTAGGTGTGTCAACCTAGCGGGTCTTTGATTTTGCGTAGTATTTTTTTGACTATGTCCGTGCTTTCAGAATGTAGGGAGTTGCCCCTGTTAGAAGTGTTTTGTCATGCCACCAGAAGGTGTTTGATCAGGCAAGATTCGTTGCTGGAGTGCCCCAAGTGACTCAGGCAGAGATTTGCCCCAGGCTATTTGGCCTTTTGAGGGATTCTCCGAATCTTGATTGGACTGCCCCAGATGATTGGACAATAGTCATGCCATGCCCCTTGATTGGAAGTGCTTCTGTTCACTAGGTATTCATCGTGCGAATTTCCCTGCTGTTCAAACAAAAAGTCATATGCAAACAAAGTTATGTCAAAAATTCAAGGCTTATGTCTGTCTTGAAAATTTTGAAAATGCATTCTTTTTCATAAAACAAGTGATTGTTTGTAAAACGTGATGTCAACTCCGTATTTACCGTAAGCCTTAAGGAGTCAGAATACCTTTCGTAACAGTATGCTTTCGAACTAGCTCATGCTTCAGCTAGGACTTTTGAGGGTTATAACGTGGCCTGGTTCACGGTTTAAGAAACAAAGGATAAAGGCTCAAATTATTTGTACCCACCCGCTCTTCGTGATGTTCTCCAAACCTAAGCTCAGTTGATCGTGCGTTAGACCTTGTTTGAGTCTTTGCTTTGATATTCCGGTGATGGTTCGGATGTTGATGATTTCTTTTGAATAGGCAGTCATTTTTTGCTTTGGTTGAGGGTTTGTGAGACCTCTTTCTTGATTTTTGTTATCCCTTTCTCTTTTGCCTGAACTGTTTCCTTTCTTTTGGAATTACAGTCAGCGGGATGCCCCAGTTTGGTAAGTCTCCTTCATTGGTTTTGACTTTTTGGGTTTTTTATTTTTTGAGATAATGACTGCCTTTCTTTATTGATTATTCGGAACCATCACTGTCTCTTGTTTTGTAAGGACTCCTTTGGTGCCATTCGTTATGCACTTGGATCAACTGAGAAACTACCCTGCCCCAGGTTATGATAAAGGGTTTTAAATTTCGAAAAGAAAAACTCCTACTTCTTTGGCTCAGAGGGGTTGACGAGGGATTATCATCCTTATAACTCCAGTGTTTAGGGATTGAAACAATGCCTGTACCTCATCAGCGGGGTCTGTTCAAAAGCATACTGTAAAGATCGTGGTATCGTTTTCGTCATCCTCCCTCAAGAGGCTTAGAATTATTTAAGATTAAGAGTTGACATCAGAAAAAATATGAAAACAGTTTGCATATAGTGAATGCGAATATATTGATTCAAAAATAGACATAAGCGATGCATTAATGGAATAACAATGTTTTAACATGAATAAATGTTTAAACAAAAGAAAATCACAACTTGAATTCTAATGAACAAAAAGTGCTTTTCTATCCTAGCCATGTTTTGGCAAGGGAGCAGTGATCACGTTGGGAGTCTCGGGTACTTCAAACTGAATCTCTCCAGCGTCGATCATGCCTTGAATCTTGTACTTCAGTGCCCAACAATCCTCAGTATCGTGCCCCGGGCTACCAGAATGGTAAGCGCACCTTGCTTCTGGGTTATAGCTTGGAGAGGAGGTCTTTGGATTTGCAGGAGGGTTGATCACCGCAATCAGGTTCATCCTTAACATGTGTTGCAAGGCTCGTGACCATGGCATGTTGATATTGGTGAATTGTCTCCTAGGCTCGTCCGACCTGTTCTGATCAACCCGCTGTTTCTGGCGAGGTCGTTGTTGAACCTGTGAAGTAGTAGCAACTCGGAGAGGTCTATTCACTGGACCCGACCTTTGCCCTCTTGGGAGTTGTTCCATGACCTGGTCCCTGATTTGGGCTGGTTGCCTCATGCCTTGAGGAAGCTGACTGACCATGGCTCTCAGCTCTCCTTGCTCCTGAGCTAAACCTTGAATAAGGGCCCTTTGCCCCAGCATCTGAGTTTTCAATGTGTCTACCTCAGCTTGTAGACGTTTCAGCTGTTCGTCCTTGTCATCTTCAGGACTTTTCTGATCAGATTCCCCATGAGGAGTGCCCTCAACTCTTCCTTCCCCTTGGATAGTCCTAGGAAGATTTCCCTGAACTGAGACTCTTGAGCGTGAAGGTCCTGGTTATCTTGTTGTGAGGCCATTGCTGAAATAAACAGCGAGAAAGGTAAGTGACCTGCAAAAGGGATACCTGTAATGCAATGATGTGTATGACATGCATGCGATGCTTTCAAGGACCTCGCAGGGTAAACAGAGAGACTTGTTAGAGTTGGAAACTGGCAACTTGATTGAAGGAACTTCCTGTTGTAGAGAGCCCTTCTTCAAGGGTCAAAGGCTCACCATATCCAGTGGGTCATAGCCCCTGACGACCTTAGCTAGAGGAAAATAAATCCTCTTTGCCCCTTGCTGGGATAATTACTTCACCACGACCTGTATCACAAGCCCTTGAGATCCTTGAAATGGGTTAGGATGTATGCAATGGTATGATGTCATGCTATGCATGGGGTGATGTAGGTAAACCATGTTATGAGTCCCAATTAAGAACTATAAACAAACCCTGCAAGAAATTCAGTATACTTTGTTATGAGTCCCAGTTAAGGACTATAAACAAAACCTGCAAGAAATTTGGTAAACCCTGTCATGAGTCCTAGTTAAGGACTATAAACAAAACCTGCAAGAAATTTGGTAAACCCTGTCATGAGTCCTAGTTAAGGACTATAAACAAAACCTGCAAGAAATTTGGTAAACCCTGTTATGAGTCCTAGTTAAGGACTATAAACAAAACCTGCAAGAAATTTGGTAAACCCTGTCATGAGTCCTAGTTAAGGACTATAAACAAAACCTGCAAGAAATTTGATAAACCCTGTTATGAGTCCTAGTTAAGGACTATAAACAGAACCTGCAAGTAGTTCATGTGTCAGCTAACAAGCATGCAAATAGGCAAGTACAAAGGCACACAAGTCACACAAGAGAAACCCTTAAGGTTTAGGCCAGCATGGGGTCGGGGTAGTACCCTTTTGAAGTTGGTGCGTTCAACCTGTCCTAATCAAAGTAACCGGGTTCTTAGAGGATCCCAATATCATCGACTACCCTCAATCGGTCATAACTCCAGCATCGCAATCTTTTCTTGCGGCCAGAACCATCACGAGAGTTTAGCCTCAATGGGCGTAGCATACTGCTACTGTTCTAAAGGCCAAGTTGTGTCAATTAAGGTTCTAAGGTTGTTGGTGCTTAATGACTCCTTAGAAGACCCATATTCTCCTCGTTGCGACACAAGGGATATCGGTACAGACCAAGGTGCCACACCAACGTAACCACTGTTTCACCCGTGTCGGTCTACGCCGGACAGGTCCCTCACAGCTTATGCTACCTAAACAAGGTATCCCCAGATCCGGGTTAGGATCTATGTATCTCCGATGCAACCCACAATAGTAAAGCAAGCAAATCAATACAATTGAAAACACAGTTATGACCTAGCCCTAAGGTACACCTCACTTTAAAAGAAGTCCCCAGCAGAGTCGCCAGTTCTGTGATCGGTGGATCTGGAACTGACTGTTTAACGCTGGTTCGCGAAATGTCGCGGAAGCAAGAGTCGCCACCGTCTTTTATTTTCTCCAAATGGAAAGGACAAAAGCACAGAAAAATTCCTTAAAGAGATTGCTCTCGGTTCGGGAGGTAGGTTATAGAAAGGGAAGGTGCTAGCACCCTTTCTATCCATGGTTATCCATGGGCTCTTAGATACTTGCTCAATGTGTTTTCAAAATTGTTTGTTTGCTTTTCAATGTGGGTTTAAAAAAGTTTCTTTGAAAAATTTCAGTTCGACTCGTACGTCAGAGTGTTTGAAAAATTTGCTTTGAAAGCTTTTGAAAATGTGTTGGTGTGAAAAGTATTTTGATTTGTTTGAAATTAGAGCAAGTATCCTTGAGAACCTACCTACCCTAAGGAATTCGTCTGTGTAAATGTCCTTTAAAGTAGTGCCATCCCACCATTGAGAGGTAGGTAGCACCACTGTTGGAGGTGTTCGGGTCAATTCGAGTTCGGGACATGGTGATCACCAGAGCAATAGGAAGATACCTTAGAAGCTACCCTCATGCCAGGTTCCCGGATCATGAGGACTTACTAAAACATCCTCTACTCGACGATCACCTTTCGAGGCAAGGCAACAGTGAGGCGTACCCTAGGGGTGGTGTGTGCGATTCGTGTGTCGTTTTCATTTGTATTTGTCTTGTCATGTTAAAGTGATCTACGCTTGATTTTATTATGTCCATTCATTCTTGCATGCTTTGTTTAACAGTTAAAAGAGTGCGGAAAAGTAAATTCTAAGGCTATTACAAATGGCGCGGGTCCACATCGCCAAAATTAAACCGGACCCGATTTGACGGAAAGTAAATAAAGCAAAAGAAAAAAAAGTGCGAGAAGTTAAGTTACAACGCTTTGGGAGAGATACATAATTATTTAAGCAATAAAATAAATACGCGAAATAAGAGAATTAAAAAAACGTGGGCGTTGGACCCTTTTTGCAAAATTTAAAGTTAATAAGGAATTAAAGTTAAAATTAAAAGAAAATGTTTTTTGGGTTTTTTATGTTTTTTAGATTTAATAGAAAAAAGAGAATTAATTATAACTAAAATAAAATGTCAAACCCTAATTCTAATTATTTTTTTAGTTATTATGAAAAATATTGAATTTTTAACTAATTTAAACCTAAGTTAATTTACATGCATTTTTAATTATGAAAATAAATAAAATAAATATTATTATTGTAAAAAAAGGGAAATTAAAAGGAATCAAAATTAATTAAACCTATTTCTACATATTTTTTGTATTTTTGTTATTTAAAAGAAAATTAAAATTGTAACCTAATTAAAACTAATAATTACATGTTAATTTATTTATGAAAATATATGATGTTTTTTTTTGTATTTTGTAAAATATAATTAATTAATTTAAAACAATTGAATAAAATAAAATAACAATTCACAATAAAATAAAAATAAGTAAAAAAAAGAGGAAAGAAATTGCAAACCAGGGGGGGTTCAGGCCCTATTGTGAGGTGTTGGCCTTAGAATTCTGGCCCATTTGCCTTTGAAATTCGCTGACTTTTCCAAGCATTTTATGGCACATTGACTAGGGTTGAGGGTGTCCATCAATTCTCCACCCTTGGATTGCTGAAGATAACCACGTGGCCAGCTAGATTTGGTGAGTGTATGGTGGACCACATCCCTGAGCCTGCACATGAACGCTTAATTGGGAAAAATAAATGGAAATAACGAAGACCTGGGATCGAACCCAGGTCATACGTGTTACCAGCGTTGTCGTTTGCCATCTGATCCAATCGCGCGTTGTTAATATACTATAACACATAAATAATGAAAGAAGAATAAACGCGTTAGTGGATCCAGCGCGCGAAATTTGAATAAGCCAGTCACGTCTTGCCACCGAGCCTTCTTCTTCGTTGTCCTTTTTTTATTTTCTGAAACATAAAAACAAAGAGTAACGGTTTTAACCCGTTGCTATAGAGGACATATCAAAAAATAGCGAATAGGATTCAGGGCTCCATAAATTGAGCGCGAATATATGAATCTCTTCGTCCAAGCGTGATGATTGCAATGGTGGTGGCCTGGAGTCCTAATTTTTCCTTGGGTGAAAAACCCCAAATCAAAACCCTGAAAACCCTAGAAAACCAGTTATGGCATAATCGTGTATGTAGCATAAACATTCAATTAAACGTAATGGTTAGTCTCAGAACTTCATAAGGAACATGATTCCATGAAAATAATGCAGTAAAAATGCTTAGAATAGGATATACGATTATGGAATTTTTCATGTACAGTTCATGCTCGATATACCAGTTCTTGGCGTTTGAATGGACGTTTGTGATTGCAATGCGTTCAGGAATGCTTGAGGAAGCTGTTGGATTATGAATTATGCCTTGAATCAATCTCTAAAGTGGTTTTCAGTTTTGTATTTTTTTGGTGAATTTTCCAAGTTTTCAATGTGTTCTAGAGCGCAGCTTTCAGTGTTCTATGATTAGGTTTTGATTCAAGTATTTGTATGGAAGGCATTAGGTTAACAAAACTAGCACAAATCCAAGACATTCATTGTTTTGCATATTTGATTTTCTTAAGATCTTTTCAAATCTTTTTCACATGGTTTTTGTACCAATTATGCTCATATTAAACCAAATCTTTCCTAATTAACCTATGCACGAAATCTTGACCTTAAAACATGTACAAAAAGATTGGTTTGGTCATGTTAGATATTTTTCATGTATTTAAATAATTTAAATGAATTAATATGAATAATAATTCAAATAAATAAATACAAAAATGAGAAAATACCTCCCTTTGGGCCAAGTGGTCGTGCATATGCTTGGAATGATGAATCATGGAAGAAAAATGGGCCCATTTGCACTTTTAGGTCATTTGGATCAAAGTTGACTTTTTCAAAATATCCAAAAATTTCCCAACTTCCACAAGGCATAACTTGCTCAATTTTTAATCTTTTCTCATGTTCTTGGACATTTTGGAAAGTTCTTTGAGTCCTCTAACCAATGCCTTTGGTCCCATGTCATTTTGATTTACCAATCTCAAGTTATGGCCTTTGACTTAAAGTCCCTTTTTGTTGACTTTTGAAAATGACCTATAATGTTGAAATTGATAACTTTTTTGTGAGAGCATTTCTTGGACTTGAAGTATGAAGATGAGTTGTAGGAAATGTCTTTCTCTTAAAAATGAGCTTTGGATGGAATTTTTCTGATAATCCATGTGAAAGTTATGCCCTGGTCAATTTCAGTTGACTTTTTCAGCTGTCCAAATATAGTAACTTTTGCATCTTGATGATTTTCTGAGCCAAGTTTTGAGAATCATGATCAAGCATTGATCAAATGATGTTTGTGGCTTCAAAATGATATGTTGACCAAAAATTTGAACTTTTGACTGCCAAATGACCATTTTGCCCCTACAGTTGACTGTAGTGCAATTTAGGGTTTTGACTGTGCAATTTTGAGCTGAATGCCTTGAAACTTGATATGAGGATGCTTGACCACATTTGTAAGCATATGAGACTTGATTGGGCCTTTGAAAACTTCCTTTTCTTGATCAGAACACAAACCCTAGTTTTGACTGTATAGGAGACAGTTGCACTGCACAACCCTTGGGGAATTTTGTGACTTGGCTTGGCAATTTCTTGAAGAATATGGGAGGGCAAATTTTGGGGTGCAACAAAATACATTTCAGATACACTCCAGAAATGGATGCCATTTCTTTTGCTCATACAGACTCAGTCCCAGATACATTTCAATGGCATGCCAGACACGAATACCATTTTGATACTCATTCTTCTGACCTACAACATTGCACTTACAACAAACATTCTTGGATGGCATCTTTAAGCCCATCTCCAACAAGATCCTGTCACATTCTTGGATGGCATCTTTAAGCCCATCTCCAACAAGATTCTGCCACATTCTCTAAATGGCATCTGTAAGCCTATTCCGACATCACAATGCTGATACTACACCATGCGAGTGCAAATTTTTAGGCACTCTAGTGTTCAATTATCTTCCACCTTCGGATCACAAAAGGCTCGAAAGCCAATCTATATCCTCAGGTATAAGAAAATTGAACAGGGGCAACTGTTGTACCCCAAAATTTTCCCTCTCAATTATCAAGGCCTTCCTCACAAGGATTCTCAAGGTTCAAGCTTGAACAAGGGCATTGGGATTTTCCAGTACCAAAATTAAAAGGAAACTGTCAAAAATGGAGAAAACAGATAAAAATAACATTTTGACAAATTTGGTGGAAAACATGTCTCTTTCGATCAGTATCTTTCGATTGACCTTTTGGCCTCTTTCGACACAAGCTTGGCTTGCATCCTTCGACTGACTCTAAGCCTCTTTCGATTGCTCAAAGTCTCTCCTAGTATGCCTCTTTCGAATGCAACTTGGGTACATCCTTCGTTTGGATTGGAAACATTCTTCGATTCAACCTTTCGAGTGGACAAGCGTGCTGCCTGCATGGTTGCAATCGAAGGCCATGACCTGCTGGCCACACATGCCCCCTGTAAGGAAACCCTTTTCGATTCACCAAGCGTACTGCCTACAAACCTGTTTCGATTGGGACAAGTAGCTGCCTGCAAGCCTGTTTCGATTGGGACAAATAGCTGCCTGCAAGCCTCTTTCGAATCTGGACATCTTGCCTCCTGCATGCCTCTTTCGAATCTGGACATTTTTGGCCCCTTCATGCAAGTCCATTTGAAGCACATTTTTGGCCCCTTCTTACTAGTCCATTCGAAGCACACATTTGGCCCCTTCGAGCGATGCACCAGGATGATTCGTTCGAAGGACACTTGTTGGAGGAAAGACAAACAATATGTTGGAAGAAGAATTTGGTTGAAGGAGGATCAAAATGAAAGGATGAAATAGTCAAAGATGCTTTCTGCCAGGCTCAGGCCTGATTCCTGGGCCATAAAACTCCACAACTGCTGCACAGCAGTCCTGAGACACTGCCCAATTCCTTGCACCAAAATGGCAATGAAACACTGTCCCTCAAAAGCTACAAATACAGCATACCCCTTTTGTTTGAATTTTTGTTTCCCCTCTAAAAGCTTCAGCCCACTTTGCCTATAAATGAGAGGTTCCAACACATGTTTGAGGGGGATTCTTGGGCCAGACGAACCTCTCCCAAATTTTCTCAAACACTGTAAAATTCTCAAAGTTCTTAAACACTTTAGGAAATCACAAAAAAATCCAAGAGGACTTTCGAGCCAGAGGAATGAATCTGCAAAAAACTATTCTCAAACACTACAAAAAAATCTCAAGTTCATCAACACTTGAGAAATCAAAAATATCCAGAATCCAAACACTTGTCCCCTTAGAATCTAAAACGTCCTTGTTACCTTTTCGAATCTAGTAGGAAGAACCTCACACTTGTTCTTCTCTGTTGAATCCAGTATCAAGGACGTGACCCCTGGTTTCTCCCTCCGAATCCAGAAGCATTCAAGGGCCACCACTCAAGGCCCCACATCCATTCAACGCCTCCATCAAGGTAAGTCACTCTTACCCTTGAGCTTTTCATTTCATGACATAACATGTAAATAAACTCCCTTTCGTTCCAAGCATGTACATATTGTTGTTCCTTTCATTTCCACCCTGTTAACATGTTTCGTTTTGCTTGCTGTTCGCATGAATTAGCTTTAGTTATTAAACTGTTTACTAGCATGGTCTTAGGCCATGTTGCTATTTAATGTCTCAAACGAAGTAAACGGGAAACAGGAATATGAAACGAAGCCTCAGGCTTCCTCACTGACTCCAGGCCCAATCGAAGAAGGCAACAAGGCAGAAAGGCCCAGCCAGAGGCACACTTGCACTAAGTCCAGGCTCAGTCGAAAGGTACTCCCATGCTGATGCCAGCTTCCAATTGAAGTACATAACCTGACTGGTGCCAAAGCCCAATCGAAAGACATGACTTCACTGTTGCTGACCCCAATCGAAGGAGGCCAACAGAATGCAAATCGAAGGCTGCTCCTGCCCAAATTGAAGGAGGCTAGCAGAATCCCAATCGAAGGATGCCACTGCCTGGGTCGAAAGACACTCTTTTATTCATTTTTATCTTATTTTTTGCCTTTATATTTCTATGCACTTCAATATGGTTGTAATAGTGTAGGATTTATTTTTTGCACTTTTTATTGCTTTATACAAATGCTAGTAAATAGGTGTGTATGGTAAGATAAAACCAACAAGTAGACAACCTAAAAATCAAAGACAAATGCATGCAACAAAACACTTTGCACACATTCACCCTTAGGGTAATCTCACTTGTTGCCTATCGGAAAATAGTGATGTCCCTCGAGCTTGGGCGTTTTAGCAAAGACCCTCGATAAAAGATCGTAGTCCCTCGATGACCCTCGATGTTGCCTTTGGTAAACGATCTAGTCCCTAAAACGACATTGCTAAAACGTCCCATATGTTGCCTTCTATGACTATACAAACGTCCCATGCCCGTCCCGTTCAAACATCCTAACACAAGGTTATTCACCAAATACAATGGTGAAACAACACTGTTAAAAGGGTTAAAACATAGGAAAAATCTTTGAGTAAAATAGGGTAGACCAACTCTTAGTTACTTGATCAAAAATCTTGCAAAACATCCTTGCCATTTTTCAAAACACACTCCACAACACAACTTCAAAACAACTTTCAAAACATTGAAACATCTTTTCAAAAAGACATACACCTTTGTATATACTCAAAACAAGAGTCATTACAAAGGTTGCCTAGACAAGGCATCTTTTTCAAAACATTTTCAAAACCACACACACAAAGCACCCTTTCAAAACAATTGAAAAGCAAAGGCAAGTGATCTAAAACAAGTAACTAAGAGCCCATGGATAACCATGGATGAAAAGGGTGCTAGCACCTTCCCTTTTCATAATCTACCCCCCGAACCCACGAAAACATCTCAAAGGTCTTTCCTGTGCTTTTTGACCTTTCCTTAGGATAAAATAAAAAGTCGGTGGCGACTCTTGCTAAACCAAACATTTGCGCACACAAACGCAAAACCCAAGTCAGTTCTCCCACCGTATCACAGAGCGTATACGAGCTGTAATTGTATTTGATTCTTGAATGAATAACAGAATGATTGTCGTGTCTGGAGTGTATCTGTATTGTATCTGAATCTGAAATCTGAATAAGAGATAGAATGACATCCGTGTCTGGAGCATCTTTAGGCTGGGGATAACATTTGAATGAGTGACAGAATGGCTACCATGTCTGGAGCGTATCTGGACTGTATCTGTAGTTGAGATCTATATAAGTAGAAGAATGACTTCCGTGTCTAGAGTTTATTCGTACTGTAACTGGGATCTGAAAAGGCAGCAGAATGACTTCCGTGTCTGAAGTGTATCTGGACTTGAAATTGACAGTTGAATCTGAGTGAGAAATAGAATGGCTTCTGTGTCTAGAGCGTATCTAATATGTATCTAATTTCTGAAGTCTGAATGAGTGGCAGAATGGCATCTGTGTCTGGTGCGTATCTGTACTGTATCTGTAGTTGAGATTTGTATGAGTAGCAGAATGACTTCCGTGTCTGGAGTGTATCTATACTGTAACTGGGATCTGAAAAGGCAGCAGAATGACTTCCGTGTCTGGAGTGTATCTGGACTTGAAATTGACAGTTGAATCTGAATGAGAAATAGAATGGCTTACGTGTCTGGAGCGTATCTAATCTGTATCTGATTGCTGAAGTCTGAATGAGTGGCAGAATGGCATCCGTGTCTGGTGTGTATCTGTACTGTATCTTGACTTTGAATTCTGAATGAGTAAGAGAATGACCTCCATGTCTGGGGTGTATCCATACTGTATTTGAATAAGATAACTGAATGAGTAGCAGAACGACTTCCATCTCTTGGAGTGCATCCGTATTGTATCTGAAATCTTTGAATATTTGTAAAAGATAGCTTTTAATCTTATCCTGAAAAGGGTAAAATGTTAGCTGAAACACAGAGTTATGTTGCATGAAATGTATGATGCAATAAATGTGTTTTATCAATGTTTATGATATATGAATGTAATGTATGTGCATGTAAGCTGATTAGCTGTCTCGCTGAAGGAATTAAATCCTTGATAGCTGGAGATAATAAAATCCTTGACTGCTGTCGGGGGTTCCAAAATCTTTGATTGCTAAAGATGAGAAATCCTTGGACCATTGTTGGGGATGGAAAATCCTTGGCAACTAGTGGGGATTAACAAGAACTTTGACAACTTCTGTGGGGATGTGAGAATCCTTTCTGATTTTCCTGGGGATATAGGGATCCTTCAAGTCTGCTTGAGGAACCTGCTTGGGGAATCCTGAGAACTTTGACGACTATGGCTGGAGATTACACAGATGGGAATCCCTACTCGGCTGGGGAATAGGGAAACTCTGAAGATCTCTACTAGGGATTAGATGAAATAACAACCTTGATCTGCTGGAGAATAAGGAAGAATCTGATGGCTCCTGCGGAGAATTAAGAATGAGAAGCTTCGATCTC
Organism: Vicia faba; assembly: GCA_948472305.1. NCBI lineage: Eukaryota > Viridiplantae > Streptophyta > Magnoliopsida > Fabales > Fabaceae > Vicia > Vicia faba. The sequence continues at coordinate 592,740,435 of OX451736.1, forward strand.
CTGGGGAAATTGAAACCTTGGGGTTTCACTGGAGAAGTGAGAATGAGGATCTTCGATCTGTAGGGGATTAAAAATTCTGACAAACTCAAGTTGGGGAGTCATGGAGGCTCTGGAAACTTCACTGGGGAATCCAGACTGAGAATCTTCAATCTGCTAGGGGAAAATAAATCCCTGGGGACTTCAAATTGGAGAGTTAAGAATGAGAATCTTCATTTTGTTGGGGATTAAGAACTCTGTGGGGAATAGCTATACTGCTGGAGAGTAGCTACTCTTCTGGGGAGATCAGGACTCTGGGGGAAAAGGCTTATTCCTGTTTGGAAAAAGTTCAGGAGTTTGGGTTGTATGCCAATCTACTGGGGATTTATCCTTAGTTGGGGATAAAAGTTAATTGTTATCTGGTTGACTCTCAGATTTTAAGATAACTTGTCGGGGAATCTGGGGAAAGCTGAATGGTTTCCGCTGTAGATTGATAGTTGGAAATTTGACTTCGCTGGGGAAGAAGGTTTCATCTTTGCTAGGGATTTATGACCCAAGGCTTTTACTCCGCTGGGGATTGGGAGTTTGAAAACTTAACTCTGATGAGATAATATGACTCCGTTGGGGATTGGGAGTTTGAAGTTTTGACTCTGGCGAGGATTTTGAAATTGTAATTCCGATGGGGATATGTATTTCAAGGTTTTAGCTCCGTTGGGGATCCAGATGATGTACTGCAGGGGATTCTCTTGGGATAGCCTGAAGACGTTTTCCTATCCTTTCAACCTGTCAGTAATTATTCTTTCACATTTCATTTATTTGTAAACAGTGATTATATTCAAATGCATATGCTCATTTAATAAACCATTGGACGTTTTCAAAATAAAACACAAGTGTAAAGAAAAAGAAAAGGCAAATAGTTTTCTGCACTTTGAAGTATCTTTGTATTAACTTTGTGTAAGTATTTTGTACAAAGGAGACAGACATTCTAGTAAGAGGGTCCATCGGGATCCTTGTTCAAGTCCGTCATACGGTCTGTTTTCTTCAATGTTGCTCAATGTCATGATATCCTCGTCGGGGAAGTCGAACCTCATGGATTGGTAATCTTCGACAGCTTGATGGGCCAGATGATCGGCTAGCACACTCCCCTTTATAGATTTTTGGGTCGTGTATTGTATATCATACTCTGTGAGGATCATCTGCCATCTAGAGATTCTTCCAGATAAAGCAGGCTTTTCAAAGATGTACTTGATCGGATCCATCTTAGAGATCAGCAGAGTGGTATGTGTCAACATATATTGCCTTAGACGGCGAGCAGCCCATACCAAAGCGCAGCAAGTTTTCTCGAGCAGTGAGTATCGGGTCTCACAGTCGGTAAACTTTTTGCTAAGGTAATAAATGGCATGCTCTTATCGGCCAGACTCGTCATGTTGGCCCAATACGCACCCCATTGAATTCTCTAGGACAGTCAGATACATAATAAGTGGTCTTCCTTCGACGGGAGGAATCAAGATAGGAGGTTACAGCAAATACTCCTTGATTCTATCGAAAGAAACTTGACAGTCATCATTCCATTTAACCACCTGATCTTTCTTCAACAGCTTGAAGATTGGTTCACAGGTAGATGTTAGGTGAGAAATGAACCTTGCAATGTAGTTTAGGCGTCCCAAGAAACCTCTGACCTCCTTCTCAGTGCGAGGGGCAGGCATTTCTTGTATAGCTTTGACTTTGGCAGGATCAACCTCGATGCCTTTGTTACTGACGATGAAACACAAGAGTTTATCGGACCTGACTCCGAAAGTTCACTTGTTAGGGTTCAGTATGAGCTTGTACTCTTTCAACCGGACAAACAGCTTTTGCAGATGGTCGAGGTGTTCTTCTTCAGTTTGTGAACGGGCTATCATGTCGTCTATGTAGACCTCTATCTCATGATGTATCATGTCATGAAATAAAGCCACCATGGCGCGTTGATAGGTTGCCCCGGCATTCTTCAGTCTGAATGGCATCACTTTATAGCAGAACGTACCCCACTGTGTAACAAAGGTAGTTTTCTCTATGTCTTCAGGGGCCATTTTGATCTGGTTGTACCCTGAAAATCCATCCATGAAAGAAAATACCTTGTGTTGAGTTGTATTGTCAACCAAGATGTCAATGTGCGGTAGTGGAAAGTCATCTTTAGGGCTAGCCCTGTTTAAGTCTCTGTAATCCACGCACATTCTGACTTTGCCGTCCTTCTTAGGCACAGGCACAATGTTAGCAACCCATTGTGGATAGGAAGTAACTGCAAGAAAGCCAGCATTGAACTGCTTCATAACTTCAGCTTTGATCTTTTCAGACATGTCGGGCCTCATGCGGTGAACTTTCTGTTTAATAGGTGGACAATCTTCTTTGGTGGGGAGACGGTGAACCACAATATCTGTATCAAGTCCCGGCATGTCTTTGTAGGACCAGGCGAAGATTTCAACATATTCATTCAGCAGCTGAACTAAGCGCTTCTTGACACTTGGCTCTAGGTTGGCACCCACTCTAACTTCTTTTCTGTCTTCCTCTGTTCCCAAGTTGATAGTCTCTAACAACTCCTCGTGAGGCAGAATAACCCTTTCTTCCTGTTGTAGTAGTCTAGCCAATTCTCCAGGTACTTCATAGTCTTCATCACCTTCGTACTCGGCATGGTAGACCAGATCTTCAGAGTTACTGAAGGCCATAGCAGAGTTGTTACCCGTGGAATCCGGAATGGATGGGTACCTGCATTGGTGAGTGTGGGTGTGTGTAAGGGATAGCCACCTTTAAATAAATAAAATGCAAAAAGAAAGAAAATGAACACAAAAGTTTATATGTGAAAACGTCCATGATTCATTAAAATGGCATATGAAGATAAAAAATCAAACCCTTACAAATGGACCTATGTACCTCGGGTAAGGCACAAGGAAAAAAGGTGTACGAATTGTTTAGGAATTATTACAAACCAACAGAAATGTTCGAAAGATAAATTACTGATTGACGAAAGTAATGGGAACAAAGTCCTTTGCCTCCCAATTGCATAATCCTCCTTCAACGGTAGGGAAAATCCAGTCTTCTAGGTTGTTATCCTCTTCACTATCCTCCAAAGCACTGACTCCATGATGAGTGATCTTCACTGGTGGCCCTCCAGCCCGGGAGCGACGCACAGCCATTTGAGCAGAAGCAGTGAAACCCAAGCCGAATTTATCAGATTTGAATGGAAAATCGGGAAGTTGCCCCCAGATTGTACTTCCTCCTTCTTCAATCACAGCCTTTGCATCTTTGAGTGACTACATATGAGGCGGAGGTCGGGTAATCAAGGGTACAGAAGGCACTACCGCAATCTCCTGAGCTACCTCTTCAAAATGCTGAAAGGGGGTTTCGATTAATTCACCATCCAATTCCACATAGCGGAAAGAATTAAGATGGCTTGTCATGTATTCCTCTTCACCGTGAACTGTCACAATTTTCCCCTGGACATGGTACTTGAGCTTTTGGTGCAGAGTTGAAGTAACGGCTCCAGCATGATGAATCCAGGGTCTTCCTAACAAGCAGGAATAGGAGGGACGGATGTTCATGACATAGAATGTGGAATTGAAGGTTTCAGTACCCACTTTAATCGGGATGTCCACCTCTCCGTGGACCATCTGTTTAGAACCATCAAAGGCTCTGACAATGATGTTGATGGGTTTCAAAGTTAGACCTTCACAGTCCAACTTATCCAATGCTTTCTTTGGTAGGACGTTCAGCGATGAACCAGTGTCTACCAGAACATGTGCCAGAGTAGTCCCTTTTCATTCTACCGAGACATGCAAAGCGTCATTATGCTTTCTCACTTTGATTGTTAGATCAGCATCGGAGAATCCTAGACTGTTGTCTGCTGTTAGGCTAGCTACACATTCCTGGAACTGGTCCGCGGAGGTTTCCTGTGGCACATGGGCCGTCTTCAAGAATATGATCAAGGCTTTAGCATGAGCCTCTGAACAAAGCAGCAAAGCCAACATAGAGATTTTTAAGGGGGTTTGCCCCAGTTTCTCCACAACATTATAATCGCTCTTCTTGATTATTTTCAAAATCTCTTCCATTTCTTTCTGAGTGGTTTCAGGGATGATCAGCGGTTGAGCCCTCGTCATGACAGGCTCTTCTTGGATCCCTTTCCCTCTATCATCAGCAAATGAGGGGACAACTTCAAGAGTCACAACTTCTTCAATAATTGGAGTTCTCGTAGATATGTTGATCGGTACAGGAGTAACCTTAGGAGAGGCTGAGGGTCTAAAGATTTCCTTTGGTGGCGCAATCTCTGGAGAGAAAATTCTTCCAATGCGGGTGATTTTACTCGTTCCAGCAATGTTTCCAATGTAGGAAGTCTCTTCATCAGAACTCTCTTCAGTTGATTCAATTTGTTTAACATCGTGGTAGAAAACCTCTCCCCCATAGTTCCACAGTATTGATTTGTTGGACTTTTACGGGATAGGCCCCGGCATAGTTATCTTCAAAGGTACAATCTTCGGATCAGATGTAATCTTAACAAGTCTTTTGGAGACCTTGGAAAGATTGGCGGATATGGTAATTATCGAAACATCATTAACAGGAGTCAGTGTAACAGGAGTCTTTTCAAAAAGTATCTCTTGGTTATCCATTAAGCGTTGGATGCCTAACTTCAACAACAGACAGTCGGTTGGTAAGGATGAACAAAGGTAGAAATCTTCTTTACAACCTGGGAAAATCCCGACCTTCATAAAATTCAACTTGATTATCGGTAACGGAGTCATCAAATCATCAACAGTAGCAACAAAAAGATCCTCTTCAATAGCATGGACATTGTGACCATGTTTTGGCATTGGAGCAGAGATCACGTTAGGATTTTCAGGTGCGTCGAATTCAACTTCTTTAGCATCTATTAAATCCTGGATCTTATTCTTGAGGGCCCAACAATTTTTGGTGTCGTGCCCCAGGCTGTCTGAATGATAAGCACACTTCACATTTGAATGGTAGTAAGGAGAAGATGTATTCGGATTCTTCGATGCCTCTTTCAAACTTTCAAGATTTAACTTCAATAAATGAGGGAGAACCTGAGCAGGTGTCATATTGATCCGGGTGAATTGTCGTGCAGGCCTTTCCACCCTTGCTTGGTTGGTTCTGGGTTGATTGTTTCTAGGCTGATCAACTACAGACTTCTGAATCATTACAGCCCCCACCGCTGGCCGACGCTCAATTCTTTCTTGACTTCTCTGATAGTAAACAACTGATACCTCTTTCTTGGCTGGAAAGGTCTTTTTAATGGCAGCGGAAGCAGATGCATCCTTTTGAATTTCCCCTCTCTTGATTCCGGCTTCAACTCTCTCACCAGTTAGAATTAACTCGGTGAACCCCGCAGATGAACTTCCAATCAGGTGATTGAAAAAGGGACCTGACAGTGTACCCAAGAACATATCAACAAGCTCCCTCTCAGACAATGGTGGCTGAACCCTTCCAGCCAAGTCTCTCCATTTCTGGGCATACTCTTTGAAACCTTCGTTTGATACCATGCCCATACTCTGTAATTGAGTACGGGTTGGTGCTAAATCTGCATTATATTGATATTGTCTGTAGAAGGCAGCAGCCAAATCCTCCCAGTTGTGCACATCAGATCTCTCTAGCTGGTAAAACCAATCTAACTACGCCCCCGAAAGACTATCTTGGAAGAAATGGACCCACAGATCCTTATCAGAAGAATGAGGTTGGATTTTTCTGACGTAAGATCGCAGATGCATCTTTGGACAAGACAAACCATCATATTTAGCAAAAAGAGGCACCTTAAACTTAGGGGGAATGACAATCCCAGCAACCAACCCTAGCTCTTCGAAGTCCAGCCCAGACACTCTTTGCACCTCCATAGCTGCCAGACGCTCTTCCAGATTCTTATATTTGTCGTCTACAGGTGGGTACTGCTGCTCAGAATAATCTTCATCCTCTTCTTCTTCTTCCTTACACTCAGATGGCATTGCAGCTCCCTTTCCTGCCCCTTCGTCAGATGTGAAGGGGAAATCAAGGACTCTTCTGGTTTTACCTTCGAATCTTCTACCCAAGGTAGCCACACCAACCCTCTTCTTTTTCTTTTTCTCCTTTTCCTTTTCCAGTAGACCTTTGAGCTCCTCCTGACCCTTTTCCAAGGTCATGAGTAGCTGTTGGAACTGTGAATTATGTGCTTGTAAGTCTTTAATCGTCTGCTCTATATCCATCTGGCTGAAATAAACAGTAAAGAGATAAGGAAACCTAGTGTGAAGACCTGCTTATGCATATGATGAATGATATGTTATTCATGTAATGCATTCAAGGATTCAGAAATTCAAATTTGTTGCAAACAAAAAGAACACACGTCATATTAATAAGAAGAATTTTTTAGTACATAAATGCCCCATGGGAAAAATAATACAAAATTCTAATGTAAAAAGACGTTGCGCATCCTCTTTGATGCTATGTAGGTGTTGAGAGTCTGCTCTTCGTGAAGTTAGCGAGTAAGTTCCAAAACCTTTTTCTCACTGGCGTAGAATTGGGCTTCAAAAGTATCGCGTTCTCCCTTGAGTTGTATCCAACTCCTTTGCAAATCTTCAAGTGATGTTGGCATATCAGAATGTAGGAGGGTGTATGGAACCTCTCCTTCCATAACAGGCTCTTTGATCACAGGCAGAATGTAGGGGTAAGGCATCATAAGACTTTGGGCGCGGGTTCGTGCCCACTTGAGGTAAGGCTCAAGGGGGATGGAATTCTTGTGTCCCAAGGTCTTACTGTCCATTTTGTTGGGCATCCACCAAGCTCAGATAAACCGTTGTCGAAGTCCTTGATTGTCATTGTCGAAATCAAAAACCAAATCTGGAATCAGAATGTCATGAGGGCCATCCCTTCGGGCATACCCAAACTGTCTCAGAGCCAAGCAGGGGTTGTAGGTAATGCCTCCCCTAATGCCTAGTAGTGGGACATTAGGGAATTCCCCACAGCGATCAATGATGATAACATTTTCTCTGGATCGAGAACACCAATGAACATATGAATGTGTAAGGGTCATCAATCGTTGTGACCACCTCAAGCCTTGCTCATTCTTCAAAACTGATTAGGGAAGGTGAGAAATAAACCACCTTGCTAGCAGAGGAGTACAACACATGAGAACACCTCATTTTCTCATTGTTCGTGTGTGAAATGAGTGGAGGATAACCCCAAGCAATGTAGGCACTGGGTTGCGAGCCATGAAAATTTTGACAGCACTTACATCTATAAGCTGGTCAGGGTTTGGGAATAAGACCAACCCGTAGATGAGAAGAGCTATAATCTCCTCAAAAGCTTGTAAGTCCAATGAATTTCAGCATTCTTGAGCTTTCTCAAACAGAAACTTTGACAAGAAACCCTTGACACCACTTCTGGTTTCCCAATGACCTTTGACATCAGATGGTTGCAAGTGTAAGGCTTGAGCAACATCTTCAGGCTTTAGATCTCTTTCCGTACCGTTGTAGGGTAGTTGATGGAGAATAGGAATCCTCAGGAGTTGAAAAAATTCCTCCAAAGTAGGCACAAGCTGGTAATCAGGAAAAGTGAAGCAGTGGTGTAGGAGGTCAAAGAATTGGAAGAGAACTTTCACCATGTCTTCCTCAGTGTTGGTGTTGACTAAGTTGAGAAGACGACCATGCCTCTCGGTGAATGGAGAATACTCTGGAATCTTGGAAGCAAGCTCCTTGAGTTAAGGAGGAATCCTCACAAGGTTGACTTGGATTGTTTTCCTGCGAAGTGATTCCATTACCTACAAAACAGGAACAAAGATGAAGATCCAAATCCTTGAAATGGTTAGTGGATGCATATAATGCTTCATGATGTTATGATATTATGCACAAGTATATATGTACAAACAAGTCATGCAAGATCCTAGTTTCAGGCTTGTACGGGGTTTCATAGGTAAGTACCCTCTTGAAGTTTAGTTGGCTCAACCTGTCCTATAAATAGTAACCAGGTTCTAAGGAGCTCAATATCACTGGATTATTTTATGTGTTCATTGTTTCAGTTTAGCCACTTAACTGGCGACCGAAATATTCCAATAAAACAAACCTCAATGAGTGTAGTATCGAGTATCTACCAACTTCGGACTGCACCAAAGCCGGTCATCTCACTACCCCTAAAAAAGGCCAAGTTGGTCAAGTAAAGGTTCTAAAAGTCCATTAGTGCTTTATGACATCACTCAGCGGCCCCGTATTCTCTTTGATTAACTCAAAGGCTACCGGTACCCACAAATATGTCACACTAATATAGCTATTGCTTCAACCATGACGGTATACCCCGCACAGTTTCCACAATGTATTGCTATTTACCTATGAATGTTTCCCAAATCTGGGTAGAGGATTTCAAACCCCAAACAATAGAACCAAATGTAAAGAAATCAAGTCATGCAATATAAGCATGTAAAGGTGATCTAAAACCCTAAGGTAACCCCAATTTAAGAGAATCCCTAGCAGAGTTTCCAGTTCTGTGATGTGGTAGGAGAACTGACTTGAGGTTTAGCGTTTGTGTTCGCAAATGTTTCGGTTTAGCAAGAGTCGCCACCGACTTTTTATTTATCCAAAGGAAAGGTCAAAAAGCACAGGAAAGACCTTTGAGATGTTTTCTTGGGTTCGGGGGATAGATTATGAAAAGGGAAGGTGCTAGCATCCTTTTCATCCATGGTTTTCCATGGGCTCTTAGTTACTTGTTTTAGATCACTTGCTTTTGCTTTTCAATTGTTTGAAATGGTGCTTTTGTGTGTGGTTTTGAAAGTATTTTGAAAAGAGGCCATCGTTGTGGCAACCTTTGTAATGATTCTTGTTTGAATGTATACAAAGGTGTTTGTCTTTTGAAAAATGTTTCATTGTTTGAAAGTTTGATTTGGGAAATGTTTTGAAATTCTGTTGTGATATGTGTTTGAAAATAGCAAGGATGTTTGCAAGTTTGATCAAGTAACTAAGAGTTGTCTACCCTATCTACTCAAGAGTCTTTCCTACACGTTTTTAACCCTTTGACAGTGTTGTTTTACCATTGCATTTGGTAAACAACCTTGTGTTTGGATGTTAAACGGGACAGGCGCGGGTCATCGTATAGCCATGATAACAATAGTGCTAAGTATCTTTAGCAAGTTTTTTGTTTGAGGGACTAGATCATTTGTGTATAGGCAACCAAGATAGCGTCATCGAGGGACTATGATCTTTTGTTTTGATTTTGTTTTTCCAAGATACCTAGCATGCATACCATGGCCATTTTTAAGGCAACAAGTGGATGAAACCCTAGGGGTGCTTGTGTGCATTGTGTTGTCAATTTCATGCATCTTTGTCTTGTATTAGTCAAGCTATTTGTTTGATTTTAGATTTTTGCATACAAACCCTAATCTTGCTATCATGGCATATTTGAAAGCAATAAAATGCGTAAAAGTAATCTAAGCTATTACAACATTGATATGGGGAAGGGGGTACAAATTTGGAGAGACGGGATATTTGCAAGAAATTAAAACTCTAAAATTATTACAACCACATTGAATTCTTTGTACAAATAATAAATAAGCAAATATTTAAATGGACAATTAAATAAATATGCAATATATTATAAATATGCAAAATGTTTTTGTATTATTTTTATGTATGTAAAAATAAACTATTTTTGTCCCAAAAAATAAGAAAATAAAAGATTATTTTTATTAAGGGTGGAAACCCTAATTTATTTTAAGAAAATATATATATCAATAATTATTTATTTATGAACAATAAAATAAATAAAAATATATATACAAATGTTAAAAAATAAAATATGTGAGAAAAATATTATTTAAGTATATAAATAATAAAAATAAAAATATAATATTTTTTGTATTATTTATGAATTTATTTTAAGAAAATATAAGTATATTATCAAAATAATTATTTCTATGCTAGAAAAATAATAAAAATAATAAAATAAAATATGAAAATTTATGAAAATATTTTTAGTAATTTTTAATATTTAGAAAAATAAAATAAAAGTCAGAAACTAAAAAGAAATGAAAAAATATGAAAATATAAAAATAATGGGCCAAGGTGGTGTGAACAGCAAGCCCATGGGGTGCAAAAAGCAACACAATCCAAGCCCAGCCCAAGGTTCCTCTTCATCCCTGTCCTCCAGCACAAGGAAACGCGCGCGTATGGTGTTCAAAACTGGAAATCCTGCATTTGTGCTTAAAAACAAAAACTTGCAACATGAAAGTTATAGAGCATGATCACACGATTCTAACCATGTAAAAAAACTTAACCTAACTCTCAAAGACCAGAGAGAATTTCTCTGGCCCTAATTTCTAACCTAGTTTTTTCGGAAAGTTCATCATTCAAATTCTCCCAACTCAGTTAACTTAAATGAAATCTATGCATATGTACACCTCAAGGGCAATGAGTACTACATTTTTTATTCACAAACGTAAGCCTAATGATTGATGACACACAAATATGTGATATTTCTGGCTTGATATACACCAAATATTTCTCATGCTTTAGTTTAAATTAAATTATTTTATAGGTATTATGCAGGTATTTTTCTATTTTTGCAGATATGCATTAAGCTGAACACTTTGGAAGAACTGAAGAAAAAAGAGGTGCAAAACTAGCAAAAAGGCCTAAGGAGAAGAAATGAGCTCAAGCCCATCATACATGTGAGCACGTGGCCCACCATGAAGAAGACCTTGACGACCGTCAAGGAGGCGTGTCGAACGTCACGCGCCAAGAAAGACCAAGTGACTATCGTCACTTGAATGTGACGAACGTCACAAGCCACCAACCCACTTTCTTCTCATCCAACGGACAGAAACGCATTCAAATGTTAATCCAGCGACTACCTATATTTTCTCACCCACTCAGTCAAATATCCAAGGAACGTGACAGATTAATGGCCCTATTATTTCTCAAAGGAAGAAATAAATTGTTCCTACATTTTCGAGAACAACTATCACGCAAGACTTATAAATAGAGCCTTAGACCACAGTAGAAAGGGTTCTGCTTTTTGTGCAAGAAACTTTGGAGATTTTATATTTATTTTTAGCGAATATTCTTTTCAGCATTATTTTATTTCCCAGTTATTTTCTATATTCCTTTCCAAGCATTATTTTCTTTGTACGGTTAAATATATTCTCCGATCGAAGCAAAGCCTACAATTTGTGCAGGAGTGCTTCTGTCTTCAGAGTTATTACCAGGTTTATGTTTACGAATTTTTATTGCTTTTTAATCGATATAATTATGTTTATTTTTGTTTGTCTCTTAAATTATTCTGTGATTTGGTTTAATATTATGTTAGGCTAGAATCCCTATACCGGTATGTGAAGTCACTCAACCAAGGGAACGAGTAACTTAGTTGGGATTATTTTTACTACGAAACTTTCTTTTCTGGCCTAAGTTACTATTTTTAATCATTAAATTGTTTTGTTACGGAAGTAAAAAATAGATAGAGGTTAGGGTCAACAAAGCGGAAGTTTGAGATCTTTTAATTGGACAGTAGTAATTAGGCATTGGCTTAAAATATAGCGGAAGCACTTTAAAGTTAATTAAGATTTTATTTAGTTTTCAAAAAGTGTTTTTTAACTCCTGCGGGATGGTGGAAGCGTACGTTAGGACTTAACTGCATAGCCTAGATCAACAAAACGACAGTGTGAGACGAGGGTTTTTTAACTAAATAAGTTTTACTGAAAGCTGTTTTGAAAATATAAAGACGCCCAACAGGTCGCTAGTTCCCGAGGTACGACTATTGCATACTGGTAATTACGCTAATTGATTATTAAAAATCCAATTTAATTTAGTATTTAGTTTTCCCTACAACCCAATCAAATATTCATTAGCTTTAGATTTGCGAAGTAATAATAAAAGACGGTAGATCGATTCATCAGTCTCTGTGGTTTGATATCTTTTAAATCTACACGATAAGATTGTGCACTTGCAGTCCGAATCATTGCATACATAAGTATAATCCCGATCAAGTTTTTGGCGCCGTTGCCGGGGACTGATTTAAGTCGATATCGCTACTCTTTTGTTACGCAGTAGAGACTAGAGCAAAAACTTCTCTCTTTCTTCTCTATTTCTTTTCTTTTCTTTTCTTATTTGTATGCCAAACACTCGTTCACAAGGCGAGCCATTATACATAAAAATCAATGATATCGAGCGTTATCTCAGACTTAGACGCCGCATTCAAGAGTATCATCTCTTGCATAACACTCAACCTCATCAATCACTCGAACCTCCTATTTCTCGACCAACCAAAGAAATGGCTGCCAATCCTGCTTCACACCCACTCAAATCCTATGCCATTCCCTCACAAGATGAACCGCACAATAGCATTGCTGCCCCTCCAATCGAGGCTAACAACTTTGAACTAAAACCCTCTTTGTTATCTGCTGTACAACAGAACCAGTTCTCTGGTGGGTCAATGGAAGACCCTAATCTTCATCTATCAATATTTCTACAGTACGCATATACAATTAAGAATAATGGGGTCAGTCAAGAGGCAATAAGACTTCGTCTCTTCTCTTTCTCTCTAAGAGACAGAGCAAGAGCTTGGCTTCAATCTCTACCCGCAAACTCAGTCACTACATGGGACGAGCTGAAGAAAGTTTTTCTTGCAAGGTATTTCCCGCCAAGCAAAACAGCTATGCTAAGATCTCAGATAAGCGATTTTAGACAAAAGGAGAACGGATCCCTTTTCGATGCTTGGGAACGATACAAAGATCTAATGAGACTATGCCCACATCATGGCTTGGAAGAATGGTTGATTATCCACACCTTCTATAATGGTCTCCTTTATAATACAAGATTAAAAATAGACACTGCCGCAGGTGGTGCACTTATGGACAAATCCTACACCGCTGCCTATGCTCTAATAGAAAGTATGGCCTAAAACCACTATCAGTGGGGAAGTGAAAGAGGACACGCAGACAAAGGTACTGCAGAGAAAGCACCGACAAAAGGAGGCAAGTATGAGATAAGAGACCTAGACAGTGTCCATGCTAAGGTAGATGCCCTCACCCTAAAGATAGATAATTTGACCGCAATACCTCCAGCCACCGTGGCTGCTATAACTCCCAATTGCGAAATATGCGGAGTACTTGGACATCTAGTCACTGAATGTAAGATCTTGGCAGGAACTCCAACTGACCAAGTGAATTATGCTCAAGGAAACCCTTACTCAAACACGTACAACCTTGGATGGAAAAATCACCCAAATCTCTCATATAAAAACCCCAATGCGTTGTATGCTCCAAACCAAGCACCTACCGTGCCACCTGGATATCAGAAAGCTCTTGCAAATGCTCCTAGTGCACCTAGAAAATCAAATTTAGAACTGATGATGGAGAACTTCATAGCTACCCAAGCGCAAACAAACAAAGACATCCAAAATCAGAACATACACACTAATGAGCAGATAAAACAATTAGCAAACAAAATAGATGCTTTGGCCACCCACAATAAAATGTTAGAAACCCAAATCTCTCAAGTGGCTCAACAACAAGCACCTACAGCTGCACCGGCTGATACATTTCCCGGTCAACCACAACCTAACCCAAAGGGGCATGCTCATGCCATCATATTAAGGAGTGGAACTGAGTTAGATGGACCGCCCGACCCAAGACTGTCAAATTAAAGTATGTATCAAAGGGCTGAAACATCAACTGAGAAGGAGAATCAACCAGAGAAACCAGAGGAAGACGACGAAGATAAAGGAGGAGAGGCCAAAGAAAAAGAAAAAGAAAAACCTTATGTGCCTCCACCGCCTTATAAACCCAAGATCCTGTTTCCTAGTAGATTAGCCAAACCTAAGAATGTAGGGCAATTTAAAAAATTCGTAGAACTTCTGAAACAACTTAATATAACAATTCCTTTCACAGAAGCTATAACTCAAATGCCCTCCTATGCCAAATTCCTTAAGGAAATCTTATCCAACAAGAAAAAACTAGAAGATAACGAAACAGTAACGCTTACAGCAGAATGTAGCGCAATTATCCAAAACAAGATGCCTCCTAAGCTGAAAGACCCTGGAAGCTTCTCTATACCATGCCATATAGGTAAGTTTGTCATAGACAAAGCCCTATGAGATTTAGGAGCTAGTATTAGCGTTATGCCTTTATCCATATGCAACAAACTGGAAATGGGTGAACTAAGACCAACAAAGATGTCCGTTCAATTGGCGAATCGCTCCGTCAAATACCCAGTAGGAATCTTAGAAAATGTTCCTGTACGGATAGGTCAATTCTACATCTCTACAGATTTCATAATCATGGACATTAGAGAAGACGAAAGTACACCTATCATCTTAGGAAGACCATTCCTAGCTACCGCTGGAGCCATCATAGATGTAAAAAAGGGCAAACTAACCTTTGAAGTAGGTGAAGAGAAAGTCGAATTTATTCTGACACAATTCTTACAAGTGCCTGCCATAGATGACACATGTTATCTGGTAGACATCATGGATGAATGCGTAAGAGAAATTGAATGGGAACCAATATCTTGTTCTGAAACCATGAAGATTCTGATACCTCTTATATTCGAAGATAACGAATGGTGTCCTGAATACCGAGATGACAATCTGAGTGAATGCTTAGCTCTGACACCCGATCACATGTCTTGTCCAAGAAAACCAGCATTGGATCTTAAGCCATTACCTAAGACCCTCAGATATGAATTCCTTGACACCGAGTTAAAATGACCTGTAATTGTCAACACGGACTTAGGACAACATGAAACAGACAAATTATTACAAGTCTTAAGAAAATATCCATCTGCCTTAGGATACAACATTACAGATCTCAAAGGAATAAGTCCTTCCATTTGCATGCATCGTATTATGCTGGAAAATGACTGCAAATCTTCTAGAGAACATCAACGAAGAATTAACCCAATATGGAGCACCGTAGTTAAAGATGAAGTTAAAAAAATTATGAACGCATGAATCATATACCCAATCTCCGATAGTCAATGGGTAAGCCCAATCCACTATTGTGATCGGTGGAAATAGAACTGACTGTTTTGAAATGCTGGTTCGCGAAATGTCGCGGTAAGCAAGAGTCGCCACCGTCTTTTATTTTCTCCAACAAGGAAAGGACAAAAGCACAACAAAATTCCTTTTCGAGATGTTTCTCGGTTCGGGAGGTAGATTATAGAAAGGGAAGGTGTTAGCACCCTTTCTATCCGTGGTTATCCACGGGCTCTTAGGTACTTGCTCACTATGTTTTCAAAAATGTTTTGCTTTTCTTATGTTTTGTGGGTTTTGAAAAAGTTTGTTTCAAAACTTCGTTTTAACTCTTGTATCAGTCCTCAAGAGTGTATGAAGTGTTTGTTTGAAAACTTTTGTTTGAAGAGTGTAAGTGCGAAAAGTTGTTTTTGTTTTGAAAGAGCAAGTACCTAAGAACCTCTACCTACTCAAAATAGAATTAAATTGTGCAAATGTCCTTTAGACAGTATTATCCCACTATTGAGAGGTAGGTAGCACCGCCGTTGGAGTTTGTAGGGTCAATTAGATTATAGGGACATGTGGTCACCAAAGCAATAGTAGGACGCCTTAGCGGTAACCCTAATGTCTTAGATCCTTTTTATCCGAGGCAACCGTTTCGAGGCAACTTGGATCTTTAGACAGGAGGGCGACCTCTAAAACACCCTATACTCAATGACCACGTCGAGGCAACCAAGTGAGGCGTACCCTAGGAGTGGCATGTGCGAGTGTGTCAGGATTCAGTTAAATTATCTTTGCACATGTTATGGTGAGCTACGGGTTGATTTTATTTTCAGAATAAGTCTTGTCATGCATAGTTAACATACATCTAACAGTTAATAGTTTGCGGAAAGTAAATTGCAGAAAGTAAAGCTACGCTATTACAAGGCGTCGGGTATTTACATCGCCAAAAGCAACCCTTGAAAAGTAAATGCGAGAAAATTAAAGAAAGCGATAAAAAGGTCCTAATTAAAGCTATTACATCCTCGGAGCAAATACATAAATATGATCAAAAATAATAATCAAAAAGAATATGCGCGAATAAAAATTGAATCGGAGAAGTCCTTAGGGTTTTGACCCTTTTTTTAGAGAGAAAGAAGTTTTTGGTTATTTTGAATTAAATTAATATTAAACCTAAAACTAATTAAAAGAAATATTTTTAAAGTTTTTTATGTTTTTTAATGAAAATAAAATAAAAAGGATGATTAAAATTGTCAAAACCCTAATTCTATGTTAATTTTATTTATTGTGAAAAAAGTCAAAATTAACCCTAATTAAACTAAATTAATTTGTTAGTATTTATTTACAAAAATAAAGTGAAATTAATTTTAATTAAGAAAAAATATTATTTTTAGTTTCTCTAAATTTATTATGAAAATAATTAAATGGGTTAATTAAATAATAATAATTATTATTAATTAGAATAAAGAAAAAGAATTAAAAGAAGAATAAACCAAGGGGGGTGCTGGCCCATTTATGGAGGTTTCTTTGGAAATTTATGGCCCATTTGTACACAAGCCCTTTTGACTTTATGGCTTCTCCATGGTGCGTGTTGACTGGGAGTACCATGATCAGCATCTTATGGCCATTGGATTTGTGCATGTAGACATCTGGCGCTTGGAAAGATGAAGTACATGGTAGACCTCTTTTGGAATTCTGCACACAACTATGTTAGTAAAAATAATATAAGTGTTTTGGGGGGACCTGGGATTCAAACCCAGGTCCCAAAGCTCATATGCTAGCGCGTCTACCACTCCAACTGCACGATTCATTCGTAATTATAATGACTAGAAATTAATATATTAGGCAATCAATCAATATGCTGTAAAAAGAAAAACACGCGCGTCTTTTTTTAACTGGCCAATGAGACATCCATACCTCATCATCTTCTTCGTTCATTCTGCAAAACAAACATTAGATAGAGGGGGTTTTTAACCCCCACTAAATAGTGTGACGAAAAATAGCGAATAGAGCTACAGGCTACATAAATATTTCGCGATGGTTGCTTTGGATTCGTCTGGTCTCAACGATTTTAACCATATGCCTTACAAGTCCTAATTTTTCTGGGTTTAGAAAGCCCCAATTCCAGAGTTCAAGAACCCTAGAAATCGTCCATGGCAACTCTTGATTCTGTGCATTATAATTCAATTAACTTATACCATTAGCTTCATATGGGTTCAAGCAATGCAAAACAAACAATAAATCATGTTAAATGCGCATGAAATAGCCAATACGATTCTGAACATAAGAAGCAAACTGTGGTTCTGTAATTAGTGATTCTTTGAGCTATGAAGCTGGAAATTGATTGCCAATCGCTCTGGGAACCTCCTGCAGTGTATTAGAGTCAACAAAAGTCCTTGAATTGGCCTGGAATATAGAAAACAGTTTTGCAATTTTCTTGGAATTTTTCAATATTGCTATGGCTTTGTCTGCAGCTTTCTCACGTGTGCATGATCAGGGTTTGCTTGTGTATTTATAGAGGAATGGAATTAGCTCACAATCTTGAGCAAAAATCCATGGAATGATGATTTGAATATTTGATTGAAAATCATATATTTTTGAATCTTCATGATTGGAAAAAGTTGCCAAATTTGGAGATATTGCATCTTTGACTTGGTGCACGAAATTGCCAGCCTCTTTAGGTCATACTTGCTTCACAAAAAGATTGAAAAATCAAATCTTTGTATTTTCCTACAATTTAAATTAATTAAATGAATTAATATTGATTAAAAATCCAATTATTTAATAAAAATAAGAAAATAAATTCAATTAAGCTTGATGGGTCGTGCATAGGCCATGGATGAAGTTTCAAGAAGAGATTTGAGGCTCATTAGCAAAAACAAGGTGTTTTGAGCAAAGTTGACTTTTGCAAATTCACAAAAATTTCCCAACTTCTCCAATGCATATCTTGCTCAATTTTGATCCTATGAACATTTTCTTGGACATTTTGGAAAGGTATTGAAGTCCTCTAACCAATACCTTTGGTCCCATGTCATTTGGATTTACCAATCTCAAGTTATGGCCTTTGACTTAAAGTGCACTTTTGTTGACTTTTGAATTTGACCTATAATGTAGAAATTGATAACTTTTTATGAGAGCATTTATTGGACTTGGAGTGTGAAGATGGATTGTAGGAAATTTCATCCCCTTCAAAATGAGCATTGGATGGGATTTTTCTGATAAACCATGAAAAAGTTATGCCCTGGTCAAGATACAGTTGACTTTTCTGCTGTCCAAAAATAGTAACTTTTTGCATCTTGATGATTTTTGAGCCATTCTTGTGGATTCATGATCAATACTTGATCAAATGATGATTGTGTACTCAAAATAAGATGTTGACCAAAAATTCTGACTTTTGACTGCAAAATGACCATTTTACCCCTGCAGTTGACTGTAGGTCAAATAGAGCTTTTGACTGTGCAAATTGGCACTGTGAGTCTTGAGACTTGGCATGTAGGTGATAGAGGATGTATATAGGCCTATGAGACTTGATTGGACCATTGAAAACCTCAAATTCCTTGAAAGAACCAAAACCCTAATTTCAGCTGTCTTAGGAGATGGTTTGACTGTGCAACCTCTTGAGCAATCTTGAACAATTTGAGAATTATTCTTGTCAAATCTTAAAGAATATGGGAGGGAAAATTTTGGGGTACAACAGTTGCCCTTGTTCAATCTTCTTAAACCTGATTATGTAGATTGGCTTGCGTGCCTTTCGTGATCCGAAGGTGGAAGATGATTGAACACTAAAGTGCCCAGAAATTTGCACTCGCATAGTGGAGTATCAGCAATGTGATGTCGGGAATGGGCTTACAGATTCCATTTGGAGAGATAATGGATAGGAGGATGGGCTTATAGATGCCATCTGGAGATGTGACAGAATCTTGTCGGGGATGGGCTTATAGATGCCATCTGGAGATTGTTTGTTGAGTCGTAACTTGGTAGGTTGAAAGAAGGAACTTGTGTAGGGTTGCCTGATGATGAGTCAGTGTAAGACTGCATCTTGGAAGAAAAGGAACCGGTGTAGGGTTGCTTCATGATGGTCAAGTAGATAGTTGTCCTGTCTGGTTTCAGGTATTAATCTACAATCCGTCGTCCACAGATATTTCCTGGCTAGTTACAGGTGTTGATCTGGAACTTAAGAAGGCTGGCCGATGAGATAGTTTTCCTGTCTGGTTTCAGGTATTAATATCTGACTTGAGAAAGAAAGATGGTTTCCTGGCCTGTTACAGGTGTTGATCTTCAATCTCTTCATGTAGATACTTTCCTGTCTGGTTTCAGGTATAGATCTACAATCAGTTCATATAGGTGGTTTTCCTGTCTGGTTTCAGGTGTTAACCTATAATCAGTCGTCCACAGATATTTCCTGGCTAGTTACAGGTGTTGATCTGGAACTTTAAGAGAGGTGGGTCAAGGAGATAGTTGTCCTGGCTGGTTACAGGTATTAATCTCTGACTTGAGAAAGAAAGATGGTTTCCTGGCCTGTTACAGGTGTTGATCTTCAATCTCTTCATGTATATACGTTCCTGTCTGGTTTCAGGTATAGATCTACAATCAGTTCATATAGGTGGTTTTCCTGTCTGGTTTCAGGTGTTAACCTATAATCAGTCGTCCACAGATATTTCCTGGCTAGTTACAGGTGTTGATCTGGAACTTTAAGAGAGGTGGGTCAAGGAGATAGTTGTCCTAGCTGGTTACAGGTATTAATCTCTGACTTGAGAAAGAAAGATTGTCTTCCTGGCTTGCTACAGGTATTGATCTTCAGTCTCTTCAACGTAGATAACTTTCCTAGCTAGTTACCGGTATAGATCTACAATCAGTTCATATAGGTGGTTTTTCCTGTCTGGTTTCAGGTGTTAACCTATAATCGGTCGTCCACAGATATTTCCTGGCTAGTTACAGGTGTTGATCTGGAACTTGAAATGTTGGTCGAGATAGCTTTCCTGGCTGGTTTCAGGTATTAATCTCTGTCTTGAGAAAGAAAGATGGTTCCCTGTCTGGTTTCAGGTATTGATCTTTAATCTCTTCATGTAGATACTTTCCTGGCTAGTTACAGTTGTTGATCTACAATAAATCGTTCACAGATATTTCCTGGCTAGATACAGGTATTAATCCGGAACTTAAAAGAGGTTGGTCGAGGAGATGGCTTTCCTGGCTGGTTTCAGGTATTAATCTCTGATCGGAGAAAGAAAGATGGTTTCCTGGCCTGTTACAGGTGTTGATCTTCAATCTCTTCATGTAGATACTTTCATGTCTGGTTTCAGGTATAGATCTACAATCAGGCGTCCACAGATATTTCCTGGCTAGTTACAGATGTTGATCTGGAACTGCAAAAGTTGATGGTAATCATCTTTTGATTGAATTTTTCCTGAAAAAGCAAAACATTAGTTGTATGCAATGTCATGATGTATGAAATGCATGATGTCATGATATTCTCAAAAATAAATGAGATTGTGTCATATGTGCTTTATCATGTATGTAATGTTTATGAATGTATTTTCGTCTGGGAAAATAAATCCTTGACGAGTGTCGGGAGTTTGTTAAATCCTGGGCTGATGTTGAAGAGTAGAGTTCTTCGTTTCCACTGGGGATGATGAACAAAGATGATTGCACGAATAAGCATGTAGGAGAAGATGACTCCGTTGGGGGAATAAACCTGGCGAAGAGATTACTCTGCGGGGAGTTACTCTATGGGAAGAGATGCTTCGCTGAGATTTTAACGATAACTCTGCTGGGGATTCCGTTGATAAGCTCTGTTGGGGATTTTGATGAACTCCGCTGGGGGATAGAAAGAACTTCACTGGGGGCGATCTTTCCTTTGCAACTTGCCGAGGGTAACCCAGTTAGACTCTGGTGGGGGATAACCTCCTGAATATGGATGGGGGAGAGATTTTTGTACTCTGCAGGGGACAAGCTTCCAGAATCTACTGGGTAAGATGATTCGACTCTCCTGGGGAAACCCTTTGGACTGCAATGGGGAAATGGCTCCACTGGGGTGTCTTGTATTCCGCCGGGGAACAATCTTATATTTCTGTCGAGGAATATTAAGACTGCCGGGGATGCTTGCTGAGGAATATCTGTATATTCTGCTAGGGAATATTAAGATCTTCTGGGGATACCCAACTTTTCCAGGACTGATGGTAGACCAACTCTACTCGGGGGAGAGTATTGCTGACTTGCTGGGGATACTGTGCCCTTTTTTTTAGGGCTAATGGGAGGCCAACTCTGCTTGGGGAGAGTATTGCTGAATCTTGCCTTACCCTGCGGGGAGTGAGGGTATCTTGGTCATATTCTTCAGTTGAACCTACCTTGGTACCTCGGTGGACAGAGCAACTAGACCTTTTGGACGATTCTTATTGCCCCTGTTTCTGATATCACCTGTAATTAGTCCTTTGTTTCTCATGCAAATATTTGTGATCAGCAATTAATGTCAAATGCATATATCAAAAATGAACATTGGACGTTCTTTGCAAAACAAAACAGATAAAGGAAAAACAATTGGCAATTTGTCTGAAAAATGTAACTTGTATTGATTTTGAAGTTTTCCTGTAAATAGGCGCTTTGTGTACAAGAGGCTGACGTCCTAGTAAGAGAACGCCGCCGAACAAAATAGAGTTTATACAATTTGTGAAAGGAAAACAAAACAGCTATGTGAAAGATCCCACTGGGTTCCAACTCTGCTATCG
This sequence comes from Vicia faba, assembly GCA_948472305.1. Taxonomy (NCBI): domain Eukaryota; kingdom Viridiplantae; phylum Streptophyta; class Magnoliopsida; order Fabales; family Fabaceae; genus Vicia; species Vicia faba. The sequence continues at coordinate 592,762,073 of OX451736.1, forward strand.
CCTTTATGTCTTCAAGCATCTCATCACTTTGCTGCTTAGTTGAAGAGGAATCTGATTGATTGGTGTCGTCCGAGCCTGATAGTTGATACCGAAGTCTGGATGCAAGGTGATCCAATGAGACATAGTATTACGCTTATCCCTAACTTTTTCCTGGACCGCCCTTTCGGGTTTTCAGTCCACCGGGATACCCATTTTTGCCCAAGCCGCCTTTTCAGGTTTTCGACTTCCCGGGTGTACATATTTTTTCCGTTCATCCCTTATTTTTGCCCGAACCCTTTTGGTTCGCCGGGAAGCCCTTATTTTTGCCTAGGCCAGTCAACCTAGAGGGTCTTTTAATCATGCGTAGTATCTTTTTACTATGTCTGCATTGGCGGGGTGAGGAAGGTCGTCACCATCCATGGTAGTTAGAATCATTGCTCCTCCTGAGAAGATGTTCTTAACCACAAATGGCCCTTCGTACGTAGGGGTCCATTTGCCCCGGGGATCACCTTGAGGTAGGATGATGCGCTTGATTACCAGGTCCCCAACTTGATACTCTTGTCGTCTGACTTTCTTGTTAAATGCTTTGATCATCCGTTTTTGGTACGTCTGACCATGACAAATAGCAGTGAGTTTCTTTTCGTCGATTAGGTTTAATTGATCAAGCCAGGTCTGGATCCAGTCGTCTTCACTCAAACCTGCATCCTTCATTATCCGGAGAGAGGGTATTTGAACTTCGATGGGCAAGACTGCCTCCATGCCATAGACCAAGGAAAAGGGTGTTGCCCATGTTAACGTCCGTGCTGAGGTACGGTACCCATGAAGAGCAAATGGTAGCATCTCGTGCCAATCTTTGTAGGTCACTGTCATCTTCTACACAATCTTCTTAATGTTCTTATTGGTTGCTTCTACAGCCCCATTCATCTTCGGCCGGGTAAGGAGAAGAGTTGTGGTGCTGTATCTTGAATTGCTCGCAGAGCTCAGTGATCATCTTGTTGTTAAGATTGGTACCATTATCCGTAATGATCCTCTCTGGTACACCGTATCGACAGATCAGGTTATGCCGAATGAACCGTGCCACTACGTTCTTGGTTACGGTAGCATAGGAAGCTACTTCAACCCACTTCGTGAAATAATCAATCGCTACCAGGATGAAGCGATGCCCGTTAGATGTTGTAGGTCTGATTTCGCCGATCATATCAATGCCCCACATTGCAAAAGGCCAAGGCGCTGTCAAGACGTTCAAAGGAACTGGAGGAATGTGCACCTTATCAGCATAGATCTGGCATTTGTGACACGTCCGAGAATGTTGGTAACAGTCGGCTTCCATTGTGGACCAGTAATATCCTGCCCGAAGGATTTTCTTTGCCATGGTATGTCCACTGGAATGCGTTCCGAAGGTACCTTCATGCAACTCTGCCATGATCCTTTCTGCTTCAGTCTTATCCACACAACGCAGTAAGGTTGAATCATGGTTTCGTTTGTACAGAATGTCATTGCTGAGGACGAACTTGGCCGCGAACTTTCTCAGAAACTTCTTGTCATTGACAGATGCGCCCTCGGGGTATTCTTGAGCTTCGAGGTACCTCTTTACTTCATGATACCAAGGTTTTTCTGTTACCTCCTCCGTCTCAAGATCACAGCAATGTGCCAGTTCATCCAGTTTCCAAATAATGATCCGGGGAGCCTCGTTGTCCCATTTGACTTTGAACATAGAAGACATCGTAGCTAGCGCGTCCGCAAACTAATTCTCTTCTCTTGGGAAATGTTCAAAGGTTATCTCCTCGAAATGGGGAATCAATGTCAACACATACTCCTTGTAAGGAATAAGATTTGGGTGTTTCATATCCCACTCGCCTTTGATCTGACTGATCACGAGAGCAGAATCTCCGAAGACACTCAGAAACTTGATCCTTAGGTCAATTGCAGCTCGCAAACCCATGATGCATGCTTCATACTCCACCATGTTATTGGTGCAGTTAAAACATAGCCGGGCGGTAAGTGGAGTATGAGAGCCTTTAAGAGATATGATCACGGCGCCAATGCCATTACCCAAAGCGTTTGAGGCTCCATCAAAGTGCATAGACCATCGGGATCCTTCCTCAGGTCCTTCATCCGGTCCAGATACTTCACAATCAGTCACTACCGTGATATTCTCGTCTGGAAATTCAAAGTTCATGGATTGGTAGTCATCCACTACCTGATGTGCCAAATGGTCTGCCAATACACTTCCCTTGATTGCTTTTTGAGTCGTGTACTGGATGTCATATTCGGTCAAGATCATCTGCCATCTTGCTATTCTTCCGGACAAGGCAGGCTTTTCGAAGATATACTTGATTGGATCCATATTTGAAATCAACAGAGTAGTGTGAGTCAACATATACTGTCTCAGCCGGCGAGCAGCCCATACCAAAGCGCAGCAAGTTTTCTCGAGCAATGAGTATCGGGTCTCACAGTCGGTAAACTTTTTGCTAAGGTAATAAATAGCATGCTCTTTTCGGCCCGACTCGTCATGTTGCCCCAGCACACATCCCATTGAGCTGTCAAGTACTGTCAAGTATAAGATTAGAGGTCTCCCTTCAACTGGTGGCATAAGAATGGGTGGTTCTTGGAGATACTCTTTGATTCTTTCGAAAGCGGCCTGACATTCATCGTTCCAACGTACTACTTGATCTTTCTTCAGTAGCTTGAAGATTGGTTCACAGGTAGCAGTTAGATGTGAGATGAATCGGGAAATGTAGTTCAGTCGTCCTAGAAAGCCTCTAACTTCTTTCTCTGTCTTGGGAATTGGCATCTCTTGTATGGCTTTCACTTTGGCAGGGTCCACTTGAATACCTTTGTCGCTTACAACGAAACCTAGTAGTTTTCCAGATCTCACCCCGAAGGTGCACTTGTTCGGGTTTAATCTCAGCTTGTACAACTTCAACCGGTCAAACAGCTTCTGTAGATGGTCAAGATGTTCCTCCTTAGTTTGGGACCTTGCAATCATATCGTCGACATATACTTCGATCTCATGATGGATCATATCATGAAACAGAGCAACCATGGCACACTGATATGTTGCACCAGCATTTTTCAACCCAAACGGCATGACCTTGTAGCAAAAGGTGCCCCACTGAGTAACAAAAGTGGTCTTCTCCATGTCTTCAGGAGCCATCTTGATCTGATTATAACCGGAGAACCCGTCCATGAAGGAGAATACCTTATGCTAAGCGGTGTTGTCAACCAGAACGTCGATGTGACGCAGAGGGAAGTCATCCTTAGGGCTCGTCCTGTTCAAATCCCTGTAATCAACACACATTCGGACCTTACCATCTTTCTTCGGCACTGGAACCACGTTGGCAACCCACTGAGGGTAAGAAGTCACTGCTAGAAAACTGGCGTTTAATTGTTTCATAACCTCAGCTTTGATTTTCTCGGACATCTCTGGGCGCATACGGCGAACCTTCTATTTTACCGGAGGACAGTCTTCCTTGGTAGGCAGGTGATGAACCATAATGTCGGTATCCAACCCAGGCATATCTTCATAAGACCAGGCAAAGATTTCCACATAGTCATGCAGCATCTGAATCAACCGTTGTTTCACACTAGACTCCAGATTGGCACCAATCTTGACTTCCTTTTTATCTGTCTCAGTACCCATATTTACCGTTTCCACTAGCTCTTCATGTGGTTGAATGGCCCTCTCTTCCTGGAGTAGCAGTCTTGCAAGCTCACTAGGCACTTCTCAATCATCTTCACCTTCATCTTCGGCTAAGTTGATCGGATTTTCGAAGTCATAACTGGCAGTAGTAGAGTCGTTACCAGTGAGATCCAGAGTGGATTGGGACCTGTATATGTGAGTGTGTGTAAATATAGCTGTTTTGCAATATATATAATAAAGAAAGACAAGGAGGGCAAGATTTGAAATGCAAAAAACGTCCAATGCTTTTATTAATGATATATGAAAATGACACACAAAAGCCCTCACAAATGGAGCCACGGTGCCCCGGGTAAGACACTGGGCCATAAAGTTTCATAATATTGTTTGTTACAAATTCAAAACAAAGGAGTTCATTACTGAGTGACAAAAGTAATAGGTATGAAGTCTTTCGCAGTCCAGTTGTTCGGTCCACCATTGGTCGTAGGGTAGATCCAGCTGTCGAATTCAGATTCCTCCACGTCATCTTCAATGGCATTTACTCCCGAGTTGCTGATGAACACAGGAGGTCTTCCAATCCTTGCCTTACGAACAGCCCTTTGAGCTTCCTTCTCAACAACAGCCCGGGCATCCTTTAAGGAAGCCATCTTTAAAGGAGAATCTTCAATCACAGTTTCAGCTGATGCCAGTGTCTGAGGGACTTCTTCAAAGTGCTGGAATGGGGTCTCAATGAATTCCCCATCCATCTCTAAGTACCGGAATGAGTTGAGGTGGCTGACCATGTACTCTTCCTCCCCTTGAACTGTCACAATCTTCCCTCTGACCGGGTATTTCAGCTTCTGATGTAGTGTGGAGGTCACAGCTCCAACCTTATGGATCCAAGGACGACCCAACAGACAAGAATAGGACGGTCGGATGTCCATCACATAGAATGTAGAATCAAAGACCTAAGAACCAACTCTGATTGGAATATCAACCTCGCCGTGCACCATTCTTTTAGATCCGTCAAAGGCCCGGACAACGATGTTACTAGGCTTTAGCTCTAAACCCTCGCAATCCAACCTGTCTAAAGCTTTCTTGGGTAATACGTTCAACGAGGAACCAGTGTCAACCAGCACATGGGCAAGAGTAGTGCCCCTGCATTCAATGGAGACATGTAGGGCATCGTTATGGTTCTTCCCTTTAGCAGTCAGATCGGCGTCAGAGAAACCCAAACCATTATCAGCAGTTAAGTTGGCCACACAAACGGTAAACTGATCAGCTGACGTCTCTTGTGGCACGTGGGCCGTCTTCAGGAAGGTAATCAGGGCCTTGGCATGGGCCTCTGAACACAACAACAGTGATAGCATAGAAATTTTAGATGGGGTGTGCCCCAGCTGCTCAACTACATTGAAATCACTCTTCTTGATAATCTTAGGAATCTCTTCCATTTCCTGCTTGGAAGCTTCAACAGTGGTTGTCTTTGGTGCCTCCGTCTGGGCAGGCATATCAGTAGCGATCCCTTTTCCCCGAGCATCATATGACTCGGCAGCAGGGGTAGACATAGGAACTTGATCAGGAAGGGAAGTAGGCACACTTGCAGGTGTGATGACAATAGGTCTCTGGATAGCTGGTGGCGCAATATCTGGTGAGAAAAGTCTACCACTGCGAGTGACTTTAGCAGGCCCGATGATGTTGCTGACGCCGGTACTAGTATCAAACTCTTGCTTAACTCCAAGCACGTAAACATTTGCCCCATAGTGCCAAGGGACAGCTTTGTCGGATGTATAGGGGATGAGCCCCGGAACAGTGATGATTATAGGTGTAATCTTTTGAGCAGGCATGATTTTGACAGGCTTCTTTGAGGGAGCCTTAGGAGAATTATTGAAAATAGTAACAATGGACACTTCTTCAGTAGGGGTAGCAGGAACAGCAATCTTCTCGAACAAGATCTCTTTATTATCCATCAGGTTTTGGATACCTGACTTCAACAAAGGACAACCAGCAGGTGAAACAGAACATAGATGGCAACCTTTACTACATCCCGGAAATAAACCGGCTAGCAACAGGTTCCTCTTGACGGTCAATAGCGGAGTAACAATATCATCCACAGAGGCTACATACAGGTCTTCCTCTACAGCATTCACTCCATGCTTGGGCATGGGAGCAGTCACAACATTGGGCCTTTCGGGCGCCTCGAACTCTATCTCTTTAGCATCAATAAGGTCCTGAACCTTATTCTTCAGATCCCAACAATCATTCGTAGTATGCCCCGGGCTGTCAGAGTGATAAGCGCAGCGGGCGTTAAGATTGTACTTCGGGGACGTTGTGTTTACAACCTTCGGAGCTTCTTTTATAGTTACCAGATTGGTTGTCAGTAGTTGCGGCAATATCTGGGACAAGGTCATGCTGAGACGAGTGAATTGCCTTCTAGGTCTCTCACCCCTTTGCTGATTATGATGCTGAGGAGCAGCAGCAGGTTTTGAAATTACCACCGTGTTGACAGCTTGGCGGCGTTCCGGTTTATTCTGTCTCCTTGAACCATAGACAGCACTGGATTCCTTCTTGAAGGGCTTCTTTTTAGTGCTCGAGGAGGCACCTTTCTGTATCTTCCCATACTTGATACCAGCTTCTATTCTCTCACCAGTCAAGATCAGGTCTGTAAACCCGGCTGAAGAGTTCCCAATCAAATGGTTGAAGAATGGACCAGACAGGGTCCCCAAGAACATATCAACAAGCTCACGGTCAGTCAAAGGTGGCTGCACCCTTCCAGCCAGGTCTCTCCACTTTTGGGCGTACTCCTTAAATCCTTCACCCGTCCCTAGTGACATACCCTGGAGTTGGGTACGCGTAGGAGCAAGGTCGGAATTATACTGATACTGCTTATAGAACGCAGTAGCCAAATCCTCCCAGTTACGAATACTGGCTTCATCCAGCTGATAGAACCATTCGAGTTGAGTCCCTGAAAGACTATCCTAGAAGAAATGGATCCACAAACTCTTGTCAGCTGTATAAGGTTGGATCTTCCTTACATACGATCGGAGGTGCAGCTTAGGACAGGAAGCTCCGTCGTAATTTGCAAAAGCAGGTGCCTTGAACTTATGGGGAATCACCACCCCAGAGGATAAGCCTAGGTCTCCAAAGTCCAACCCGGGAACATGTTGAATCTCCATAGCACTTAAGCGGTCCTCCAACTGTTTGTACCTGTCCTCAGCAGGAGGGTATTGTTCATCATTATAATCTGTCTCGTTGCCGGAGACCACGGGACTAGGAACCCTTCTCTCTTGGGGACTGTCTTTGCCTACAGATGAGGTAGTCAGCTCAGCCTCATTTTGTAGTCCATTCCCAAATCTGCGTCCAGTGTTAAACAAGACGGTCCTCTTCTTCTTCTTCTTCAGAATCAGAGTCTTCAACTCCTGTTGACCCTGGGCTAGGCTCATAACCAACTCTTGGAACTGGGCATTCTGGGCCTGGAGGGCCTTGATAGCTTATTCAGTAGTAGGTTCATAAGACATGATGATTGCTGAAATAAACAGCGAAGAAGATAAGTGACCTGTAAAAAGTGTACCTGTTGTGCATATGATGCATGGTATGCTATTTATGCAATGCATTCAAGGGTTCGAAAATTCAAATTCGTTGTAAACAAAAAAGGAACACACGTCATATTAAGAAGTAATCTGTTTAGTACATCAGTGTCTCATGGGCGAAATATTACAAAATACTTAATGCCAAAAGACCCTGTGCATCCTCTTTGGAGCGATGTAAGTGTTGAGGGTCTTTTCCTCGTGAAGTAGGCGGGTGAGCTCCAAGACCTTCTTCTCACTGGCATGTAAACTGGCTTCAAGAGAATTCCTCTCTTCCTTGAGTTGGATCCAGCTCTTTTGCATTTCTTCCCATGATGTTGGCATGTCAGGATGTTGAATGGTGTACGGAACCTCTCCCTCCATAACAGGCTCTTTGATCACGGGGAGAATGTGAGGATATGGCATCATAAGCTTATGGGAGCGGGCTCATACCCACTTGAGGTAAGGCTCAAGGGGGATGGAATTCTTGTGCCCCAGTGTCTTACTATATACCTTGTTAGGCATCCTCCAAGCTCTGATGAACCTTTGGCGAAGTCCTTGTGCATCGTTGTCGAAGTCAAAAACTATGTCAGGAATCAACATGTCATGAGGGCCATCCCTCCGAGCATATCCAAATTGTATCAAAGCCAGACAGGGGTTGTAGGTGATGCCTCCTCTAATTCCAAGTAAAGGAACATTAGGAAATTCTCCGCAACGGTCAATGATAGTGACATTTTCTCTGGACCGAGAACACTAATGTATATCAGAATACGTAAGAGTCATCAATCGTTGTGACTACCTTAAACCCCGCTCATTCTTCAAAACTGATTGTGGAAGGTGCGAAATAAACCACCTTGCCCTGAGAGGAGTGCAGCACATGAGAACACCTCTTTTTCTCATTGTTCGAGTGTAAAATGAGTGGAGGATGTCCCCAAGCAATGTAGGTATGGGATTCCTGGACATGAAAATCTTGACAGCATTTATATCTATAAGTTGATCCGGATTTGGGAACAACACCAACCCATAGACAAGGAGTGCCACAATCTCTTCAAAGGCTTGTAGATCAAGAGAATTCCAACATTCTTGTGCCTTCTCAAACAGGAACTTTGCCAAGAATCCTTTGATACCACTTCTGATTTCCCAATGCCCCTTGATGTCAGATGGTTGCAGACGTAATGCTTGAGCAACCTCTTCAAGTTTTGGTTCCTTTTCCGTACCGTTGTAAGGTAGTTGACTAAGAATAGGAATTTTCAGAAGTTGAGAAAATTCTTCCAAAGTAGGCACCAATTGATAATCCGGGAATGTAAAACAGTGGTGCAAGGGGTCAAAGAACTGGAAGAGAACTTTTATCATATCTTCTTCAATGTTGGTGTTGACCAAGCTGAGGAGTCTACCATGCCTTTCACTGAAGGGAGAGCTCTCAAGAATCCTGGATGTAAGCTCCTTGAGTTGAGGAGGGATCCTTACAAGGTTGACCTGAATTGTTTTCCTGCGGAGAGACTCCATGTCCTACAAAACAAGAACAAAGATGAAGATCCGAACCCTTGAAATGGTTAGTAGATGCACATGATGCTTTATGATGTTATGATGTTATGATAAAGGCACACCAAAAGTATTCACAAAAGGCAAACATGGTAAAGGCACACAAGTCACACCAGACAGCCCTTAGAGTTTAGGCCAGCATGAAGTTTAGGTACTACCCTCTTGAAGTTGGTTGGCCCAACACCTGTCTTATGAATAGTAACCGGGTTCTAAGGAGCTCAATATCATTGGATTGTTTTCTATGTTCATTGTTTTGATTTAGCCACTTAACTGGCGACCAAAATATTCCAAGAAAACAACCCTCAATGAGTGTAGTATCGAGTATCTACCAACTTCGGACTGCACCAAAGTCGGTCATCTCACTACTCCTAAAGAGGCCAGGATGGTCAAGTAAGGTTCTAAGGTCAGTTGATGCTTCACGACACCACGTGACGGCCCCGTACTCTCCTTGACTTGACTCAAGGGTTACCGGTACTCACCAAACTGCCACATCAACGTAGCAACTGCTTCAACCATGTCGGTATACCCCGCACAGTTCCCTCACAGTTTGTTTCTACTTCTAAAGGGTATCCCCCAGATCCGGGTTAGGATCTATAAAACTCCGATACAAGCCCACAATATTAAAGCATTCAAGGCATACAATTGAAAACATGGTGATCTAATCCTAAGGTACACCTCACTTATTAAATTTCCCCAGCAGAGTCGCCAGTTCTGTGATCGGTGGAAATAGAAATGACTGTTTTGAAATGCTAGTTCACGAAATGTCGCGGTAAGCAAGAGTCGCCACCGTCTTTTATTTTCTCCAACAAGGAAAGGACAAAAGCACAGCAAAATTCCTTTTCGAGATGTTTCTCGATTTGGGAGGTAGATTATAGAAAGGTGTTAGCACCCTTTCTATCCGTGGTTATCCACGGGCTCTTAGGTACTTGCTCACTATGTTTTCAAAAATGTTTTGCTTTTCTTATGTTTTGTGGGTTTTGAAAAAGTTTGTTTGAAAACTTCGTTTTAACTCTTGTATCAGTCCTCAAGAGTGTATGAAGTGTTTGTTTGAAAACTTTTGTTTGAAGAGTGTAAGTGCGAAAAGTTGTTTTTGTTTTGAAAGAGCAAGTACCTAAGAACCTCTACCTACTCAAAAGAGAATTAAACTGTGCAAATGTCCTTTAGACAGTACTATCCCACTATTGAAAGGTAGGTAGCACCATCATTGGAGTTTGTAGGGTCAATTCGATTATAGGGACATGTGGTCACCAAAGCAATAGTAGGACGCCTTAGCGGTAACCCTAATGTCTTAGATCCTTTTTATCCGAGGCAACCGTTTCGAGGCAACTTGGATCTTTAGACATGAGGGCGACCTCTAAAACACCCTATACTCAATGACCACGTCGAGGCAACCAAGTGAGGCGTACCCTAGGAGTGGCATGTGCGAGTGTGTCAGGATTCAGTTAAATTATCTTTGCACATGTTATGGTGAGCTACGGGTTGATTTTATTTTCAGAATAAGTCTTGTCATGCATAGTTAACATACATCTAACAGTTAATAGTTTGCGGAAAGTAAATTGCAGAAAGTAAAGCTACGCTATTACAAGGCGTCGGGTATTTACATCGCCAAAAGCAACCCTTGTAAAGTAAATGCGAGAAAATTAAAGAAAGCGATAAAAAGGTCTTAATTAAAGCTATTACATCCTCAGAGCAAATACATAAATATGATCAAAAATAATAATCAAAAAGAATATGCGCGAATAAAAATTGAATCGGAGAAGTCCTTAGGGTTTTGACCCCTTTTTTAGAGAGAAAGAAGTTTTTGGTTATTTTGAATTAAATTAATATTAAACCTAAAACTAATTAAAAGAAATATTTTTAAAGTTTTTTATGTTTTTTAATGAAAATAAAATAAAAAGGATGATTAAAATTGTCAAAACCCTAATTCTATGTTAATTTTATTTATTGTGAAAAAAGTCAAAATTAACCCTAATTAAACTAAATTAATTTGTTAGTATTTATTTACAAAAAGAAAGTGAAATTAATTTTAATTAAGAAAAAATATTATTTTTCGTTTCTCTGAATTTATTATGAAAATAATTAAATGGGTTAATTAAATAATAATTATTATTATTAATTAGAATAAAGAAAAAGAATTAAAAGAAGAATAAACCAAGGGGGGGTGCTGGCCCATTTATGGAGGTTTCTTTGGAAATTTCTGGCCCATTTGTACACAAGCCCTTTTGACTTTCTGGCTTCTCCATGGTGCGTGTTGACTGGGAGTACCATGATCAGCATCTTATGGCCATTGGATTTGTGCATGTAGACATTTGGCGCTTGGAAAGATGAAGTACATGGTAGACCTCCTTTGGAATTCTGCACATGTTAGGAAAAATAATATAAGTGTTTTGGGGGGACCTGGGATTCGAACCCAGGTCCCAAAGCTCATATGCTAGCGCGTCTACCACTCCAACTGCACGATTCATTCGTAATTATAATGACTAGAAATTAATATATTAGGCAATCAATCAATATGCTGTAAAAAGAAAAACACGCGCGTCTTTTTTTAACTGGCCAATGAGACATCCATACCTCATCATCTTCTTCGTTCATTCTGCAAAACAAACATTAGATAGAGGGGGTTTTTAACCCCCACTAAATAGTGTGACGAAAAATAGCGAATAGAGCTACAGGCTACATAAATATTTCGCGATGGTTGCTTTGGATTCGTCTGGTCTCAACGATTTTAACCATATGCCTTACAAGTCCTAATTTTTCTGGGTTTAGAAAGCCCCAATTCCAGAGTTCAAGAACCCTAGAAATCGTCCATGGAAACTCTTGATTCTGTGCATTATAATTCAATTAACTTATACCATTAGCTTCATATGGGTTCAAGCAATGCAAAACAAACAATAAATCATGTTAAATGCGCATGAAATAGCCAATATGATTCTGAACATAAGAAGCAAACCGTGGTTCTGTAATTAGTGATTCTTTGAGCTATGAAGCTGGAAATTGATTGCCAATCGTTCTGGGAACCTCCTGCAGTGTATTAGAGTCAACAAAAGTCCTTGAATTGGCTTGGAATATAGAAAACAGTTTTGCAATTTTCTTGGAATTTTTCAATATTGCTATGGCTTTGTCTGCAGCTTTCTCACGTGTGCGTGATCAGGGTTTGCTTGTGTATTTATAGAGGAATGGAATTAGGTCACAATCTTGAGCAAAAATCCATGGAATGGTGATTTGAATATTTGATTGAAAATCGTATATTTTTGAATCTTCATGATTGGAAAAAGTTGCCAAATTTGGAGATATTGCATCTTTGACTTGGTGCACGAAATTGCCAGTCTTTTTAGGTCATACTTGCTTCACAAAAAGATTGAAAAATCAAATCTTTGTATTTTCCTACAATTTAAATTAATTAAATGAATTAATATTGATTAAAAATCCAATTAATTAATAAAAATAAGAAAATAAATTCAATTAAGCTTGATGGGTCGTGCATAGGCCATGGATGAAGTTTCAAGAAGAGATTTGAGGCCCATTAGCAAAAACAAGGTGTTTTGAGCAAAGTTGACTTTTTCAAATTCACAAAAATTTCCCAACTTCTCCAATGCATATCTTGCTCAATTTTGATCCTATGAACATGTTCTTGGACATTTTGGAAAGGTCTTGAAGTCCTCTAACCAATACCTTTGGTCCCATGTCATTTGGATTTACCAATCTCAAGTTATGGCCTTTGACTTAAAGTGCACTTTTGTTGACTTTTGAATTTGACCTATAATGTAGAAATTGATCACTTTTTATGAGAGCATTTATTGGACTTGGAGTCTGAAGATGGATTATAGGAAATGTCATCCCCTTCAAAATGAGCATTGGATGGGATTTTTCTGATAAACCATGAAAAAGTTATGCCCTGGTCAAGATACAGTTGACTTTTCTACTATCCAAAAATAGTAACTTTTTGCATCTTGATGATTTTTGAGCCATTCTTGTGGATTCATGATCAAGACTTGATCAAATGATGATTGTGTACTCAAAATAAGATGTTGACCAAAAATTCTGACTTTTGATTGCAAAATGACCATTTTACCCCTACAGTTGACTGTAGGTCAAATGGAGCTTTTGACTGTGCAAATTGGCACTGTGAGTCTTGATACTTGGCATGTAGGTGATAGAGGATTTATATAGGCCTATGAGACTTGATTGGACCATTGAAAACCTCAAATTCCTTGAAAGAACCAAAACCCTAATTTCAGCTGTCTTAGGAGATGGTTTGACTGTGCAACCTCTTGAGCAATCTTGAACAATTTGAGAATTATTCTTGTCAAATCTTGAAGAATATGGGAGGGAAAATTTTGGGGTACAACAGTTGCCCCTGTTCAATCTTCTTAAACCTGAGGATGTAGATTGGCTTGCGTGCCTTTCGTGATCCGAAGGTGGAAGATGATTGAACACTAAAGTGCCCAGAAATTTGCACTCGCATAGTGGAGTATCAGCAATGTGATGTCGGGAATGGGCTTACAGATGCCATTTGGAGAGATAATGGATAGGAGGATGGGCTTATATATGCCATCTGGAGATGTGACCGAATCTTGTCGGGGATGGGCTTATAGATGCCATCTGGAGATTGTTTGTTGAGTCGTAACTTGGTAGGTTGAAAGAAGGAACTTGTGTAGGGTTGCCTGATGATGAGTCCGTGTAAGACTGCATCTTGGAAGAGAAGGAACCGATGTAGGGTTGCTTCATGATGGACAAGTAGATAGTTGTCCTGTCTGGTTTTAGGTATTAATCTACAATCCGTCGTCCACAGATATTTCCTGGCTAGTTACAGGTGTTGATCTGGAACTTAAGAAGGTTGGCCGATGAGATAGTTTTCCTGTCTGGTTTCAGGTATTAATCTCTGACTTGAGAAAGAAAGATGGTTTTCTGGCCTGTTACATGTGTTGATCTTCAATATCTTCATGTAGATACTTTCCTGTCTGGTTTCAGGTATAGATCTACAATCAGTTCATATAGGTGGTTTTCCTGTCTGGTTTCAGGTGTTAACCTATAATCAGTCGTCCACAGATATTTCCTGGCTAGTTACAGGTGTTGATCTGGAACTTTAAGAGAGGTGGGTCAAGGAGATAGTTGTCATGGCTGGTTACAGGTATTAATCTCTGACTTGAGAAAGAAAGATGGTTTCCTGGCCTGTTACAGGTGTTGATCTTCAATCTCTTCATGTAGATACTTACCTGTCTGGTTTCAGGTATAGATCTACAATCAGTTCATATAGGTGGTTTTCCTGTCTGGTTTCAGGTGTTAACCTATAATCCGTCATCCACAGATATTTCCTGGCTAGTTATAGGTGTTGATTTGTAACTTTAAGAGAGGTGGGTCAAGGAGATAGTTGTCCTGGCTGGTTATAGGTATTAATCTCTGACTTGAGAAAGAAAGATTGTCTTCCTGGGTTGCTACAGGTATTGATCTTCAGTCTCTTTAACGTAGATAACTTTCCTGGCTAGTTACAGGTATAGATCTACAATCAGTTCATATAGGTGGTTTTTCCTGTCTGGTTTCAGGTGTTAACCTATAATCGGCCGTCCACAGATATTTCCTGGCTAGTTACAGATGTTGATCTGGAACTTGAAATGTTGGTCGAGATAGCTTTCCTGGCCGGTTTCAGGTATTAATCTCTGTCTTGAGAAAGAAAGATGGTTCCCTGTCTGGTTTCAGGTATTGATCTTCAATCTCTTCATGTAGATACTTTCGTGGCTAGTTACAGGTGTTGATCTACAATCAATCGTTCACAGATATTTCCTGGCTAGATACAGGTATTAATCCGGAACTTAAAAGAGGTTGGTGGAGGAGATGGCTTTCCTGGCTGGTTTCAGGTATTAATCTCTGACCGGAGAAAGAAAGATGGTTTCCTGGCCTGTTACAGGTGTTGATCTTCAATCTCTTCATGTAGATACTTTCCTGTCTGGTTTCAGGTATAGATCTACAATCAGGCGTCCACAGATATTTCCTGGCTATTTACAGGTGTTGATCTGGAACTACAAAAGTTGATGGTAATCATCTTTTGATTGACTTTTTCCTGAAAAAGCAAAACATTAGTTGTATGCAATGTCATGATGTATGAATTGCATGATGTCATTTAATTCTCAAAAATAAATGAGATTGTGTCATATGTGCTTTATCATGTATGTAATGTTTATGAATGTATTTTCGTCTGGGAAAATAAATCCTTGACGAGTGTCGGGAGTTTGTTAAATCCTGGGCTGATGTTGAAGAGTAGAGTTCTTCGTTTCCGCTGGGGATGATGAACGAAGATTATTGCACAAATAAGCCTGTAGGAGAAGATGACTCCGTTGGGGGAATAAACCTGGCTAAGAGATTACTCTGCGGGGAGTTACTCTGTGGGAAGAGATGCTTTGCTGAGATTTTAACGATAACTCCGCTGGGGATTCCGTTGATAAGCTCTGTTGGGGATTTTGATGAACTCCGCTGGGGGATAGAAAGAACTTCAGTGGGGGCGATCTTTCCTTTGCAACTTGCCGAGGGTAACCCAGTTAGACTCTGGTGGGGGATAACCTCCTGAATATGGCTGGGGGAGAGATTTTTGTACTCTGCAGGGGACAAGCTTCCAGAATCTACTGGGTAAGATGATTCGACTCTCCTGGGGAAACCCTTTGGACTGCAATGGGGAAATGGCTCCACTGGGGTGTACTGTATTCCGTCGGGGAACAATCTTATATTTCTGTCGAGGAATATTAAGACTGTCGGGGATGCTTACTGAGGAATATCTGTATATTCTGCTAGGGAATATTAAGATCTTCTGGGGATACCCAACTTTTCCGGGACTGATGGTAGACCAACTCTGCTCGGGGGAGAGTATTGCTGACTTGTTGGGGATACTGTGCCCTTTTTTTTAGGGATAATGGGAGGCCAACTCTGCTTGGGGAGAGTATTGTTGAATCTTGCCTTACCCTGCGGGGAGTGAGGGTATCTTGGTCATATTCTTCAGCTGAACCTACCTTGGTACCTCGGTGGACAGAGCAACTAGACCTTTTGGACGATTCTTATTACCCCTGTTTCTGATATCACCTGTAATTAGTCCTTTGTTTCTCATGCAAATATTTGTGATCAGCAATTAATGTCAAATGCATATATCAAAAATGAACATTGGACGTTCTTTGCAAAACAAAACAGATAAAGGAAAAACAATTGGCAATTTGTCTGAAAAATGTAACTTGTATTGATTTTGAAGTTTGCCTATAAATAGGCGCTTTGTGTACAAGATGCTGACGTCCTAGTAAGAGAACGCCGCCGAACAAAATAGAGTTTATACAATTTGTGAAAGGAAAACAAAACAGCTATGTGAAAGATCCCACTGGGTTCCAACTCTGCTATCGCCTTTATGTCTTCAAGCATCTCATCACTTTGCTGCTTAGTTAAAGAGGAATCTGATTGATTGGTGTCGTCCGAGCCTGATAGTTGATACCGAAGTCTGGATGCAAGGTGATCCAATGAGACATATTATTACGCTTATCCCTAACTTTTGCCTGGACCGCCCTTTCGGGTTTTCAGTCCACCGGGATACCCATTTTTGCCCAAGCCGCCTTTTCAGGTTTTCGACTTGCCAGGTGTACAAATTTTTTCCTTTCATCCCTTATTTTTACCCGAACCCTTTTGGTTCGCCGGGAAGCCCTTATTTTTGCCTAGGCCAGTCGACCTAGCGGGTCTTTTAATCATGCGTAGTATCTTTTTACTATGTTTGCATTGGCGGGGTGAGGACGGTCGTCACCATCCATGGTAGTTAGAATCATTGCTCCTCCTAAGAAGATGTTCTTAACCACAAATGGCCCTTCGTACGTAAGGGTCCATTTTCCCCGGGGATCACCTTGAGGTAGGATGATGCGCTTGATTACCAGGTCCCCAACTTGATACTCTTGTCGTCTTACTTTCTTGTTAAATGCCTTGATCATCCGTTTTTGGTACGTCTGACCATGACAAATAGCAGTGAGTCTCTTTTCGTCGATTAGGTTTAATTGATCAAGCCAGGTCTGGATCCAGTTGTCTTCGCTCAAACCTGCATCCTTTATTATCCGGAGAGAGGGTATTTGAACTTCGATGGGCAAGACTGCCTCCATGCCATAGACCAAGGAAAAGGGTGTTGCCCTTGTTAACGTCCGTGCTGAGGTACGGTACCCATGAAGAGAAAATGGTAGCTTCTCGTGCCAATCTTTGTAGGTCACTGTCATCTTCTGCACAATCTTCTTAATGTTCTTATTGGCTGCTTCTACAGCCCCATTCATCTTCGGCCGGTAAGGAGAAGAGTTGTGGTGCTGTATCTTGAATTGCTCGCAGAGCTCAGTGATCATCTTGTTGTTAAGATTGGTACCATTATCCGTAATGATCCTCTCTGGTACACTGTATCGACAGATCAGGTTATGCCGAATGAATCGTGCCACTACGTTCTTGGTTATGGTAGCATAGGAAGCTGCTTCAACCCACTTCGTGAAATAATCAATCGCTACCAGGATGAAGCGATGCTCGTTAGATGCTGTAGGTCTGATTTCACCGATCATATCAATGCCCCACGTTGCAAAAGGCCAAGGCGCTGTCAAGACGTTCAAAGGAACTGGAGGAATGTGCACCTTATCAGCATAGATCTGGCATTTGTGACACGTCTGAGAATGTTGGTAACAGTCGGCTTCCATTGTGGACCAGTAATATCCTGCCCGAAGGATTTTCTTTGCCATGGTATGTCCACTGGAATGCGTTCCGAAGGTACCTTCATGCAACTCTGCCATGATCCTTTCTGCTTCAGTCTTATCCACACAACGCAGTAAGGTTGAATCATGGTTTCATTTGTACAGAAAATCATTGCTGAGGACGAACTTGGCCGTGAACCTTCTCAGAAACTTCTTGTCATTGACAGATGCGCCCTCGGGGTATTCTTGAGCTTCGAGGTACCTCTTTACTTCATGATACCAAGGTTTTTCTGTTACCTCCTCCGTCTCAAGATCACAGCAATGTGCTGGTTCATCCAATTTCCAAATAATGATCCGGGGAGCCTCGTTGTCCCATTTGACTTTGAACATAGAAGACATCGTAGCTAGCGCGTCCGCCAACTGATTCTCTTCTCTTGGGAAATGTTCGAAGGTTATCTCCTCGAAATGGGGAATCAATGTCAACACATACTCCTTGTAAGGAATAAGATTTGGATGTTTCGTATCCCACTCTCCTTTGATCTGACTGATCACGAGAGAAGAATCTTCGAAGACACTCAGAAACTTGATCCTTAGGTCAATTACAGCTCGCAAACCCATGATGCATGCTTCATACTCCGCCATGTTATTGGTGCAGTTAAAACATAGCCGGGCGGTAAGTGGAGTATGAGAGCCTTTAGGAGATATGATCACGGCGCCAATGCCATTACCCAAAGCGTTTGAGGCTCCATCAAAGTGCATAGACCATCGGGATCCTTCCTCAGTTCCTTCATCCGGTCCAGGTACTTCACAATCAATCACTACCATGATATTCTCGTCTGGAAATTCAAAGTTCATGGATTGGTAGTCATCCACTGCCTGATGTGCCAAATGGTCTGCCAATACACTTCCCTTGATTGCTTTTTGAGTCGTGTACTGGATGTCATATTCGGTCAAGATCATCTGCCATCTTGCTATTCTTCCGGACAAGGCAGGCTTTTCGAAGATATACTTGATTGGATCCATCTTTGAAATCAACAGAGTATTGTGAGTCAACATATACTGTCTCAGCCGGCGAGCAGCCCATACCAAAGCGCAGCAAGTTTTCTCGAGCAATGAGTATCGGGTCTCACAGTCGGTAAACTTTTTGCTAAGGTAATAAATAGCGTGCTCTTTTCGGCCCGACTCGTCATGTTGCCCCAGCACACATCCCATTGAGCTATCAAGTACTGTCAAGTATAAGATTAGAGGTCTCCCTTCAACTGGTGGCATAAGAATGGGTGGTTCTTGGAGATACTCTTTGATTCTTTCGAAAGCGGCCTGACATTCATCGTTCCAACGTACTACTTGATCTTTCTTCAGTAGCTTGAAGATTGGTTCACAGGTAGCAGTTAGATGTGAGATGAATCGGGCAATGTAGTTCAGCCGTCCTAGAAAGCCTCTGACTTCTTTCTCTCTCTTGGGAACTGGCATCTCTTGTATGGCTTTCACTTTGGCAGGGTCCACTTGAATACCTTTGTCGCTTACAACGAAACCTAGTAGTTTTCCAGATCTCACCCCGAAGGTGCACTTGTTCGGGTTTAATCTCAGCTTGTACAACTTCAACCGGTCAAACAGCTTCTGTAGATGGTCAAGATGTTCCTCCTCAGTTTGGGACCTTGCAATCATATCGTCGACATATACTTCGATCTCATGATAGATCATATCATGAAACAGAGCAACCATGGCACGCTGATATGTTGCACCAGCATTTTTCAACCCAAACGGAATGACCTTGTAGCAAAAGGTGCCCCACTGAGTAACAAAAGTGGTCTTCTCCATGTCTTCAGAAGCCATCTTGATCTGATTATAATCGGAGAACCCGTCCATGAAGGATAATACCTTATGCTGAGCGGTGTTGTCAACCAGAACGTCGATGTGAGGCAGAGGGAAGTCATCCTTAGGGCTCGCCCTGTTCAAATCCCTGTAATCAACACACATTCGGACCTTACCATCTTTCTTCGGCACTGGAACCACGTTGGCAACCCACTGAGGGTAAGAAGTCACTGCTAGAAAACCGGCGTTGAATTGTTTCATAACCTCAGCTTTGATTTTCTCGGACATCTCTGGGCGCATACGGCGAACCTTCTGTTTTACCGGAGGACAGTCTTCCTTGGTAGGCAGGTGATGAACCATAATGTCGGTATCCAACCCAGGCATATCTTCATAAGACCAGGCAAAGATTTCCACGTAGTCATGCAGCGTCTGAATTAACCATTGTTTCACACTAGACTCCAGATTGGCACCAATCTTGACTTCCTTTCTATCTGTCTCAGTACCCATATTTACCATTTCCACTAGCTCTTCATGTGGCTGAATGGCCCTCTCTTCCTGGAGTAGCAGTCTTGCAAGCTCACTAGGCACTTCGCAATCATCTTCACCTTCGTCTTCGGCTAAGTTGATCGGATTTTCGAAGTCATAACTAGCAGTAGCAGAGTCGTTACCAGTGAGATCCAGAGTGGATTGGGACCTGTATATGTGAGTGTATGTAAATATAGTTGTTTTGAAATATATATAATAAAGAAAGACAAGGAGCGCAAGATTTGAAATGCAAAAAACGTCCAATGCTTTTATTAATGACATATGAAAATGACACACAAAAGCCCTCATAAATGGAGCCACGGTGCCCCAGGTAAGACACCGGGCCATAAAGTTTCATAATATTGTTTGTTACAAATTCAAAACAAAGGAGTTCATTACTGAGTGACAAAAGTAATAGGTATGAAGTCTTTCGCAGTCCAGTTGTTCGGTCCATCATTGGTCGTAGGGTAGATCCAGCTGTCGAATTCAGATTCCTCCACGTCATCTTCAATGGCATTTACTCCCGAGTTGCTGATGAACACAGAAGGTCTTCCAATCCTTGCCTTACGAACAGCCCTTTGAGCTTCCTTCTCAACAACAACCCGGGCATCCTTTAAGAAAGCCATCTTCAAAGGAGAATCTTCAATCACAGTTTCAGCTGATGCCAGTGTCTGAGGGACTTCTTCAAAGTTCTGGAATGGGGTCTCAATGAATTCCCCATCCATCTCTAAGTACCAGAATGAGTTGAGGTGGTTGACCATGTACTCTTCCTCCCCCTAAACTGTCACAATCTTCCCTCTGACCGGATATTTCAGCTTCTGATGTAGTGTGGAGGTCACAGCTCCAGCCTTATGGATCCAAGGACGACCCAGCAGACAAGAATAGGACGGTCGGATGTCCATCACATAGAATGTAGAATCAAAGACAGTAAGAGAAATACATAGTTTCTTAGGACACGCTGGTTTCTACCGACGATTCATAAAATATTTCTCGCAAATATCAAAACCTCTAACCACCCTCCTTATGAAAGACGTTGAATTTGATTTTGATGACAAATGCCTAAAAGCATTTAACCAATTAAAAACAGCTCTTGTATCCGCACCAATCATGCAACCACCTGATTGGAGACTTCCATTTGAAATCATGTGCGACGCAAGTGATTACGCCGTAGGTGCAGTCCTGGGACAACGAAGAGATAAGAAGCTTCATGCGATATACTATTCTAGTAGAACCTTGGACCCTGCACAGATGAATTACGCAACAACGGAAAAAGAACTTTTAGCCGTAGTCTTTGCACTAGACAAATTTCGCTCCTACCTAGTAGGCGCAAAAATAATCATCTATACAGACCACGCAGCTATTAGATATCTCTTAACCAAGCAAGACTCAAAGCTGAGACTTTTGAGATGGATTATGCTTCTACAAGAGTTTGATTTAGAAATTAAAGACAAAAAAGGTACCGAGAACGTAGTAGCCGACCATTTATCCCGAATGGAACATCTGACACCAGAAGAAGTACCTATTAACGATGACTTCCCGTATGAATGTATGTTAGCTCAAATGGACCTAGGAGATGCCAGCAAAGAACCACCTGAATCGAATCCAAATCAACTGCTTTTAGGACTTGACACACAAGCTATTAGCCGCGATTCACAAGAAAGCCAAGACGGAATAAATAATGATATAAACGAAACCGTGGTCTCTGTCCGAACTAACCAAACCATACCATGGTATGCGGACATAGCAAATTACTTGGCTGCCAAAATCCTACCCCCTGATATGACTTATCAACAGAAGAAAAAATTCTTTCACGATTTGAAACATTACTTTTGGGATGAACCTTTACTATTCAAGAGAAGTGCCGACAATATTTTCCGAAGAAGCGTCCTGGAAAACGAAATTGAAATCATTATTTCTCATTGTCATGATGCCCCTTACGGTGGACATGCAAACACATCAAAGACATGTGCCAAAATTTTGCAGTCTGGATTCTACTGGCCAAATTTGTGGAAAGATGTGCACATAGCCATCCTAAACTGCGACCGATGCCAATGCACCGGAAACATATCCAGACGCGATGAGATGCCTCAGACTGGCATTCTACAAGTCGGAGTCTTTGATGTATGGGGAATAGACTTCATGGGACCATTCCCATCCTCATTCGGCAACAAATATATACTCGTGGCTGTAGATTACGTTTCAAAATGGATTGAAGCAATAGCTTCTCCAACAAACGATACTAGAGTCGTGATTAAACTCTTCAAAACCATTATATTCCCAAGGTTTGGTGTACCCAAACAAGTTATAAGCGACGGTGGCCCCCACTTCATATCAAGAATCTTCGATAAACTCCTAATCAAATATGGGGTGAAACACCACGTAGCAACACCATACCACCCCCAGACAAGCGGACAGGTGGAAGTCTCAAATCGAGAAATAAAACAAATATTGGAAAAAACGGTTACCACGTCAAGAAAGGATTGGTCGGCTAAGTTACCTGACGCATTATGGGCCTACAGGACGGCGTTCAAGATGCCAATAGGTACAACACCCTTTAAACTCATCTATGGAAAATCATGCCACCTGCCAGTGGAAATTGAACACAAAGCTTACTGGGCTATTAAAACTTTAAACCTAAGCTACACTACGGCAGGAGAGAAAAGGATCCTCGACATAAATGAATTAGAAGAACTAAGATTAGACGCATATGAAAATGCGAGGATCTACAAAGAAAGGACGAAAAAATGGCATGACAAACGAATCTCAAGGAAGGAATTCAACGAAGGAGATGTAGTTCTCCTATTCAACTCTCGTCTAAAACTTTTTCCTGGGAAACTCCGTTCACGATGGTCTGGACCATTCGAAGTGACCAAAGTTTTCCCCAGTGGTGCCATAGAGATTAAAGGAAAATCCATGAACCCGTTCTTAGTAAATGGCCAACGTCTAAAACATTATTACAACATTGAAAATAAGGATTACACCGCGAGCTTAACGCTATTAGAGCTACCACCAGAATTAGGAAACTAATTCACGTCTAAAAACATTGTCAAGCTAACGACATTAAACAAGTGTTGCGTGGGAGGCAACCCACAAGTTTTTATTATTTACTTTCTTTCAAATCTCTTTATATTTTATTTTTATTTCTGCATTTTGATTTTTACTTTCCGATTTTTTCCTTTTTCTTTCTTTCTCCCGCTACATATTTTACTTATTTGCATTTTTCTTTTACAAATTTTAGTACCGACTCACAGGAACCTACAAGCTAAAACTCATGGATGCTATCATTTTCGCCACAGAGGCCCAACAGAGGCGATATGAGATTCTGGCTCAGCGCCAGATGAGTATGACTATGTATGCGCATGATCCCACGTTGACAGCTTTAGGAATTAGGGAGAGTGTATACTTCTTGTTCAACCAGATAGGATGGGAAGGGTTCCTAGCCCATAAACACCCTACACACCAACGCCTCACCTTAGAGTTCTTAAGCTCACTCATCTATAAACCCACACAAGGCCTAGGGCATAGTAGGGGACAGATGTCCTTTAGATTTTTTGGTTTCACCCACCAGTTTACAGTTCGTAGCCTAGCTGAGCTACTAGGATTCCCTAGTTCTTTAGATGCCTACATGGAAACCCAGGCGGATGACTACCTTAAATTTGAACTTAACCACTTTTGGAGGGACATAGCGGGGCAATATCCTGAGGACCCTGACCACCTTGATGCTACTGAGATCCATAACCCTGCGATTAGGTATTTCCATCACATATTAGCTTTCACCTTTTTTGGAAAACCTACAAATAGACTCTCAGTTTCTAGGGATGAGTTATTCATCATTTATTGTGCTTTTCAGTCCAGACCGGTCATTAGTGCATCATTTATGATCTCCAATATGTCAGCTATAGCTCAGTGTACCCATGGCCCCATCTGTGTCGGCAGGCTAGTCACTATGATAGCTGAGGCCTTATCCCTACGGTCATCTCTGTCACGCCTCACACCATATGCCAGATACTATACCATGGACATCCCCTTTTGTTTTAACATATCTTTGATTGGTAACCTCAGCCCACCTCACTTTCAGCTGCTTATCCGAAATGACCCTGTCTATTACTTCAAATTACCTAGCCCTGAGAACACAAGTGTCTATACTAAGAAAAATTGGCTATATAACCTTGAAAAGACAGACGAACACAACCCTGAGAGGGAGGAGAGCGACCCGTCCACACCCACCGGTTACCATGATTATACACCATCGGAATACCCTACACTACCCCTTGTTACCACAGCTGTTGACGTCCCTATGGTTGATCATGCACATGCGATCACAACACTGCAGACAGATGTTACCACACTCCAAGGCGAGCTCGCCACTGTTAAAGATAATGTCAGCACACTTCGGCGTGACTTCTTTCATTTCATGGATGTCGTCATGGAGCAATTTGATCACATTTATCAACATCTGCACGCTACTGCACCACCTCCAGGAGGCCCTAATGCTTGATAGTTTTTTGTTTTTGTTCCGCCCCAGTGAGGACATTGTTTGTTCTCAGTATGGGGGGGGGGGGGGGGGGGTTTCATTATTATTTTTAAAACTCATTATGGTTTTACACTCATATTTTCGAATAATTTATCACTTTTCGGTTCTAAAATTTCGATTATTTATTTATCTATTCATTTCATATCCATCTTTTTATTTCAAAGTATTTATTTATTTTCATTTACAGTATTTATTTATTTTTATTTCATACTATGCAATTTCTGTTATTATTCTTATTTGTTATTTATTTATTTATTTACCATATCATTCTTCCAATTCTACTATGTGCTACTATACCCCTTGCAAAAATACTTCTCAAAGTTAATGAATTAATTAATTTAATGGGACTATGCTACACAACACGCGGTCAAAGAGGTCAAAGAAAGACATGCACGCATCACTTCACCCTGACGGACGTCAGGATGCATGTGACGACCGTCAGGAATTGTCTCTTTGACTCTGACGAGCGTCAGAGAGCGCGTGACGAGCGGAAGGCTTGTCTCCCACGCTTTCACTTCCCGTGACAGTTGAACAACATTGATGCACGAAATTTTGTTTTAAAACCCCCACCACCCCATTTACTCCATTCATCCATAACTTCCATAACCTCTCATATTCAAATTTCTCCCATAAACCTCATTAAATTTCTTACTCAATAAAATCATCTATATAAACCTCTCTTCCATCCTTAATTTCATCACTACCACCCACTTTCCATCTCTTTACCAGAAATACATTTTGTCTATCAAGTTCAAAAATCATGGCCGCCCAAAGGAATCCATCAAATCAACACGAACCCGACATGCGACATGTCGTGCTCCGACAAGGAGAAGTAGGTGAACTTCAAAAGGAAAGGTACATAAAATTCCATCGCCGAGGGCTAACATCCACGCGGTTCGTCGACAACAATTGCTTGCAAGAATTGGAGTTGCAAACCCACACTACGAAAAAAACAATTTTTGGCAGCGCATCTACGAAAGCGCTTTTAAGAGAAAGCGCTTTCGTAGCCTTAAAAAAAATTCGCTTAAAAAAAGCGCTTTTATAGGGTTTCCTACGAAAGCGCTTTTCAGAAAGCGCTTTCATAGGTATTTGAAATATCTAACCTACGAAAGCGCTTTTGAAAAGCGCTCTGAAAGGGGGACCTACGAAAGCGCTTTCTAAAGCGCTCTTATATGGGGGACATACGAAAGCGCTTTTTACCTCAGAAACGCTCTCATATATGGGTCTTAGAAAGCGCTTTTAAAAGCGCTTTCGTAGCCTATATCCCTAAATACGAAATTTGCCCTCACTTGTTCATTTCTTCGTCTTCTTCATTTCTTCTTCCTTGCCGCCGTCGTTACCGTTCGTTTCTCTCATTCCTGCCGTCGTTCCTGTTCCTGTTCATGTTCGTCCCATTGTTGCGTTTCCAACTGCTTTCATGAACCACCACCGCACCTCCGTCCAGATCTGATCTACGCCCAAGCTCCACCTTCAGCCCTCACCGACAACCTCATCGGAAACCGAATCCAGTCGTCCCCCGCATCTTTCACCATCGTCACTATGTTAGTTGTTGTTTTTATTTATCTTAATTTCATGTTTCTTATGTAGCATATGTATGTTGTGAGAAGCTTGAAAAAGAGTGAATAAAATTATGAATAACTGCCTAAAGAAGAAGCAGTATAGAGAAAAAGAAGAAAGTAGTCCTGGTATTTTATTCTCTATTTTAATTATAAGTTGTTTTTTTATTTAGAACCAAGTTAAGCCCTTTCGGAAGTTAAGCCCTTAATAGAACCAAGTTCCTTAGGAAGTGTTTGGTTTAGATTGTTCCATGACACATTAAGATAGTTAAGTATGTGAATTTGTGAAACCTGAATTGGAATAGGACCTGATAATTGATTCTGACTCAAATCTAAATAGGTAAGTGAAGAACATTCACCTATCTCAACAGGAATTTTTCCTGAAAAGTTGTTGAAACTCATATCCAACCTTAGAATTTTCTTAGATATAACTTCTCATATGCACTTGATTGACATATTGCTATATCTCACAACCACAAACCCCATATGTCACCTTTATTACACAACAACTGGGCTAATTCCTCACCATTCCAACAAGCACACGCTATAATATAGCTATAAGAATGCTCATATACTTTAAACTGTGTCTTACTCGAGGTTTGTTCTTCCCTAGAAACTTTACTGTGCAATTGATTCATTTTCAAATGTTGATGGTAAGGATGTATGGAACTTTAACAAGGTAATAAAGTGATTCTTCTTTACTCATATTAATTAGAAAGCTCTGCTATATCAGAACACTTAGAAAGCTCTGCTATGGTTTTCTCATGCAATATGGTTTGTGATAGTGATAGAGTGAGAAAGTAGAACAAAACGTAATTTGTCTAGGACTGTTACTCGGGCGGATTAGGATACCCGCAGTCCACTCTTTGCTATCTGGGCCCGTCCATCTAAAACCAGTTCAGCACGATTATTACACCCGTTCAACCCAATGACCCCTTTGAATCCACCCAACTCTATTTTTCTCAATTATTTACAGTTTGGATTGGGTCGCAGGTCCTTCTCCAGCCTTACTAATAGCAGCTTATGTTGACAATGCAATGTTGATAATAGTAAAATATTGGTTTTTCCAGCTAGTCTAGTATCTAATAATTTTGGGTTTTGATTTTCTTTTATTAATAGTATTAAACAACTACCTATGAGAGAATACAATCTAATCTAGTATTTGAAATGTTTGGTACCTGAAAGAAAAACATATTAAAATGTAAAATATGATATTTTGAGCATATCTACTAAAGTACTATTTTCTGCCTTTGATAGACCCTGACATACCTCTCATATCAACTTTATATATAAAAGTAATTTGTTATGATTATAAGAAATCTATAATTTAGGTGGTTTTAGCTTTGTTGGTAAATGTTTTTGTTTTTGTTTGCCTTATCTTTTAGTTCTCTTGGTTGTAAAAGAGTGAGCACATCTTGTGTCTCTTTTTAATTACAAGATATCGTAAAAAAAAACTATGGTGACAAAGTCACATTTCCGTATAATAATATATTTTAAAATATCATATTTTGCTAATTTAATTATATTTTACTTGTTGTGCTACAGTATGTTTAATATTGGTTACTCTGGATTATTTGTAGTTGATGACACTCCAAAGATGTTATGTGGCCTGTCTTGATTCCATATACCGATTTTTAAATGCACCCGTGTCATTCATTATATATTCTTGCATGTTTACCCAATTTGGCTAATTTGTATTATTGTCATAGCTTTCCCAAACATTGAAAATATATATGTGACATTTATTGTGAACCTTTATGTTAAAATAGTATATATCTTTCGACAATCGATCCGAAATATTGAATAACATTCTATGAATTTGCAGCGTTTCCCGGCCTAGTTCGACGTACGACGCTCATTCTCCGCGTTTCTTAGAGTTCGAAACATCTGAGAGGTAACTTTCTTCCTCAAATTACTGGTATATATTGTGATGAATTTGTCTTAAATTGTCTTTCGTATGTTGCATTTTCTTGATACGGATTCATTCCGTGTATACTTTGTGTTTTGACAGAAACGCAGTATACTACTGTTTTGTGCACTAATTAGTTGATATGGATAAGACATGGATGTATTCCAATCGATTGTCGAAAGACTACGAGAATGGTGTTTCCGAGTTTGTTAAGTTTGCTGTTGCGCACGCCAAAGACCCCAGTCGTATGACATGTCCCTGTTTGTATTGCTGTTATGGGAACCGGGTTGACGCAGTTCAATTGGCATCGCATTTAATTCGGTATGGAATTGATAGGAGTTATACA
Organism: Vicia faba; assembly: GCA_948472305.1. NCBI lineage: Eukaryota > Viridiplantae > Streptophyta > Magnoliopsida > Fabales > Fabaceae > Vicia > Vicia faba. Next base: position 592,790,136 of record OX451736.1, read on the forward strand.
TGTTGGAATATGCATGGTGAGAAAAGTAACGGGAATGTTGAATCGGGGTATGCAAGGACCTATGTTTCAAATGATGATTGCACAGATACATACGATTATGATCGAGTCGAAGAAATTGCAGAAGCGCTTGAAGAAGATCTTAACGATTATCCCAAAATGTTCGAGAGGTTGGTAAGCGATGCAGAGAAACCGTTGTATAATGGTTGTACAAAATTCACAAGATTGTCTGCGGTGTTAAAGTTGTACAACTTAAAAGCCGACAATGGATGGTCGGATAAAAGTTTCAGAGTTATTAGCCCTTATGAAAGATATGCTACCAGAGGATAATGTTCTTCCCAATCGAACATATGAGGCCAAAAAGATGTTGTACTCCATTGGCATGAGCTATGATAAGATACATGCGTGTCTAAAAGATTGCGTTTTGTTTCGAAACGAGTATGCATCATTAAATGAGTGTCCTAAATGCGGTGCCCCTCGATATAAGAAAAAGTTGTCTCCGACAAAAGTCTTATGGTATTTTCCTATAATCCCGAGATTTAGACGGGTGTATCGTAGTGAAACCGATTCAAGACACTTGACTTGGCATTCAGATGAAAGAATTATTGATGGAAAATTTCGACATCCGGCAGATTCTCCACAGTGGATGAAAATTGATAATGATTATCCTGAATTTGGAAAAGAAGCAAGAAACCTTCGCTTGGCATTGTCTACTGATGGAATGAACCCACACGGTATTCAAAGTATCTCGCATAGCACATGGCCTGTAATTCTTATGATTTATAACCTACCTCCATGGCTATGTATGAAGCGTAAGTACATGATGCTGTCTATGTTAATTTCTGGGCCTAAACAACCAGGAAATGACATAGACGTATACTTGGAACCATTAATCGAAGATTTGAAGATTTTGTGGGAGAACGGTGTGGAGGTTTATGATGGTTATAGGAAAGAAAGTTTCAACTTGAGGGCGATGTTGTTTGGAACAATTAACGATTTTCCAGCATACGGCAATCTATCCGGGTATAGCATTAAAGGTGAAAAAGTGTGTCCTGTTTGTGAAGACGGAACCGATACCATGCAATTGAAACTTTGTCAGAAGAATGTCTTTCTCGGTCATCGTAGATTCTTAACTTCTAAACATCAGTATCGTGGATGGAGAAAAGTGTTCAACGGAGATACCAAACAACGTAGAGCTCCGCCTGGTTTGACAAGTGATCAAATTTTTGAAAAGGTGAAAGATGTGAATATTCAGTTTGGCAAGCCTTTTGCACATAAAGTTGTCACAGGTGGGTGGAAGAAGAGGTCGATTTTTTTTTAATTGCCATATTGGAAATCTTTGTACGTAAGACATTTTCTTGATGTGATGCATATTGAAAAAAAATGTATTTGACAGTGTTATTGGTACGTTACTCAATATAAAAGGGAAGTCTAAGGATGGCCTTAAATCAAGGGAGGACATGGTAGACATGGGAATAAGAACTGAACTGGGACCCGTGAAGAAAGGAAGACGGGCATACCTACCACCTGATGTTTACACTCTATCTAGAAAGGAGAAAAAAATATTGTGTAAGTTTCTGAGTGAAGTTAAAGTTCCAGAAGGCTACTCATCAGATATTAGAAGACTTGTGTCTATGAAAGACCTCAAGTTAAAGAGTTTAAAGACGCATGATTGCCATGTTATAATGGAACATTTTCTACCGATAGGTATACGTTTTATTCTGCCAGAAAAGGTAAGAAGCGCAATAACTAAATTGTGTTTTTTCTTCAAGTCAATTTGCAGTAAGGTGATCGATCCTGAGATCTTGCCAACATTGCAAAAAGAAATAGTTGTTACTTTGTGTGAGCTTGAAATGTATTTTCCTCCCTCGTTTTTTGACATAATGGTTCATCTTGTCGTTCATCTTGTGAAAGAGACACAATTGTGCGGACCAGCTTATATGAGATGGATGTACCCTGCTGAACGTTACATGAAAATATTAAAAGGGTATGTGAAAAATCGGAGTCGACCAGAGGGTTGTATTGCCGAAAGATACATTGTTGAAGAAGCGGTTGAGTTTTGTACTGAATATTTGTCAAATGTTCAGTCAATTGGACTCCCCAAATCTCATGTTGTTGAAAAAAAAGAAGGTAAGAAGCTAATTGGAAATAAAGTTGTGACAGTATCAAGGGTCGAACGGGATCAGGTGCATTTGTATGTTCTGCACAATGAGATTGAGGTTGAGTCGTATGTCGAAATACACAAGGGTGTTCTTCGAGGTTTAAATTCGAATAGAAATGAGAATTGGATTGTACGAGAGCACAATCGAAGTTTCATACCATGGTTTAAGGAACATATTTATTCAAAGTATCGTTCAGATCCCGCCTCAGTGACAGAAAGGTTGAGATGTTTAGCATATGGTCCAAGTTTGGTTGCGTTTTCTTATAGCGCATACGCAATTAATGGATACACATTTTATACCAAAGAACAAGATGATAAAAGTACTGTGCAAAATAGTGGTGTCACCTTGGTAGCTGAAGCAATGCACATATCTAGTGTGAAGGACTTAAACCCGAAATTTGCAAATCTGTCATATTTTGGGGTTATCGAGCGCATTTGGGTCTTTGATTACGAGAAATTTCAGATTCCTATATTCGGTTGAAAGTGGGTTGAAAATAATAATGGTATACGGATGGATAAGTCAGGATTTTTGCAAGTGGGTCTTAACAGGGCGGGGTACAAAGATGAGCCTTTCATTCTAGCCTCTCAAGTTAAACAAGTGTTCTATGTCACTGATCCGACAAGTACGAAATGGTCTATAGTGCTTTTCTCTAACAAAGTAATTGATGAAAAGATTGGAGACCAAGGCGATACTGGTGTTGACATTGAATCTTTTACCAGAAATGATCAAAATGAGAATGAATCATGCATTAGAAATGATCATAATGAGGGTATTTGGATCAATCCAACCGTCCGCGTTGTTAAGAGACGAGTAGAACATATTCCTACCAAGAAAAGAAAGAGATGTTAGTGAAAAAGGTAATAGTATATATAATTATAGACAATGTCATTCAATAAAATGTATATATATGTCATTTCATTTTTTTCATTATAGTATAATATATATAGCCTATATCATTTCATTTTTTTCATTATAGTATAATATATATAGCCTATATCATCCAGTAAAATTTAAATATACGTCATTTCATTTTTTTGCTTTATGGAATTTTATACATGTCATTTAATTTAATCTAATTTTTCTTTATTACAGGTCAAATGGCTAGTAACCAAGATAATTCAGAAAATGTTCCACAAGGAGATGTTCCACAAGATAATGTTCCACAAGACACTTCAGATAAGGACATCACACGAGGCATAACTATCATGCGGGGAATCATCCGTGATAGAGATAGAGGTATTAAGTATAATGTAGATTGGAATAATGATGACCAACTAATTGGACCTAATTCTGCAAAGCTGACAAGCTACATCGGTACGCTTGTTCGTATGCACATTCCGATCACCACTCCTAGCTGGAAAAAAGGAGAGTTGGATGCTAAAGAAAGAATTTGGACCGAGATAAAGGTATCATATATGGTTGTTGTTATTTGCTTTATTTTGATGAAAATATTGTTTTTAAATTACATATACTAACACCCTCTATGCGTATGTTTTTTTGTAGAGGTCTTTTAACATTGAAGATGCCCGCAAAAAGTATATAATGGGCTTGGCCGGAAAAAGACATAGAGGGTGGAGAAATTTTTTGACAAATAAGTTTCTTAAAGACGATGAAGGAAATTTTGTTGAAGAGGATCCTGAACGACCAAAAAAATATGAGTGCTTCATTACACCCGAAGAATGGGTTGCTTTCGTGGGCCAAAGAAGAGACGAGAATTTCAAGAAAGTGAGTGCTGTAAATCGGGATAGAGCGTCAAAACCCGCATATCCATATAAAAAAGGTCGTTTGGGATATGCACGCTTACAGGAAAAAATTGTAAGTAAATCTCAATTCTACGATCTTATTAATTATCTCAATGTGTATTATTAATTTGTAACAATGTGTATTGATGATTTTATTATTTGTAACAATGCGTAGTTGGAGGAGACGCAGAGTGACGAAACATCACTACCTGCACATGTGCTGTGGAAGGAAGCTCGTGTTGGCAGAGATCAAGTTGTTAACCCCGATCTGCAACATATTTATGATGAGTGTGTAAGTATAGCATTATGTCTTTAATTAATATATAATTAACGTTGTGTCTTTAATTATCGATAATTAAATGAATTACAGGAGACTATATCGCAATCGGTATCCACGGGTGATGACTCGAATATCAGGAGCGTACTCAGTCGAGCACTATGTGTTGCTGAGTATCCGGGACGAGTGAGGGGTAAAGGCCATGGTGTGACTCCTACCTCTCTGTATAACAATCCAAGAAAAAGAAATCCTAACAATGCAGAAGTGATGCAAACATTGCAGGATTTACAAGCACAAGTCCGTGAACTGCAGAGGGACAAAGAGAGATATATGGCAGAAAGGAGCAGTTCACAGTTGAAAGAAACTAGTGACAAGGCTAGTATCAACCGTCAACAAAATTTTCCCGAGGTAATTAAGATGATAATCCATTATATTTAGAGAAAGTATAATTATAACGGTTATTATTGTCAACATTAAAGGAAGTCTAATGGTTATTATTGGTTTAGGGCATTTCATGTTGTCAGCTGTATCTAGCGTCTCCGACTAATCGGGTAGTTGGCAAGGGAAAAGTGCACAACACCTCGGGAGATTTAATTCACCATAGACCGCTCCCGGATGGCCACATGAAGGTATCGGTTGATGTTGTTTTAGATATGAATGCATTGCTACCGGTACCTGACATTGTTGCGGAGACCACATTGCTGCGAGATGCAGTAGGATCTTTTGTGGCATGGCCATCAGACCTCATCTGCATAGATGATCAGGTATGTTGAAAACCATTATGAATCTTTAAGTATTCAACTGACAGTTCTGACCTGAATTTTATACATGGTAATTTTAGACTCCTACAAAACCCGCATCTAAGGATAAAGGGATTTTGCAGCGCGGCGAGTCTATTGCATCGCAAAGACAGGTACTTTTAAAGTGTTTCATTTATGATCGGAATAAAAAACTGCATAACTTTGTATCTTACATAATTCTATATGATTTTTAAGGTACCTTCTCAAGATCAGTCACAGCAGGTGAGCCAGAAAGTTAGTAGGGTTCCACCTAAGAAGAAGGTTCCTGTCCGTAAATTTGTGCCTAGGTATCGACAGTGTCTGGAGACACTAGTTGGCACATCAGATTTGATGAATGATGGAATTCGTCAAATCGATGTGGATGAAATTGTCTTTGGTTTTCCATGTACCGAAACAATTGGATTAGAGGACATGGAACAAATCTTTCATCATCGAGAGTTAGGCATCAGTGTGATGCACTCGTACATCCGGTAACCCGATCAATATATTATTTAATTGGTTGAACATTTTTTTAAACATTTAATTGAAATAGTCTAATATTAATTATGTTTTTATTTAAGGATGTTATTTGACAAATTGATGCGCGGGAATCAATTGTCAAATAGATTCCGTTTCGTGTCTTCCTCCCGTGTCAGCGGAGCAACAATTTCTAGGGAACCTGATTCAGTAAGAGAACACTTGGTCGAAAGATTCAGGACAACTGCCAGTACAGAGAGCTTGTATCTTTTGCCTTATAATACAGGGTTAGATTTTCATTCTAAGCTCCTTTTAATATTTGTATTTTTTACATTAAAATTCGCTTCTAAATTGTTGCTTTAATTTATAGATGTCACTGGTTGTTGCTTGCAATCAATCCCATAAAAGAAGTGGTCTATTACCTGAATTCGGTTGACGGTGATTGGACAAATTATCCGGAAATGAAGCTAGTGATTGATACGTAAGTGACATTATTCTAAATATTCGTTTGTGTTTATATATTTAATTATTTCAATGTCATTGTTCTAAATAAATATTTTAATTTTGTCATCAGTTCAATACAAGTATTCCGATGTCAAAGGGGAGCACGAGTACCACGGTCTAAATCAAACAACATTAATTGGATCAAAGTACAGGTATATAAATTTCAACAATTTTGCTTATAATATTTATGCTACTTGATAAATCAATAAATGTGTATAATCTTATTTGTTTTTCTATGTAGTGCCCTCAACAACAAAACGGCATAGATTGTGGATACTTCGTTTTGATGTTTATCAAAGAAATCATTCAAATGAATGAAATCGAGATTCCAATCACGGTATGGATTTATACTTTGTTTTATTACTTATCGGATTTTGCATATAATTTATTACATTAAACTAAATCATGCATATATTTTGTTTTGTAATGTAGTATTTTGATCAATACAATTGTCCATATTACTCGCCACGTCAATTGGAAGAACTCAAAGAGGAGTTGTGCCAATATTTTATTGAGATAAGAATCTTATAATAAGGTACGAATACATTGTTGTGTGAAAATTGGTTAATTATGAATATATTGTTTTGTGTATACAACACTGGCCGTGTTATTATGTTCATATTGCAGGATCAGGACCTTGGATATATATGTAGATTAAGATTGATTTACTTAGTGTTATATAGCTGATTTCTTAGGGTGTATTTTGTTACGTTTAAAAACATGTTAATATTGAATTACCATGGTGTATATATATTTTGGATATGAATTGATTATAATGGTATTTGTATATATATATAATATTTGGTATTTGAATTACATTTGGTATTTGGATTAAAACTAATATATATTGGTATTTCTAGATTAGATTGTAAAATACCGGTTTAAGAATTACAGGTTTGCTGCAAAAAAATGGAGGTTTAGAAATTTTTTAAATTTTAGATTTTTCAGTAGAAAACCTATGAAAGTGCTTTTAAGAAAAAAGCGCTCTCGTAGGCCTACCTATGAAAGCGCTTTTTGATTAAAAGCGCTTTCATAGGTAGGCCTACGAGAGCGCTTTTTTCTGAACAAAAAGCGCTCTTATAGGCCTACTTTATAAGCATTCTGAATACACCTATGAAAGCGCTTTTTCAGAAAAAAGCGCTCTCGTAGGCCTACCTATGAAAGTGCTTTTTACCAAAAAGCGCTTTCATAGGTAGGCCTACGAGAGCGCTTTTTTTTGAACAAAAAGCGCTGCTAAAACCTTTAGCAGCGCCACCTACGAGAGCGCTTTTAAAGCCCAAAAAAAGCGCTTTCGTAGGTTATTTTTGGCATAGTGCCATATGCAAGGCTTGCTGGATAAATCTGGCCTGAGCTTCATTAGCACGATGAACACACCAACTTACGAAGCTCTCACGTTGGAATTCTTGAGTTCCTACGCCTATCACACTCGTGATGATGCCGACGCACACCTAATGGGAGCCGCTCAATTCCGGATGTTCAACCGAGAGTACACACTCAACCATGAAAATTTGAGCGACATATTTCATTTTCCCCGTGGGAATAATGTGCAATATCGCATTCCCCCAGAATTGGATTGGAATGGAAGTGCATACGCACTATGGGAGAGAATAACTGGAGAACCAAATGTCAATCCCGAAGCACGGTACACCTCTCACATCCATAACCCGAACATTCTCTTCTTACACCGTGTTATGGCAAACACAATATTTGGAAGGGCAAACAATAAAAAGGTCAACACTAAAGAATTGTATGCTCTTCACTGTACCTTTTCACAAAACCTCCGCCTTAATCCCGTTACTTTAATGATGGCCCACATTCAAAACCTCGTTACAAGAGACGGGACTACACCATTTTGTATCGGAGGCATCGTCACCACCATCGCAGTTCACCTGAACTGGGGGGAAAGGATTCAACGCCTACCTCCGCTGCCAGCAGTTTATATGGATATTGATAATTGTAGAGCTGGCCGCCTGATCAAAGTACGAGAAGCTGGAGGGTACTATCTAATGGTTAAGAATGCAAAAGCTCGTAGCGTGATCATGCCAAATCACAATCGTACTTACTTGGGTAATCCAGATAACTGGCTTTACAACCTGAACGCCCCAGAACCCGGAGAAAACGTGCAAGGAAATCAAGGTGAGGCCAACAATGCTGCTGCTGACGAAATCAAAGAAGAATTAGAGCAGCAAGAGCCCCAACCACAACAAGCCAACAATCCCGCCACCATCGATGCAATCTATGCGGCAATAATGCAGCAAAACCAGTTGTCCACTCAACGCCACCAGAGCATCGAGACGCGCCAAATCGAGATGATGACTCTCATGCAACAAATGCAGAGAGACCAAAAAGACTACACTCGCAGGCATGATCAAAGTATGCTGGAATTCACCACAGGAATGACGGAAGATATGCGAGCCTTAACACTTCGTGTTGACGACTTGCATAACATCATATCCCAGAGAGATGGAGGCGAATCTTCCAGACACGGTGGGCAAGCACGTCGAAGAGCAAGGACACGTGGCCGATACCAAAGACAAGAGGAGGAAGAATGATTATCCAATTTACATTTCCCCTTTCCCTCTTCTATCAATACATTGAGGATAATGTATGATTCAAGTATGGGGGAGGAAGTATTCCCCTTTTCCTAGTAATTTTTATTTTTATTTGTAATTCCCCTTCCGTTATCTTTATTCCAATAAAAAAAATTTATCAAGTTATCTATTAAAGCAATTTGTGGTCTTCTAGACTCCCCTTTCTTTTTTAGCCCTATAAAAAAAATCGACTCACTCGACAAGTACATAGACTGCAAAATCTCTAATCGTCAGGAATTGGGGCAAGATTAAGCGAAATTTCTACCGTCTAGACACTCTACAACCCCAGAGTATGATAGATCAGTTCAAGTACCTGTTATTCCAACACCCTGAGTTTAGTCTTTATAGTAACCCTGAGTAGTTTATATTAGCAGTCAGCACCGTCTTAAAACACATACTACGCAGGAAGTCGATGAATATAAGTGGATGATATAATATTTCAGCAAAATGTTGCAAGGAAACACACCAATTAAATTGGACGATCCTTACCCAATCGCCTAATCCAAAGGATGTAAACCTTAGAAAGTAACATGAAAATTCATTTGATGGATGGTTCAGGAGCATCTGGCATTGAACTCGGTAGGGCAGATTATGGTTTGATCCCCCGCATCTAACCATTGAATTAAAAAAGGTTGCCACATTATTGTTCCAGAAACCTCTAAAGTTTAAAAGGATCATAACCACTAACCGACTGTTCTGCTATGTGCATGTAAAGATAAAGGGCTTAATGTGATTGCGCTAGAATGAAAAGGGAAAAACAAGACAAATACTCGAGGTAGGCTATGGTAGGACCTGTAACTAGTCTACGTAAAATGGGAATGTCTAGTGTCATTGACGTAGTAATGAAGCATGAATCGAGCCATCAATTTTCTGACAAAAACACAACGCAGCTATATATGAGTTGATCCGAGTCATAACCATGCATCTGACCATGTTTAGAAAAACATCGCACTTAGCATTTGCTTGAGGACAAGCAAAGTTTAAGTATGGGGGAGTTTGATGACACACAAATATGTGATATTTCTGGCTTGATATACACCAAATATTTCTCATGCTTTAGTTTAAATTAAATTATTTTATAGGTATTATGCAGGTATTTTTCTATTTTTGCAGATATGCATTAAGCTGAACACTTTGGAAGAAATGAAGAAAAAAGAGGTGCAAAACTAGCAAAAAGGCCTAAGGAGAAGAAATGAGCTCAAGCCCATCATACATGTGAGCACGTGGCCCACCATGAAGAAGACCTTGACGACCGTCAAGGAGGCGTGCCGAACGTCACGCGCCAAGGAAGACCAAGTGACTATCGTCACTTGAATGTGACGAACGTCACAAGCCACCAACCCACTTTCTTCTCATCCAACGGACAGAAACGCATTCAAATGTTAATCCAGCGACTACCTATATTTTCTCACCCACTCAGTCAAAGCACCAAGGAACGTGACAGATTAATGGCCCTATTATTTCTCAAAGGAAGAAATAAATTGTTCCTACATTTTCGAGAACAACTATAACGCAAGACTTATAAATAGAGCCTTAGACCACAGTAGAAAGGGTTCTGCTTTTTGTGCAAGAAACTTTGGAGATTTTATATTTATTTTGAGCGAATATTCTTTTCAGCATTATTTTATTTCCCAGTTATTTTCTATATTCCTTTCCAATCATTATTTTCTTTGTACGGTTAAATATATTCTCCGATCGAAGCAAAGCCTACAATTTGTGCAGGAGTGCTTCTGTCTTCAGAGTTATTACCAGGTTTATGTTTACAAATTTTTATTTCTTTTTAATCGATATAATTATGTTTATTTTTGTTTGTCTCTTAAATTATTCTGTGATTTGGTTTAATATTATGTTAGGCTAGAATCCCTATACCGGTATGTGAAGTCACTCAACCAAGGGAACGAGTAACTTAGTTGGGATTATTTTTACTACGAAACTTTCTTTTCTGGCCTAAGTTACTATTTTTAATCATTAAATTGTTTTGTTATGGAAGTAAAAAACAGATAGAGGTTAGGGTCAACAAAGCGGAAGTTTGATATCTTTTAACTGGACAGTAGTAATTAGGCATTGGCTTAAAATACAGCGGAAGCACTTTAAAGTTAATTAAGATTTTATTTAGTTTTCAAAAAGTGTTTTTAACTCCTGCGGGATGGTGGAAGCGTACGTTAGGACTTAACTGCATAGCCTAGATCAACAAAATGACAGTGTGAGACGAGGGTTTTTAAACTAAATAAGTTTTACTGAAAGTTGTTTTGAAAATATAAAGACGCCCAACAGGTCGCTAGTTCCCGAGGTACGACTATTGCATACTGGTAATTACGCTAATTGATTATTAAAAATCCAATTTAATTTAGTATTTAGTTTTCCCTACAACCCAATCAAATATTCATTAGTTTTAGATTTGCGAAGTAACAATAGAAGACGGTAGATCGATTCATCAGTCTTTGTGGTTCGATATCTTTTAAAACTACACGATAAGACTGTGCACTTGCAGTCTGAATCATTGGATACATAAGTATAATCCCGATCAATGATTCCTAAATAGAGAGATAAAAGTTTGAACTTTACCTGTTTCAGTTAAGCTCGAGTATGGAAATGTAGGGGTTTTCAATGAGGCCTGAGATGCTTGTGAGCTTGCTTAAAGTTCCTTTGACCTTCCCCAATGCTTGGCTAGCTTTGAACTTGCTTGAATCTCTCTATAGAACTCAACCTGCAAAGTCAGAATTTGAAAATGGTGAAGTGAGTAAATGGAGTTACAGTCATTTGGGAATGGTTAGGATAGTTTGGGTGGGTTGTATGGAGTGTATTGGAACTGATTGCAAGCAAAACACACGAGTAGTTTTTGTTTTGGAAATCAAAATGCAGAAGCTGCCCTGTTTTGCAAGATTTTGGTGTTTTGGTGTACAAGGGTGTTTGAGGACTGGCTAGCTCGTGTTTCTGACCTTTGGCAATATGCAAAACTTGTTTGAAATGGTTACAACACTTGGTTATATCAGATATAAGAGTTGTTGACCTTTTGCAAGGTTTCTTGGTTTTGAAGCAAAAGTGTGAATTGACAAAGGCCAGGCCTGTACAGGTGTGATCGGTGGATCTGGAACTGACTGTTTAACGCTGGTTCGCGAAATGTCGCGGAAGCAAGAGTCGCCACCGTCTTTTATTTTCTCCAAATGGAAAGGACAAAAGCACAGAAAAATTCCTTAAAGAGATTGCTCTCGGTTCGGGAGGTAGATTATAGAAAGGGAAGGTGTTAGCACCCTTTCTATCCATGTTTATCCATGGGCTCTTAGATACTTGCTCATTTGTGTTTTCAAAAGTGGTTTGTTTGCTTTTCAATGTGGGTTTTAAGAAAGTTTCTTTGAAAATTTCAGATCGACTCGTATGTCAGAGTGTTTGAAAAATTGCTTTGAAAGCTTTTGAAAAGTGTTAGTGTGAAAAGATTTTTGTTTGTTTTGAAGAGAGCAAGTATCCATGAGAACCTACCTACCCTAAGGAATTCGTCTGTGTAGATGTCCTTTAAAGTAGTGCCATCCCACCATTGAGAGGTAGGTAGCACCACCGTTGGAGGTGTTCGGGTCAATTCGAGGTTCGGGACATGGTGATCACCAGAGCAATGTGAAGACACCTTAGAAGCTACCCTCATGCCAGGTTCCCGGATCATGAGGACTTACTAAGACATCCTCTACTCGACGACCACCTTTCGAGGCAAGGCAACAGTGAGGCGTACCCTAGGGGTGGTGTGTGCGAATTGTGTGTCGTTTTCATTGATATTTGTCTTGTCATGTTTATTAGTGTTCTACGCTTGATTTTATTATGGCCATTCAGTCTTGCATGCTTTGTTAACAGTTAAAAGGTTTGCGAGAAAAAGTAAATCTAAAGCTATTACAAATGGCGCGGGTCCACATCGCCAAAATTAAACCGGACCCGATTTGACAGAAAAATAAATAAGCAAAGTAAGTAACGAAATTGAAAAGTGCGAAAAGTAAACGTTACACGGCTTTGGGAGAGGTACATTATTATTATAAATGACATAAAATAAATACGCGAATTTAAACAATTAAAAACATGGGCGTTGGACCCTTTTGCAAAAATTAAATTAATGAGGAATTAAAAATAAAATTAAAAGAAAATGTTTTTGGTATTTTTATGTTTTTTTGTGTATTTAATAGAAAAAAGAATTAATCGAAACTAAAATAAAAATGTCAAACCTAGTTCTAATTATTTTTAAGTTATCAGGAAAATATTAAATTTAAACTAAATTAACCCTAATTTTTTTTACATGCAAATTTAATCAGGAAAATAAATAAGATAAATAATATTATGGTGAAAGAAAAAAAAATTAAAAGGGATAAAAATTGTCAATTAAACCTAATTCTATATTTTTGGATTTTTGTTATGAAAAGAATTTAAGTTAAACCTAATTTAAAACTAAATTTATTATATACAATTTATTTACAAGAAAATGTTAAAATAAAAATATTTATTACATTTTTTATCTTTTTCTGATTTTTTGGGGTATTTTTTATATTTATGAAAAATAGTTAATTAATTAAATCAAAGCAATAAAATAAATAGAATAATAATTAAAAATAAAATAAAATGAAAATTGCAAACCAGGGGGGGTGGAAGTCCCCAAAGTGGAGGTCTTGATCCAAAAGCTCTAGCCCAACAAGCTTTGATCCATTTGATTTTTCTGGATAGCGTGTGGACGCGTTGACCAGGGTGTAACGTGTTCCTTAATCCATAGCCATTGATCTGATGAGCCTGGACAGGTGGACATTGATTCCTGAAGGTGTATGATGCGCTTTCACTATTGAGCCTGCATGTGAATTTGTATTGCAAAATAATAGAGAAAATAACGTAGACCTGGGACTTGAACCCAGGTCATGGGAGTTACCAACATCACACCTTGCCAGCTGAGCTACACACGCATTCAATTAATGTACAAACAAATAAATAATAAAAAGAAAGACCAACGCGTTAGTGGATCCAGCGCGCGAATTTCAAACGCTCCAATCAACGCTTTCCACGTGATCGTCTTCTTCACGTGTTTTCTTTTTTTTTTCTGAAACAAGACCGTATGGCAACGGTTTTAAACGCGTGGTTTTAGGCAGGCTTCAAGAAAATAGCGATTAGCGCTATGGTGTCCATAAATTCAGCGCGAGTATGTCAATCTCTTCGTCCAGATGCGTTGAGTACAACCATGGTGGTCTTAAGGCTTAATTTTTCCTCGTTTGCAAATCCCTAATTTTGAGCTTTTGTAAACCCTAGAAATCGCGCATGGTACAATTGTATATACAGCATAAAAATAAAATTAAACATCATGGTTAGCTTTAAAACATCACAAGGAACAAGAATCCATAAATAAAAAATGCAAAAGACGCGTGAATTATGATGCACGATTCAGGAAATTTCTTGACACAGTTTGAGTCCTAGGTACCGATTCTTGGCGTTTGAGTGGAGGTTTCTGATTGGAACGTGATCAGCAACCCTTGAGGAAGCTATTGAAATAGTTTTTGTGCCTTGAATAGCCTCCTAACAATGGTTTCAGAATTGAGTTTTTTAGAGAATTTTCCAAGTTTTTAGAGAGCTTTTCTGCGCAGCTTTTTGTGTCTTATGATTAGGTTTTGATTCATGCTTATGTACTGAATGTATTAGGTTAAGAAAATTGGAGAAAATCTCTTGCAATCATGGTTTTCAATATTTGATTTTTCACCATTATGCTTCATATCTTTTTCACATGGTTTTTGTATCAATTATGCTCAAATCAAACCAAATCTTTCCTAATTAGCCTATGCACGAAATCTTGATGGCAAAACATGCATGAAAAGATTTTTTAGGTCAAGTTATATATTTTCCACATACTTAAATGATTTAAATGAATTAATATAAATAATAATTCAAATAAATAAATAAAAAATGAGAAAATACTTCCCTTTGGGCCAAGTGGTCGTGCATATGCTTGGAATGATGAATCATGGAAGAAAAATGGGCCCATTAGCAATTTTAGGTCATTTGGATCAAAGTTGACTTTTCAAAATATCCAAAACTTTCCCAACTTCCACAAGGCATAACTTGCTCAATTTTTAAGCTTTTCTCATGTTCTTGGACATTTTGGAAAGGTCTTTGAGTCCTCTAACCAATGTCTTTGGTCCCATGTCATTTTGATTTACCAATCTCAAGTTATGGCCTTTGACTTAAAGTCCCTTTTTGTTGACTTTTGAAAATGACCTATAATGTTGAAATTGATAACTTTTTGTGAGAGCATTTCTTGGACTTGAAGTATGAAGATGAGTTGTAGGAAATGTCTTTCTCTTCAAAATGAGCTTTGGATGGAATTTTTCTGATAATCCATGTGAAAGTTATGCCCTGGTCAATTTCAGTTGACTTTTTCAGCTGTCCAAATATAGTAACTTTTGCATCTTTGATGATTTCTGAGCCAAATTTTGAGAATCATGATCAAGCATTGATCAAATGATGTTTGTGGCTTCAAAATGATATATTGACCAAAAATTTGGACTTTTGACTGTCAAATGACCATTTTGCCCCTACAGTTGACTGTAGTGCAATCTAGGGTTTTGACTGTGCAATTTTGAGCTGAATGTCTTGAAACTTGATATGAGGATACTTGAACATCTTTGTAAGCATATGAGACTTGATTGGGCCTTTGGAAACTTCCTTTTCTTGATCAGGACACAAACCCTAGTTTTGACTGTATAGGAGACAGTTGAACTGTGCAACCCTTGGGGAATTTTGTGACTTAGCTTGGCAATTTCTTGAAGAATATGGGAGGGCAAATTTTGGGGTACAACAGTTGCCCCTGTTCAATCTTCTTAGACCTGAGGATGCAGATTGGCTGACGTGCCTTTCGTAATCCGAGGGTAGAAGATGATTGGACACTAGAGTGCCCAGAAATTTGCGCTCGTATGTTAGCAGTGTGATGGGGGAATGGGCTTATAGATGCCATTTAGAGATTGTTGGAAATGATGATGGGCTTATAGATGCCATCTGGATATTGATCGCGTAGGAGATTCCTTAGCGAGAACCTGTATACCTGCAAAACAGAAAAATGAGTACCTGACACGTTGCAGGAGCTGATTTAAGATGCTTGGTATAGATGTGTCCTGACTGGTTACAGGAGCTGAGTCTGGAGCTTCAAACGCTGATGAATGAACCAGGGATGGTTACTGCCTTAGCATGGATGGTAAGAGAACCTTGGGCGATTTTAACTTCAACAACGCTCGTTGAGAAAAATCTTGGGTGACTTTAACTTCAACAACGCTCGTTGAGAAAGATCTTGGGTGTCTTCTACTGGGATAAGAATCAGGGAGATCTTAGGGTCGATCTGACTGAACCAGAAGAGGCCTTTGACTGGATAAGCATCAGGAAAATCTTAGGGTCGATTTAACTGAACCGGACAAGGTCTTGGAATATCTTCAACTGGATAAGCATCAGGGAGATCTTAGGGTCGATCTGATTGAACCAGAGAAGGCCTTTGACTGGATAAGCATCAGGAAAATCTTAGGGTCGATTTAACTGAACCGGTCTAGGTCTTGGAATATCTTCAACTGGATAAGCATCAGGGAGATCTTAGGGTCGATCTGACTGAACCAGAGAAGGCCTTTGACTGGATAAGCATCAGGAAAATCTTAGGGTCGATTTAACTGAACCGGTCTAGGTCTTGGAATATCTTCAACTGGATAAGCATCAGGGAGATCTTAGGGTCGATCTGACTGAACCAGAGAAGGCCTTTGACTGGATAAGCATCAGGAAAATCTTAGGGTCGATTTAACTGAACCGGTCTAGGTCTTGAAACATCTTCAATTGGATAAGCATCAGGGAGATCTTAGGGTCGATCTGACTGAACCAGAGAAGGCCTTTGACTGGATAAGCATCAGGAAAATCTTAGGGTCGATTTAACTGAACCGGTCTAGGTCTTGGAATATCTTCAACTGGATAAGCATCAGGGAGATCTTAGGGTCGATCTGACTGAACCAGAGAAGGCCTTTGACTGGGTAAGCATCAGGAAAATCTTGGGGTCGATTTAACTGAACCGGTCTAGGTCTTGAAATTGAGACTTTAAACTGCATCTTTCCTGAAAGGTAAAAGTCAGTCATATGCAATGCATGATATGGATCAAGCAATGATGTTCTCAACATAAAGGAGACTTGTATGATGCAGTGCGTTATGCATGCTATGATGATGTATGTGAAGTTTTATGTATGTTTTCGCCTAGGAAAGTGAATCCTTGACGGGTGCCGGGAAGTCGTATCCTGGGCTGATGTTGAAGAATAGATTTTGCTTCCGCTGGGGATGATAACTGCAAGAATACCGGTAGGAGAAGATAACTCCGTTGAGGAATAAACTTGGCAAATGAAGATTCTGCGGGGAGAAAAGATACTCTAGCGACCATGCTGGGAAGCAATACTCTGTGGGGATAGAGATGCTTTGTTGAATTATTGAGAATGACTTGTTGAGGATGTCTTTGTTGTATTGGAAGTGTGAATGGACTTCGTTGGGATAGGAAGGAACTACGTTGACGGCGACCTTTCCGTGGCTTTTGGCTGAGGATAACCCAGTTATATCCTATTGAGGAAATAACTCTTTGAAATCAAGCCGGACGACGCGTTCGTGCTCTGCGAGGGATAAGCTTCCAGAATTTTACTGGGGATAAGCTTACTGCTTGGGGAGATGGACTCCAACTTTCCTTGGGAAATTGGATTGGACTCCTGGGGAGTTTTGAACTGCAGGGAAGTGATTCCTTTGAATATTGAGATATGCCGCCGGGGAACAATCTTTAGACCAAGACTGCCGGGGATGCTTGTTAAGAACATATGCTGCTGGGGAAGTATTGAGATCTACGGGAGGACACTCAATTTCCTTGATATTTGTGATAATTTTGCTTGGAGAAGAATGCACTGACTTACTCTCTGGGGAATTTAATATGTACTGGTCGTGTTCTTTAGCTGAACCTACCTTGGTACCTTGGAGGATAGAACAATTGGATTGTTTAGACAACTCTTTATTGCCCCTGTTTCTAGTGTCACCTGCAACTAATTCCTTTGTTTCGTATGCAAATATTTATGAGTTAGCAAATTATTGTCAATGCATATATCACAAATTGAACCTTGGACGTTCTTCGCAAAACAAAACAGAAAAAAGAAAAACACTTGGCACGTTTAACTGAAAAAATATATTTGTATTGATTTTTGAATGGCCTGAATAGGCGTTTTGTGTACAAGAGGCTGACGTCCTAGTAAGAGGTACGCCGCCGATCAAAAGAGTTTATACAAGTTTGTACAAAAGAAAATAAACAGCTGTGTGAAATATGAATGATCCACTGGGTTTCAACTCTGCTATTGCCTTTATAACTCCGAGCGTCTCATCACTTGATGACCTTGGTTGAAGGCGAAGCTGACTGATCGATGCCGTCTGAACTTGATGTAGATACCGGATTCTGGATGCAAAGTGATCAATGAGACATAGTATTACGCTTTTATCCCTAATTTTTGCATGGACCGCCCTTTCGGGTTTTCAGTCCACCGGGATACCCATTTTTGCCCAAGCCGCCTTTCAGGTTTTCGACTTGCCGGGTGTACAGATTTTTTCATTTTCATCCCTTCATTTTGCCCGAACCCTTTTGGTTCGACGGGAAGCCCTAATTTTTGCCTAGGCATGTCAGCCTAGCGGGTCTTTTTTCATGCGTAGTATTTTTTAACTATGTCTGCATTGGCGGGGTGAGGAAGGTCGTCACCATCCATATTGGTTAATATCATTGCTCCTCCTGAGAACACATGCTTAACCACAAATGGCCCTTCGTACGTAGGGGTCCATTTGCCCCTTGGATCACTCTGAGGAAGGATGATTCTCTTGATTACCAGATCCCCAACTTGATATTCCTGTGGTCTGACCTTTTTGTTAAATGCCCTGATCATCCGTTTTTGATACGTCTGACCATGACAGATAGCAGCAAGTCTTTTTTCGTCAACGAGGTTGAGTTGATCAAGTCGTGTCTGGATCCAATCATCTTCGTCTAGATTTGCATCCTTCATTATCCGGAGAGAGGGAATTTGCACTTCAATCGGCAAGACTGCCTCCATGCCATAAACCAGAGAGAAAGGAGTTGCCCCGGTTGACGTCCTAGCTGAGGTACGGTACCCATGCAGAGCGAACGGTAACATCTCGTGCCAATCTTTGTAAGTCACTGTCATTTTCTGCACGATCTTCTTGATGTTCTTATTTGCTGCTTCTACAGCCCCATTCATCTTCGGTCTGTAAGGAGAAGAATTGTGGTGCTGTATCTTGAACTGTTCGCAGAGCTCAGCGATCATCTTATTGTTCAGATTGGTACCGTTGTCTGTAATAATTTGCTCAGGGACGCCGTACCGACAGATCAGGTTGTGCCGAATGAACCGTGCCACAACAGTCTTGGTTACCGTAGCGTAGGATGCTGCTTCAACCCACTTCGTAAAATAGTCAATCGCCACTAGGATGAAGCGATGTCCGTTGGATGCCGTAGGTTTTATCTCGCCGATCATGTCTATGCCCCACATTGCAAACGGCCAAGGCGCCGTCAGAACATTCAGGGGAACCGGAGGAACATGCACCTTATCTGCATAGATCTGGCACTTGTGGCATGTCCTGGAGTGTTGGTAACAGTCAGCTTCCATTGTGGACCAGTAATATCCTGCCCGTAGGATTTTCTTAGCCATAGTGTGCCCACTGGAATGCGTACCAAAGGTCCCTTCATGTAGCTCTTCCATGATTCTTTCTGCTTCAGTCTTATCTACACAACGCAGTAAGGTTGAATCATGGTTTCTCTTGTACAAAATGCCGTTGCTTAGGAAGAACTTGGTTGCAAACCTCCTCAGGAATTTCTTATCATTGACAGAGGCACCTTCAGGGTATTCCTGAGCTTCCAGATATCTCTTCACTTCGTGGTACCAAGGCTTCTCGGTCACCAATTTAGTTTCGAGATCACAACAGTAGGCCGGTTCGTCCAGTTTCCAGATGATGATTCGGGGAGCCTCATTATCCCATTTGACCTTGAACATAGAGGACATTGTAGCTAACGCGTCCGCCAACTGATTCTCTTCTCTTGGAAAGTGTTCAAAGGTTATCTCTGTGAAGTGGGGAATCAGGGTCAACACACATTCTCTGTAAGGAATCAAGTTTGGATGTTTCGTATCCCACTCTCCTTTGATCTGATTGATCACAAGAGCGGAATCTCCGAAGACACTTAGAAATTTGATCCTTAGGTCAATCGCAGCTTGAAGACCCATGATACACGCCTCATACTCTGCCATGTTGTTGGTACAGTTGAAACACAGCCGGGCAGTGAGTGGAGTATGAGTACCTTGAGGGGATATGATGATGGCGCCGATACCATTTCCCAAAGCATTGGAGGCTCCGTCAAAGTGCATAGACCATCGGGATCCTGGTTCAGGTCCTTCATCCGGTCCAGGTACTTCACAGTCCGTTACAATCATGATGCTTTCATCCGGAAACTCGAAGTTCATTGATTGGTAGTCATCTACAGCTTGATGAGCTAAGTGGTCTGCCAATACACTCCCCTTGATAGCTTTCTGGGTTGTGTACTGAATGTCGTATTCCGTCAAGATCATTTGCCATCTTGCAATTCTCCCAGACAGAGCAGGCTTTTCGAATATGTATTTTATCGGATCCATTTTTGAGATCAACAAAGTGGTATGAGTCAGCATATACTGTCTCAGCCGGCGAGCAGCCCATACCAAAGCGCAGCAAGTTTTCTCAAGCAGTGAGTATCGGGTCTCACAGTCGGTAAACTTTTTGCTAAGGTAATAAATGGCGTGCTCTTTTCGGCCAGACTCGTCATGCTGCCCCAGCACACACCCCATTGAGTTGTCAAGCACTGTCAGATATAGGATCAGAGGTCTCCCTTCAACCGGCGGCATAAGGATGGGTGGTTCTTGGAGATACTCTTTGATTTTGTCAAAAGCAGCCTGACACTCATCGTTCCAACGCACTACCTGATCTTTCTTCAGCAGCTTGAAGATTGGCTCACAGGTAGCAGTCAGATGAGAGATGAATCGAGCAATGTAATTCAGGCGTCCTAAAAAGCCTCTGACTTCCTTCTCTGTCTTAGGAACTGGCATCTCTTGAATAGCTTTGACCTTAGCAGGGTCCACTTGAATTCCTTTATCACTGACCACGAAGCCCAGCAACTTTCCAGATCTTACCCCGAAGGTGCACTTGTTCGGGTTCAATCTTAACTTGTATAGTTTCAACCGGTCAAACAACTTCTGCAGATGATCTAGGTGCTCTTCCTCAGTCTGGGACCTTGCGATCATGTCATCAACATACACCTCTATCTCGTGATGGATCATGTCATGAAATAAGGCAACCATGGCACGTTGGTAGGTTGCCCCAGCATTCTTTAATCCGAACGGCATGACCTTGTAACAGAAGGTGCCCCACTGAGTAACAAACGTAGTCTTCTCCATGTCTTCAGGTGCCATCTTGATCTGATTGTAGCCTGAAAAGCCATCCATGAAAGAGAATACCTTGTGCTGAGCTGTATTATCAACAAGGACATCAATGTGAGGTAAGGGGAAGTCATCCTTGGGGCTGGCCCTGTTCAGATCCCTGTAATCAACACACATTCTGACCTTACCGTCCTTTTTAGGTACCGGCACCACGTTGGCAACCCACTGAGGGTAAGAAGTCACTGCAAGAAACCCGGCATCAAACTGCTTCATGACCTCGGCCTTAATCTTCTCGGACATCTCTGGACGCATCCGACGGACTTTTTGTTTAACTGGAGGACAGTCTTCCCTAGTCGGCAAGTGATGGACGACAATATCGGTATCCAACCCGGGCATATCTTCGTAGGACCAGGCAAAGATCTCCATATAATCATGTAACATCTTGGTTAACCGTTGCTTCACGCTGAGCTCTAGGTTGGCACCAATCTTTACCTCTCTCCTGTCTGCTTCAGTACCCAGGTTTATGGTTTCTACTGGCTCTTCATGGGGTTGAATTGCCCTCTCTTCCTGAAGCAACAGTCTTGCAAGCTCGCCAGGCACTTCGCAATCATCTTCACCTTCGTCTTCGGCTAAGTTGATCGGATTTTTGAAGTCATAATTGGCAGTAGCAGAGCTGTTATCAGTGAGATCCAGAGTGGATTGGAACCTGTATGAGTGAGTGTGTGTGTAAATACAGCTGTTTTGAAAATTATGTAAATGAAAAGAAAGACAGAAAAGGAACACAATATTTGCAATGCGAAAAACGTCCAAGATTTTCATTCATGATGTATAAAATGACAAATCGTATGCCCTCACAAATAGAACCACGGTGCCTCGGGTAAGACACCGGGCCATAGAGTTTATCATTGTTTATTACAAAATAACGAAACAAAGAAACTTATTACTGCGTCACAAAGGTAACAGGGGTATGGTCCTTTGCACTCCAATTGTTCAATCCTTCTTCGGCCGTCGGATAGATCCAGCTGTTGAATTCAGCTTCGTCCACTTCATGGTCCTCCCCAACAGCATTCACTTCTGAACTTTTAATAAATATCGGAGGTCTTCCGATCTTTGCTTTCCTCATAGCTCTCTGACCTTCTGAGGTGAAACCCAGCCCAAGTTTATCAGTCTTCTGGGTGAAGTCTGGAAGTCTGCCCCAGTCGGCACATTCACCCTTCTGTACCACAGCCCTGGCATCCTTCAGAGAGGCCATCTTCAAAGGACCACTTGCTTCTGTTGTTTCTGCTGCAATTGGAAACA
The DNA here is from genome assembly GCA_948472305.1 of Vicia faba. Lineage (NCBI taxonomy): Eukaryota > Viridiplantae > Streptophyta > Magnoliopsida > Fabales > Fabaceae > Vicia > Vicia faba. The sequence goes on from OX451736.1 coordinate 592,812,422, forward strand.
CCTCCTCGAAGTGCTGAAAGGGGGTTTCAATAAACTCCCCATCCATTTCAATGTATCTGAACGAGTTTAGGTGGCTCACCATGTATTCTTCCTCTCCTTGCACCGTGACAATCTTCCCTCTGACGGGGTACTTCAGCTTTTGATGCAAGGTAGAGGTCACTGCCCCAGCCTTATGTATCCAGGGTCGACCCAACAGACAAGAGTAAGATGGACGGATATCCATCACATAAAAAGTGGAGTCGAACACCTGAGAGCCCACACGAATCGGAATGTCAACCTCTCCATGGACCATCCTCTTTGAACCATCAAAGGCCCTGACGATGATGTTGCTGGGTTTCAATTCCAGGCCTTCACAATCTAGACGATCCAAAGCCTTCTTGGGTAGCACATTTAAAGATGACCCAGTATCAACCAACACATGTGCCAAGGTGGTGCCCCTGCATTCAATTGAGACATGCAGAGCATCATTATGGTCTCTCCCTTTTGTGGTCAAGTCAGCATCTGAGAAACCTAAACCGTTGTCTGCCGTCAGGCTTGCCACGCAATCAGTGAACTGGACCGCAGAGGTTTCATGTGGCACATGGGCCGTCTTGAGGAATGATATTAGGGCCTTTGCATGGGCCTCGGAGCACAGCAATAAAGAGAGCATGGAGATCTTGGAGGGCGTATGCCCCAGCTGTTCCACAACATTAAAATCGCTCTTCTTTATAATCTTCAGAATCTCCTCCATCTCTTGTGGGGAGGCCTCAGCAGCTATGGGTATGGGTGCCTCCATCTGGGCAGGCTCAACTTCAACTCCCTTGCCCCGAGCATTGGATGACTCGGCAGCAGGAGAAACAATCGGGTTAGCAGCAGGAATAACAACTTGATCAGTAACAGGAGTAGGTGTACTCGTAGGAATTATCAGGAGCGGTCTTCGGGCAGCAGGCGGTGCAATGTCAGGCGAGAAGAGCCTGCCACTGCGGGTAACTTTGGCTGGGCCAGTGATGTCACAGATGCTGGCGCCAGCGTTGAGCTCTTGTTTGATCCCGTTTATATATACATCTGCCCCATAGTGCCAAGGGACAGCTTTATCAGATACATAGGGCAGGGGCCCCGGAACAGTGATAATAATGGGTGCAACGGTCATGATTTGAGTGGGCTTCTTCGGGAGAGCCGGAATTGGGTTATTGAAAATAGTCACTACAGAAACTTCTTCCATTGGGACCAACCGGACAGCAGACTTCTTGAATAGAATCTCCTTGCTATCCATTAAGCTTTGGATGCCTAATTTTAGCAAGGGACAACCAGATGGGGACACAGCACAGAATAGGCAACCCTCACTACAACCCGGAAATAAACCGGCCTGCAGTAGGTTCTTCTTGACGATCTTTAGAGGCGTGGCTAAATCATCCACAGAAACAGCATAAACGTCTTCATCAACAGCATTTACCCCGTGCTGAGGCATAGGGGCAGTAACTACATTCGGCTTTGCAGGCGCCTCGAACTGTATCTCATTTGCGTCGATAAGGTCTTGCACCTTATTCTTTAACGCCCAACAGTCATCAGTAGAGTGCCCCGGGCTATCTGAATGGTAGGCACAACGAGCATTCGGATTGTACTTGGGGGATGCAGTATTTGGAAACTTCGGCGCCTCCCTGACAGTCACTAAATTAGTTGAGAGCAACTGTGGCAGGATCTGCGACAAAGTCATGTTTAAACGGGAGAATTCTCTCCGGGGTCTTTCCACCTTCTGAGTATTGTTTGGCCGGGGAGCGGCAGCAGGCTTAGCAATCATTACCGCACTGACAGATTGGCGGTGTTCATTTCTCTCTGATCTCCTGGAACCATATACGGCGCTAGACTCCTTCTTGAAGGGTTTCTTTTCCGAACTAGATGATGCACCCTTTACAATCTTCCCAGACTTTAATCCAGCTTCGATTCTCTCTCCAGTCAAGATCAAATCAGTGAAACCAGCAGAAGAATTCCCAATGAGATGGTTGAAAAACGGCCCAGATAGGGTCCCCAAGAACATGTCTACCAACTCCCGATCAGTCAATGGTGGCTGCACCCTGCCAGCCAAGTCTCTCCATTTCTGAGCGTACTTCTTAAAACCTTCGCTTGCACCTAACGCCATACCCTGGAGTTGGGTACGTGTGGGGGCAAGGTCGGCATTATATTGATACTGCTTGTAGAAAGCAGTAGCCAGCTCCTCCCAGTTACGAACTTTGGTCCCATCCAGCTGATAGAACCATTCGAGATGAGTCCCTGAAAGACTCTCCTGGAAGAAGTGGATCCATAAATTCTTATCCGCAGAGTACGGTTGAATTTTCCGAACATAGGACCTCAAGTGCAGCTTGGGACAAGACGCCCCGTCATATTTGGAGAAGGATGGTGCTTTGAACTTATGCGGGATAATCACACCAGTCGACAAACCCAGATCTCTGAAATCCAGCCCAGGTGCCTGTTGCACCTCCATAGCCTTCAACCTGTCCTCCAGTTGTTTGTACCTGTCATCTGAAGGAGGGTACTGCTCTTCATCAAAATCCGTCTCGTTGTCGGAGACGACCGGACTAGGAACCTTTACTTCTGCCTGAGAAGGACTCTTGCCAACAGAAGAACCAGCCTCTTCATGTTGCAGAGTGTTGCCAAACCTTCGGCCCGAGTTGAACAGAACAGTTCTTCTCTTCTTCTTCTTCTCCTTCTTCAGGAGCATAGCCTTTAGTTCTTCTTGGCCTTTAGCCAGACCCTTGATTAGTTCTTGGAACTGCGCATTCTGCGCCTGGAGAGCCTTGATTGATGTCTCTGTTGATTCAGATCCGGGATTCATGATGCTGAAATAAACAGCGAAGAACTGTAAGCAACCTGAAAAGTGGAAAAACCTGCTATGCACATGATGTATGAAATGCGTATGCAATGCATTCAAGGGTTCGAAAGTTCAAATTTGTTGTAGACAAAAAGGAACGCACGTTATCATTAAAGAAATCATTGTTTAATACATCAAGGCCTCATGGGCAAAAATACAAAAATCAAATCAATCCCAAAATACACTGCACATCCTCTTCGGAGCTATGTAGGTGTTGAGATTCCTCTCCTTATGCAACAGGCGAGTGAGCTCCAGGACCTTCTTTTCACTGGCATGCAGACTAATTTCAAGAGAATTCCGCTCTTCCTTAAGCTGGATCCAGCTCTTCTGCATCTCTTCCCAGGATGTGGGCATATCAGGGTGCTGAATAATGTGGGACACTTCCCCTTCCAAGACTGGTTCTTTGATTACTGGGAGCATGTGAGGATAAGGCATCACTAACTTCTGAGAGCGGGCGCGTACCCACTTGAGATAAGGCTCCAAAGGGATGGAGTTCCTGTGCCCCAGTGTTTTGCTGTCTATCCTACTGGGCATCCTCCAAGCTCTGATAAATCTCTGGCGAAGTCCTTGAGTATCGTTGTCGAAGTCAAAAACTATGTCAGGAATCAACATGTCATGAGGACCGTCCCTCCGAGCATAACCAAACTGTCTCCAAGCCAGGCAGGGGCTATAAGTAATACCTCCTCTGATTCCAAGTAAAGGAACATTAGGGTACTCCCCACAACGATCAATGATAGTGATATCTCCTCTGGACCTAGGACACCAATGTATATATGCATGCGTAAGAGTCATCAACCGTTGTGACCATCTCAAACCCCGCTCATTCTTCAGGACTGATTGGGGAAGGTGCGAAATAAACCACCTTCCCAGGAGAGGAGTGCAACACATAAGGACACCTCTTTTTCTCATGGTTCGAGTGTAACATGAGTGAAGGATGTCCCCCAGCAACGTAGGTATAGGATTCCTGGACATAAAGATCTGAACAGCACTGATATCAATGAGTTGATTTGGGTTAGGAAACAACACCAAACCATAGACAAGGAGGGCCACAACCTCTTCAAAAGCTTGCAAGTCAAGGGAGTTCCAACATTCAAGGGCTTTTTCAAACAGAAACCTGGCTAAGAACCCTTTGATACCACTTCTAACTTCCCAATGTCCCTTGAGGTCAGATGACTGTAGGTGCAAGGCTTTAGCAATCTCTTCAAGCTTAGGTTCCTTTTCTGTACCGTTGAAAGGTAGCTGATCAAGGATAGGGATCTTCAGGAGCCGAGAGAACTCCTCCAATGTAGGTACCAACTGATAGTCCAAGAAGGTAAAGCAGTGATGCAGAGGGTCAAAGAATTGGAACAAGACCTTTATCATATCTTCCTCAATGTTGGTGTTGACCAAGCTGATGAGGCTTCCATGCCTTTCACTGAATGAAGAGTTCTCGGGAATCCTGGATATAAGCTCCTTAAGCTGAGGAGGGATCCTTACAAGACTGACTTGAATTGTCTTTCTACGAACAGTTTCCATGTCCTACAAAACAAGAACAAAGATGAAAATTCGAACCCCTGAAATGGTTAGTCAATGCATATGATGCTGGATGATGTCATGATGCTATGATTAAACACACCACAGATATTTACAAAGACAAACATGTAAGGCACACAAGGCACACAAGACAAGCCCTTAAGGTTTAAGGCCAGCATGGGGTCTGGGTAGTACCCTCTTGAAGTTGGTGGGTTCAACCTGTCCTAATCAAAGTAACCGGGTTCTAAGGTTCCCAATATCACGGGATTGCTTTCATTGTTCATCGTTTCGATTTAGCCACTGAACTGGCGACCGAAATATTCCAGGAAAGCAACCCTCAATTGAGCGTAGTATCGAGTATCAACCAACCTCGGACTGCACCAAAGTCAGTTATCTCACTACCCTAAAGAGGCCAAGATAGTTCAATTAAGGTTCCTAAGGTCTGTTGATGCTTCACGACACCACGCGGAGGCCCCGTACTCTCCTTGACTGAACTCAAGGGTTACCGGTACACACCAAAGTGCCACATCAACGTAGCAGACTGTTTCAACCATGTCGGTATACCCCGCACAGTTCCCTCACAGCCTTGTTGCTACTTTCTAAGAAAGGTATCCCCCAGATCCGGGTTTAGGATCTATAGAACTCCCAAGCAACCCACAATTTAAAGCACACAAGGAAAACAATTGAAAACATAGTTATGAGCTAGCCCTAAGGTACACCTCACTTTAAGTTTTATTCCCCAGCAGAGTCGCCAGTTCTGTGATCGGTGGATCTGGAACTGACTGTTTAACGCTGGTTCGCGAAATGTCGCGGAAGCAAGAGTCGCCACCGTCTTTTATTTTCTCCAAATGGAAAGGACAAAAGCACAGAAAAATTCCTTAAAGAGATTGCTCTCGGTTCGGGAGGTAGATTATAGAAAGGGAAGGTGTTAGCACCCTTTCTATCCATGTTTATCCATGGGCTCTTAGATACTTGCTCATTTGTGTTTTCAAAAGTGGTTTGTTTGCTTTTCAATGTGGGTTTTAAGAAAGTTTCTTTGAAAATTTCAGATCGACTCGTATGTCAGAGTGTTTGAAAAATTGCTTTGAAAGCTTTTGAAAAGTGTTAGTGTGAAAAGATTTTTGTTTGTTTTGAAGAGAGCAAGTATCCATGAGAACCTACCTACCCTAAGGAATTCGTCTGTGTAGATGTCCTTTAAAGTAGTGCCATCCCACCATTGAGAGGTAGGTAGCACCACCGTTGGAGGTGTTCGGGTCAATTCGAGGTTCGGGACATGGTGATCACCAGAGCAATGTGAAGACACCTTAGAAGCTACCCTCATGCCAGGTTCCCGGATCATGAGGACTTACTAAGACATCCTCTACTCGACGACCACCTTTCGAGGCAAGGCAACAGTGAGGCGTACCCTAGGGGTGGTGTGTGCGAATTGTGTGTCGTTTTCATTGATATTTGTCTTGTCATGTTTATTAGTGTTCTACGCTTGATTTTATTATGGCCATTCAGTCTTGCATGCTTTGTTAACAGTTAAAAGGTTTGCGAGAAAAAGTAAATCTAAAGCTATTACAAATGGCGCGGGTCCACATCGCCAAAATTAAACCGGACCCGATTTGACAGAAAAATAAATAAGCAAAGTAAGTAACGAAATTGAACAGTGCGAAAAGTAAACGTTACACGGCTTTGGGAGAGGTACATTATTATTATAAATGACATAAAATAAATACGCGAATTTAAACAATTAAAAACATGGGCGTTGGACCCTTTTGCAAAAATTAAATTAATGAGGAATTAAAAATAAAATTAAAAGAAAATGTTTTTGGTATTTTTATGTTTTTTTGTGTATTTAATAGAAAAAAGAATTAATCGAAACTAAAATAAAAATGTCAAACCTAGTTCTAATTATTTTTAAGTTATCAGGAAAATATTAAATTTAAACTAAATTAACCCTAATTTTTTTTACATGCAAATTTAATCAGGAAAATAAATAAGATAAATAATATTATGGTGAAAGAAAAAAAAATTAAAAGGGATAAAAATTGTCAATTAAACCTAATTCTATATTTTTGGATTTTTGTTATGAAAAGAATTTAAGTTAAACCTAATTTAAAACTAAATTTATTATATACAATTTATTTACAAGAAAATGTTAAAATAAAAATATTTATTACATTTTTTATCTTTTTCTGATTTTTTGGGGTATTTTTTATATTTATGAAAAATAGTTAATTAATTAAATCAAAGCAATAAAATAAATAGAATAATAATTAAAAATAAAATAAAATGAAAATTGCAAACCAGGGGGGGTGGAAGTCCCCAAAGTGGAGGTCTTGATCCAAAAGCTCTAGCCCAACAAGCTTTGATCCATTTGATTTTTCTGGATAGCGTGTGGACGCGTTGACCAGGGTGTAACGTGTTCCTTAATCCATAGCCATTGATCTGATGAGCCTGGACAGGTGGACATTGATTCCTGAAGGTGTATGATGCGCTTTCACTATTGAGCCTGCATGTGAATTTGCATTGCAAAATAATAGAGAAAATAACGTAGACCTGGGACTTGAACCCAGGTCATGGGAGTTACCAACATCACACCTTGCCAGCTGAGCTACACACGCATTCAATTAATGTACAAACAAATAAATAATAAAAAGAAAGACCAACGCGTTAGTGGATCCAGCGCGCGAATTTCAAACGCTCCAATCAACGCTTTCCACGTGATCGTCTTCTTCACGTGTTTTCTTTTTTTTTTCTGAAACAAGACCGTATGGCAACGGTTTTAAACGCGTGGTTTTAGGCAGGCTTCAAGAAAATAGCGATTAGCGCTATGGTGTCCATAAATTCAGCGCGAGTATGTCAATCTCTTCGTCCAGATGCGTTGAGTACAACCATGGTGGTCTTAAGGCTTAATTTTTCCTCGTTTGCAAATCCCTAATTTTGAGCTTTTATAAACCCTAGAAATCGCGCATGGTACAATTGTATATACAGCATAAAAATAAAATTAAACATCATGGTTAGCTTTAAAACATCACAAGGAACAAGAATCCATAAATAAAAAATGCAAAAGACGCGTGAATTATGATGCACAATTCAGGAAATTTCTTGACACAGTTTGAGTCCTAGGTACCGATTCTTGGCGTTTGAGTGGAGGTTTCTGATTGGAACGTGATCAGCAACCCTTGAGGAAGCTATTGAAATAGTTTTTGTGCCTTGAATAGCCTCCTAACAATGGTTTCAGAATTGAGTTTTTTAGAGAATTTTCCAAGTTTTTAGAGAGCTTTTCTGCGCAGCTTTTTGTGTCTTATGATTAGGTTTTGATTCATGCTTATGTACTGAATGTATTAGGTTAAGAAAATTGGAGAAAATCTCTTGCAATCATGGTTTTCAATATTTGATTTTTCACCATTATGCTTCATATCTTTTTCACATGGTTTTTGTATCAATTATGCTCAAATCAAACCAAATCTTTCCTAATTAGCCTATGCACGAAATCTTGATGGCAAAACATGCATGAAAAGATTTTTTAGGTCAAGTTATATATTTTCCACATACTTAAATGATTTAAATGAATTAATATAAATAATAATTCAAATAAATAAATAAAAAATGAGAAAATACTTCCCTTTGGGCCAAGTGGTCGTGCATATGCTTGGAATGATGAATCATGGAAGAAAAATGGGCCCATTAGCAATTTTAGGTCATTTGGATCAAAGTTGACTTTTCAAAATATCCAAAACTTTCCCAACTTCCACAAGGCATAACTTGCTCAATTTTTAAGCTTTTCTCATGTTCTTGGACATTTTGGAAAGGTCTTTGAGTCCTCTAACCAATGTCTTTGGTCCCATGTCATTTTGATTTACCAATCTCAAGTTATGGCCTTTGACTTAAAGTCCCTTTTTGTTGACTTTTGAAAATGACCTATAATGTTGAAATTGATAACTTTTTGTGAGAGCATTTCTTGGACTTGAAGTATGAAGATGAGTTGTAGGAAATGTCTTTCTCTTCAAAATGAGCTTTGGATGGAATTTTTCTGATAATCCATGTGAAAGTTATGCCCTGGTCAATTTCAGTTGACTTTTTCAACTGTCCAAATATAGTAACTTTTGCATCTTTGATGATTTCTGAGCCAAATTTTGAGAATCATGATCAAGCATTAATCAAATGATGTTTGTGGCTTCAAAATGATATATTGACCAAAAATTTGGACTTTTGACTGTCAAATGACCATTTTGCCCCTACAGTTGACTATAGTGCAATCTAGGGTTTTGACTATGCAATTTTGAGCTGAATGTCTTGAAACTTGATATGAGGATACATGAACATCTTTGTAAGCATATGAGACTTGATTGGGCCTTTGGAAACTTCCTTTTCTTGATCAGGACACAAACCCTAGTTTTGACTGTATAGGAGACAGTTGAACTGTGCAACCCTTGGGGAATTTTGTGACTTAGCTTGGCAATTTCTTGAAGAATATGGGAGGGCAAATTTTGGGGTACAACAACAGGCTAGCTCCAAGCATGCACAAAGTTGTTGTACCTTTGCCTAAGTTTATGGAGTTGGTTTGCGCAAAAGGATGGGTTCAAGGCTCAAGGGAAACAAAAATGCATAAAGTGAACTTTATCAAAATGGCATTGTTAACTTTTTGCCATTTTTAGATTAATTCAATGTGTAATCTTCCATTGATCAGAATAATGCCTTAATCCATTGTGTTTGCATTCAATTTTTGAGTGTGGAAGTTTTTAAGGACCTGTAAACAAGTACAAGCATGGCTGGACAGAAATTGCAACTTGTAGCATCATGAAAAATGCCTTGGATGAAAGTGATATTTTGCCAAATTCAAACCTTCGATTCTCCCTAACCACAAATGATTTTGGAGAGTTCTTGGACATTTTGGAAAGATTGTAACATGCTCTAAAATCCATCTTTGAAATTCATTTTGAGATTCCAATTGGAACTAGGTGAAAAATTTCCATGAAGATAGGTCAAAATCCTGCCTAAACTAGGGCAAAATTTCACTAAATTAGAAAGTTTTTGGACCCTTATTCACAAAATCATAACTTGAGATCCAAGAATCTTTTTGGAAAACTTTGTGAATCAAAGTTGTATATTTTTTGGAGGACTACAACGTTCATGTTGTAGGTTTTCTTTGAATCCAATTTCATCATGGTGAAAAAGTTGGGCAAAGTTGGGGAAAAATAAGAAATTTTCATAACTTAGAAAATTTCTAAGTTATGAAAAATTTCAATCTTAAACCCTAATTTTGAAATTTAGGTTTCTTGGTGAACAAGTTTCATGTTTTGACACATCTTGATGAAAAATGACCCTTCGCACTTGATTTTGACCAAAAAGTCAAAGTTTGACTTTTCAGTATACAGTTGATTTTTGATCAGTTGATTGGAAAATTCATCTGTCAATCCAATGCATTTGAGGTCTTTTGAACCTTGTGATTAGGTCAAGATGATGCCATTGAGTACTTGAATCCATGCTTGAACCCAGTTTGCCATTGGCTAGGTGAAAAATCAAAAATTGCCCTTATGCAATCAAAACCCTAAAAATGACCATTTTGCCCTTTTGATGATCTGATCAAATTTCTTGAGGAGTTGTGGTCCAAACTTGATCAAATGGTTCATATGAGCTTATAATGTTGATGGGGATCAAAAATTAAGAGGTTTGACTGTAAATTGGCCACAATTGACTTTTTCCCCAATACAGCTCATTTCTAGGTCAACTGTCCAATTGACTGGGCAAAAATTTGATTCAAAGCTTGAAACTTGGTATGGGCAATCTCATAAGTCCAACATGAAGTATGAAAATCACATTGAGCATTGGAAGTCCAAAAATCCCTGTGCAAACTCAAACCCTAATTTAGGTCAACAGTACAAGGAGATGTCTTAAGCAGAGTAAAACCCTAGTCCTGTCTGGAATCCAAAGAGTCTTGTGGGGGGAAATCTTGATAAAATGAGAGGGAAAATTTTAGGGTACAACAAAGATTAATAATGAATTTCTAGACAGTATCAGAGAAGCTCAAAAGTTGGACGTGAAACTGGTAGACTTGGTGGTTGGGATTGATCAATCTGAGAATAGTGATTTCAAGTTAGATGAGCAAGGTGTGTTGAGGTTTCATAACCGAATTTGTATTCCTAATGATGCTGAGATGAAGAAAGTGATACTTGAAGAGAGTCATAGAAGTAAGTTGAGTATTCATCCAGGAGCTACAAAGATGTATCAAGATTTGAAAGGTTTGTTTTGGTGGCCTGGGATGAAGAGTAATGTGGCTCGGTTTGTGTATGCATGTTTGACTTGTCAGAAGTCGAAAGTTGAACATCAGAAGCCTGCAGGATTGATGCAACCATTGGAAGTTCCTGAATGGAAATAGGATAGCATTTCAATGGACTTTGTGATAGGACTGCCTAGTACTTCGAGAGGACATGATTCGATTTGGGTGATTGTTGATAGGCTTACGAAGTCAGCTCATTTTATTCCTATTAACATCAGTTTTCCAGTGTCGAAGTTGGCTGAGATTTATGTTAGTGTGATTGTGAAAGTGCATGGTGTTCCTTTGTGCATTGTGTCAGATAGAGATCCAAGATTTACTTCTGATTTTTAGAAGAGTTTGCAAGAAGCGTTGGGTTCTAAGTTGAGGTTGAGTTCAGCGTATCATCCTCAGACAGATGGTCAGATTGAACGGACGATTCAATCGTTAGAAGACTTGTTGAGGGCATCTGTTCTTGAGCAGGGAGGTTCGTGGGATACTTATATTCCGTTGATAGAGTTCACATATAATAACAGTTACCATTCTAGTATTGGGATGGCAGCTTTTGAAGCGTTGTATGGTCGAAGATGTAGAACTCCGTTATGTTAGCATGAATCTGGTGAGAGTGTAGTACTTGGACCTGAACTTGTTCGTGAGACTACCGAGAAGGTGAAGTTGATTCGAGAAAAGATGAAAGCTTCATAGAGTAGACAAAAAAGTTATCATGACAAGTGAAGGAAGGATTTAGAATTTCAAGCTGGTGATCATGTGTTTTTGAGAGTTACACCTGTGACTGGTGTTGGGCGAGCATTGAAGTCTAAGAAGCTCACTTCTCGTTTTATTGGACCGTATCAGATTTCAGAGAGAGTGGGGAATGTTGCTTATAGAGTGGCTTTACCGCCTAATCTTTCGAATTTGCATGATGTGTTTCATGTGTCGCAACTTTGAAAGTATATTTCAGATCCATCTCATGTGATTCATATGGACGATGTGCAAGTACGGGATAATCTTACGGTGGAGACGATGCCTGTACAGATCGCAGATCGTGAAATGAAGACTCTGAGGGGCAAAGAGATTGCATTGGTTAAAGTGGTTTGGCTAGGAGCTGCAGGAGAAAGCATGACTTAGGAATTGGAGAGCAAGATGCGAGACTCCTATCCTGAAATGTTTGATTGAGGTAAATTTTCGAGGACGAAAATATTCTAAGTGGGGGAGAGTTGTAACACCTGTAATTTAATTAATTATTTAATTAAATTATTTTTGGAATAATTGTGAAGAAGTGTTATTAAATTGGATTTATTTTATTAAATGGAGAAATAATAATATATTTGAGGTATTATATTATTATGTGGTGAAATGATGTTAGAAGCTAATATTATTAATGTGGGCCTATATTGTGTGAGAGGAAGTAATAAGAGGGTGTAGGTTTGGAGCCCAATAAGGAATAATATAATAATATTAGGTTATTTTATTATTTGTTGAAAGAATAGAAGGAGGCAGCAGTAGAAGAGAATAAGGAGAACGTGAAGCTGTTGGATTTTGAAGGAAACAGCAAGAACAAAGATTCAACCCGGAAATTGTAGAGCAACCTTCGATCCAAGGTAAGGGTGGGGTTCTGGCTTTATAATTGGGTTCATGATGTTTGATATGTGGGGTTAGAGGATTGTTGTTTTTGTTATTGAATTGAATGATGTATGATGAATATTGATGAATTCTCGATGGATAAATGATGTTATGATGTTGTGTAATTGATGTAGTATTGTAAGTTAATGTTAAGTGATGAATTATCATGGTTATGATAAGGTTTTTCGGGCTGTAGTATGATTCCCGTAGCAAAATACAGTAGAAAATGCAGAAAATTATGCAGAAAATCGCAGGATGTGTCGACCTTAAACCGGATGAGTCGATGCAAGGAGCCTGTTAGACTCAGGATGAGTCGATACATGGAGGGTTTGCGTCGATACATGATGAGTACAAGACTCAGGATGAGTCAACGCGAAGAGTGCATGCGTCGATACATGCTGTATTGAAAACCAGAATGAGTCGATCCATAAGAAGGATGCGTCGACTCATAGTATGCAGATGAAGCAGGATGTGTCGATTCATAGTGTTTCATGTCGATACATAAGGTCTTATTTTTGACAGAATTGACTTCTAATTGCTGTAACTTGAGTTATAGGATGCTATTTGAGATGCCGTTCAGAGCGTTGATTAGCTAACGCGATGAACTCTACTCTAGATGATTAAATGATGATTAAGAAGTGTAATCCTAGTAACTAATTTAGGATTTAGGATTAATTCCCGTAGATGACAGTTATGCTGGATTTTGGACAGAATGATAAAAATGAGATGTTAGAGACTGCTGTTAGGAATTATGACAGCAGGATTAGTATCAATAATAATGTACAGTAGCAGAATAACAGTATGGATTACTGTAGTATTAATATACAACTGAGTTATTAGCGATATGTGGTCATTAAATTTGTGTTTGATAATTGTGATGAACCAATGACGTTTAATAAATTATTTTGATGTTATGAGATGTTGTTATTTTGAGATGATTGAGATGTTGTTGTTCCGAGATGTTTATGAGATGTTGTTATGAGATGTTTATGAGACGTTGTGTTTTGAGATGATTGAGATGTTGACATTACATTCTTGGCATACATTGCATTTTTGAGATGGAGCTTATGCTCGTTGAGATGGCCTGGATTGGAAAATTTTGAGATGAAGGTTATGCCTTGTTGATGCCTCAATTAATTGGCAGATTAGATTTTTGAGATGGGAGTTCTGCTCCAATGGTACTGTGATCGGTGGAAATAGAACTGACTGTTTTTTAGCTGGTTTCGCGAAATGTCGCGGTAAGCAAGAGTCGCCACCATCTTTTATGTTCTCCAACATGGAAAGGACAAAAGCACAGCAAAATTCCTTATGAGAATGTTTCTCGGTTCGGGAGGTAGATTTATAGAAAGGGAAGGTGTTAGCACCCTTTCTATCCGTGGTTATCCACGGGCTCTTAGGTACTTGCTCTTATGTTTTCAAAAGATGGTTTGCTTTTCAAGTGTGTGTGTGGGTTTTGAAAAAAAGTTTGTTTGAAAACTTCTAGGTAACTCTCGTATCAGTCCTCAAGAGTGTATGAAGTGTCGTTTGAAAACTTTTTGAAGGTGTAATGTGTGAAAAGTATTTTGTTTGTTTTTGAAAAGAGCAAGTACCCATGAGTCATCTACCTACCCTAAGGAATTAAGCTGTGTAAGAGTCCTTTAGATAGTGCTATCCCACCATGGAGAGGTAGGTAGCACCATCGTTGGAGGTATTCGGGTCAATTCGATTAAGGGACATGTGTGGTCACCAAAGCAATAGTAGGACACCTTAGAAGTAACCCTAATGTCCTAGATCCTTTTTATTCGAGGCAACCGTTTCGAGGCAACTGGATCTTAGACAGGAGGGCGACCTCTAAAACACCCTATACTTGACGACCACGTTTCGAGGCAACGAGTGAAGCGTACCCTAGGAGTGGCATGTGCTTTGTGTGTTGTTTTTCAGTTAATGCTTTTGTACATGTTATTTGTGAGCTACGAGTTGTTTTTATTTACCATACATTCTTTCATGCATTTAACAGTTAGGGGGTACGGAAAGTAAATTGCGGAAAGATAAATCCTACGCTATTACAAGGCGCGGGTCTATACATCGCCAAAAATACAAAACTCCGTTTTTGGTAAATAAGTACGGAAAGTAAATAAAAACAATAAACCTAATTACTATTACATACTTGAAGCAGTTACATAATAATCAGAATAAAGTAAACGCGCGCGAATAAAAATTAAATTGGAATGTCCTAAGGGTTTTGACCCTTTTAAGAAAAGAAATTGAATTTTTTTTGTCTTTTTTGTGATTAAATGAAATTAATAACTAATAATTAAACTAATTAATTAATTTATTAAAAGAAAATATTTTTGTGTTTTTGTGTTTTTATGAAATAAAATAAAAAAATTAAAATTCTAAGTTAACCTAATTCTAAATTATTTTAGTTATTTAAAAAGTTAAAATTGCCTAATTAAAGCTAATTCAATTATTTAATATTTATTTACAAAAAAATAGAATGAAATTAATAATGTTAGTTCTTTTTTTTTATTTTTTATGAAAAACATTAATTGATTAGTTGTTAATAATAAAAATAATTAAAAAGGTTAATAATTAAATTGGAAAATATAAAAAAGGAAAAGAAAAGAATAAACCAAGGGCAGGGGGTATGGGCCAAATAGGAGGTGCATTGTTGAATCCTGGCCCATTTGAATCTTCATCTCGTTTGAATTCTTGGATTGCCTACGCCCACGTTGACTCCAGCGCACCATGGTCCTCATGCTTTGGCCACTGGATTTGCACTGATGGACACTTGGAAGGCTGGGATGTGAGGTCTATGGTGGAAGCTGTTTGAGAGCCTGCACGTGATTATCCTGGAAAAAATTGGAACAAGGAAATTGGGGGACCTGGGAATCGAACCCAGGTCCCAGTGAATACCAAGCGTGTTGCCAACCACTGCACCACCTATGCACATTTGTTATAATAATAAGAAGAAAACATAATATAAAATAAGCGCACTATATGCTGAACCAAAAAGAAAAAAGCGCGCTATCTTCAAATCCACCAATCACATGAAGGCACGCAGTCATCTTCTCCATTTCCTGTAAAATAAAAAACACATAGAGGGGGTTTTAAACCCCCACAAAATGCAAGCATTTTAAAAATAGCGATTAGACGCTCGTGTAATATAAAAAGGGCGCGATGTGTGCTTTAGCTTCGTCTCATCCTGCTGGGTTTGGCCATGTAAGTCTTGAGGCTTAATTTTACACTATGTAAAAAACCCCAAATTACAAGCTCTGAAAAACCTAGAAATCAACAATGGCATTTTGCATTTTAAGGCACCATAATCAAATTAAGTCATATGGAAAGCTTTGTATGGATCCTGTGAGCATAATGCAATCAACAAAAAGTGTTAAAAATGCATAAATGTATGACTGTGATTTTGGAAAAGAATGTAAACCGTATGAGTTGTGTAGCGCGATTTCTTGGGTGTGAGGACTTGTTTGTGCTTGTAAAAGGTTCCTGGTGATGTAAGGAACATGTTTGGATCAAAAAGAAAGCTTGAATTCTGTTGGAAAATGTTTTTTAGTTTGTGACTTTTCTCTTGAAATTTTGAAATTTCTTTGGCCGTTTGGGAGTGTTCTAGGTCGTGAATAGGATTGGAAAGGCTTGCATATCTGTCTAGCAATGAGAATCAATCAATATAATGAACATTAAACCAATGCAATGAAGTTTTTGATTTTGCCCATAACCACCATTGAACAACTTGCCATTTTTGCTCCAATTTTGAATTTTATGCTTGAAATAGGTCTTGCACGAATTTGGTATATGGATTATGGTGTATCAAAGCTATTCAAACCACAAAATATCCCCTAATTAATTCTCTTGATCTTTATTTGAATTTTAAAGATTTAAAATGAATTAAATCAAATAAAATTAAATAAAAATGGAAAATTTTAATTTTTATTCTTGAAATAAATCATGGGACACGTGGGATGTATGGCAAAGCTGAACCAAGTGGAAAAAGTGTGCCCCTTTTGTCAAAAATGAAGTTTCAAGGATAATTGACTTTGGCCATTTCACAAAAATTTCCCAACTTCTCCAATGCATATCTTGCTCAATTTTAATCATATGAACATGCTCTTGGACATTTTGGAAAGGTCTTGAAGTCCTATAACCAATGTCTTTGGTCCCATGTCATTTTGATTTACCAATCTCAAGTTATGGTCTTTGACTTAAAGTGCCTTTTTGTTGACTTTTGAAAATGACCTATAATGTTGAAATTGATAACTTTTTGTGAGAGCATTTCTTGGACTTGGAATGTGAAGATGAGTTGTAGGAAATGTCTTCCCCTTCAAGATGAGCATTGGATGGGATTTTTCTGATGAACCGTGAAAAAGTTATGCTTTGGTCAAGTTACAGTTGACTTTTCAGCTGTCCAAAAATAGAAACTTTTGCATCTTGATGATTTTTGAGCCATTCTTGTGAAATCATGGTCAAGATTTGACCAAATGATGATTGTGGCTTCAAAATAAGATGTTGACCAAAATTTTTGACTTTTGACTGTCAAATGACCATTTTACCCCTGCAGTTGACTGTGAAGCAATTAGGGTTTTTGACTGTGCAACTTGACCTTGTGAGCCTTGAAACTTGACATGTAGGTGCTTGACAATGTATATGAGCATATGGGACTTGCTTGAGCCCTTGAAAACCTCAACTTCCTTGCAAGAACCAAAACCCTAATTTGACTGGCTTAGGAGGGTGCTTGACTGTGTAGCCTTTGAGTAGACTTTGAACCATTTGAGGTGATGCTTGTCAAAACTTTGAAGGATATGGGAGGGCAAATTTTGGGGTACAACAGGTACCACATGCATTTACATAGTTTTGAGTCGCATCATATGAATGAATAATGAGATGTATTTGATGTTGACGAATGAGTATATATACTGTAATTGTTGTTGATTATAAGATGAGAAGTGGTGATATTATTGATCTAATTTAATATATTAATTATCATACACTTTATTATATTGTTAGATATTTAACCCCTTCTGTTTGAATGTTGCCTCTATGTTGGTAACGTGTAGGTAATCGAGAGTGAAGGCCGTATACCTTCAATAGATTGAGTCAGTGTCATTGCTCTGATATGTAACACTAGGGGGGATGAACGTTTGCTGATTTTTGATTGCTGATTTTAGTTGTTGAACTTTAAATTGTTTATTTACTAAATATGAGATGTTTCGAAGTTGCTATTTTATTTAAAGATGTTATTGAAGAATTCTGCTGCGTGGTTATTGAATTATTTTATTAAAGATGTTATGACGATGGTTCATCTGATGTTTTAAAAAGTGTTATATATCCATGATGAATGCAATGAATTTGTTAGAAGAATTTGTGACGTCCCGATTCATTTGTATGAATGAAATTTTATAACTCTGATTTATTTTTCATAATTTGCTTGGGGTAGAATTGGGGTGTTACATTTATTGCTTTATAAGAGTTAAGCATGAATATGAATCTAGTAGTCTGCATAAAATCAGTCAATGCACTCTTATGCAATAACATGTCTCATGTGTGAATCACTTATTTCTAAACCATAAAATATGAGGTAGCTTTCCATTGTTTACCATATGCTTAGGAGACTGATAATTTCTTATTTTAACTCGTTTGCTTCATGCTTAATCTTGCATTAATTTTGATCTTTGTGAAAGCATAGAAAGGATCAAGACACTTCTTTGAAATTAAGCACAACCATCAAACCAAATGTAGCCTTATTTTCCCTTGTAAGTGAGTGAGAATTTGAAAACCCTTTTTTATCCGAATGACATGAATCTATCATCTATGAACTGAACAATTAATTAAGTAAACCACTTAGTGAATATTATTCTCTATCATTAAAAATCATAAAGTTCATCTATGATAAATTCTAAAAGTTTTCTAGAATTAAACCTGAAAATCATATTGATATCATTTTCCAATGTTTGAAGAGTATTCAAAAGTAAGAATAAGGTTTTGTTCAAAGTTGGGGAGAAAAGGGAAAAAGTCCTTTTTCAAAAAAAGAAAAAAAGAAAGATGAAAGAATTGAAATAAAATAATGGTGAAAGAAAAAGATGAGAAACGTAAATAGAAAAAGGTGAACAAAGAAAGAAAATGAGAACTAAAAAGAATTTGTTCAATATAAGTACAAGAAGGTTTTGGATGAGTAACATGTTGAAAAATAAAAAAACTTATGAATGCTCTTCTAGGTTACATAACCATTTTTGTCTCAATTATCCATAAATATGACCCTTCCTTGGTACCCAGACCACATTACAACCATGTAAAGACCTTAGTGATCTATGTTTCTGCATATTAACATGTTTTTTTATATGAATGCATGATTTAATCTAGATGTCAACAAGATTATCAGACGAGAGTTCAAATTCCACACGATTTTCACTTATAGAAAAAAGTGTGATATGTTGATTCATGATAGACATGTTTATTGTTTTGGATTGTTTAACATGAACTTTGTGTGAAAAACTTGTTTCATAATTATGTCTAATTTATAACAAAGTGATAAACCTAACAAAGTTGGATGTGCAATTTGTAACGCCTGAATCCTAGATTATTTATTTATTTAATTAATTTAGGGTGAAGATATGAGTCATTGTGAAGTATTTGATATATATATGATGTTTGGAAAAATACTCATTTTGGTCCCTTAACTATAGGTCATGGTTCACTTTGGTCCCTTATCTTTTTTTTTTTGCCAAAATGGTCCCTTAAGTTTCAAAACGCAACCACGTTAGTCCTTCTGTTAATTGGCCTCCAACGTCCGTTTATTTGCGTGAGGTGGCAAGTAAGCTAGAAATTTTCTTCTTCTTCTTCTTCTTCTTTATATGAAGATAGAGTATTTGACAGTGGTTCAAAATCTCCTTCACAAAATTTTGTTAACGTTCTCCTTCCCAAAAATTGTTGTACTTTCTTCATCTTCTTCCATTTCTACGTGAATACGAAGCATTCATCTTCCCCAACGAAGCTCTGTCAATCAGAAATTGTTGAGTCAGGTGTATACAGTAGCTCGCGGATCGCACCACTTTTTTGTTGCGGAGACAACGCTGTTCTACATAGGGCAACGACTGAGAAGAATTATGGGAGGAAATTTTGGGGTTGTCACAATTACAAGGTAAGCCCTAATTTTGGTTTGGGTATGTTAGAAGATGTAAACATAGTTTGAGCAGCTTGTGAAATTTGCAGGGCTCCTTGCAAAGAGTATGTGGCTTCTTCCATTGGTTTCACGAGGAATTGGCAGAAGACATAAACCAAGTCTTGAGTAATAGATTGGAAAGGATAGCAAAGGATTTAGATGAAACCAAGAATCAGTACGAAAATTTGAGATTTAGAAATGAAGAGTTAGGGGATGTTGTGTTAGAACTTCGAATTCAACTCAACAAGATGTTGAAATGGAAAAAACATTGAAGATTCTGTGTTTTGTAGTGTTATGTTATGTGCCATCGCTCCCACGTCACTGGGCTAGCATGAAGCGATAAACAACTGTGGGGTTTTTCAAAAGGCCATAACTTGAGTTTTAGAACTCGGTTTAAGGTGTCGTTCGAAGCGTTGGATAGCTAACACAATGAACTTCAATTAGATGGAATAAAATGAGTAATAGAAAGTATATTCCCAGTACCTAAGGTAGTATGAAGTTAGGTTTTCCATGTTGGATTATAATGATGCTTTGTTTATTATGACGGTATGATGATGTTATAATAATGATTTGTTTATTATGATGATATGATGATGTTTTATTTATTATGATGATATGATGATGTTGTGATGAATTCATGGATGATGATGCGTGTTGACTAGTCGTGGTCGTGTTTATATGTTGTTGTACATCATGCATTCATGGCATATTGTAGTACTTCAGTCCAGTGATATTTTGCAGGATATTGATCCAGTGATGTATGTGGGATGATATGGTCCAGTGATGGCCTTAATCCCATAGTGTGGATTGAGTACAATTTTGTGAAGTGCTCTGGTTCCAAATGGGAACCAATCCTATTGGTTGGGATCTTTGGAGATATTGATGACTGAGTCATCAGTGAAGTTTTGGTACCATATGCATGAGTCAAATGAAGTGCATTTGCATTATATGTGAAATTTTATAATGATTGATTACATGATAATGATGATGTGATGCTAATTGTGATGTTTGATGACACATGCTAACATGACGATATAATGATGTGTTCAATATGAGTATATGGTGATGTCAGTATAACATGAGGATGTAACAATGTGTGGTTTCTTATTGTTGTACCATAACTACTATATTTATTCCCTATTTATTTTATAATGATTATGATTTACTCATCCTTTCTGTTTGAATGTTTCCTCCATGTGGGTAACACGCAGGTGATCGCGAATAGCTCGTAGAAGCTTAGAGGATAGCTACAGAGTGCATTTATTTACTTTTTGTTGAATAAGGGGAGTCTTGCTCTGACATATAACATCGGGGTTGGGATTGATTGGTTGTGAACCATGCATGATTTTGTTATCTTGAGATTTTATATTACTTTCATGACTTTTTCCATGTTTTGGATCATGATGTTACGAACATGAAGTGTGACGATTTTATTAACATTTGAACTACCTTTCAAGGTATTGAGATTATTTTCTGAAGGGGTTTAAGACTCATTAATTCTGCTGTGAAGTTCAAAATGAAATAGTTATAATACTAAAGACTATATTTAAGTGTTTGTTGCAACCCGTGTTACGGAGCATGAATATATGTGAAATGATGCTTATGTGAAGATGTGACATACTTGCTGTTGTTTTACGTTTATTTATTTATTAAAAATATTCGTGAAAATCGTAGGGTTTTAGAAGGGTGTTACAAAATTTGACATTGAACCATGTACCTTGATTACTTCTCTTAAAATATTTTGTTTGTCACGTGAAAGGTGGTATAAAAACTCTTGTTTTCAACTAAAATTTTAAAGGCTTTGATTGAGGACAAAAAAAGATTCAAGTTAGGGAGATTGATAAGTTTTTTGAAATATGGTATATGTAACATGGTGGGAGAACTGACTTAGTTATTTTGCATTTGATCGTAAATGTTGCGGTTAGCAAGAGTCGCCACCGACTTTTCTTTTATCCAAAAGGAAAGGCTGAAAAGAACAGGAAAGACCTTTGAGATGTTTTCTTGAGTTTGGGGGGTGGATTATGAAAAGGGAAGGTATTATCACCCTTTTCATCCATGGTTTTCCATGGTCTCTTAGTTACTTGCTAGATCACTTGCTTTTGTTTGAAAATATACTTTGTGTGGTTTTTGAAAGTATTTTGAAAAGATGCCATCGTTTAGGCAAACTTTGTAATTATTCTCGTTCGTAAGAATGTATACAAAGTGTTGATCTTTTGAAAATGTTTTCAAGTTTGAAAGATTTTTTGAAAGTGTTGGTGTTTGTTTTGAAAATAGAAAGGATGTTTTGGTTTTGAAATTGAGTAAGCAACTAGGAACAATCTACTTACTCAAAAGTCTTTCGTGTTTATTTCCTCTTTCCTTTGACATTGTTATCTTACCATTGATTTGGTAAGTAACCCTATCTTTGGATGTAAAAGGGACGGGCAAGGGTCATCATATAGCCATGATTAGCAATGTTGTAAGATATCTTAGCATATACTTTAGGGACTAAGATCATTTTGAAAGGCAACATTGATAGCGTCATCGAGGGACTATGATCTTGTATTTTGTTTGTTTTTGCTAAGACACCTTACATGCATAATATGGCCATTTTTGTAAGGCAACAAAGTGGATTTACCCTAAGGGTGTAAGTGTGCAAGTGTATTGATTTACATGCTTGATTTGTCTTTGATTAGGGTTTGCTACTTGT
The DNA here is from genome assembly GCA_948472305.1 of Vicia faba. Taxonomy (NCBI): domain Eukaryota; kingdom Viridiplantae; phylum Streptophyta; class Magnoliopsida; order Fabales; family Fabaceae; genus Vicia; species Vicia faba. The sequence goes on from OX451736.1 coordinate 592,834,482, forward strand.
TGGTTTTAATCTTTCCATACAAACACTAATTACTAGCATTTGTATATAAAGCATTAAATTGCGGAAAATAAAAATACTAAGCTATTACATCATTTAGGGGAGGGGTGTACAAATTACAAATGGGGAATTACAAGAAAATTAAATCTAAATAATTATTATAACCATATTGAATATTGTACAAAAATGAAATAAAAAAATGCAAGAATGTAAATGTAAAAAAAGAAATGCCTTTTTTGTTTGGTTTTTTCATAAAAAGGGTTTTAACCTAATTAAAGAAGATGATTAACTAAAAATTAAACAAAATTAAGTTTAAACTAAATAAGAAATAAGTTAAGTTAAAAAAAGTATTTTTAGGATTTTTATTTATGAAAAGGTTTTAAATATAATATGAAAATTAATTAATTAAAATAAACCTAAGTTCTATGTTAATTTCAATTACAAGAGAATAATATAATAATAATTAAGACTAATTATCTAAGTATTAAAAAAATAAATTAATTTATTAAAGGAAAAGTTTTTTTTAAGTCTTTTAGTTATGAAGAAAAATAAACTAAATAAATATAAATAATAAAATATAAATATTTTTGGATTCTTTTATTAGTGAAAATAATAATAATAATAGTAATAATAATATTAATAATAATAATAAAAGATGAAATAAAATTATAAAAAAAATAAAGTCAGGGAGGTTACAGTTGAATCGTGGAGGTTTATTAGAAAAACAGTTTTAAAGTTGGCCCAAATGATATTTTTGTTTGGAAATCAGAAAATAAAAAAAGTTATATGGACTGCATGATATGAGCAAACATGGGGGGTATTAGTGAATAAAAATGACTCAGGCCCAAGGGAGAGGGCCCAACGTCCTGGCTGCCAAACAAAAATAACAAAAAATGAAAGAAAAAATGACAAAATGGACGCTGGGGCTCGAACCCAGGTCCTAAAGGTGAAAGGCGCGCGCTTCTACCATTGGGGTGACTATACATCCGTTAACTTAACTGAAATGATAAATATATAATACAAAATAAGTCCTGAATATGAAACTTTATCTTCAATCTCCAGCCAGACTACCTGTATCTCATTCATTTCTCAACAAAAATGGAAAATGAAAAAATGAAAGTTGCTTCATTTTTCCATACGAATCCAACCATATAAATATCATAAACTATAAATCAGAGATGAATGAGAATTTTTGAAAGTACCAAATTCTGACCTAATTATTTTCAGAGGTTCAATCCTAACAATCTCCTAGCTCAATCAATATAAATAAAATCTATGGACATGTACAACTTTAGGGCAATGATGTCTACATTTTATATTCACAAATGCAAGCCTAACAATGCCTAAGTAATGAGATAGAAGTTCAAGAAAAATACCTCAAAACCGGAAATCGTGAAATGCAAATGATCTTGATTCAAGGTGTTGCAATGATCAGGTTAGCTTCCTCAAGTTCCCAGGAAGCTAATGCAATGGTTAGCTTGAGTTGAGAGTGGCTGAAATGGCTTGGAGAAGTCAATGTGCAGTGCTCTATTTTTGGCTATGAAGGATAATGGAAATGGAGTTACAGTTGTGCAACAGGGTCAGGGATGAGTTGTATTTGATGTTTAGAAGCTTTAAGAACCAAAAGGCTTGAAAACGCACGAGGGAGATGTGAGTTTCAAGTTTTTGGTCAGAATGTGCAACAATGGTGATTTTTGATTCAGTTCTGAGTTCTTGTGTGTTTTAGGGCTTGTGTATGTGTGTGTTTTCTTGCAAATAACTTGTGTATATGTATGGAAAAGGTTTGGATACTTGAGGTGGTCAAAAGTACAAGATCACATGTTTTGGCTTCTTGGCTTGTTTTTGAAGTAAGCTTGACAAACATGGTTTCAATGCATAGTACAAAGCTATCTAGAGTGGTTACCAACTTTAAACATGCTTATCTGACTTTGTAGAGGAAGTTTGTGCAGAAGGAACAAGTGCAAAGCTCAATACAAGTTGAATTTGCATAAAGCTTGCTTTATGTAAATGGCAATGGTGCCTTTGTGCCATTAATGGAAAATTATTTTGTATAAAGCTTGAATCAAATGGATAATAGCTCAAAAGCAAGTGTAATCTTCTGATTAGTGAGAGATCTTGAGGTTTAGAGGCCTTCAAAGCAAGATTGTGCAACATAGGCTTGAGATTTGAATTCTTGTTCATCACAAAATGACCTATAATTTCAGTTTGAAACTCTAACTTCCTCTCTTCGGTTCTCCTTGCTCAAGAATGATCTCAAGGATTTCTTGGACATTTTGGAAATATCGTATTGTGCTATACAACCCCTCTTTAAATCACTTTTGAAAATTCCCCTTGGAACTATGTGAAAAATTGTCATGAAGTTAGGTCAAAATCCTGCCTAAAGTAGGGCAAAATTTTCACTAAGTGTTTAGTTTCATGACCATGACTTCATGGATTAATAACTTGAGATCCAATAATTTCTAGGAGAAGTTGTGTAAAGAAATGTTTTAGATCTCATGGAGATCTACAACTTTCATGTTGAAAGTTTCTTTTGAATCATCTTGCATCATGGTGAAAAATTGGCTCAAAGTTGTGAAAAAATATGAAGTTTCCTATACTTAGAAAATTTTCTAAGTTTGGAAACTTTGACTTTTCACAATGAAATCTTGACTTTTTGATTTCTTGATGAACAAGTTTCATATTTTTACATGTTTTGATGAATTGCAATCTTTAACACTTGATTTTGACCAAAAAGTTAAAGTTTGACTTTTCAGTGTACAATTGACTTTTGATTAGTTGACTGAAAATCAACTATCAATCAATTGATCTTGAGAAATCTTTGAGTCATGCCATTAGGTCAAAATTATGCAATTGATCTCTTGAGATCATGCCTCAAACCAGTTAACCATTTGCTAGGTCAAAAATAAGAAATTGCCCTTTCTCAGTCAAAACCCTAATTTTGACCATTTTGCCCTTTTAATGATCTGATCAAATTGCTTGAGGAATTATGGTCCAAACTTGATCAAATGACATATAGTAGTTCACAATATTGATATGGATAAAAAATTATGAAGTTTAACTGTAAATTGGCCACAATTGACTTTTTCCCCAATACAGCTGATTTTTAGATCAATTGCTCAATTGACTAAGCAAAAATGTGATCCAAGACTTGAAACTTTGCATGAGCAATCTTGTGGGTCTATAATGATCCATAAAAGTCATATTAGGCATTAAAATTTAAATTATCCTTGTGCAATCTCAAACCCTAATTTCAGTCATTAGTGCTTAAGAAGGTGTCTTGAGCTGATCAATCCTTGTGCAGTCTTGAACCAAAGGAGATCTTGTGAGAAAATTTTTGATAAATTATAGGGAAAATTTTAGGGTACAATAGCTGACCCTGTTCGATATTCTTAAACCTGAAGAGTTAGATTGGCGGATCCGCCATTCGTGACTTGAAGGTGAAAGATGATTGGACACTAGAGTGCCCAGAAATTTGCACTCGAATATGAAATGGGAATGGGCTTATAGATGCCATTCAAGGGTGACTATTGATAGAGAATATACTAAGTCTGAACTTGATTTCAACTGGAAAAGAATCAGAATAAATCTTTGGAGCGACTTATCTGAACCAGAAGAAGTCTTGTATGTTGTTTGACTAGGAAGAATCAGAATAAATCTTGGAGTGATTCATCTGAACCAGAAGTGTTCCTTTGAAAAGCATCAGTATAAACCATTGAGGGGTTTAAACTGAACCAAAAGAGATCTTGAATATTCTTTAACTGGAAATAATCAGAGTAAATCTTTAAGCGATTTATCTGAACCAGAGAAAGCGTCTGCGGGAAAAGAATCAAAATAAACTGTTGAGAGATTTAAACTGAATCGGAAGGGATTTGGACAAGAATCAGAATAAATCGTTGAGAGATTTATCTGAGCCAGAAAAAGCGTATGCGGGAAAGAATCAGAATAAATCTTTGAGAGATTTATCTGAACCCAAAGTGTTTGCGGGAAAGAATCAGAATAAACCATTGAGAGATTTAAACTGAACCCGAAGTATTCCTTTGGAAAGTATCAGGATAAACCATTGAGGGGTTTAAACTGAAACAAAATAGATCTTCAATGCTCTTTAACTGGAAAGAATCAGAGTAAATCTTTGAGCGACTTATCTAAACCAGAGAAAGCGTCTGCGGAAAAGAATCAGAATAAACCGTTGAGAGATTTTTCTGAACCCGAAATGTTCCTTTGGAAAGTATCAGGATAAATTGTTGAGGGGTCTAAACTGAACCAAAAGAGATCTTGAATATTCTTTAACTGGAAAGAATCAGAGTAAATCTTTGAGCGATTTATCTGAACCAGAGAAAGCGTCTGCGGGAAAGAATCAGAACAAACCGTTGAGAGATTTAAACTGAACCGACAGGGATCTAGAGAAGAATCAGAACAAATAATTAGGAGATTTATCTGAACCAGAGAAGACGTCTGCGGGAAAAAATTAGAATAAACCGTTGAGAGGTTTAAACTGAACCGGCAGGGGTCTGAAATAAATATATGTTATGTAGATGGTTGACCAGTCCTTTCTTGGGAATTGATCTGTAATTGAGTTGTTGAAAATTTGACGATAATTTTCTGTTGATTGATCTTTCCTGAAAAAGATGAAAGGTTAGTTGTATGCAATGTCATGATGTATGAAATGCATGGTGCGATGATGTTCTCAAAATAAATGAGATTGTGTCGTATGTATTTGTGTTGTTATGATGTATGGATGTAATGTATGGACACATTAATTGTTATGTTGCAGTATTGGTGGAGTCAGGGAAAATAAATCCATGAGCATTGCTGGGAATGAGGAGTGCAAGTCTTCATGTTTTGAAGTGTTGATGAGTTTCCATTCGTTAGAGAAATAAATTTTGTTGTGAAGGGGAAACACCGTGTATTGCTCATAGACTTTGTGAAATCCTGTTGGGGAATCTTGGGAAATTTGGCGACCTTCCCTGGGGAATCTTAGGAGCGGTAACTGGAAGTTTTGTCTTGCCGGGGATGTGAGAGAGCTTGATATCATTAAGCTGCATACTGGAGATACGTTAGCGATCTTGTAGTGGGATGTCCCATTTTCCGCTCTTGTTTGGAAAGTATCTGCGGGGGATTTTATGGAATATTATAAAGATATTATCCTATTTCTTAAAGCCATTAGTGTTTGTCTTTCTATTTTCTGTTCCTCTCTTTTGGTCATTTGTAAACAATAGTTATGTTCAAATGCATATGTTCAAAAATAAATCATTGGACGTTTTCGCAAACAAAACACGGAAAAAGAAAAAACAAATAGTTTTGCACTTTCAAAGGGATATCTTTGTATTAACTTGAATAAGTATTTTTTGTACAATGAGACGAGCATTCCAGTAAGAGAATGTCGTCGTAGAAAAATGAAAATTTGATACAAAGAAAAGATAGCTATGTGAAATAATCTCATGGGGTTCCCATTCTGCTATAGCCTTTGTGTCTCTGAGCGTCTTGTCCACTTGCTGCCTTGTCCGAAGTTGATTGGATTGATTAGACCCATTGAGTTTGTCAGTCGATGCTAAAGGTTTTCTATAAGGTGATCCAACGGGACATAGTCATACGCTTTAATTCCCTAACTTTTTCCTGGACCCCCTTTCGGGTTTTCAGACCACCGAGATACCCTTTTTTGCCCAAGCCGCCCTTTCGGGTTTTCAGCTTGCCGGGTGTACAGATTTTTTGTGTGTTTTATCCTTAATTTTTGCCTGAACCTTTTTGGTTCGTCTGGATGTCCTTGTTTTTCCTAGGTGTGTCAACCTAGCGGGTCTTTTATGCGTAGTATCTTTTGACTATGTCTGCGTTCACAGGATGCAGAAGGTCGTCTCCATCCATAATGGTTAGGATCATTGCTCCACCAGAGAATATGCTTTTGATCATAAATGGTCCCTCGTATGTAGGAGTCCATTTGCCCCTGGGATAACCTTGCGGTAATATGATACGCTTGATTACCAAGTCACCAACCTGATATACCTGACATCTGACCTTTTTGTTAAAAGCTTTGATCATACGTTTTTGGTACATCTGGCCGTGACAGACAACCCTAAGCCTCTTCTTATCAATTAGGTTCAACTTGTCAAGTCGAGCTTGGATCCAATCATCTTCATTCAGCCCTGCCTCCTTTATGATTCTCAGAGAAGGTATTTGGACTTCAATTGGTAGAGCAACTTCCATGTCGTATACCAAGGAGAAGGGAGTTGCCCCTGTTGATGTGTGTGTCGTGGTACGGTAACCGTGGAGAGTGAATGGTAGCATCTCATGCCAATCCTTGTAGGTTACTGTCATTTTTTGTATGATCTTCTTGATGTTCTTATTTGTGGCTTCGACAACACCATTCATCTTTGGCCGATAAGGAGAGGAATTATGGTGTTGGATCTTGAATTACGCGCATAGTACGGTGATCATAGTATTGTTGAGATTCATACCATTGTCTATGATGATTCTCTCCGGGATACCATACCGACAGATGAGATTCAGTTTGATGAATCGGGCCACAACATTCTTGGTAACGGAAGCGAAAGAAGCTGCCTCAACCCACTTCGTGAAATAGTCAATGGCCACCAAGATGAAGCAGTGTCCATTAGAAGCTGTAAGTTTGATTTCTCCAATCATATCGATGCCCCACATCGCGAATGGCCAAGGAGAAGTCAGGACGTTTAGAGGCACTGGAGGTATATTCACTTTGTCAGCATAGATCTGACACTTGTGGCAGGTTCGTGAATGTTGACACTTTGTCAGCATAGATCTGACACTTGTGGCAGGTTCGTGAATGTTGATAGCAATTTGCTTCCATGGTAGACCAGTAGTACCCTGCCTGTAGGATCTTTTTAGCCATCGTATGCCCACAAGAATGGGTTCCAAAAGTGCTTTCATGTAGATCATCCATGATCTTTTCTACCCCAACCTTGTCTACGCAACGAAGCAAAACAGAGTCGTGCTTGCGTTTGTAAAGAATTACATTACTAAGGAAGAACTTAGCAGAGAATCTTCTCAGGAACTTCTTATCATTGACAGAAGCTCCTTCCGGATATTCTTGGGCCTCGAGATACCTCTTAACTTCATGGAACCAAGGTTGGTCCACTACTTCTTCAGTATCGATTTCGTGACAGTAAGTTGGTTCGTTCATCCGCTCAATGGTGATCTGGGGAGCCTCGTTACCTCACTTGAGTTTAAACATAGATGACATAGTGGCTAGCGCATCTGCTAGTTTATTTTCCTCTCATGGAAAATACTCAAAGGTAATTTCTTCGAAACGTGGGATTAATGTCAACACATGTTCTTTGTAGGGGATGAGGTTAGGGTGCTTTGTGTCCCATTCTCCTTTGATCTGACTGATGACTAAGGTTGAATCTCCAAATACACTTAAGGACTTAATCCCAAAATCTATGACAACTTTGAGACCAAAAATACACGCTTTGTATTCTGCCATGTTATTTGTACAGTTGAAGCAAAGTCTTGCAGTGAAGGGAGTATGACATCCTTCAGGGGATATGATTATAGCACCTATGCCACTACCGTGTGCGTTGGAGGCTCCATCAAAAACCAAGGTCCATCAGGATTCTTGTTCAGGTCCGTCATATGGCCTGAGTTCTTCGCAATTGTTTACCATCATGATGTCTTCATTTGGGAATTCGAATTTCATGGACTGATAGTCATCCACAACTTGATGAGCAAGGTGATCGGCTAGTACACTGCCCTTTATTGCTTTTTGGGTAGTGTACTGAATGTCGTATTCAGTCAGGATCATATGCCATCTTTTTATTCTCCCAGAGAGGACAGGCTTCTCGAATATGTATTTAATTGGATCCATCTTGGATATTAATAAGGTAGTATAGGTCAGCATATACTATCTTAGCCGGCGAGCAGCCCATGCCAGAGCGCAACAAGTTTCTCGAACAGTGAATATCTTGTTTCACAGTTGGTAAACTTTTTGCTCAGGTAATAAGTAGTGTGATACGGTGGGAGAACTGACTTGGGATTTTGCGTTTTATGTTCGCAAATGTTTCGGTTTAGCAAGAGTCTCCGCCAACTTTTTATTTTATCCTAAGGAAAGGTTAAAAAGCACAGGAAAGACCTTTGAGATGTTTTCTTGGGTTCGGGGAGTAGATTATGAAAAGGGAAGGTGCAAGCACCCTTTTCATCCATGGTTATCCATGGGCTCTTAGTTACTTGTTTAGATCACTTGCTTTGCTTTTCCAATTATTTGAAATGGTGCTTTGTATGCGGTTTTGAAAGATGTTTTGAAAAGAGGCCATCGTTGTGGCAACCTTTGTAATGATTCTTGTTTGAATGTATACAAAGGGGTTTTTGTCTTTTGAAAAGATTTCAATGTTTGAAAGTTTGATTTGGGTAATGTTTTGAAATTGTGTCGTGAAGTGTGTTTGAAAATAGAAAGGATGTTTTTGCAAGCTTTTGATCAAGTAACTAAGAGCTATCTTCCCTATTTTACTCAAAGATTTTTCCTAATGTTTTTAACCCTTTTGACAGTGTTGTTTCACCATTGCATTTGGTGAACAACCTTGTGTTAGGATGTTGAACGGGACAGACGCGGGTCATCGTATAGACCATGATAGCAATTGTGTTAAGTATCTTTGGCAATTTGTTTGAGGGACTTGATCATTTTTGTTTAGGCAACCAAGATAGTGTCATCAAGGGACTATGATCTTTTGTTTTGTTTTTGTTTTGCCAAAGTACCCAACATGCATACCATGACCCATTTTTGAAGGCAATAAGTGGATTGTAACCCTAGGGGTGCAAGTGTGTATTGTGTTTGACTTTCATGCATTTTTTTCTTTGATTAGGTCAAGCTACTTGTTGATTTGGATTTTTGCATACAAACCCTAATTCTCTAATCATGGCATAATTGAAAGCGTAAAGTACGAGAATTTAAAATTCTAAGCTATTACAACATGATTATGGGGATGGGGGTACAATCTTTGAATAGGGGGTATTTGACAAGAAATATAAACCCTAATTTACTATTACATCCAAATTGAATTTAATTGCATAAATATTAAATGGACAATATTTAAATGATCAAAATAAATAAATATATCAAATAAATAAATGAATTATGCAACAGGTTTTTATTTACCTATGTATGTAAAAGTATTTTTAATGTAAAAAGTATAAAGAAATAAATAAATAAAAAAGATTAATTTTATTTGTTTACGGGTAAACCCTAATTTCTTTAAGAAAATAAATACAATATATTATTTATATACAATAAAATATATTAATATGTACAAACATAAAATATACTCAAAAAAATATTTTTTAGTATAAATAATAATAAAAATAAAAATGTAATATTTTGTACTTTTTTATTCTAGAGTATTTAATAAAATAAAAAGTATATATTTATATATGTATATTAATCAAATTAAATATGTACAATGTAAAATAAAATATGTACAAAAATAAAATTATTCAAGAAAATATTTTTAGTGTGAATAAAAATAAGAAATAAAAATAAAAGTATGATTTACATATTATTTCTAAGTTTAAATAAATAGTATAAAAGTATTTTAAAATGTTTTCTATATTAGAAAAAATAAAATAAAATACCAAATAAATGTAAAAAACTATGAAAATATTTTTTTAAGCATTTTTTATACTTGGAAATAAATAAACAAAATCAAAAAAGAAAACAAAAATGCAAAAATGTAAAAATACAAGAAAATGGGTCAGGGGGTGCAAAAATGAAAATGAGAGGTGTTAGAAGCAAGTCAGGCCAGGCCCAGGCCAAGCCAGCTTCATCTTCAACCTTCAGACTGAAAAACGCACGCGCCTGGTTCAAATCCTAGATCATGTATACGTGATCTTTTGCAAAAACACACAACATCAAACTTGTAGAGAATTTCAATACGATTCTAACCATATAAACAACTAATCCTAACTCTCAAAGACCAGAGAGAATTTCTCTGGCCCTAAAATCAGACCTAGTTTTTTCAGCATGTTCATGGATGAAATTCTCCTAGCACACTTAATATAAATGGAAACTGAGCATATGTATGGCTTCCTAGCAATGAACACTACATTTTTTATTCACAAACCTAAGGCTAAATGTTCCTAAATAGAGAGATAGAAAGTGAAGAAAAACCTGTTTCAGTTGGATTCGTGTATGGAAATGCAGTGCTTCTCAACAAGTTTTGAGATGTATGGTAGCTTGCCTGAACTTCACTTGTCCTTTTCCAATAGCTAGCTTGCCTTGAATGTCCTTGAATCAGTCTATAGAACTCAACCTGCACAAGCTCAAAATGAAAATGGTGAACACTGTAAATGGAGTTACAGTTGGTAATGGAGGTTTGGGATATCTTGAGTGAGTTGAATGGAAGGTGTTTGAAGCAAAATGGGGTAAAACGCACGAGCCAAATGAGCTGGGGAACTCAAGTTGTAACACCTGCCCTATTTTGCCAAAGAAGTGTGATTTCTGGCTATGGGGTGTTTTGGGGCTCAAGCACTCGTGTTTCTAGCTCAAAGGGTTGTGAGAAAGATGTTTGAAGTGTTTGTGTAAGTTGATCTTTGCTGGTTTTCAAGTTCTAAGCATTTGGACAAGTTTCTTATTTTTGAAGTAAGAAAGTGGAAGCGAGGTTACAGTCCTGTACAGGCCATCTTATCATCCTGCATACAATCCTCTTGGCCCCTCTAATTAGTGGATTTGTTTATCTGCAAGAGATTTGGTTCTATGCTCAAGGATTAGTGGTTTGACATAAAGCAACCTTTTGCAAAAATAGAAATGTGCCTTTTACCATTTAGGGATTAAACTTGTGTACAATACCCTAATGACCAAGACAATGCATTAGCTCAATGGATTTGCATTAAATTATGGAGTGTGAAGTGGTTTAGAAGCCTGAAAACTAGTGTAAGACATGCTAGTTTGAAAATGCAACTTGAGTGAACATGAATTTGCCATGGATACAAAGTGAGTTTTTGCCAACTTCAAGCATTCTATTCTCCCTAACCACAAATGTGTTTGAGGAGTTCTTGGACAATTTGGAAAGCTTGAAACATGCTCTATAATCCATATTTGAAATGCAACTTGAGACTCCAAGTGTAACTATGTGAAAAATGGCCAAGAAGATAGGCCAAAATCCTGCCTAAACTAGCGCAAAATTTCACTAAGTTTAAAGTTTTAGGGACCCTTGTTCCAAAAATCATAACTTGAGATCCAAGCTTCTTTTGAGAAAATTTTGTGAATCAAAGTTGTATAATTTGTGTAGGACTACAACTTTCATGTTGTAAGTTTTGTTTGAATCCATTTGCATCATGGTGAAAATGTGGGACAAAGTTAGGAAAAATTAAGAAAATTTCATAACTTAGAAAAATTCTAAGTTATGAAATTTTTTCAATTTCAAACCCTAATTTGCAATTTTGGGTTTCTTGATGAACAAGTTTCATAATTTGACACATCTTGATGAAAAATGACCCTTGGCACTTGATTTTGACCAAAAAGTCAAAGTTTGACTTTTCAGTGCATAGTCAAATTTTGCTTAGTTGATTGAAAAATTCATCTGTCAATCCCATGCATTTGAGATCTTTTGAACTTGTTGAATATGTCAAGATGATGCAATTGAGTCCTTGAGTCCTTGTTTGAACCTAATTTGCCATTGGCTAGGTCAAAAAGTCAGAAATTGCCTTTGTATAGTCAAAACCCTAAAAATGACCATTTTGCCCTTTTGGTGATCTGATCAAATTTCTTGTGGAGTTGTAGTCCAAACTTAATCAAATGGTTCATATGAGTTAATAATGTTGATGTGGGTCAAAATTCATGAGGTTTGACTGTAAATTGGCCACATTTGACTTTTTCCCCAATACAACTGCTTTCTAGGTCAACTGTCCAATTGACTGGGCAAAAATTTGATTCAAGGCTTCAAACTTGGTATGGACAAACTTATGAGTCCAATATGAAGTATGAAAGTCAATTTGAGCATTGAGGGTCCAAAAATCCTTGTGCAAACTCAAACCCTAATTTAGGTCATCAGTGCAAGGAGATGTCTTGAGCAGAGCAAACCCTAGCTTGATCTTGAGTTCCAAGAGCCTTGTGATGAGGAAAGTTGATAGAATGAGAGGACAAATTTTGGGGTACAACAGTTGCCCCTGTTCAATCTTCTTGAACCTGAAGAGTTAGATTGGCAAGTTTTGCCTTTCGTGACTCGAAGGTAAAAGAGGATTGGACACTAGAGTGCCCGTAAATTTGCACTCGTCAAAAATGTAGATGAAGGAATGGGCTTAGAGATGCCATTTGGAAATGGTAGAATCTTGCTGGAGATGGGCTTAGAGATGCCAGCCAAAACTTGTTTGTTGAAAATCAGGAGAATGAACGTCAAAATGGTATCCGTATTTGGAACGTATCTGCGTTGTATCTGGAGACTGGATTTGTATGAGTAAGGGAATGGCGTCCGTGTCTAGAGCGTATCCGAGCTATAACTGTATTTGATTCTTGAATGAATATCAGAATGACTGCTGTGTCTGGAGTGTATTTGTATTCTGAATGGGTGACATAGAAACATCTGTGTATGGAGTATCTATGTGCTGGGGATAAATTCCGAATGAGTGACAGAATGGCAACCGTGTCTGGAGCGTATCTGGACTGTATCTGAAGTTGAGATCTGTATGAGTAGCAGAATGACTTCCGTGTCCGGAGTGCGTCTGAACTTGAATTTGATAGCTGAATCTGAATGAGAAATAGAATGACTGCCGTGTCTGGGGCGTATCTAGTCTGTATCTGATTGTAGTCTGAATGAGTAGTAGAATGACCGCCGTGTCTGGGGTGTATCCATACTGTATCTTGACTTGAAATTTCGAATGAGTAATAGAATGACCGTCGTGTCTGGGGTGTATCCATACTGTATATGAAATCTCTGAATAGTTGTTAACGATAGCTTTTAATCTTATCCTGAAAGGGTAGAATGTTAACTTAAAACACAAAGTTATGTTGCTTGATATGTATGATGCAATAAAATGTGTTCCATAAATATTTATGATATATGAATGTAAAAAAAAAACTTACTCAAATTCTAGACTTTATATTTAGAATCTAAAAAAAAAAACTTTGAAAAAAAAAATACTTAACACAATTCAATCCCTTTTATGTTTTTCTCATCTTCACTTATACCTAAATTTAGTTTTACTTTTTTTTCTCTAAAAAGACAATAACTTCATTGGATTGAGTAAAAAAACTCATAGCTATTTGATTCGAATTTATAGTACTCAATAAATATTTAATGAATTTTTCTTGCGTGTGCTACATTATAATAAATTTAATTAACTCCTTAGCAGCTAAATCTTGTGTTCTACATGAAACGAGAAGACATAACAATGTTCCGAACCAATGTGAGAGAGGTGGATTCAATTTCCATTTTCTACTTTCTGTGGGCCGCGTTACTTGACATTTGGCTGCCGCTGGTAAATACCAGAAACAGTGTGCAATTTATTTATTAACAAAAAATCCAAATAATTTATCATAATCTTAATTAATTTCTATAAAATCATGAACTTTTAAAAAGTTTAGTCCTAATCAAATTTTAATTGAAATTATATTCTCCTATAATATTAACAAAAAAAAAAAACCAGCAGAACACCTTATCGATATCTTCATTTCTCTTCTTCTTCTTCTTATCTGTGACTAACTCTCACCAGTCACAATCACCGCTTTTTTTCTTCTTCTTTCCTTCAAGTTAGTAAAATCTAACCATAACTGAATTCTGTTACAATGCCGTGTATTAGTTCCGTTACAGCCCCGTCATACGCCGTTATCCCATTCACCCTCACCTCTTCAAAATCATCTCCAAATTTTCCACCAACAAAAATCTTCACTAAACAAAACCCTAAGCCACTACTCCAATCAAAATCTCATCGAAGAGTTCTGGTAAAAGCAACCGTTATAGAGAAGGAAACTCCCGAAGCTGAACGACCGGACACGTTTCTCCGCGGCGGCGATGGCGATGGCGACGGCGGTGTGTCTTCCGTTAGGGTTCGATTCGAGAAGATGATAAGAGAAGCGCAGGATAGTGTTTGTAATGCGATTGAAGCTGCTGATGGTGGTGGAAAGTTTAGAGAAGATGTTTGGTCTAGACCGGGTGGTGGCGGTGGGATTAGTAGGGTTCTTCAAGATGGTGATGTTTGGGAGAAAGCTGGTGTTAATGTTTCTGTTGTTTATGGTCAAATGCCTCCTGATGCTTATCGTGCTGCTAAAGGTGCTTCTAGTACTGATCAGAAGCCTGGTCCTATTCCCTTTTTTGCTGCCGGAATCAGCTCTGTAAGTTTTACGCATTTTTCACAATTCAATGCGAGATTGCATAGATTTGTTGAAAAAAATGTTAGAAACATTCATGTGGAATTTTTTAAAATTTGATTCATGATATAGATATACATATGAGTGTTTTGGTTGGGCTGAAAATTGATTTTAGTTAAAATTAAGTGTGTATTTGGTTCCACAGTGACGAGAATCGAAGCTTGGCAGAATTGATTCGGGTTTAAAATCAGTTGGATGTAAAATGATTTATGTTTGAATACATTTATGTAAAAGTGAGTTGAACAACACGTGAAATTATGGGGAATTTTTTGAAAAACTAATTGATAGATACATACATGCATACAAGTGTTTTGGTTATGTTGTGATGAAAATTGATTTTGAATGATTTAATTTTGGTATAGTTAAGTGTTTGTTTGGTTAGGCAGCGCTAGAAAATTGATTTTTATTGAATTGATTTTAGCTCTATGTGACTTGAATTTAAAGTGATTTATGATTGCATGTATTTATGGAAAAAATGATTTTTGTCGATTCATGTTTGGATAGTTTAGATCAGAATTATTTTTGTATGTGTATACATGTTACGCAGAAGATAGAAATATTAACTTTTAGGTAGAATTGATTGTCAGACTTGAATCTATTCTGAATCTGGAAATTGAGCATGACAATTCATGGTTAAATCAAGTTTGACTTACTGAAACACGATTCTGGGAGGTTCAAATGTGGAACCAAACATAGATTGAGTCAATGTTTGAAACGTTTGCAGCTCAAAAACCACATCCCAATGATATTATAACGTGAAAATATAGAAGCTAGTAATTGGAGCTTCAAAATAAATGTATGTTTTTTGAGTTGAAAATGCCAAAGCAAACACACATTGAATTGGGTATAACATGATTTATGTTTGCATATGTAAAGTAAGTTCAACAATAACTTTATAGATAAACTCAATTCTAGAGGCAAAAACATGAAATTTCAACTTCAAGTATAGAATAAAATTTTGGAGGTAACATCAATTTTACTTGAAATGGTCTACGTATGTCAAAATCAATCGTATACTTCTAGAATCATGTTTGTTTCTCTCAAAATTGAATCCAAACATTCAATAACTCATCTGTATTTTTCTCTCACTGTCTTTCTTTCTATATGTTCAGGTTTTACATCCAAAGAACCCATTTGCCCCGACCTTGCATTTCAATTATCGCTATTTTGAAACTGATGCCCCTAAAGGTAATGCGATATATTTTTTCTTTCTTTTATTCAAACACTGCCGTGTTCATTTCTGAGCTACTTTTTCTCATTATAATCATTTTGGGAAAGATTATTCAGAATTCTTACTATATACAAGTACAATATGCATCTGTCACGTACCAGAAATAACACTGCTAATTACTCCTAGTGTGCTCTATAACAGTATTGTCTAATCCTATACTAGCAAGTATGAAACTTGTAGCAACATTGGATAACAGGACTCTTGAGTTTGCTTATATTGATAGTCATGCTATTGCATTCTGCAGATGCTCCTGGAGCACCTAGACAATGGTGGTTCGGTGGGGGAACCGACTTAACCCCTGCTTACATTTTTGAAGAGGATGTGAAGCACTTCCACTCAGTATGTTCTTAACACAATATTGGTATATCAAATTTTATGGCTAAGAATCAAATTCCTTGGTAAACTGTTTTTTAAAAATAGTTTCCTTTGTTTTAAAATATCACCTTACGACATCTCAGGTGATTAGTTTTAATATGGTTTTGCAGTTTTAGTCAAGTTTTCTTGAATATAATATGTGTAGTTTGGTTCCTTTGAAATGGGTGGTGCTGAAATATTAAGCATAGGGATTTGGTTCTGTGCCTTTCTATAAAATGTATCTTCAAATGCGAGAGAAATCTGCTATATCTAATTTCAAACATTTCTTTTTATGTTATATCTGAACTGAACCATGAAAATGGAAACGAAATATTCATTCCATGTTTTCCTAAATTTCTTCCGAAATGTTCACTTGGAGTCGGTAATTACCTTCTACACCCCCACCCCTTCCAAATATGAATCTCTTGTCCAAATTGGTTTAATAAAAGAGAGAATATAGGATGCCTGAGAAATTCTTCCATATGATTTTCTGTTTAAAGTTTAAACTTTTTTTTGTTTTAAAACTGTCATGATCATCTGACATTGTATTTATTTAAGGCACTCAATAACAAGTGCGTGACTGGGTTTACTTCATGCTTTTGTGGCAGATTCAAAAACAGACTTGTGACAAATTTGATCCTACATTTTATCCCCGATTCAAGAAATGGTGTGACGATTACTTCTATATCAAGGTATAGTCTTATCCTTTTTCACATAATGAAGTGTTTTTGTCGTACCGTGTGTTTGATAAAAGTTGAAACGGATCAGTAAACAACAATTAATGAGCATTCAGTGTTCAGTTCATCAACCTTAAGTAAAAGAGTAAATTTGAATTTTTCTTGTCTATCTGTTATCATTAGCTTTGATAAATTTTATACATGATGAATTGAAGCCTTTAGTAAACATTAAACCAGTCTGTGTAGTTTGTAACGATGATGACTGTAGGTTAGAGTGATTTGATAGGAAATGGAAGAGTGTTCGTGATGCTGGGGCATCACGAGCTGGATGGAGACATCATCGCATGAAGTATATGCAGATTATAATACGAATAGATAGGTGGTGTCTTTGATAGGCTTATTCTTTTGCATGCATTGTAACTGCAAGGTTCACTTGATTTCTAGACTCATAAATCCTGCAAAAGAAAATGATAGGACCCTGGGGTCCAATAATGATTTGGGCCATGAAGATGACCAGGTTTTGGACACTGGCCCTAACCCAAACCGTGGAAGGTATGCTCTAGAAGATGACGGAACCTGGCAGTTATTGATGTGGCATGAGAGGTGCCACTTTTATAGGAGAATCTGTTAGGGTTGAGTGTATAAATAATCGGAAGGATAGTAGTACTATTTCATCCATTCATTCATGTACTAGCTTGTTAACTCTTTGATTGTTTGGCAGAGGGAATATCTCTCTCTGAAGGAGCCTGTAATGCTCATACTTATATAATATAACAGTGATAATGATGGAAGAATTATTTTTATTCTCTAGTTTGTCAATTTCTCTGAACATAGTGTACCAGCTGAGTCAGTATAGTGTCTAATTAGATAGATCATAGGTGCCGGTATGACATGCTTACAGGGGCTAAAGTGGTGTAACTATATATTTTTTGCTAATTGAATTGAGTCATGGTATATACTGTTGCTGATTGCATTTCCTTATTTTTTCTATTCATTCTAAATTCAGCATCGAGATGAAAGGAGAGGGCTTGGAGGTATATTTTTTGATGATCTGAATGATTATGATCAGGAGATGCTCCTTTCCTTCGCTACCGGTAATTGTTTATATATAAAAATTTGTTGGTTCTCAGCTTTTTGGCTGAAAGACATTTAGTTCTTTGATTTATGTACTTGCCTAAACTATGGTTACTTGCAGAATGTGCAAACTCTGTTATTCCCGCTTACATACCTATCATAGAGAAAAGGAAGGATTTACCCTTTACAGAACATCAGAAAGCATGGCAACAATTGCGAAGGGGACGATATGTTGAATTCAATTTGGTACACTTTTTAAGCTATCTTATAGACCAAAATGTTTTGCTCTACACTTTTTAAGATCATGTTTAAGTTTATGTTGCTACTGCTTTTTGGCTACAGGTATATGACAGGGGTACAACATTTGGACTGAAAACTGGTGGGAGAATAGAGAGTATTCTTGTTTCTCTCCCACTGACTTCTCGGTGGGAATATGATCATGTAAGATTTTATAATCTATATTCTACTAAAGTGTCACCAAGTTGAATATTAGATGCATCTAATATTCCATTTATAGATCTTGTACGGAAATGCTGATATCATTTTGCATGCAGAAACCAGAAGTAGGAAGCGAAGAATGGAAACTCTTAGATGCGTGCATCAACCCTAAGGAATGGATCTAATTTGTCAGTTTTGGTAGTTTTTTCAATAAGATTAGATAGCTTTTGTATTATTTTTCCGATGTATATCATGTACTTGTAAGATGAGTTACAACTGTTTTAGCTTCTACTTGGTGGATTGTAAATCACATGTTTTTACACATGTTGTGAAATTATGCAAATTACTGCGCTGTACTCATTGTTCCTCAAGGACCTACCTGTTTTGGCAATAAAAAAAAATCAGCTTCTTCAAGTAGTTTATGTGTTACTGTAGTTACATCTATACAATATAATAATACTCTTTAAATGTATTTGTATTTGTTTTTTATTTAATTTTAAATTAATCTAATTAATGGATCTTGAAAACAAACAAAACAATGTTAGTTTCCATTCCTTTTTGGTTTCTCGATACAGACCAAACAAACAGTGTTGTTTTTTTCTTTTCTTTTCGAGAAATTCATTTTTACTTATTCCTCTTCTCAATGTAAACCCTTTGATTCTCATCCTCTCTCCTATCTATCTTCAAACAACTAAAAATTCTAATTCTTCATCTCTTCCCTATTCAACACCAAGCTCTTTTCACCGATCTCAATCCAAACCCTAATCCTAATTCTACTCCATCTCCACTGTTTGATCTTCCTAAATCCACACCTCTCTCAGCCATAACCTTTGATTTCTAGAACGACGATGAATTCAAAGGTTTTCCATTCGAACAACACCCTGACGATCTCATTATGAGGAACCAAGATACACCGGTGAGTGAAGAATATTCTGCTGATTATGTGTTAATATTGCCATTGAAGTCGAATCAGAAACGGCAAGAAGAAGTGGCAGCTGCAGAACCACTGGAATCAACCACCCCCAATTCCAACAACTCCACAATATGGGTTGCTGATTGGTTTGCTAAGCTTAATAACAACATTGGTGGAGATTTGAAAGAAATTGAAGTTGTTGGCCACTACGTGATCGAGATTTCGAAAGTCGTTGGGGCGACTTAGGAGCTAAAAGAAAGACGCCTTCAGAATTTAGGGTAAGTTTTCGAGCTCCTAACCCTAATTTATTTATTTTGATATTGATAACTGACATTGTGGTAGAGTAGTTTTTTGATATTGATGTTTATGTATAACTTGGCATGGAGAACAGTAGTTTTTTTGTCATTGTTTATAATTTGCTGAGAATTTACTTGATTTATGACTTTATGGTTACAGAGCTGCTGAGGTGGATAATAGATTTAAAAAACCAGGATTGTTTAACGCCCCGAGATATAATGATACACCGCTTAATCGTGAACAAAAAGAGAAAATTCTGGTGACTGCAGTGTAGAGACTGCAGTGCTAAAGTTTCTATCTCATGTTTTTCTATTTCACTTTGCTAATCTTCAGTTTTGCCTCTATATATTTCTTTACCGCTTATGCATTCATGGTTGCTTGAGATTCATTTGAATTCATGTTTCATTTAGGCTGATGCTGCAGGGTTGGGTAATCATTACAATCTGCTGAATTTTACCAGCAAAACATGGAAGATTGTGTAGGTAATGAAATTTCTAATTGATATTGTAAGAAAGCATAACACAATTTTTGATTAACATTGCAACCTTAACAAGTTTGTCAATTTTTGCAAAACATGGAATTTTGTCAATTTTTGCAAAACATGGAATTTTATCAATTTTTGCAAAACATGGAATTTTATCAATTTTTGCAAGTACGTGTTCTTATTGTTTAGTTAACTTTAAATCTAAGACATGCTGTAACCAAAAGGATGTTAGTATTTATTTGTATTGTTGCTCCTGATCATAATTTGTTGTTAATTTATTGGTTTTGCAGTACAACACATTTGAGAGTGGTTTTATAACAACTGATGACTTCACAAATGCGGATATTTTTGAAGCAACTTATCCTGCTGTTGTTAAGGATGGTAAAAAATCCATACTTGCGGATATCTGCAGATAAAATCTGTCATGGATACGAGGCGGATAACTTATTAGATATCCGCGGATAAAATAAATGGATATTTGAATACCCGTTTAGTAATGAATATAAATACGGGTTTAATGATACTCATGTCTCCGGGTATCCGTATCTGTTAATAAATTATAAAAATTACTTAAATATTAGTTTATTATACACGATCACAATATCTTTTATTTTTTGTTAAAAATAAAATATTTGAATATTATGTTTGGGTGAAAATGAAGAAAACTAATGTGATAAAATTTTGTTCTTAAAATAAGAGAGATTTGTATGGATATTATGCGATAATATCTTATTGTGTCTTTAAAAGAAATTGAAAAAAAAAATTAGAAAAAAAAGTTATCCATGAATATCTATAAATATCCGCGAATACTATAAAACCTGTCGATTATCCGTTTAGCGGATAACCGCACGGATATGAGACGAATATAATATCATATTTATATTTATCTAACGGATATCATATTATCCGTTCCCATGGATATCCATGTACATCTCTAATTGTTGCCAAGAGGTTGCACAGTGACTGGCTCTTTGATCTTGCAATTACAATTGCTACCGGCTTCCACGGAATGGTAATTACTCGATGAAAATTAGGGTTTATAAAAATTTATCATTTTTTAATAATTCCTAAAATTGCAAAATTTTAATAAAATTCGTTCTCTCTGTTATTAAATTTAAGGTCTTTTTGTTTTTGGAATGATGTGGTGAATTATCTTTTTGAGTTGTGTTTTCTGTTTGGTTCTAGTTATGCATATTGTGTATAATGGCATCGCGGATCATTAAGAAAATTATGTTATCTGCTTAGCATAACCAAAAACACATGGAAGCTTCTTTTTACTAATAATCTATATTTGGCTTGCACGTTTTCTGTATTGTGCTCTGCAGCTTAGAGAACTATGGGTGATATAAACATGTTTCGGAGATCATTTGGGTGAAAACAAATCAACTACAGCGAATAATTAGAACTGGGTGTACCAGCCATTTTGTTGGAATAGAGGGTAGTCACGAAGTAAACAGAAACATTGACACTGATGTTATTGTTCCTGAAGTCCGAGAAACAAGCAGAAAGCAGTTAAGGTTTGTTTGATATTCAAGCAAATTTTAATAGTTAATTACGCCGCTCAATGCTCTGACTAACTTAAAAAAAAGGTCAGTTTGTAGTCATTGGATTTGTATCTATAACTTTCTGTAGTAACCGGATTTTAAAAAATGGCACAAAGGAAAAGTATCGGGACGAGTCGCGTACTAGGTCGCTTTCTTTAAGACGTTTCGTCGTACTGCCAATATTAATGCAAAGCAGTCGAGTTTCGACGACGCCTCCAGGATAAAACAGTCCGTTCAATTACGACAATTACTTGCACTATAATTAGTCGTTCGTAAAATGACACCTTCGGATGGTAATTAACCAGTTTTAGTATCTGGATACGAAGTGATCCATTCGAAAATAAGAGAAGAAAATTATAGATGAAGTGAGTGATGAGAGAGAAGAGAGAAAAATTGTAGAAGTAAATTCTGGAACTGCCCAAATGAACCTAAACGACTTAATTTATAAGTCAAAAGGTCTAACTGAATGGAACAGGTCTAGTGGGAGAAAATAGTGGGAGAGGTGGAATTGGCCCAGTCAATAACCAGTGAATAATTAGGTTAAGACTTGGTCTTTTGGAGGAAGCAAAAACCAGTCAATAATTAGGTTAAGACTTGGTCTTTTGTGCATGACACATCACCATCTATTAATTAATTAATAATAATATTAATATTAATTAATTTCCACTCTTTCGGGACTAAAATGAATCTTTTCAAATTCACTTCCATGCTAGTTCTTACTTGTGTTCATTTATTGCCCATTTAATGTCAATAAATTATTCCAACTCCCACTCCAAGTTTACATCATACCAAGATTTCCAACAATCCCCCACTTGAATTTAAAAGGTGATTTTTAGAAGTACGTCAAACGTTTCTAAGATTGTGCATAAGCAAAGGTGTCTACGACTTGAACCTTTGCGTAGCAAGTAGGATTCAGATTCAAAAGAGTGACACTATTGTCTTGAACTCTATCTCAGACATCAGACCCGCACACAACCTTTTCTTAAGGTGTATTCTAATAGCCCGTGCTTTAATGGCCCTGCACGTATATCCCGGTTTAGTGAAGGTTCTAGGAATCCTGCCTCGTAATTCCATAGGAACTGGCCTAAGTTCCACAGTCACATAGGTGAGTCTATCAAGAGTACTCCTGTAGCCTAGGTACTCCTTCATACAAAGTATAGATCTCATTAAGAGTTTCTATTATCTCATCCTCTTATTACTTCAGGATTCATGCTTTACTTGCATGATCATCTCATATTACTCTTAACTTGTTATTACCCATTGAACCTATTTCTTGGGATCTCCAGTCATCTAGGTCGGGTTACCATTATGAGCAACTCATTTCTTTATAGGCATTAGTCCCATCCTTTTGGATGTATTATGGACTTTCTCTCTAGCTAATCCTTTTGTCAAAGGATCTGCTAAATTTTTATCAGTGCGTATATGATCCACTCTTACAGCTCCTTTAGAGATACAGTCTCTAACAGTGCTGTGCTTCCTTCTTATTTGACGTCTTTTACCGTTATAATAACAGTTCTCAATTTTTACAATAGTCGCGGTACTATCGCAGTGGATCCACACAGCTGGCATATGTTTTTTCCATAAAGGGATCTCAGCTAGCAAGCATCTCAACCAACTTGCTTCTTCACTAGCTGTGGCTAGTGCTATCACCTCATATTCCATTGTGGACTGAGCTAGAATAGTTTCTTTGATTTCCAAGATACAACTCCTCCAGCTATGCTAAATATATAGCCACTAGTAGCTTTGGAATCATCTAACAAAGTATTCCAATCTGCATCACTGTACCCTTCTAGTACAGCAGGAAACTTATGATAATGTAGGCCGAGATCCATGGTCCTTTTGAGGTACCTCATGACTCGTTCAATAGCTTTCCAGTGCTCTTTACTCGGTCTACTCGTAAACCTGCATAACAATCCTACGACATATGCAATGTCGGGTCTAGTACAATCAGTGGCATACCTAAGACTGCCAATGATGCTCGCATACTCTGATTGTCTGACACTTTCTCCAGTGTTCTTAAATAGTTTCACACTTGGATCATATGGTGTGCATGCAGGTTTACATTCAAAGTAATTATATTTCTTTAAGATCTTCTTCACATAATGTGATTGATCCAAAGAAATTCCTTGTTCGGATCTCGTGATCTTGATGCCAAGGATCACATTTGCTTCTCCGAGATCTTTCATATCAAAGTTGTTGCACAACAATGATTTCACATCATTAATGGTCTGAATGTTAGATCCAAATATGAGTAGATCGTCAACATAAAGACATATGATAGTGAAAATGCGGTTCTCAGATTTATAGTAAACGCATTTGTCACTTTCATTCACTTTGTACCCACTTGATATCATTAAGTTATCAAATTTTTCATGCCATTGCTTAGGAGCTTGTTTTAGTCCATACAACGACTTATTTAACTTACAGACCTTGTTTTCTAGTCCATAGATTACAAACCCTTCTGGTTGTTCCCTATAGATTTCTTCTTCTAAGTCACCATTTAAAAAAGCTGTTTTTACATCCATTTGGTGTACTATTAAGTTATAAATAGCAGCTATTGAAATAAGTACCCTAATGGATGTAATTCTAGTGACAGGAGAAAAGGTGTCGAAGAAATCTATATTTTCTCTTTGTCTAAAACCCTTGGCAACAAGGCGAGTCTTGTATTTATCAATAGTTCCATCAGGTTTTAGTTTTCTTTTCAAAACTCATTTACAACCAATTGGTTTGCAACCAGGAGGCAAGTCTACTAAGTTTCAGGTCTTATTGGATTCTAGAGATTCTATCTCGTCATTGATAGCCTCTTCCCATAAATCAGCATCCAGAGAGGACAAGGCTTCTTGAAGATTCATTGGATCTTCTTCTACATTATAAGCCGCATAGTCAGGCCCATAGTCTTTAGAGACTCTTACTCGTTTACTTCGTCGAAGTTCTGTTTCTATATTGTCATTGCATTATGTGCTTCTTATCACGGGAGTGTGACTCGATTGTGTGCCCCCACTATTTCTCAATTTGAAGGGAAATTTGTCTTCATAGAATTCAGCATCATTTGATTCTATGATCACTTTTGCTATTAGGTCATAAAACCTATATGCTTTACTGTTTGTTGCATATCCAATGAAAACACATTCATATGCTCTACTAGCGAGTTTAACTCGCTTCGGATCCGGAATTCTGACATAAGCCAGAGAGCCCCAAGTTCTCAAATAAGACAAGTTTGATTGTCTTTTCTTTAATATCTCGTAAGGAGAGATTTTACATTTTGACTTGGGGATTCTATTCAGGACATAGCAAACAGTCAATAAAATTTCCCCCCACCAGTGAGGTGCAACACCAGAATTCATCATAATTGCAACAACAAGTTCGGTAAGAGTTCTATTCTTTCTTTCTGCTTTACCATTCATTTCAGGAGAATATGGAGCAGTCGTTTCATGTATAATTTCATGTTCTTTATAAAAGTCATTAAATAGACCAGAGTCATATTCAGTTCCCCTATCACTACGAAGTCTCTTGATCTTCTTACTAAGTTGATTCTCAATTTCGATTACATACAACTTAAACATATCAAGTGCTTCACTTTTATTCTTCATTAAGTATACATAAGTATAATCAGAACAATCATCAATAAAGGTGATAAAATAACTATTGTTCCTAGTCAAAGTTCCGTCTAATTCACATATATCAGAGTGTATAAGATCTAGGGGATCAGATTCTCTTAGAGTTGCTTTATGTGATGTCTTAATTATCTTAGCTTGAGTACAATATTCACATTTATTTGAATCATTGACATTTAGTTTAGGGATCAAGCCTAAGTTGCTTGCATTATACATAATTCGCTTATTAACGTGACAAAGTCTAGCATGCCAAATATTAAAATCATGCAGAAAATAAACAGAAGGACAAATTTTATTCAAATCAACATTTAATTTAAACATGCCATCAGTGGCGTACCCTTTCCCAATAAAAATACCATTTTTAGTGATGGTGTACAAATCTGCCCCTATAGTTTGACTAAACCCAGCCTTATTTAAAAGGAAACCAGAAACAAGATTCTTCCTAATTTCAGGAACGTGCATGGCGTCCTTCAAGATCAAGGTCTTTCCTGAAGTGAACTTCAGCTCAACATCTCCAATTCCAGCAACATTAGTGGTGTGGGCATCTCCCAACAACACTTTCTTATCTTCAGTATTCATGTATGTCTTAAACATAGCACGATCATTACAAACATGGCGAGAGGCGCCAGTGTCTATCCACCATCCATCGCTTCCATAAACCATGTTGACTTTAGTGATCATAGCAATGAATTGCTCATCAGTCAGGTTTACCTGTGCATTTGGGTCAGTAGCAGATTTAGGCCTGCTCTTACATTTTTTAGCCATATGACCCGGTTTCCCACAATTATAGCAAGTGAAAACCGAAGCATCATTTCTCTGGGATGGTGGTTGCTGCCTAGGAATTGGAGTATATGGAGCCCTAGAGGGATTCCCATTCTTAATTCGGTTCACAGTATTACGGTTCTGATTCTTTAAAGGTTTGCCCGTAGGCTTCAGAACCGCACCGAATTTCTTTTTGTTGTTTGAAACAACTAAGACTTCATCTTTCTGATCTTGTCTTCGAGCTTCCTCTTCAATTCGAAGGCGGGTAATCAAACTCTCGATTGAAAATTCTTTAGTTTTATGTTGGAGTAGGTTTTTAAAATCTTTCCAACCAGGAGGCAGCTTGTCAATTATAACAGCAATTTGAAATTGTTCATTGAGGGGCATACCTTTAGTTATGATTTCATGAGCAATCTTCTGTATCTCGTGGCTTTGAGCTTCCACAGACCTTTCATCCACCATTTTGTAATTCAAGTAGCGACTGACATCATATTTTTTTGCACCAGCTTCTTCAGTATCATATTTCTTCTGCAGAGCCTCCCATACCTGTTTAGCAGTCTTGTAATTGCTGTAGTAATCATAGAGATCATCAACAAGACTGTTCAGAATGTGATTTTTGCAGAGGTAGTCATTTTCTTGCCATAAGGCGATTTCTTTTTGGAGCTGTAAGTTATCTGCCGCAGCTTTAGCAGCGGAGTCTAAGTCAGACGTTTTAGAAGTTTTGTCTGATTCCACGGTTGACTTACCATTACTTAGTTCGTTTGATCCAGATGGAGCAACAGGGATATCCTCAGTCAGAACGTAGGCAACCTTCTTTAAAGTTAAGAAAAATTTCATCTTAGCTTGCCAACGTTTGAAATTGGAACCCTCAAACTTAAATGGTTTGTCAGAGACAGAAGCGGCAACGCTAGTACCGATAATTTCCTCAGTAGCCATGGCAGTTATGAAAACGTCTTAAAATTGTAGTAACCGGATTTTAAAAAATGACACAAAGGAAAAGTATCGGGACGAGTCGCGTACTATGTCGCTTTCTTTAAGACGTTTCGTCGTACTGTCAATATTAATGCAAAGCATTCGAGTTTCGACGACGCCTCCAGGATAAACAGCCCGTTCAATTACGACAATTACTTGCATTATAATTAGTCGTTCGTAAAATGACACCTTCGGATGGTAATTAACCAGTCTTAGTATCTGGATACGAAGTGATCCAGTCGAAAATAAGAGAGAAGAAAATTATAGATGAAGTGAGTGATGAGAGAGAAAAGAGAAGAATTGTAGAAGTAAATTCTCGAACTGCCCAAATGAACCGAAACAACTTAATTTATAAGTGAAAAGGTCCAACTGAATGGAACAGGTCTAGTGGGAGAAAATAGTGGGAGAGATGGAATTGACCCAGTGAATAACCAGTGAATAATTAGGTTAAGACTTGATCTTTTGGAGGGCAAGCAAAAACCAGTCAATAATTAAGTTAAGACTTGGTCTTTTGTGCATGACACATCACCATCTATTAATTAATTAATAATAATATTAATATTAATTAATTTCCACTCTTTCGGGACTAAAATGAATCTTTTCATATTCACTTTCATGCTAGTTCTTACTTGTGCTCATTTATTGCCCATTTAATGTCAATAAATTATTCCAACTCCCACTCCAAATTTACATCATACCAAGATTTCCAACACTTTCTTTTTTCAAGGTGTGTCGTGTTATCTATCATAAGTTTCATCTTTATCCAAAAATAAAAAACGGTTTTACATTACAATAAGCTTGGACAAAGCAAAAATAACTTGCTGAAAGCTATTTACTAGATATATTTTTTCACTTTCCTTCTCCATCTTTTAAATAGTTTTAACAAAGCCTGGTAACAAGTTATTCCACTATTTGAGTATTTGAATTGAAATCTTTCACATGTTTAACAATTTTAAAATTCATTCCTACAGATGTATCCTTTGTTGGAGAGGATAAGTCCGAGAACTAGAAAGCTGGAATTGTTCGCTCGCATGCACAATACTCATGCGTTGACACAGTAAAAAAAAGCTAAAGGATAAAAATTAGACATACATGCGTTGACACAGTAAAAAAAAGCTCCCATAAAAAATATTTTTTATTTTTAGACATACATATATTAAATTGTGTATTTTTCTAGACTTTGAGCTTTAGTTATTGTTATAGATGCCTTTTGCATATGACTATATTAATTTTCCTCTCCACAAGTACTACATTTTTGAAACAAACATTTTGAAAACAATATCTACTATAAATATAAATATATAATATATGTTTAATCATTCAAATTTTTTATATCATAATTAAAAGAAAAATATATCATTTATACTTTCGCGGCATGTTCATACAGAAATAAAACTGATCGATGTACATTAGAGGGAGTGAGAGAGTATAATACTAATATATTGTTAAAAAAAAATATTTATCATTCTAAGATTAATTGTAATAATTGTGTCTAAATATTTATTTTTAATGGGATATTCAAATTAAAATGGAATGCAAAATAAATATCATATTACATATTAATTAATGACAAATAATTTAACTTCAAATCAAAATTATGAAGAAAAAAATGGTATTTTAAATTTTTTGCATATGCATACTAAAAATACTGCAAATAAACAAACATGAGAATAGATATCACAACATTTATTATACACGTATAATTAAAATAAAAATACCTGTTAATATTTTGATGTATGTGCACAATAAAAAAAAGTTAAAAAATTAATATATATTTTTTAATATTTTAAATTTTATTCCGTTTTACACACAAATATATACACTAGTATTATAATAAATTATTAGACTATTTTATCATTATTTAGTTGGTATATCTTTCGGATATATTTATAAACAATAAAAATGTTTTAATTCTTGACCTTATTATAAACAAAAGTCAACTATTACTAAATCATGTAATACCTAATATATGTATCTATTTCATTTTTTTCAATATTTCATTAAATTTAATAAAAATGACATTATAGTAAATTTAATTAATATTTTTACAAAAATTTAAAAAGTTAATTATATTTGATTAAATTTTTTAATAATTGTAAAAACTATTTTTTATTTATTTATAAATATGTGCAGAGGGTGTAAATTCTAATTTCTAAAATATTCTCTATTGTAATGAGTGAAGGGTCTAAGGATTGAATCATCCATCCTTAGACGAGGGAGAAATTAGTTTTGTTTTATAAGCACGAGGGGGAAATTCATGAATGGGTGAAAGGTTAATAGTTTCTTCACAATTTTGAGGATTTAAAGAGAAAACGCAAACCAATTCAGTCTTTCACTAGTGTATTTAAAGAGGGTGGCGTTTAACACGTGGGAAACAACAAAAGTTTTCCACTATGATATGCGTTGAATTTTTTATTTTAATAAAAACTAGTAAGATACATTCAGTATTTGATAAATTGATTTGATATTGATATAAAATATCTATATGTACATGTAAATTTGAAAAGAAATAATTATGGATATTTCTTTGTGGAGGTAGTTCATTATCACATCAATCTAGAGATGTCTCCTGCGGTCAGAGTTGTTATTACTCCATAAAATTTGTTCACAATGATATTCTTAGTTATATGGACGACACTTAGGATTTTCATCAACGTTTCTTGTTGAGCCTCGGAACTTTAAAAGCAAAGACATGATTGAAATCTTCGAAGGTGTTTTGGTTACTTCTTCGGATTATCCTTGAAAATACTTCGACATCCTTGTCTTTGATGGCCTCCTCTTGCCTATGTCTGGTTTTTCTTGCAGTTTTACCTTTAGTCAAGGTCTCTATATGCTTTTGTCGTACTGGAGAAGATTCATATATATGACGGTAACACGCTGTGCCCCCTATTCTTGTTATATTAATGACGACATGCTCTTTGATTGTTAAAGGTGGACTTTATTGCTTTTATCTCTTGATGCGGACAATGGAGTCATGCTTCCATGGTATGGCCTTTCCCCCTTCATAAGGAAACAAAGTTAGAGTGGTGGTTTCTTCTTTAGTCGCGCAATGATCCAACCGAGGACGAAGAAAAAAATAGTTTTTTGTATGGGATGCATATGTATGTAGATGCATGTGGTTGGATGAATGCGTATGAATATGCTAAGAATTTGTTTTAATTTCTTATTCCCTTGATATTCCTTTTTATGGTTATTATTTTTTCAGATTTTTATTTTTACTGGTGAGCATCCCAAGAACATAATACCGAGAAAAAATTTATTGAATAAAGAACCATAATCCTCAAAATGGAAATACAACTTGAAACAGAAGCAAGTACTGAATAGAAATACCGAATACGAGAAATCAAAACAAATTCCAAATACTATAAGAAATAACAAAAAGGGAAACTAAATCTCCTAAGGATGCTTATGAATTTTCGCCCTAAAATCATCAACCATTTCCCTACAAAGTTTGAGGAAGTCTTCAACATCCTTCAGGAGAGGGACCGTTGTAGCTTATGCATCCCTCAAGCTCCTAGAAATATCACCAATGAGGTTGTTTGTTAAGAAGGTAAGCTTTGTATGCTTGTCTTTTTATTTTAGATATTCCTTGTAAAGTGTTGGAATTATGCGCTTGTTGTCTTCTCCAGCACGGGCTATGGTTGTATATTGCTTTTCTTAATACTCGCTTGTCTTTCATGCCTCCTTGTAAGCCTGCACCAAAAAGCGACAATGGCCTTGGAACTCTTCTAGGTCCTGACGTACTCCATCATATTTGGATGCTCGTTCTAAGAGGAGTGCTTCAACTTCCCCCCTTCGAGAACGTTCTCTTATCTCTTTCACATTGCTTTCTCGGAGGATATTGATGAGACTCTGGATCTGCGCTTCTTGACTTTGGTTTTCCCCTTCAAACTCCCAGATTCATTGGTCTCTTTGATTAAGGTCAGACCGATACTGATCTCTTTCATAGTTGGCTTCATAAAGGTGATGCTCTAAGTCTTCTTTGTCCCTTTCAAGTTGACCAATGGAAGCCCTAAGCTTTTCCACTTCTTCGACCGATATTGGCGTCAAAATTGGCGCCTTTGGTTGGTAGACAAGATCAACAAAATAAGGATGCTCGTTGATTCAAACTTTTTCGCGCTTATGGACCTTTCCCTAAGCTTGGATGATTTTCCTGAGTTGACCGGGGTTACTTTTCCTCATATCATGTAGGATCAATCACCTGAGTCTAGCATTGGAGGGTTCACCCTCTATAGGATACCCAAGTTGATGTAAATCCAAGGCGAGATTGTAGTTAATACAGCCACAGGTCCCAATCAGAGGAACATTAGGAAGGTCTCCACAATTAAATATGACCTTTTTTATTTCAAGTTTCCTAGGACACCACAAAATGGAATCAGCAGTGAAAGCCTTTAACTTTTGTGACCACTCATCTCTCGTTAAGTCTTTGATCATATAGCTTTCCTTACCAAAATGTGACAAAATCCATGAATACAAAAGAGGAATACAACATTGGAGTACTCCCCCCTTTCTCATGTTGTACATGGAGAGTGTAGTATATATCGGCAAGCAAGGTAGGAGTAAGGCCTTTATTTAAGACCTTCATAACCCAAAATACATCAATAGCAACTAAGTCTATGAAATCTGTAATATTTGGGAATAAAACTAAACCGAAGATCAACAACGCCAAGATATCTCCACAAGGTTCCCGATTATTTTCACTAGCAAAGTCTAAGGCCTTAGACTTTAGGTAGGTCTTCTTAATTCCTTGAATTTCACCATCTGTCTTATAATTAAGTTTAAGGTCAGCAAATGGTATCCCCAATGCTTTAGTTAAGTCTTCAACTTTAATGACTTGCCCAATTCCTGTGTAAGGCCCTTCTTTTATCTTGGAGAACCCTGAAATTTGCTCAAACTCTTCTAGGGTAGGTGCTAACTGGAAGTCTTGGAAAGTAAAGCACCTTAATGGAGGATCATAAAACTGAACAAGGGCAGTGATAGCTTGTACTTTCCCATTCATCCTTAGTACATCAATTATATTGCCATAACAACGAATAAAATCTTTCCTAGCATTGCCATGTAGTTTCCCTCTAATTAACTTCATTTTCTTTAAATCAGGCATCAGAGCATTAATGCTGATAGTTGGCTTCTTATTGGTATTCATTTTCAAGATGCTCACAAAAAATGTTTCCTTTTTTTATTATATTTTTTCCAAAGAAAACCTGTGAATAAGACAAAAAGTGAAAAAATAAATATTTTTAAATGAAAATGTATGCATGTATGGGGATGTAATATGCGGGTGGAAAATGAGGTTACCCTAGTTACGTAGGTTCTTAAGGTTGTCCTACAGATATTCTACCCATCCCCTTATAAAGGTCGTAGTTTAAGGGTATCATAGATAACACAAAAGGAAAAAGCATAAGACCTTCGTCTTGTAGGTCGTACATGGTCTCGCCATGAGATTTTAAAATTTTGGATAGGAAACTTGAGTCATTGACCAAATCCAAAGTCCTACCCTCAAGAGAGTCTAGCTCTCCTAAAGATATTTCCCAAATTCGATCAACTCCAAGTGAGTTTGTCACTGTTGTACCCCAAAAATTGCTCTCTCATTTCTCAAGACATTTCCTCACAAGGATTTTCAAAAGTTCAAATTTGCACAAGTACAATTGGGCTTTCAAGAATCAAATCAAAGAAGAGCATGTCTGCTTTGATTTCATATCCTTCGATTGGGCTTTTGGCCTTTTTCGATGCAAGCTTGGCTTTCATCCTTCGATTGAGCATTGGCCCCTGACATGCTTTCTTTGATTCACAAAGTAATGACTATCTATATGCAACCTTTGATTGAGCAATGACCTCTTTCCTGCATGCTTCGATTCACAAAGCAAGAGGCTCCCACCATGCTAGTGTGCACAAGGCAAAATCTTCCCTATGGCTAGCATTCATATTAGCACCCACAGGGAATTGGCTACCTTCATGCTAGCTATGGCTGGGCAAAGTCTCCCTTTGAAACAACTTGCTTTCGATTTACAAGGGCAACACCTATCCTCTTGCAAGCTTCGACAGGGCAACGCCTATCTTTATGCAAGCTTCAACAGGGAAACACCTATCTTTAACTAGTTTCAATTCACAAGGGCAACGCCTATCTTCATGCTAGCGCCCATAAAGCATTGGCTATTTTCATGCTAGCTTCAACTGGGCAGTATCTCCCTTGGAAATAGTTTGTTTCGACACGCATAGTTTCTACACTATGACACACAATTGGTGGCCCATTCGAAGGACATATTTGGTGGCCTATCCAAAGAACATGAATTTGTTGCATTCGAAGGAACATGAAAAAGGTCCATTCGAAGAACACAATTGATGTTTTGTCTCTTGATGAGTCTAGTCGAAGGCTTGCTGACCAAAGTCTAATGTGCTGCCTGTTGTACTAGCCATAACGCTCCAAAACTGCTGCACAACAGTCCTGCTACGCTGCTCCCATACTTGCACCAAATTGGCATACAAAAACTGCACCTCAAAGACTACAAGAACAACTTACTCAATTTGTTCAAATTCTTTTGTTTTCCATCTCAAATCTCAGCCAACTTCATCTATAAGTAAGATGTTCCACAACATCTAAAGGGGGGCTTTTGGTAGCTGGAGAAACTTTGGTTGTGTGAAAAATCATCAAACACTTAACACACTCTCAAACCAAGAATCAAAAGACCACACACTTATTTTTGTTTCTTTCGAATCCAACACTAGAAATACAACACTTGTTTCTTTTTCTCTTTCGAATCCAGAAGCAACCCAACGCTTGGTTCCTTCTTTCGAATCCAGCATTAGAAACATAACACTTGATTCTTTCCTTCGAATCCAAAAGCATCCAGGGAAGCAACTCAAGGTCCAACACACACATTCCAACTTCAAGCAAGGTAAGTCACCTGACCTTAACCCTTTCGTTTCAAGCATGTAAATAACATTTGTTCACTTTTTATTTCTGTCCTTTCGATTGTATGCTTTTCTTGTCCAAGTATATGTTAGGACTAACTTGTACAGACTTAAACAAAAGAAAAAGTTTCATGTGAACCGAAGCCTTAGGATTCACCCCTTACTGCTTCACAGCGGCAAACTAAACAAAAGGAAGCAGAAAAAAGGGCGTGATCGAAGGATGCATACTCATGTTATTTTGCAGGTCTAATCGAAAGAAGCAGAAAAAGGGCGAATCAAAGGGTGCACACTCACGCTGACTTCCAGGCCCAATCGAAAGAAGCAAGAAAGGGTTGAATCGAAGGACGCTTACTTCCTGGATCGAAGAACTTGTTTTCCCTTCTTTTACTTTGTTTTGTTTTTACATTTTTCTTGCTGTTCAATATGGTTGTAATAGCGTAGGACCTTATTTTTTGCATTTTTATTGCTTTCATGAATGTTAGTAACTAGGGTGTGTATGTCAAGATAAAATCAAAAAGTAGACAACCCTAATCAAAGACAAAAATGCATGCAATCAAACACATTATTCACACACATGCACGTCTAGGGTAATCTCGCTTGTTGCCTCGGAAAAATAGTGGTGTCCCTCGAATATGGGCGTTTTAACAAAGAGCCTCGATAAAAGATCGTAGTCCCTCGATGTCCCTCGATGTTGCCTTCGGTAAACGATCTAGTCCCTATACGAAATTACTAAAACGTCTCATAGGTTGCCTTCTATGACTATACAAACGACCCACGCCCGTCCCTTCACATCCAATGATGGGGCTTCTTACCAAATCAATGGTAAGATAACAATATCTAAAGGAGGGGAAAATAACATTAGACCTTTTGAGTAGGTAGGACGCTCTTAGTTGCTTGCTTTCTCATAACTAAAAAACCATTTTCACACCAACACCTTCAATTGAAATTTTTTCAAAAGTCAAAACTCTTTGTACGCATTCTTATAGAGACGAGAATCATTACAAAGGCGCTTTTCAAAATCACTTTAAAAAAACATCTTCCACAAAAAACACCTCTTTGAACTATTTTCAAAACCAACACTTTGTACGCATTCTTATAGAAGTGAGAATCATTACAAAGACGTTTTCAAAATATTTTTAAATTCACACGACAAAGCACACTTTCAAACAAAAGCAAGTGATCTAGATAGCAACTAAGAGTCCGTAGATAACTACGGATGAAAAGGGTGCTAATACCTTCCCTTTTCATAACCTACCCTCCTAACTCAAGAAAACATCTCTAAAGGAATTTCTTGTTCTTTTCACCCTTTCCTTTGTTGGATAAAAGAAAAGTCGGTGGCGTCTCTTGCTATCCGCAACAATTACGATCAAGCACAAAATAACCAAGTAAGTTCTCCCACTGTATTACAGAACTGGCGACTCTGCTGGGGATATATTTAAAAAGTGGGGTTACCTTAGAGCCAGATCACATTTATTTGCTTTCCTTGTTTTACTTGCTTGCTTTACATTATGGTTCCTTGTTTGAGCTTGTTTTGATCCTCTACCCGGATCTGGGGCACCTTTTAGGTAAGTAGAAACAAATTATGGAAACTGTGCAGGGTATACCGACATGGTTGAAGCGATGGCTACGTTAGTGTGACACATTTGTTGGTACCGGTATCCCTTGAGTAGTCAAGGAGAATACGGGGCCGTTGTGTGGTGTCATGAAGCACTAACTGACCTTAGAACCTTAATTAAACAACTTGTCCATTAGGAAGTAGTGAGATATCCATCTTTGGTGTAGTCCGAAGTTGGTTGATACTCGATACTATGCTTATTGAGATCGGACTTTTAGGATATTTCGGTCGCCAATAAAGAGGCTTGCGCTGAAACAATGCCCGATGAAGAAAGATCAGTGATATTTAGATCCCCTAGAACCCGATTACTATTACTAGGACAAGTTGAGCCAACTAAACTTCAAGAGGGTACTTACCTACAAACTCCATGCAAGCCTAAACCTAAGGACTTGTCTGCTTTATGTGTATATGATTATTTGTACATAACAACTTTTTTTCTTTGCACACTTGTACATAAACATCATGACATCATAACATAGCATTTTCAATAACCATCTCAAGGATCTCAAGGGTCTGTGATGCAGGGTTATGTTGGACCAGACGTCCATCAAGGGGCAAGAGGATTTATTCTCCTCTAACCAAACGTCATCAAAGACCAAAGCACGGTAATTTGAGTCAAGGGCTATGACCCACTTGACATGGTGAGCTTGATTCTCGTGAAAGGACATCCACCGACACAAAGTTCTCCAATTAAAGTTGTGACCAAATTTCAACTTCTAACATATTCTTGTGTTTACCCCATGAGATCCTTGAAAACATGCATCCACATACCATGCATCATATCATGACAAGTTTTCCCATACATGTTTCCTTATCTCTCTAATGTTTATTTCAGTAAGATGGATATGGAACAAACAGTGAAGGACCTTCAAGCACAAAATTCCCAATTCTAACAAATGTTCCTGGATATGGCTAAGGGGCAAGAGGACCTGAAGACTATCATTCTCAAAGATAAGAAGAAAAAGACAAAGAAGTCAATGGGCGTCCTGAATTTGGGAAGGAGGTTTAGAGGACCAACAGAGCAAGCTCTAGAATTCACAACTCTGTCAACTGAGGGAGATAATCAGACAAAAGAAGGGGACCACAGTCTGGGGTCTAATGAAGAAGAGGATGGCTACGCTAAAGAACAGTATCCTCCTGCGACGACAAATACAAAGAACTGGAGGATCGTCTCAACACCATAGAAATTCAGAGGGTACCTGGTCTGGATTTTAAAGATTTGGGTTTGGTTTCTAGAGTGGTCATCCCACTGAAATTCAAGATTCATGCTTTTGCCAAGTATGATGGGGTCTCTTGTCCTAAGATGCATCTGAGATCTTATGTCCGCAAGAGTCAGCCACATACCATTGATCAGAAACTCTGGGTCCATTTCTTCCAAGAGAGTCTAGCTGGGACTCAACTTGAATGGTTCTATCAATTGGAAGGTTCTCACATCCACACCTGGGAGAATCTAGCTGTTGCTTTCTACAAGCAGTACTAATACAACATTGATCTGGCACCAACTCGCGTGCAACTGCAGAATATGACCATGGGTTCCCACGAAGGCTTCAAAGAATATGCCCAAAAGTGGAGAGACCTGGCTGGCAGGGTACAACCACCCTTAACGGACAGGGAGCTGATTGACATCTTTATGGGAACCTTGACAGGACCTTTCTTCAATCACCTAATTATAAGCTCCTCAGCTGGGTTCACCGAGCTGATTCTAACTGGGGAACGAGTCGAAAACGGAATCAGAAGCAGAAAGATC
This sequence comes from Vicia faba, assembly GCA_948472305.1. NCBI lineage: Eukaryota > Viridiplantae > Streptophyta > Magnoliopsida > Fabales > Fabaceae > Vicia > Vicia faba. The sequence goes on from OX451736.1 coordinate 592,871,430, forward strand.
CAAGGAGCTACATTCTCTGATACTCAGAAAAATCCATACAATGGTAAGAAAGAGTCCAATGTTGTATACGGAAAAAAGGGTCATAACAAGAGCAACCACGATCAACATGTGGGGGCCGTCTTGATCTCCAGTCCTGCATCACAGCGACAACAACAACGGCAAAATCAGTGAAGGAAAGACGAGCCTAAGAGATGGTTTACCAACATCAACATGCCATTGTCTCAAGCATTGCAACACATGTTGAGGATGAATCTGATCACGTTGATAGGACCTCATCCAAACCCTAAAACTTCTTCTCTTAACTACAATCCTGATGCAATATGTGCTTATCATTCCGGAAGCCCTGAGCATGATACTAACGATTGTTGGGCGCTGAAATACAAGATTCAAAACATGATTGACGACAAGGAGATTGAGTTCGACCCTTCAGAGGCTCCCAACGTGATCATTGCTTCCATGCCAAATCATTGAGAGCGTCCTTTTCATTTTGAATTTTCAATTGTAATCTCTTTTGTTGTTCAAACACTTATCTATTAATGTTAAACTTTGTTTCATTAATGCATTGCATATGTTTGTCTTGAATTAATCCATTCATTTTCACTCTATTTAAACTATTCTTTTTACTCCCTTTATGATATTCAACTCTTGTTTCAAAAAGTTGCAAACCTTTAGAAGGAGGATGACGAAAACAATGCCATAATCTCATACAGTATGCTTTTTGATAGACCTTGCTGACGATGTACATGCGTTTCTTTCAACCCTAAACACTAGAGTTATAAGGAAGATAATCCCTAGTCAACCCCTTTGAGCCAAAGAAGTAGGAGTTTTCTTTTTCACACAAATTGAAACCTTTAATCAAAACCTGGGGCAGGGTAGTCTCTCAGTTAATTCAAGTGCGCGTCAGTCGCCAGCTTTCACTTCCTAAACAACGAATGACATCAAGAACGTCCTTCTGAATCAAAAGATGGCGATGATTCCCTATTAAATAGGCAGTCATTTTCTGTCAAAAGAAAAGTCCACTAAGTCAAAACCTACGAAGGAGACTTAAGAAAAAAACTGGGGCATCCCACTGACTGTAATCTCAAAACAAGAACAGTCAGGAAAAAATCAGGGATAATAAATCAAAAATAGGTCACTAAAAATCCTCGACAACATGAAAAATGTTGCAAAAATGACTGCCTTCCGACAAACTTAACTTGTCTGAATCATCACCAAAACGTTGTTCCAGACACAATTGGAGTTCAAACGCGCAATTAACTGAGTTTAGGACTGAAGAACATCACGAAGAACGGGTGGGTACAAATACACTTTGAGCCTTATCCTTTGTTTCTTAAATTATGAACCAAGACCATGCTACAACCCATTAAAAGTCCTAATTGAAGCATGGGTTAGTTCGAAAGCATATTGTTACAAAAGGTATCCTGACTCCTGTAAGGCTTACTGCAAATCCTGAGTTGAATTCATATTCGTACAAAATTCTCTTTACTTGCTAAAATGCATTTTCAAAACTTCAAGACACGCATAAACTTTGAATTATTTGAATACCGCTGCTTGCATATGGCTAATTGTTTGACAGCGGAGAAATTCACACAATGAATATCCAATGAACGGAAATTCTCAAGAAACAGAACCACTTCAAATGGGATAAATCTTCCAAATGACAAACTCTCCCATAAGCAGGGGGCATGACATGTCACTGTCTAAATCATCTTGGGAAAGTCAAGTCGAGATTCCAAGAAATCTCTCAAGAAATGCTGAATAACTAGGGGCAGGTCTGCATTTGAGCCACTTGGGGCATTGAACATGAATCCCTACAAAGGGTCACATACGACCAAGCAAACATTTTTTGGCAGTACTACAACACTTACTACTAGAGGCAGTGACAAATTCCCACAAAGTCCTTTTCATAGGTTGTTCCCCTGTCAAGTCTCTACAAAGTCATCTTTATAAGGTTATCCCCACAAAATAATCTTCACGAATAAGGGTGCAAACCCCTCCAGGCCAAATTCATGGATATCCCCACAAAGTTGGATCCAGGCAATTCCCAGCCAGAGTTTCAATCTCCAGGAAACTTTATTCTCAGCTGAGTTGGTCTCAAGAAGAATCCTCGAGAAGTTCTGCCAAAAGAAAACGTCTCCCCAGCAAGGTTTATTTCCCTAACATACGGAAATATTCCCCAACTTGAATTTGCCTCTCAGACTATCACAAATCAAGGGACCACAACCCCTCTTCCCCAGTAGACTCTTCTACAATTCCCAGTAAGTTTCTGCAAAGCCTGGGAGAAAACCAGATAATAGTTAACTTCTTTATCCCCAACAAGTTGTTAACTTCCTTTCTCTTTCATCAAGAGATAACTCCCCAATAGAGAAACGAACAACTAAGACTCCTGAACTCTTTTCCCCAAGCAGGAATCAACAATCTCCACAGAGTTTTTCCCTCAAACAAAGTCAATATTCCCCAACGGAGTTCTCCTCAAACAACAAAACAGGAATCCTCAACGAAAAAATTCTAAAACAAGGTCTGAAGGTGTGCATACTCTTCATCCCCCAACGGTAGTCTAGGATTTAACTTCCTAAGCCTCCCCAACATTTCAACAATATTCATAGCATACGCATAAGAAACGCATATATCACAATCTCATTTATTTTGAGAAACATCATTTCACCATTCATTTCATACATGATGACATTGCATGCATCTAACTCTTTACCTTTTCAGGAAAGATCAATCAACAGAAAGCTATCATTAACAATTTTTAAAGAGGCCAGAGATTAATTCCTGAAACAAGCCAGGGCAATTATCTCAAACGACCAACAAAAACAAGTTCCAGATTAATACTTGAAACAAGACAAGACAACTATCTAAGCACAACTGGTTGTAGATTAATTCCTAAAACAAGCCAGGGAAATCATCTACACAACCAGCTGAAGCAACCCTGCCCAGGTTCTTTCTCATAAATTTCCAGATGCAATTTCACACGGACTCGTCATGAAGAAACCCTACCCCAGTTCTTTCTCATACATTTCCAGATGAAGTTTTACGCAAACTCATCCTGAAGCAACCCTATCCAAGTTCTTTCTCATACATTTCCAGATGAAGTTTTACCTGAACTCCTCCTGAAGCAACCTTACCCAGGTTCTTTCTCATATATTTCCAGATGAAGTTTTACCCGGACTCATCCTAAAGCAACCCTACCCAGTTTCCTTCTCATGCATTTCCAGATGAAGTTTTACCCGGACTCATCCTGAAGAAACCCTACCCAGGTTTCTTCTCATGTATTTCCAGATGAAGTTTTATCCAAACTCATCCTGAAGTAACCCTACCCAGGTTCCTTCTCATATATTTACAGATGAAGTTTTATCCGGACTCATCATGAAGTAACCCTACTCAGGTTCCTTCTCATACATTTCCAGATGAAGTTTTACCCAAACTCATCCTGAAGCAACCCTACCCAGGTTCTTTCTCATATATTTCCAGATGAAGTTTTACCCGAATTCATCCTGAAGCAACTCTACCCAGGTTCTTTCTCATATATTTCCAGATGAAGTTTTACCCGGACTCATTCTGAAGCCTTCTCATACATTTCCAGATGAAGTTTTACCCGGGCTCATCCTGAAGCAACCCTACCCAGGTTCCTTCTCCTGTATTTCCAGATGAAGTTTTACTCGGACTCATCCTGAAGCAACCCTATCCAGGTTCCTTCTCATATATTTCCAGATGAAGTTTTACCCGAACTCATCATGAAGCAACCCTACCCAGGTTCCTTCTCATACATTTCCAGATGAAGTTTTATCCGGACTCATCCCGAAGCAACCCTACCCAGGTTCCTTCTCATGTATTTCCAGATGAAATTTTACCCGGACTCATCCTGAAGCAACCCTACCCAGGTTCCTTCTCATATATTTCCAAATGAAGTTTTACCCGGACTCATCATGAAGAAAACCTACCCAGGTTCCTTCTCATATATTTCCAGATGAAGTTTTACCCAGACTCATCATGAAGCAACCCTACCCAGGTTCCTTCTCATACATTTCCGGATGAATTTTCACATGAACTCATCCTGAAGCAACCCTACCCAGGTTCCTTCTCATACATTTCCAGATGAAGTTTCACACGGACTCATCATGAAGTACCCTTACCCAGGTGTTGTACCCCAAAATTTGCCCTCTAATTTTTCAAGGCATTTCTCACAAGGATTCTCAAGGTTCAAGCTTGTACAAGTACATGGGGATTTTCCAGTACCAAGATTAAAAGGAAACTGTCAAAAAGGGGGGAAAACAAATAAAAATAATATTTTGATAAATTTGGAGAAAAAACAAGTGTTTTTCGTTTCAGCTCTTTCGATTGCTCTTTTGGCCTCTTTCGATGCAAGCCTGGATTGCACCCTTCGACTGAGCGTGGGCCTCTGGCACGTTGGCTTGGATTCACAAGACACAAAACCTCATGTAGTCTCCTTATGTTCCAAGGTAAAAGGATCCCTTTTGGCATCCTTCGATTTGCACTTTTTGCCTCCTATATGCCTCTTTCGAATCTGGACATTTTGGCCTCCTGCATGCACCTTTCGTTTGGGTATATGGTTCCTTCATTACAAGCTACTGGTCACACCCTTCATTTGGGCACATGAATCCTTCAGTACAAGCTACTGGTCACACCTTTCGTTTGGGCATGTTGGTTCCCTTCATGCAAGCTTCGTTTGAACATAGATCTTTTGCATGATGGCATGAAGTCACAAGGCAGGGACCCTCTATGTACACTCCTTCATTTGGCCACATGGACCTTTGGGCAGGCAAGCCTTTGGTTGGACAGAACCACCTTCACAAGGTTATGTTTGTAACTGTGTCCCATTCGAATTAACAACTTTCAAATCCAACTCTAGGCATCCCATTTGAAGGACATGCTTGATGGTACATTTGAAGGATTTACAAGCCCACTTTAAGGCATGTTTTTGGTGACCCATCCAAGGGTCACACTTTTGGCTCCTTCGGAGGATGCCCAAAAGTGACTTAATTGAAAGGCACTTGTTAGAGGAAAATCAAATACTTTTGTTGGGAGAAGAGTCTGGTCGAAGAAGGGTCAAAACAAAAGGGTAAAATATTCAAAGATGCTTGTTGCCAAGTTCAGGCCTGGTACACTGACCAAGACTACTGCACATTAGTCCTAAAACACTGCCCCCTTCTTACACCAAAATAACATACAAGGCTCTGTATCTCGAAAGCTACAAGGAGCAGGTTACTCAAATTCTTCAAATCTTTTGTTTTCCCTCCAAGAACTTCAGGCAACCTTGCCTATAAATAAGAGGCCTCACAACATGGTTGAGGAGGACTTTTTGGGCCAGAGGAATGAATCTAAAAATTTCTCAAACACCACAAAGCTCTCAAACACTTGTGAAAACAAAAACCCAGAATCTAACGTTTACCTCTTTCGAATCTGAAAAGTCCCACACATTTTTATTCCCTTTCAAATCCAGTAGAAAATACATCTCATCTATTTTTCTCCTTCGAATCAAGCAGTAGAAACGCTGCCTTCACTCATTCCTTTCGAATCCAGGGACACTCAGGGAAGCCACTCAAAGTCCAACACGCGCTCCAGTCTCAAGCAAGGTAAGTAAATCTAAACCTTGAACTTTTTGTTTCTTGCATAACATGTAAATAAATTCCTTTTCGTTTCAAGCATGTACATACTATTTTTCTTCTTTTCGTTTCCACCCTTTTAATATGTTTTCAGAGCTTATCCTTTCGTTTTGCTTCTTGTTTACTTAAAGCATTGCATTAAGTACTAATCTAGCCCTAAGATGATGCTAGCATGGCCTTAGGCCATGTTTCTATTTAACATCTTAAACGAAGGAAACATGAAACATGAAGTAGGAAACGAAGCCTATGGCTTCCACACTGACCTCCAGGCCAAACGAAAGTGGTAGCCAGAAAATACACTATGCTGACTTCCAGGCCCAGATGAAAGGCACTCCCTCACTGCTTTCAACCTCCAGTCGAAGGAGGCATATTACATCTTGCACTGGTTCCAGGCCCAATCGAAAGGCACAATATTCTGGCCTCTAGATCCCAATCGAAAGGCACAACATGCTGACCCCCCAGGCCTCAGTCGAAAGTCATTCCTTCACCCCTTTCAGGCCAAATCGAAGAGAGCCAGAAAGTGCAGAATCGAAGGGTTTTCTGCCTCAACCGAAAGACCCTCATTTTTTTTTGCTTTTATATTATTTTTTCCTTTATACTTTCATGCACTTCAATATGGTTATAATAGTGTAGGATTTTATAATTCTATATTTTATTACTATTGTATGTTTGCTAGTAAAATATGGAATGTATGGTAAGGTAAAAATAACAAGTAGACAACCCCTAATCAAAGACTAAATGCATGCAATCAAACACACTATTCACACATGCAACCTTAGGGTAATTCCACTTGTTGCCTCGGAAAAATAGTTATGTCCCTCTGTGATGCGGTGGGAGAACTGACTTGAGGGTTTTGCGTTTTATCAAAAATGTTGTGGTTAGCAAGAGTCGCCACCGACTTTTATTTTATCCAAAAGGAAAGGTGAAAAAGCACAGGAAAGACCTTTGAGATTATTTCTTGAGTTCGAGGGGGGGGGGTAGATTATGAAAAGGGAAGGTATTATCACCCTTTTCATCCATGGTTTTCCATGGGCTCTTAGTTACTTGCTAGATCACTTACTTTTGTTTGAAATTGTGCTTTGTGTGGTTTTTTTGAAAGTATTTTGAAAAGGCGCCATCATTTAGGCAAATTTTGTAATGATTCTCGTTCGTAAGAATGTATACAAAGTGTTGATTTTTTGAAAATGTTTTTCAAGTTTGAAAGGTGTTTTTTGAAAGTGTAAGTGTTTGTTTTTGAAAATAGCAAAGATGTTTATTTTGAAATGGAGCAAGTAATTAGGAGCAATCTACCTACTCAAAAGTCTTTCTTGTACATTTACTTTTTCTTTGACATTGTTATCTTACCATTGATTTGGTAAGTAACTCTATCTTTGGATGTAAACGGGACGGGCGTGGGTCATCGTATAACCATGATTAGCAATGTTTGCAAGGCATCTTAGCATTCTCTTTTAGGGACTAAGATCATGTGTAAGGCAACTTAGATAGCATCATCGAGGGACTATGATCTTGTATTCGTTTGTTTTTGCTAAGATACCTCACATGCATATGTAAGGCAACCAAGTGGATTTTACCCTAGGGGTGCTTGTGTGCGACTGTGTTGTTTTCATTCTTTGATTTTGTCTTGAATTAGGGTTTTCTATTTGGTTGGTTTTAATCTTTCCATACAAAGCCTAATTACTACCATTGTATATATGAAAGCGATAAATTGCGAAATTTAAAGTTACTACGCTATAACAATACTTGTGGGAGGGGGTATACAATTTATGAATGGGGATTGCAATAATATAAACCTAATTAATCTATTACAACCAAATTGAATATGTACAAAAATTACATAAATGCAAAGTATAATGATGGATAAATGTATAAGGATAAAAAATGTAAAGAAGATGAATTTTGTTTGATTTTCATAAAGAAAGACTTTTTTGTCTTAACCTAATTTAAATAAAGAAAAATAATTAATTAAGTTTGAATTTATTAAGAAAAGATTTTCAAAAGAAAACCCTAATTCTATTAATTAACCAAAAGAAAATAATTATTAAGGAAAGTATTTTTGGCATTTTTATCTTAAAAATATTTATAGCTTTAAAAATATTTTTAGTCTTTTTTTGGTATTTAAATAATATATTTTTAAATGGTATGAAGAAAATAAATAATATAACATTAATTAAGTTTATAAGAAAAATAAATAAAGTATAGTAAATAAAATATTTTTGTTCATGGGAAAATAAAATAAAATAAGTCAAAATATAAAAAATATCATTTTTGGTATTTTTTCATGATTTTTTGTATTTTAGAAAATATATTTAAAAGGAAAAATAAAATAAATAAGTAAATAAAAATAAATGGGCCAGGGGGTGCCAAAAGTAGGCAGGGAGGTGAGTTAGCAAATGAAAAAAAACTATGCCAGGCCCAAAGGGCCCAGCGCCTGCAAAAAAATATGAGGATCAGAAAATATGAAAAAAATACAAAAGGGGGGGGGGGGGGGTTCACATTGGTTCGAACCCTCGCCCTTTAGGTAAGAAGTAACTTAGTACGCGCGCGCTTGCCACTGGGGTGACTGTTTCATCCGGTCATATAAACAAAACCATAAATATATAATGCAAATCAAGTCCTGATGACTTCATCTTCAACCTCCAGCCGGTGTACCTGTAACTTCTTCATTTCTCCACAAAAATGGAAAGTTCAGACATGAAAGTTGTGGTGTTTCTTTCCACGAATCCAACCATATAACTTATGTAAGCTAAAAGTCAAAGATGAAAACTAATTTTGCTGGCCCTAAATTGAAACCTAATTTTTTCAGAAATTTCAAATCTAGAATTCTCTATACACAGTCAATATAAATGGAAACTATGAACATGGTCAGCTTTAGAGCAAAGATATCTACATTTTATATTCACAAATCAGAAACAAATGATGCCTGTATGAAGAGATGGAAGTTTGAAAACTTACCTCTTGCAGCTGGAGTCGTGAATGGAGTTTGAGCAACTTTTGAGATGGCCTGAGGATCTGTTTAGCTTGCCTGGACCTCGTTGAGTGTATTCCAACTCCTACTTTGCCTTGAAAGTTCCTGAACCTCTCTACTCAAGTCAACCTGCAAGCTTGATGTTTGAAAATGGTGGATAGTGATGGAGGAGTTACGGTCTTGAAACAGGGGTCTGTATCACTTTTATATGATGTATATTAAGTGTTTGGATGGTTAAAACTCAATACGCACGAGTGGATTTGGAGATGGCTATGTGAGGTTCGAAATTGTCAAGTTAAGGCAGATTCTAAGTTGCAGAGCGCTTGGGAGTGTTTTGGGGTCTTAGCATTCATGTGTCATCTTGAAAATAGTGTATGTACTTATAGGCAAGAGGTTTTGAGGCTTGAAACAACTCATAAATTGAAATCACATGTTATGGCTTGGTTACTTGTTTTTGAAGCAAAGTTGACAAACATGGTTTCAATGTGAAGTACAAGGATTTGCAGGGTGGTTATCAGGCTTTAGATATGTTGCTTCTTGCTTTTAAATGCTCTTGAGTCAGAAACAATAAATGTATGGGCTCAAGAAGAGTTGGCATTGTGATTAAAGTCACTTTTCCAAAATGGAAGTGGTGACTTTCTTCCCAAAATGGAAATGCAACTTGGATAATGCCTCTAATGCTTGGACAATGGCTCTATTAGTTGTGTAAACATTAAATTATTGAGTTATTAGCAAGTTTGAAGCCTGCAAAGCAAGTTTTGTACAACATGCTTGAAGATTGGATCAAGTGTTCTTCACAAAATGGCTTGTAATTCAAGTTTGAAAACCCTAACTTCTTGCCTTCGATTCTCCTTGCTCAAGAATGATCTCAAGGAGTTCTTGGACATTTTGGAAAGCTTGCAATGTTATCTCCAATTCATCTTTGAATTACTTTTAAATATTCCACTTTCAACTATGTGAAAAATTTCCATGAAGTTAGGTCAAAAATCTGCCTAATTAGGACAAAATTTCACTAAGTCTTTTTTAGTTCATGAGCATGTATTCACAAAATTATAACTTGAGATCCAATCACTTTTATGAAAATTTGTGTGAAGCAAAGTTGTATATTTCATGGAGATATACAAATTTCATGTTGGAAGTTTCTCTTGAATCATCTTGCATCATGGTGAAATTTTGACTTAAAGTTATGAAAAAATAAGAAATTTTCAACACTTAGAAAAATTTCTAAGTTAAGAAATTTTGACTTTTCAAAATGAAATATTGATTCCTTGATTTCTTGATGAATAAGTTTTACTATTTTGACATGTTTTTATGATTTGTGATCTTTGGCACTTGAATTTGACCAAAAAGTCAAAGTTTGACTTTTCAGTATACAGTTGACTTTTGATCAGTTGACTGCAAAATTCATCTGTTAATCCAAAGGATTTCAATGTTTTGAATCATGTCATTAGGTCAAAATGATGCAATTGGACTCTTGATATTACGCCTTAAACAAAATGACCATTTGCTAGGTTAAAAATCAGAAATTGCCCTTTCCTAGTCAAAACCCTAATTTTAACCATTTTGCCCTTTTGGAGATTTGATCAAATTTATTGAGGAATTATGGTCCAAACTTGGTCAAATGATACATATGAGTCTAAAATGTTTATGTGGATAAAAAATTATGAAGTTTGACTGTAAATTGGCCATGGTTGACTTTCCCCCCAATACAACTGACTTTTAGGCCAACTGTTCAATTGACTGATCAAAAGTGTGATCCAAGGCTTGAAAATTTCCATGAGTAATCTTGGGATTCCATAATGATCCATGAAAGTCATATGGGGCATTGATAGTTCAAAAATCCTTGTGCAAACTCAAGCCCTAATTTTGGTCATCAGTGCATAAGGAGGTGTCTTGAGCTGATCAAACCCTAGTGCAGTCTTGAGCCCAATGAGATATCGTGAGAAGATTATTGATATGTGAGAGGGAAAATTTTGGGGTACAACAGCTGCCCCTGTTCAATCTTCTTAAGCCTGAAGAGTTAGATTGGCGTGTTTCTCCAGTCGTGATTCGAAGGTAGAAGATGATTGGACACTAAAGTGCCTAGAAATTTGCACTCGGTGATGTGATGGTTGAGGGAATGGGCTTAAAGATGCCATTTGTAGAGGTGATAAAAAGCTGTAGGAGATGGGCTTAAAGATGCCATCCAAAAGTGATTGTTGAATTGTAATTTGTAAGCTGAAAGAATGAGTATCAGAATGGCGTCCGTGTCTGGAGCGTATCTGAACTGTATCTGGGACCTGATTTTGACTGATTATCAGAATGGAATCCGTGTCTGGAGTGTATCTGAACTGTATCTGAAAGCTAGTTTTGAATGAGTGTCAGAATGGCATCCGTGTCTGGAGCGTATCAGAACTGTATCTGATTGAATCTGAATGATTATCAGAATGACATCCGTGTTTGGAGCGTAACTGAGCTGTATCTGGAAGAGGCTTTGACTGAGTATCAGAATAGAATCCGCGTCTGGAGCGTATCTGTACTGTATCTGAAAGTAGAATCTGAATGAGTATCAGAATGGCGTCCGTATCTGGAGCGTATCGGAACTGTATTTGAAAACTTTGAATATTGTTAATGGTAGCTATTAACCTTATCCTGAAAAGGGTAAAATGTTAGCTAAAATGCAATGTTTATGTTGTATGAAATGTATAGTATAATGCATCCGTGTTATCAATGTTTATGATATATGGGTGTAATGTATGCGTATGTGAGCTAGTTTGCTGCACTACTGTTGGGTTGGGGAAAATAAGTCCCTGACTGTTGCTGAAGATATAAGTCTTCATGTTGTGAAGTCTAAGTGTTGATGAATTTCTGTTTAGAGAAATAAACTATGTTGTAAAGGAAATGCCATGTACTGCTTGTAAAATCCTATTGGGGAATCCTGAGAATTTTGATGACTTCTACTGGGGATTGATAACTGGAAGCTCGTTCCGCTGGGAATCAAACTGTAAATTGTGGGGGATTTATGGAAATAACTTAGAGAGATTTACCTACCTCTTAAAGCCATTAGTAATTGTCTTTTATTTTGTTTATTTGTAAACGGTAATTATGTTAAAATGCATATGTTCAACAATGAATCATTGGGCGTTTTTGTAAACAAAACACAAGAGTAAAGAAAAAACAGATAGTTTTGCACTTTCAAAGAGGTATACTTGTATTGACTTTGAGTAAGTATTTGTACAAGGAGACAAACATTCTAGTAAGAGAATGCCGTCGTAAAAAATGAAGATTTTAATACAAAGAAAAGATAGCCATGTGTAATAATCCCATGGGGTTCCCATTTTGCTATAGCCTTTGTATCTCTGAGAATCTTGTCTATTTGTTGCCTCGTCTGAAGATGATTGAATTGATCAGAACCTCTGAGTTTGTCATTTGAAGCCAAAGGTTGTCCGTAAGGTGATCCAACGGGACATAGTCATACGCTTTAATTCCATAACTTTTGCCTGGACCGCCCTTTCGGGTTTTCAGTCCACCGGGAAACCCTTTTTTGCCCAAGTCGCCCATTCGGGTTTTCAACTTGCCGGATGTACAGATTTTTTTGTTTATCCCTAATTTTTTCCCGAACTTTTTTGGTTTGCCGGGATGCCCTTGTTTTGCCTAGGTATGTCAACCTAGCGGGTCTCTTATGCGTAGTATCTTTTGACTATGTCCGCGTTTGCAGGATGCGGCAGGTCGTCACCATCCATGGTGGTCAAAATCATTGCTCCGCCAAAGAATATGTTTTTGATTACAAATGGTACTTTGTAAGTAGGAGTCCATTTTCCCCTGGGATCACCTTGTGGCAGTATGATGCGTTTGATCACCAAATCTCCAACTTGATACACTTGGCATCTGACCTTCTTGTTGAAAGCCTTGATCATCCGTTTTTGATACATTTGACCATGGCAAATAGCAGTTAGTCTTTTCTTATCAATCAAGTTCAGTTGATCAAGTCGAGTCTGGATCCAATCGTCTTTGTTCAGCCCTGCATCCTTCATAATCCTTAGAGAGGGGATCTGGACCTCGATAGGTAAGACATCTTCCATGCTGTAAACCAAGGAATAGGATGTTGCCCCAGTTGATGTGCAAGCTGTGGTGCGATACCCGTGGAGAGCGAATGGTAACATCTCATGCCTGTCTTTGTATGTGACTGTCATTTTCTGTATGATCTTTTTAATGTTTTTATTTGCAGCTTCGACAACACCATTCATCTTTGGCCGATAAGGGGAAGAATTGTAATGCTGGATCTTGAATTGCTCACACAAGGTGGTGATCATAGTGTTGTTGAGATTTGTACCATTGTCAGTGATGATCCTTTCCGGGATACCGTACCGGCAAATGAGATTTTTCTTGATGAAACGAGCAACAACATTCTTGGTAACAAAAGCGAAGGAAGCTGCCTCCACCCACTTTGTAAAATAATCAATGGCCACTAAGATGAAGCGGTGTCCATTGGAGGTCGTCGGCTTGATTTCCCCAATTATATCAATTCCCCACATAGCAAAGGGCCAAGGAGCCGTCAAGACATTCATAGGAACCGGAGGTACGTGCACTTTATCAATATAAATCTGACACTTGTGGCAGGTTCGAGAGTGTTGATAGCAATCTGCTTCCATGGTAGACCAATAATAGCCTGCCCGTAGGATTTTCTTTACCATCGTATGCCCACTGGAATGGGTGCCAAAGGTGCCTTCATGTAACTCAGCCATGATCCTTTCAGCTTCAACCTTATCTACGCATCGAAGTAACACATAGTCATGGTTGCGTTTGTAAAGAATGCCATTACTAAGGAAGAATTTAGCAGAGAATCTCCTTAAGAACTTCTTATCATTGACTGAAGCTCCTTCTGGATACTCTTGAGCCTCAATATACTCCTTGACTTCGTGAAACCAAGGTTGGTCCACTACTTCTTCAGTATTAATCTCGTGACAGTGTGCTGGTTCATCCATTCGTTTAATGGTGATCTAGGGAGTCTCATTATCCCATTTAAGTTTAAACATAGATGACATTGTAGCTAGTGCGTCTGCTAGCTGATTTTCTTCTCGCGGGAAGTGCTCGAAGGTAATCTTCTCAAAATGTGGGAGCAATGTCAAAACATGTTCTTTATAAGGGATAAGGTTAGGGTGTTTGGTGTCACATTCCCCTTTAATCTGGCTAATAACTAAAGCTGAATCTCCGAATACATTCACGGATTTGATCCCCAAGTCTATGGCAGCTTTGAGACCAAAGATGCACGCTTCGTATTCCTCCATGTTGTTTGTACAATTGAAGCAGAGTCTTGCCGTAAAAGGAGTATGACACCCTTCAGGAGATATGAGTACAACACCAATACCATTTCCAAGTGCGTTGGATGCCCCATCAAAGAACAGGGTCCATCGGGATCCTTGTTCAGGTCCGTCATATGGCCTGAATTCTTCACAGTTGTTTACCATCATGATGTCTTCATTTGGGAATTCGAACATCATGGACTGGTAGTCTTCCACAGCTTGGTGAGCAAGGTGATCAGCTAGTATATTTCCCTTTATAGCTTTCTGGGTAGTATACTGTATGTCATATTCTGTCAGGATCATCTGCCATCTTGCTATTCTCCCAGAGAGAGCAGGCTTCTCAAAGATGTATTTTATCGGATCCATTTTAGATATAAAAAAGGTAGTAAGGGTCAACATATACTGTCTTAGCCAACGAGCAGCCCATGCCAGAGGGCAGCAAGTTTTCTCGAGCAGTGAATATCTTATTTCACAGTCGATAAACTTTTTGCCCAGGTAATAAATAGCATGCTCTTTTCGGCCAGACTCGTCATGCTTCCCCAACACACACTCATTGAATTTTCCAAAACGGTCAGATACATGATAAATGGTCTTCCCTCGACTGGTGGCATTAAAACAGGAGGCTCTTGCAGGTATTCTTTGATTTTGTCGAAAGCAGTTTGGTATTCATCGTTCCATTTGACTACTTGATCTTTCTTGAATAGTTTGAAGATTGGCTCACAAGTAGATGTCAGATGAGAAATGAATCTGAAAATGTAGTTTAAACTTCCCAAGAATCCTCTGACTTCCTTCTCAGTACGAGGAGCAGGCATCTCTTGTATCACTTTCACCTTGGCAGGATCTACTTCAATACCCTTGTTGCTGACGACAAATCCTAGGAGTTTACTAGACCTTACTCCAAACGTGCATTTATTTGGGTTCAACCTCAGCTTGTACTTCTTTAGCCTCTCAAACAGTTTTTGTAAGTGATCAAGATGCTCTTCTTCTATTTGAGATTTGGCTATCATGTCGTCCATATAGACCTCTATTTCGTGATGTATCATGTCGTGAAATAGAGCTACCATGGCACGCTGATAGGTTGCCCCAACATTCTTCAGTCCGAATGGCATCACCTTATAGCAGAAAGTGCCCCACTACGTGACAAATGTTGTTTTCTCCATGTCCTCAGGCGCCATTTTGATTTGGTTATAACCTGAGAATCCGTACATGAAGGAAAACACTTTGTGTTGTGCCGTATTATCAACTAGAATATCAATGTTGCAGAGTGGAAAATCATCCTTAGGGCTTGCCTTATTCAAATCTTTGTAGTCCACACACATTCTCACTTTGCCGTCCTTTTTAGGCACGGGAACAACATTGGCAACCCATTGAGGATAAGAGGTGACAACCAAGAATCCAGTGTTGAATTGCTTTATGACTTCTGATTTAATATTTACTGACATATCCGGCCTCATGCGGCAAACCTTTTGCTTTACTGGCAGAAAATCCTCTCTTGTAGACAGGCGATGTACCACAATATCTGCATCAAGTCCTGGCATGTCTTCATACGACCATGCAAAGACTTCAACATAATCGTGTAACAAACGAATCAGATGCTCCTTGATACTGGGTTCTAGATTGGAACCCACCTTGACCTCTTTTTTGTCTTCTTTGGTACCTAGGTTGATTGTATCCACGGGTTCCTCGTGAGGCTGAATGGTTCTCTCTTCTTGTTGTAGTAGTCTGGCAAGTTCTCCTGGTACTTCACAATCTTCCTCACCTTCATCTTTGGCTTGGTAGATTAGATTCTCATAGTCACAAAAGGCCATAGCAGTATCGTTACCCATGGGATCCCGAATGGATGTATACCTGCATTGTGAGTGTGAGTGTGCGTAAGGGTATAGCTATCTTTGAAAGAAAATAAAAAAAGAAAAAAGAAAAACAATGAGCACAAAAGTTTGTATGCGAAAACGTCCATGATTCATTGATGTCATATGAAAATGAGATAATAACCCTTACAAATGGACCATTGTGCCTCGGGTAAGACACAAGGTTTTAAGAGTGCGAATTGTTTTAATATTACAGATCCAACAAAATGTAAAGACAAATTACTGTGGGATAAAAGTGATCGGGAAAAAATCTCTAGCCTCCCAGTTGCTGAGCCCTCCACTGGCAGTCGAGAATATCCAATCTTCCAAGTCACATCTATCTTCATCATCTTCTACGGTGTTGACCTCACGGTTGCTGATCTTCAGGGGTGGTCCTCCGACACGAGCGCAAAGTACAGCCTTCTGAGCACTTGAAGTGAAACCCAGGCCAAACTTGTCAGACTTATATGGGATATCCGGGAGTTGTCCCCAGATAGTGCACCTTCCTTCTTCTACCACTGCTTTGGCATCCTTTAGAGATGACATCCGGAGCGGAGGCCTTGTAATCTTGGGAACAACCTTGGTTACTGCTATATCTTGCGGGACCTCTTCAAAGTGTTGGAATGAAGTTTCAATAAATTCACCATCTAATTCCACATATCTGAAGGAATTGAGATGGCTGATCATGTACTCTTCTTCTCTATGAATGGTGATAATCTTCCCTTGAATCGGATATTTCAGCATTTGGTGCAACGTAGAAGTGACAGCGCCAGCATTGTGAATCCATGGTCGGCCTAGCAAGCAGGAATACGAGGGACAGATATCCATTACATAAAAAGTTGAATCAAAAGTTTGTGTTCCAACTTTTATGGGAATGTCTACCTCCCTATGTACCATCCTTTTCGAGCCGTCAAAAGCCCTTACTACTATGTTACTTGGCTTCAATGTCAATCCCTCACAGTCAAGCCTATCAAGAGCTTTTTTAGGCAATACATTCAGAGATGAGCCAGTGTCTACTAAAACATGAGCCAAGGTTGTGCCCCTGCATTCAACTGAGACATGCAATGCCTCATTATGCTTCCTTCCCCTTGGCGTTAAATCAGCATCTGAAAAACCTAGACCATTATCTGCAGTTAGGCTGGCTACGCAGTCTTGAAACTGATCGGCAGATGTCTCTTGGGGTACATGGGCAGTTTTCAGGAATTTTACCAAGGCTTTTGCATGTGCCTCGGAACATAGTAGTAATGCCAGCATGGAAATTTTAGATGGAGTTTTCCCCAGTTGTTCAACTACATCGTAGTCGCTTCTCTTTATGATCTTCAAAATTTCCTCCATCTCTTTCCAGGAGGTCTCAGGGATAGCCAATGACTGAGCCTTCATCCGGACAGGCTCAATCAGAATACTTTTACCTCAAGTCTTTGTTAACTCGGTAGCAGGAGTGTCAGTAGGAATGATAACATGGGTTGTAATGGCTTTGTCAGTTGGAGTATCATTGGAGATAATTGTAGGATCGAGAAAAACTTTTGGGGGAGCAACAACAGGAATGATTATGGGTCAAGAAACTGCTTTTGGGGGAGCAATTTCTGGAGAAAAGATCCTACCACTTCGGGTAATCTTGCTAGTTCCTGCAATATTACTGATGTCGGAGTTGACTTTCTCGGAGCTTGAATCTTCGGCGGCTGGCCAGTCCAACTTGATACCATGGTAATAGACACCCCTCCATAATTCCATGGTACGGTCTTGTCTGACGAATATGGGACTGGTCCAGGCATTGTGATTATTAAAGGAGTTGCTTTCGGAACTGATGTAATTCTAACGGGTCTTTTGGTGGAGACCCTGGAAGAATTGGCGCAAATGGTAATGATAGAAACATCTTCAAAAGGAATAGGTGGAACAAAAGTCTTCTCGAATAAAATTTCTTTGTTATCTATTAGGCACTGAACATCTGCTTTCAACAAAGGACAGCTGGTTGGTGAGGACAAACAGAAATGGAAAACTTCATCACAGCCCGGGAACACACCGACATTCAACAAGTTCATTTTAATAGTCAAAAGTGGGGTCATAAGTTCATCAACCGAAGTAATAAACAATCCTTATTCAATGACATTGGTATTATGGCCATGTCTGGGCATAGGGGCAAAAATGACAGTTGGTTTCTCGGGCGCATCGAATTCAATCTCTTTTAATTCAATGAGGTCTTGTATTTTGTTCTTTAGAGCCCAACAATTATTAATGTCATGGCTGGGACTTTCAGAATGGTATGCACAATGGGCATTGGGATGATAGTAAGGAGATGTTGTGTTGGGGTTTTTCGGAGCTTCTTTCAAGGTACCAAATTGGATATTAGTAGATGCGGTAATACCTGAGATAGAGTCATGTTAATTCTGGTGAACTTCCTGACTGACCTTTCCATTCTTGGTTGATTATTTCTTTGATAATCAGACATAGGCTTAGGAATCATAACAACCTCCACCATTGGTCGATGTTCGGTCATATCTTGGTTTCTTTACGGATATACAACAACCACCTCTTTCTTTCCGATGAAAGGCTTCTTTACAGTTGCAGAAGAAGATGTATCTTTCTGAATCTTTCCACTCTTTGTACCGGCTTGAACCCTTTCTCTGGTCAAGATTAGTTCAGTAAAACCTGCATATGAACTTCTGATTAAACGATTGAAGAAGGGGCCAAACAAAGTGCCCAAGAACATGTCTACCAATTCTCTCTCAGATAGAGGGGGTTGAACTGTTCCATCCAAGTCTCTCCATTTTTGCGCATAGTCCTTGAAACCTTCATTGGAAACCATGGTCATACTCTGGAGTTGAGTACGGATAGGCGCTAGATCAGCATTGTATTGGTATTGTTTGTAGAAGGCTACATCAAGATCTTCCCAATTATGAAGGTTGGCTCTTTCTAGTTGGTAAAACCATTCAAGCAGAGTTCTAGACAGACTGTCTTGGAAGAAATGTACCCATAAGTCTTTGTCGGTGGTATGGGGCTGGATTTTCCTTACATATGATCGGAGATGCATTTTAGGGCACGAGACTCCGTCATACTTGGTGAACATAGGTGCTTTAAATTTAGGAGGAATGACAATCCCCGACACTAACCCCAATTCCTCAAAGTCCAAGCCAGGAACTTTTTGAATTTCCATCGCACTCAACCGCTGTTCGAGATGTTTATACTTGTCATCAGCTGGAGGGTATTGTTCTTCAGAATAGTCTTCTTCTTCCTCTTCCCCTTTTGGTTTTGACAGGACAATTGTTTCCTTGCCTTTCGAATCTTGATTGTCTCTCTCACTGGATATCGTTGCAAAATCTAAGGTCCTTCTTGTCTTCCCATGAAATCTTCTTCCCATGTTTAGGACTCCGGTTACTTTCTTTGTTTTCTTTTTCTCTCCTCAGCTAGCAAAGTCTTCAACTCTTCTTGTCCCTTGGCTAGGGTCAAGAGCAACTGTTGAAACTGTGTATTATGAGCTTGGAGGTCCTTCACTGTTTGCTCGAGATCCATCTTACTGAAATAAACAGTAGAGAGATGAGGATACTTGTTGCAAAAGACCTGCTTATGTTATGATGAATGGTATATGCATATGTAATGATTTCAAGGATTTTAAGATTCAAATTTGTTTTAGACAATAAGGAAACACACGTCATATTAATAAGTTAAAGCTTGAGTACATCAATTCCTCTTGGACTTATAAGGAAATACAAAAGCTCTAAGATAAAAAGGTAGTGCGCATCCTCTTTGGTGCAATGTAGGCATTAAGAGTCTGCTCCTCATGAAGTAGCCTAGTGAGTTCCAAAACCTTCTTCTCGCTTGCGTAGAATTGGGCTTCGAAAGTATCTCGCTCCCCCTTGAGTTGTATCTAATCTCTTTGTAGGTCTTCAAGAGAGGTGGGCATATCAGGATGTAGGATAGTGTATGGAACATCTCCCTCAATGACAGGCTCAATGATTACCGGGAGAATGGAGGGATAAGGCATCATAAGACTCTGAGTGCGAGTTCGTACCCATTTGAGGTAAGGCTCAAGAGGGATGGAATTCTTGTGCCCCAAATTCTTTCTATCCACCTTGTTTAACATCCTCCAAGCTCGGATAAATCTCTGGCGAAGACCTTAATCGTCGTTGTCGTAGTCAAATACCAAACCTTGAATTAACATCTCGTGCGGGCCATCCCTTCGGGCGTAACCAAACTGTCTTAAGGATAAGCATGGGTTGTAGGTGATACCTCACCTAATGCCAAGTAAAGGGACATTAGGGAACTCTCCACAACGGTCGATAATGATAACAATCACTTTAGATCGAGAGCACCAATGAATGCCCGAATGTTTGAGCGTCATCAACCTTTGTGACCACCTTGAACCTTGCTCATTTTTTAATACAGATTAGGGAAGATGCGAAATAAACCATCTTGCCAAGAGAGGAGTGCAACATATAAGGACACCTCTTTTCCTCATTTTGCGAGGGTGAAAAGAGTGTAGGATATCTCCTAGCAATGTAGGCACCGGGTTGCGGGATATGAAGATTTTGACGGTGTTGACATCTACGAGTTGGTCAGAATTTGGAAACAAAACCATCCCATAGATGAGGAGAGCCACAATTTCATCAAAGGCTTGCAAGTCCAAGGAATTCCAACAGCTTTGGGCTCTCTCAAATAGGAACTTTGCTAGGAAACCTTTGACACCACTCCTTGTTTCCCAATGAGTTGTGATATCAGATGAGTGCAAGTGTAGAGCTTGAGCAATCTCTTCTGGCTTTGGGTCTCTTTCGTACCGTTGAAATGTAGTTGATTGAGAATGGGAATCCTCAAGAGTTGGGATAATTCTTCCAAAGTAGGCACAAGTTGATAGTCGGGAAATGTGAAGAAATGGTGTAAAGATCAAAGAACTGAAAGAGCACCTTCATCATATCCTCATCTGTGTTGGAGGTGACCAAGTTGAGTAGGCGACCATGTCTCTCGGTGAATGGAGAGTTTTCAGGAATCCTTGAAGCTAGCTCTTTAAGTTGTGGAGGGATTCTTACAAGGTTGACTTGAATAGTTTTCCTGCGAAGTGAATCCATATCTGTGATACGGTGGGAGAACTGACTTGGGTTTTGCGTTTGTTTTCGCAAATGTTTTGGTTGAGCAAGAGTCGCCACCGACTTTTTATTTTATCCTAAGGAAAGGTTAAAAAGCACAGCAAAAGACCTTTGAGATGTTTTCTTGGGTTCGGGGAGTAGATTATAGAAAGGGAAGGTATTAGCACCCTTTCTATCCATGGTTATCCATGGCTCTTAGTTACTTGCTTAGATCAACTTGCCTTGATTTTCAATTGTTTGAAATGGTGCTTTGTGTGTGGATTTTGAAAAGGTTTTGAAAAAGAGGCCAATATGGTGGCAACCTTTGTAATGATCCATGTTTGAATATATACAAAGGTGTATTTGTCTTTTGAAAAGTTTTCAATGTTTTTGAAAGTTATTTTGAAAATGTGTGGTGATGTGTGTTTTGAAAAAATAGGCAAGGGTTTTTGTTTTGCAAGTTGGCAAGTAACCAAGAGCTATCTACCCTAAATTTCTCAAAGATCTTTGTTATGTTTTAACCCTTTTAACAATTTTGTTCCACCATTGTATTTGGTGGACAATCTTGTGTTAGGATGTTAACGGGACGGGCGCGGGTCATCGTTTAGACCATGATTGCAATAGTGCCAAGTGTCTTTGGGCAATCTTTCTTTAAGGGACTTGATCATTTTTAGGCAACTTTCGAAAGCGTCATCGAGGGACTATGATCATTTGATTTGTTTTGTTTTTCCAAAGACACCTAACATGCAACATGGCCCATTATTGAAGGCAACAAGTGGAGCAACCCTAGGGGTGTTAGTGTGCAAGTGTGTTTTATTGCATATAAGAGTTTATCTTTGAATTAGGATTTTCTATTTCATTGATTTTATCTTGCCATACACATCCTAATTACTAGCAATAAGAAGCGGAAATATAAAATCCTACGCTATTACAACAATTAGGGAGTGGGGATGCACATTTGTACATGGGGGGTTCAACGAGAAAAATAGACAAAAAAGAAAATAGCAAAAAAAAACAAGATAAAGAGAAAGAGAGGGAGCCAGCGTGCTGATGAGAGGTCATCAGAAGTTCTGACTTAGACCCGCTTCCAGATGATTAACCTTTTGGTTAAACTGTATGAGTCAGAACTTCTGACTCTAGCACCTGCAAAACAGAAACCTGTTAGTGGGGAAATCAGAAGTTCTGACCCCCTGCGCTGCAAGACAGAAGTTTGCTAGTGGATAACTCAGAAGTTCTGATCCTGCTGGAAAGATAATAACTCTTAGAAGTTCTGATATTATTGACAACAAAACAGGCTTCAGATGTGCTAGCGTCAAAGTCAGCACTTGACTTTTCCCTGTACTAATTAGAACATTTGCAATTTTGTTGTTATTCCACAAAACAGGAAACATATTTGGAACAGCTCCAGCAAATGTCAAAGTGTTTCAGAGGGCAGAACCAACAAGGTCACAGGCAGGTCCTACACTGGCTCAGAACGTTCTGAGGTACAAAAATCCTCAGAACACAAACATCAACAATATGATATTTACATTATGTTTATTTGAGTATGCACAGCTGATGATGCTTAGCAGCGTGATGAAGGTCAGTAGGTGCTTACCTGACTGTTGGAAAAGTTTGTGGATGTGAGCTAGCTTTTGGCTCTGATGGTATTCTGGACAGATTCTTTTTGAAAAGGGGAGGTGAAGGGGTGTGCGTATATAGGGTCAGAATTTGAAAGGATGTTCTTTAGTCACAAAGAAAACTGGGTATTGATGAAGTTTGAAGGTAAGAAATTCAAAGGTATGAAGCACTGGAGATTTTGGCAGAGTTTCACAATACTTTCTTGCTAAAGATTTCTGTTTTTCTTCTAGCAATTTTTCTGTTTCTTGGACGCCTTTTTCAGTGGACAATGGTTCTCTATTTATAGGCAAAGCTCTTGTGGATTTCTTGGTCATTAAAGGCGCCAACAGAGTTTGAATTGTTCTTTGACAGAAATTCCTGGGAAGTTGTGATAACAGATAGCCTTCAGCCTAGGCTGCAGCAGCAGGAGTGGATTGGGGAGAAGTGACCTCTTAGGTGGACAGTGGCGTGTAGACCCATGCTAGAACCTGTATAAAGGCGTTATCCCAGCCACACGTGAAGGGATTACTTGGATGAATGTTCAGGAGTGGTTGGGAGCATTAATGAGCATTAAATGGTGATGAGACTTATCAACACCAATATTCTGGTAATGGAAACCAAACTTTTGAACCAGCAGTTCTGTTTCACCAAGAATCAACGTAAACCATGCTCCGGTCTTGGCCTCCTGTTGTCTTAGCAAATTCTGGGGATTCTCCTGATTTTCTGACACGTTTTTTGGATTTGCTTCTGGGAATCCTGGGCTTAGAGATTCTGTATCAGTGTAACACCCATTCTTCTGACCTTTTCATCTTCTGATTTCAGCATGCTCTTGTTCCTTTTGCATTCCTTTAGCAAACTCTGGCTGAACTTGCGTAACTGCTGAAAGAGTCACATTCTGTCTGAGACTTACGTATTGAACCACGTTTACAACTTCTGATTGAGCTGATGTAGCTGCTGAAGAGCCAACTTCTGACTGCGTTGAGCCAAACTTGCAACTTCTGACCATTTCTATCTGGAGTTTGGTCCAGAAGTTCTGAAGCGTTGATTTCTCCTTAAACACTCATTTTTTAGAGAAAAATTCCAAATGCTTAGAATTTAATTTTTCTCAAGATAAAACGTTGCCTTTAGAGCTTGTGTGATCATTTTGCTCCTGTCAATGGTTTGCTTGGGCAAAAATGGCCAATTCAGGGCTTGGATTTGTTTCAGAGGGACTCTGTGAATCCAAGATGATTTCTTGAAGAAGGAGAGGGCAAATTTTGGGGTACAACAGTTGCCCCTGTTCAATCTTCTTGCACCTGAAGAGTTAGATTGGCAGATTTGCCTTTCGCGTCTCGAAGGTAAAAGGAGATTGGACACTAGAGTGCCCTTAAATTTGCACTTATCAGAGCAATGGATATGGGAATGGGCTTAGAGATGCCATTTGGAGATGGGCTTAAAGATTCCATTTGGAGATGGGCTTAAAGATGCCATCTGAAGGGTGACAGAATCTTGTCGGAGATGGGCTTAACGATGCCATCTGAAAGGTTTGTTGAACTGCAGTGTGATGGGTCAGAAGAATGAGGATCAAAATGGTATCCGTGTCTGGAATGTATTTGAACTGTATCTAAGGACTGAGTTTGTACGAACAAAAGAATGGCCATCGTGTCTGGGGCGTATCTGAGCTGTAACTATGTTTGAATGTAGAACGAATATCAGAATGACTGCCGTGTCTGGAGTGTATCTGTATTGTATATGGGTAACAGAGAAACATCTGTATGGAGCAACTGCATGCTGGGGACAAATCCTGAATGAGTGACAGAATGGCAACCATGTTTGGAGCGTATCCGGACTGTATCTGAAGTTGAAAGTTGTATGAGTAGCAGAATGACTTCCGTGTCTGGAGAGTATCTGAAACTGTAACTAGGATTGAGATCCGTATGAGCAATAGAATGACTTCTGTGGCGAACACACTGGAGAGAATCAAGTTGCTGTTGTAAGGGTCAGAATGGTATCCGTGTTTGGAATGCATTGAACCTTGAGGTAGATAAATGAATCTGAATGAGAGATAGAATGGCTGCCGTGTCTGGAGCGTATCTAGTCCGTATCTGATTGCTGTAGTCCGAATGAGTAGTAGAATAACCGTCGTGTCTGAGGTGTATCCATACTGTATCTGACTTGAGATTCTGAATGAGTGATAGAATGACCGCCGTGTCTGGGGTGTATCCATACTGTATCTGAATAATTGTTAATGATAGCCTTTTAATTTTATCCTGAAAAGGGTGAAATGTTAGCTAAAACACAAAGTTATGTTGCATGATATGTAAGATGCAAAATATGTTATATCAATGTTTATGATATGAATGTAAATGAATGCATATGTAAGCTGAAGCGCTGTCTTTGCTGAGGATAGATGAATCCTGGAAACAAAGAATCTTGACTGCCGCCAGGGAAGTGAATCTTTGACTGTTGCAGGGGAAGACAAGAATTTTGATTGCTGAGGATGAAACATCTTTGTTAACTACTGCTGGAGAAATAGGAGCTTAGGTCGTATACCAATCTTCTGGCGATTCTTGTCTTGATGAGATCTTCACTGGGGAACATCTGATTATCCTGTGAGGCACTGAGAATGAGCCTTCACTCTGCTTGGGGAATACAAGAATTTTGATTGCTGAGGGATCTTAGGGCCACTGCTGGAGAACTGGCATTCCTTGGTGATTTGCGGGGAATGAGAATTCCTGAAGATCTCTTCTGGGGAAGTTCAGAATTTGATAGACTCATGCTGGAGAGGTATGACTGAGAATCTTCAGTTTGGGTGGCAAGTATCTCTGTGAGGAGAAGGTTCACTAGCCTGATTTAGCTGGGGATTGATGGCTGGAAAGCTTAGCTCCGCTGGGGATTGGACTTTCAGATTTTAAGGCTCCACTGGGGATTCTGAAACTTAACTCTGAGGGGAATTGAGTTCTGGAAGGCCCTCTGGCTGGGGAATTTGGAGTTTAACTCTGCTGAGGATTCCTTCTGAAAGGGCATCAAGATATCTATTGGTACTTTTAACCTATCAGTAATCATCTTTCTTGATTCATAAGGAAATGATTATGTTCAGATGCATATGCCTATTTAACAAAACATTGGACGTTTCTCAAATAAAACATAAGTGCAAAAGAAAAGAGAAAAGGAAGACAACACAAATTTCTGTATTTGGAAAAGCATTCTATAAGTATATTTGTACAGAGGAGACAGTCATCCTAGTAAGAGGATGCCGTCGAAAAAATTGAGAAATTTATACAAAAGAAAGATGGCTATGTGAAACAATTCTATGGGATTCCATTCCGCTATAGCCTTCACAACTCTGAACATCTGTCCACTCAATGCTTCGTCTGCCGATGACTGGATTGATTAGAAGCTTGGAGCTGGTTGATGAAGAGATTGTCCTTAAAGTGATCCGACGAGACATAGTCATACGCTTTAACTCCCTAACTTTTGCCTGAATCGCCCTTTCGGGTTTTCGATCCACCGGGAAACCCCTTTTTGCCCAAGCCGCCCTTTCGGGTTTTCAACTTGCCGGGTGTACAGATTTTTTTTGTTTTATCCCTAATTTTTGCCTGGACCGCCCTTTCGGGTTTTCGGTCCACCGGGATGCCCATTTTTGCCCAAGCCGCCCTTTCGGGTTTTCGACTTGTCGGGTTATTTTATGCGTAGTATCTTTTGACTATGTCTACATTCGCAGGGTGCGGCAAATCGTCGCCATCCATGGTGGTCAGAATCATTGCACCACCAGAAAATATGCTCTTGATCACAAATGATCCTTCGTATGTAGGAGTCCATTTGCCCCTGGGATCACTTTGCGGCAGGATAATCCGCTTGATTACGAGATCTCCGACTTGATATACTTGACGTCTGACTTTCTTGTTGAAGGCTTTGATCATCCGTTTTTGATACGTCTGACCATGGCACACAGCAGCGAGTCACTTCTCGTCGATCAAATTGAGTTGATCAAGTCGGGTCTGAATCCAATCATCTTCACTCAAACCAGAGTCCTTCATAATCCTTAAAGAAGGAATCTGAACCTCCATGGGTAGGACAGCTTCCATGCCATATACCAAAGAAAATGGGGTTGCCCCGGTTGAAGTACGTGCCGTCGTATGGTATCCATGCAGAGCAAACGGTAACATCTCATGCCAGTCCTTGTAAGTGACTGTCATTTTCTAAATGATCTTCTTAATGTTTTTGTTCGCAGCTTCAACAACACCGTTCATCTTCGGCCGATAAGGAGATGAATTCTGATGATAAATCTTGAACTGTTCGCACAATGCAGTGATCATAGTATTATTCAGATTTGTACTGTTGTCTGTGATGATCCTGTCCGGAACACCATACCGGCATATGAGGTTTTGCTTGATGAAGCGGGCAACCACATTTTTAGTGACAGAGGCGAAAGAAGCTGCTTCGACCCATTTGGTGAAGTAGTCAATGGCAACCAGGATGAAGCGATATCCGTTGGAAGCCGTGGGCTTGATCTCTCCAATCATGTCAATGCCCCACATTGCGAATGGCCAAGGAGCTGTCAGCACACTTAGAGGAACCAGAGGAATATGAATCTTGTCAGCGTAGACTTGACACTTGTGGCAAGTGCGGGAGTGCTGATGGCAACCTGCTTCCATGGTAGACCAGTAATAGCATGCCCTTAGGATCTTTTTAGCCATAGTATGCCCGCTCAAATGGGTGCCAAATGTACCGCTGTGCATCTCTGTCATGATTAACTCTGCTTTAACTTTATCAACACATCGGAGTAAAACACAATCATGGTTGCGCTTATAGAGGATACCATTGCTCAGGAAGAACTTGGCAGCAAATTTCCTTAGGAACTTCTTGTCATTTACGGAACCTCCTTCGGGGTATTCTCTAGTCTGGAGATACCTTTTGATTTCGTGAAACCAGGGTTGTTCCACTACTTCTTCAGTATTAATCTCATGACAATGCGCAGGTTCATCCATTCGCTCGATGGTGATTTGGGGAGCCTCGTTATCCCAATTGAGTTTAAACATAGAAGACATTGTTGCCAGAGCATCTGCTAGCTGATTCTCTTCTCGCGGAAAATGCTTGAAGGTAATTT
The DNA here is from genome assembly GCA_948472305.1 of Vicia faba. Classification (NCBI taxonomy): domain Eukaryota; kingdom Viridiplantae; phylum Streptophyta; class Magnoliopsida; order Fabales; family Fabaceae; genus Vicia; species Vicia faba. Next base: position 592,898,896 of record OX451736.1, read on the forward strand.
GCTCGAAATGAGGCAACAATGTTAGGACATGTTCTTTGTATGGGATAAGATTAGGATGCTTGGTATCCCACTCTCCTTTGATTTGACTGATAACCAAAGCCGAGTTCCCAAACACGATCAAAGATTTGATCCCCAAGTCTATAGCAGCCTTGAGACCAAAGATGCAAGCTTTATATTCTGCCATGTTGTTTGTGCAGCTGAAGCAGAGTCGAGCTGTGAAAGGAGTGTGACAACCTTCCGGGGAAATGAGTACCGCACCAATACCGTTTCCAAGTGCATTTGAAGCACCATCAAAGTACAGGGTCCATCGGGATCCCTTTTCGGGTCCGTCATATGGTCCGTTACCTTCGATGTTGTCCAAATTCATGATGTCCTCGTCTGGGAAGTCAAATCTCATGGTTTGATAATCTTCGATAGCTTGATGAGCTAGATGATCAGCTAGTACACTCCCTTTTATAGCTTTTTGAGTGGTGTACTGGATGTCATACTCAGTTAGGATCATTTGCCATCTAGCTATTCTTCCAAATAAAGCAGGCTTCTCGAAGATATACTTGATAGGATCCATTTGGGAAATCAACAAGGTGGTATGAGTCAGCATATACTACCTTAGTCGGCGAGCAGCCCATACCAAAGCGCAGCAAGTTTTCTCGAGCAGTGAGTAGCGAGTCTCACAGTCGGTAAACTTTTTGCTAAGGTAATAAATAGCATGCTCTTTTCGACCAGACTCGTCATGCTGGCCCAAAACACACCCCATTGAGTTATCCAAGACGGTTAGATACATGATCAATGGTCTTCCTTCGACGGGAGGCATCAGAATATGAGTTTCTAGCAAATACTCCTTGATCTTATCAAAAGTAGCTTGGCAATCGTCGTTCCATTCGACTACCTGATCCTTCTTTAATAATTTGAAAATTGGCTCACAGGTAGAAGTTAGATGAGAGATGAATCTGGAAATATAGTTCAAGCGCCCCAAGAACCCTCTAACCTCCTTTTCAGTACGGGGAGCAGGCATCTCTTGTATTGCTTTCACTTTTGTTGGATCGACTTCAATGCCTTTGTTGCTGACAATAAACCCTAGAAGTTTACCAGACCTAACTCCAAAAGTACACTTACTTGGATTCAGCCTGAGTTTGTACTCTTTCAACCAGGCAAATAACTTTTCTAGATGCTCAATGTGTTCCTCTTATTTTTGTGACCGAGCTATCATATCGTCTACGTAAACTTCGATCTCATGATGTATCATATCATGAAATAAAGCTACCATGGCGCGTTGATAAGTTGCCCCTGCGTTCTTCAGTCCGAACGACATCACCTTGTAACAGAAAGTACCCCACTGTGTAACAAAGTTTGTTTTCTCCATGTCCTCGGGGGCCATTTTAATCTGGTTGTAGCCCGAGAATCCATCCATGAAGGAAAACACTTTGTGCTGAGCTGTGTTGTCGATCAAAATGTTAATGTGCGATAGCGGAAAATCATCTTTGGGGCTGGCCCTATTCAAATCCCGGTAGTCTACACACATCCTGACTTTGCCATCTTTTTTAGGAACTGGCACGATGTTAGCAACCCATTGTGGATAGGAGGTAACAACCAGAAAGCCAGCGTTGAATTGTTTCATCACTTATGCTTTAATCTTCTCAGACATGTTGGGCCTCATTCGGCGGACCTTTTGCTTGATCGGTGGACAATCCTCTCTTGTAGGGAGACGGTGAACCACAATGTCTGTGTCTAAACCCGACATGTCTTCGTAAGACCAGGCGAAGATTTCAACGTACTCATTTAACAGCTGTATCAGGCGCTCCTTGACACTTGGTTCCAGATTGGAACCCACTTGCACTTCCTTTCGGTCTTCCTCTGTTCCTAGGTTGACAGTTTCCAACAACCCTTTGTGAGGTAAGATGGCCCTTTCCTCTTGCTGTAAAAGTCTGGCTAGCTCTCCTGGTACTTCACAACCTTCGTCATCTTCATACTCATCCTGATTGACCAGATCTTCAGAGTTTTTGAAGGACATAGCAGAATAGTCACCCATAGAATCTAGAGTGGATGGGTACCTACATTGGTGAGCGTGGGTGTGTGTAAGGGATAGCCATCTTTAAACAAAAATGCAAAAGGAAAGAAAATGAACACAGTAGTTTATCGATGAAAAACGTCCAATGATTCATTAAACATGGCATATGGATATGAAGATAATCAAAACCCTTACAAATGGACCTACATGCCCCGGGCAAGGCATGAGGTGAAAAAGTAGTGCACGGATTGTTCAAAAGTAATTATTACAGACCATAGGAAATGTTTGACAGATAATTACTGATTAATAAAAGTAATGGGGATAAAGTCCTTTGCCTCCCAGTTGCGTAGTCCCCCTTCGATGGTTGGGTAGATCCAATCTTCAATGTTGGCCTCTTCGTCTTCACCTTCCAAAGCATTGATCCCATAAGGAGAGATCTTGATGGGTGCTCTTTCAATCTTTGAGCGGCGCATAGCTTTCTGCCCCGCAGTAGTGAATCCTAAACCAAACTTGTCTGTTTTGTGAGGAATGTCCGGCAACTTCCCCCATGTTGAGCTCTTCCCTTCCTTCATTGCAGCCTTCGCGTCTTTTAGAGATGCCATCCTGGCCATCTGCTTTGGTACCTCAGCTACCACTTTTGCTACCTCCACCTCAGGAGAAACTTCCTCGAAGTGCTGGAATGGCGTCTCAATGAATTCACCTTCTACCTCTACATATCGGAAAGAGTTCAAGTGGCTGATCATATACTCCTCTTCACCGTGGATGGTTATGATCTTTCCTTTGATAGGGTACTTCAGCATTTGATGTAGGGAAGAGGTGACTGCCCCAGCATTGTGTATCCATGGTCTCCCCAATAAACAAGAGTACGGCAGACAGATGTCCATCACATAGAAAGTTGAGGGGAAAACCTCTGTGCCAACCTTAATGGGAATGTCAACCTCCCCATGTACCATTCTCTTTGACCCGTCAAATGCCCTTACAATGATATTACTTGGCCTTAACTCCAAGCCTTCACAGTCTAAACGGTCGAGGGCCTTCTTAGGCAGCACGTTCAGAGAAGAACCAGTGTCAACAAGAACATGGGCCAGAGTAGTCCCTTGGCATTCTACTGACACATGTAACGCGTCGTTGTGTTTTCTTCCTTTTGAGGTTAGGTCAGCATCAGAGAAACCTAAATCGTTGTCTGCTGTAAGACTGGCTACACAGTTTTGGAATTGGTCGGCAGAGGTTTCCTGGGGTACATGAGCGGTCTTCAGGAATTTTATCAATGCTTTGGCGTGCGCCTCTGACCAAAGTAGCAATGCTAACATGGAGATTTTTGAGGGGGTTTGCCCCAGTTTCTCTACCACGTCATAATCACTCTTTTTAATTATCTTCAAGATCTCCTCCATCTCTTTCTTAGAGGTTTCCGGGATGACCAAAGGTTGAGCCCTCGTCCTGACGAGCTCATCTTGGATCCCTTTACCCTTATTAGCAGAAGTGGGAGGGACAACAATAGGAACAACAGCCTCTTCAATCAACGGGGCTCTAGCGGAAAGTTTTATTGGTGCAGGAATAACTTTGGCGGCAGATGAGGGTCCAAAGATTGCCTTTGGGGGGGCAATCTCTGGAGAAAATATTCTCCCACTTCGGGTGATCTTGCTTGTGCCGGCGATATTTCTAATGCTGGCATCTTCTTCATCAGAGCTTCCTTCGGTTACTTCCACTTGTTTAATACCATGGTAGTAGATTTCTCCACCGTAATTCCATGGTATTGACTTTTCAGAACTGTAGGGGACAGGCCCTGGCATAGTTATTTTAAGAGGAACAGACTTTGTAGCAGATGTAATCTTAACAGGCTTTCTGACGGCCTTGGAAAGATTGGCGTGAATGGTGATAATTGAAACATCTTCAGTAGGGGTTGGAATAGCAGGAACTTTTTCAAACAAAATTTGTTGACTGTTCACCAGGCCTTGGATACCTTTCTTCAGTAACGGGCAGTCAATTGGAAGAGAGTAACAACAGTAGCAGTCTTCTTTGCATCCCGGGAAAATCCCGGCCTTTAATAGATTTAACTTGATGGTTAACAGCAGAGTTATCAGGTCATTGACATCAGAAACATACAAATCCTCCTCAATAGCATGGATATTTCGACCGTGCTTCGGCATCGGAGCAGATATCACGTTTGGTTTCTCTGGAGCATCGAACTCCACCTCTTTTGCATCTATCAAGTCTTGAATTTTATTTTTCAGCGCCCAACAATTGTTTGTGTCATGTCCGACGCTATCGGAATGGTAGGCGCATTTGGCATTGGCATTGTAAGCTGGTGAGGTCGTATTCACATTTTTCGGCGCTTCTTTGATATTTGTGAGATTCAGCTTTAACAAGTGTGGAAGAACTTGCGCGGGCGTCATATTAATGCGGGTGAACTGCCGTGGTGGCCGTTCTCCCCATTACTGTTTAGGTCTGGACGGGTTATTGCGAGGCTGATCGTTTGGTGGATTTTGGATCATTACGACCCCCACAGTCGGCATGCGCTCACTTCTTCCTGCTCCCCTTTGAGAATACACAACAGTTGTTTCTTTCTTTGCTAGAAATGATTTCTTAGCAATTGTAGATGCAGAGGCATCCTTCTGAATCTTCCCATTCTTGATACCGGCTTCTACCCGCTCGCCAGTCAGAATTAATTCGGTAAACCCCGAGGAAGAGCTACTGATCAGATGATTAAAGAATGGACCAGACAGGGTCCCAAGGAACATATCAACAAGTTCTCTATCAGGAAGAGGTGGCTGCACTCTTCCAGCCAGATCGCGCCACTTCTGGGCGTATTCCTTAAATCCCTCGCCTGAGGCCATTCCCATACTCTGTAGCTGAGTGCGGGTTGGTGCCAAGTCAGAGTTATACTGATATTGGCGATAAAAAGCAGCTGCCAGATCCTCCCAACTACGTACCTCCGACCTTTCCAGCTTGTAAAACCAGTCTAGCTGAGTGCCAGACAAGCTATCTTGAAAGAAATGTACCCAAAGGTTTCTGTCAGATGTGTGAGGTTGGATTCTTCGGACATATGACCTTAGGTGCATTTTTGGGTAGGACAACCCATCATATCTTGCAAAAATAGGCACTTTGAACTTCGGGGGGATCACAACTCCAGGAATTAATCCCAAATCTTCGAAATCTAAGCCTGGAACTCTCTGCAGCTCCATAGCTGCTAACCTGTCCTCCAAACTCTTGTACTTGTCATCAGCCAGTGGGTATTGTTGTTTTGAGTAGTCTTCGTCTTCTTCAGCTTCTTCTTCAGCTTCGGATTCAGAGGGTACCGCAGCCCCTTTTCCCTTACTGTTTTCTTCTTCGGATGTGGAAGGAAATTCGAGAACCCTTCTGGCTTCACCCTCAAACCTTCTCCCCAAGGTAGCCACCCTGACTCTCTTCTTTTTCCTTTTCACTTGGTCTTTGTTCCCCAGCAGGGCTTTCAGATCCTCCTGACTCTTAGCCAAGGTCATCAGGAGTTGTTGAAACTGTGTGTTCTGAGACTGCAAGTCCTTGACCGTCTGTTCGAGATCCATCTTACTGAAATAAACAGCAGCAAGATAAGGAAACCTGGTGTGGAGACCTGCTTATGCACATGATGAATGGTATGCTTATGTATGCAATGCATTCAAGGATTTAGAAAGTTCAAAATTGTTGCAAACAAAAAGAACGCACGTCATATTGATAAGAAGAAATTTGTTAGTACATAAATGCCCCATGGGCCAAATATTACAAAAACTTCTCAAGGTAAAAAGACGCTGCGCATCCTCTTTGGTGCGATGTAGGTGTTGAGGGTCTCTTCCTCATGGAGTCGGAGGGTAAGCTCCAAAACCTTCTTCTCACTGGCGTAGAAGCTGGCTTCAAAAGTGTTCCGTTCCTCCTTGAGTTGGATCCAACTCTTCTGCATCTCTTCCCACGATGTAGGCATGTCAGGATATAGGATGGTGTAGGGAACCTCTCCTTCCGTAACAGGCTCTTTAATCACAGGGAGAACATGAGGATAAGGCATCATTAAACTCTGGGCTCGGGTTCGTACCCACTTGAGATAAGGCTCAAGAGGGATGGAGTTCTTGTGCCCCAGTGTCTTGCTGTCAACCTTGTTGGGCATCCTCCAAGCTCTGATGAATCTTTGGCGAAGTCCTTGCGCATCATTGTCAAAGTCAAAAACTAAGTCAGGAATCAACATGTCATGAGGGCCATCCCTCAGTGCATATCCAAATTGTCTCAATGCTAGACAAGGGTTGTAGGTAATGCCTCCTCTAATGCCAAGCAATGGAACATTAGGGAACTCTCCACAACGATCGACGATGATGACATTTTCTCTGGATCGAGAACACCAATGTACATCAGAGTGAGTAAGGGTCATCAACCGTTGTGACCACCTTAGGCCTTGGTCATTCTTCAAGACAGATTGTGGAAGGTGCGAAATAAACCACCTTGCAAGAAGAGGAGTACAGCACATGAGAACACCCCTCTTTCTCATTGTTCGAGTGTAAAATGAGTGAAGAATGTCCCCAAGCAATGTTGGTATTGGATTTCTGGATAAGAAGATTTTGACGGCGTTGACATCTACAAGCTGGTCAGGATTTGGGAACAAGACCAACCCATAGATAAGGAGGGCCACAATTTCTTTAAAGGCTTGTAGGTCCAATGAATTCCAACATTCTTGTGCCTTCTCAAACAAGAATTTTGCTAAGAAGCCTTTGACACCGCTTCTAGTTTCCCAATGCCCCTTGATGTCAGATGGTTGCAAGTGTAGAGCTTGAGCAACATCTTCAGGCTTTGGTTCCTTTTCCGTACCGTTGTAGGGTAGTTGATTAAGGATAGGGATTCTCAGGAGTTAAGAAAATTCCTCCAAAGTGGGCACCAATTGATAGTCGGGGAATGTGAAACAGTGGTGAAGGGGGTCAAAGAATTGAAACAACACCTTTACCATGCCCTCTTCAATGTTGGTGCGGACTAGGCTGAGCAGTCTACCATGTCTTTCACTGAAGGGAGAGCTTTCCGGAATTCTTGATGTGAGCTCCTTGAGTTGAGGAGGGATCCTCACAAGATTGACTTGGATGGTTTTCCTGCGAGGAATTTCCATGACCTACAAAACAAGAACAAAGATGAAAATCTAAACCCTTGAAGTGGTTAGTGTATGCATATGATGCTTTATGATGTTTATGATGTATGCACAAACATATGTACAAGCAATTCACACCAAACCCTAGTTTCAGGCTTGCATGAGGTTTCATAGGTAAGTACCCTCTTGAGTGTAGTTGGCTTAAAAACCTGTCCTATAAATAGTAACCGGGTTCTAAGGAGCTCAATATCACGGGATTGTTTTCATTGTTCATTGTTTTGGTTTAGCCACTTAACTAGCGACCAAAATATTCCAAGAAAATAACCCTCAATGAGTGTAGTATCGAGTATCTACCAACTTCGGACTGCACCAAAGCCGGTCATCAAACTACCCCTAATGAAAGGCCAAGATGGTCAAGTAAGGTTCTAGGTCGTTAGTGCTTAGTGACATCACTCAGCGGCCCCGTACTCTCCTTGATTGAACTCAAGGGTTACCGGTACTCACAAATATGTCACACTAATATAGCTATTGCTTCAACCGTGTTGGTATACCCCGCACAGTTTCCACAATGTATTGCTATCTATGAATGTTTCCCCAAATCCGGGTGTAGGATTGTAAACCCAAACAAGAGAGCCAAGATGTAAAGCAATCAAAGCAAACAATTAGTCATGCAAGAGGGTGATCTAAGCCCTAAGGTTACTCCACTTTAAAAAATATCCCCAGCAGAGTCGCCAGTTCTGTGATATGGTGGGAGAACTGACTTGGGTTTTGCGTTTGTTTTCGCAAATGTTTCGGTTGAGCAAGAGTCGCCACCGACTTTTTATTTTATCCTAAGGAAAGGTTAAAAAGCACAAAAAAAGACCTTTGAGATGTTTTCTTGGGTTCGGGGAGTATATTATAGAAAGGGAAGGTATTAGCACCCTTTCTATCCATGGTTATCCATGGGCTCTTAGTTACTTGCTTAGATAAACTTGCCTTGATTTTCAATTGTTTGAAATGGTGCTTTGTGTGTGGATTTTGAAAAGGTTTTGAAAAAGAGGCCAATGTGGTGGCAACCTTTGTAATGATCCATGTTTGAATGTATACAAAGGTGTATTTGTCTTTTGAAAAGTTTTCAATGTTTTTGAAAGTTATTTTGAAAATGTGTGGTGATGTGTGTTTTGAAAAAATAGGCAAGGGTTTTTGTTTTGCAAGTTGGCAAGTAACCAAGAGCTATCTACCCTAAATTTCTCAAAGATCTTTGTTATGTTTTAAACCTTTTAACAATTTTGTTCCACCATTGTATTTTGTGGACAATCTTGTGTTAGGATGTTAACGGGACGGGCGCGGGTCATCGTTTAGACCATGATTGCAATGGTGCCAAGTGTCTTTGGGCAATCTTTCTTTAAGGGACTTGATCATTTTTAGGAAACTTTCGAAAGCGTCATCGAGGGACTATGATCATTTGATTTGTTTTGTTTTGCCAAAGACACCTAACATGCAACATGGCCCATTATTGAAGGCAACAAGTGGAGCAACCCTAGGGGTGTTAGTGTGCAAGTGTGTTTTATTGCATACAAGAGTTTATCTTTGAATTAGGATTTTCTATTTCATTGATTTTATCTTGCCATACACATCCTAATTACTAGCAATAAGAAGCGGAAATATAAAATCCTACGCTATTACAACAATTAGGGAGTGGGGATACACATTTGTACATGGGGGGTTCAACGAGAAAAATAGACAAAAAAGAAAATAGCAAAAAAAACAAGATAGAGAGAAAGAGAGGGAGCCAGCGTGCTGATGAGAGGTCATCAGAAGTTTTGACTTAGACCCGCTGCCAGATGATCAACCTTTTGGTTAAACTGTATGAGTCAGAACTTCTGACTCTGGCACCTGCAAAACAGAAACCTGTTAGTGGGGAAATCAGAAGTTCTGACCCCCCCTGTGCTGCAAGACAGAAGTTTGTTAGTGGAGAACTCAGAAGTTCTGATCCTGCTGGAAAGACAATAACTCTTAGAAGTTCTGATATTATTGACAGCAAAATAGGCTTCAGATGTGCTAGCGTCAAAGTCAGCACTTGGCTTTTCCCTGTACTAATCAGAACATCTGCAATTTTGTTGTTATTCCACAAAACAGGAAACATATTTGGAACAACTCCAGTAAATGTCAAAGTGTTTCAGAGGGAAGAACCAACAAGGTCACAGGCAGGTCCTACACTGGCTCAGAACGTTCTGAGGTACAAAAATCCTCAGAACACAAACAGCAACAATATGATATTTACATTATGTTTATTTGAGTATGCACAGCTGATGATGCTTAGCAGCGTGATGAAGGTCAACAGGTGCTTACCTGACTGTTGGAAAAGTTTGTGGATGTGAGCTAGCTTTTGGCTCTGATGGTATTCTGGACAAATTCTTTTTGAAAAGGGGAGGTGAAGGGGTGTGCGTATATAGGGTCAGAAGTTGAAAGGATGTTCTTTAGTCACAAAGAAAACTGGGTATTGATGAAGTTTGAAGGTAAGAAATTCAAAGGTATGAAGCACTGAAGATTTTGGCAGAATTTCACAGCACTTTCTTGCTAAAGATTTCTGTTTTTCTTCTAGCAATTTTTCTGTTTCTTGGACGCCTTTTTCAGTGGACAATGGTTCTCTATTTATAGGCAAAGCTCTTGTGGATTTCTTGGTCATTAAAGGCGCCAACAGAGTTTGAATTGTTCTTTGACAGAAATTCCTGGGAAGTTGTGATAACAGATAGCCTTCAACCTAGGCTGCAGCAGCAGACGTGGATTGGGGAGAAGTGACCTCTTAGGTGGACGGTGGCGTGTAGACCCATGCCAGAACCTGTATAAAGGCGTTATCCCAGCCACACATGAAGGGATTACTTGGATGAATGTTCAGGAGTGGTTGGGAGCATTAATGAGCATTAAATGGTGATGAGACTTATCAACACCAATATTCTGGTAATGGAAACCAAACTTTTGAACTAGCAGTTCTGTTTCACCAAGAATCAGCGTAAACCATGCTCTGGTCTTGGCCTCCTGTTGTCTTAGCAAATTCTGGGGATTCTCCTGATTTTCTGACACGTTCCTTGGATTTGCTTCTGGGAATCCTGGGCTTAGAGATTATGTATCAGTGTAACACCCACTCTTCTGACCTTTTCATCTTCTGATTTCAGCATGCTCTTGTTCCTTTTGCATTCCTTTATCAAACTCTGGTTGAACTTGCGTAACTGCTGAAAGAGTCACGTTCTGTCTGAGACTTACGTATTGAACCACGTTTACAACTTCTGGTTGAGCTGATGTAGCTGCTGAAGAGCCAACTTCTGACTGCGTTGAGCCAGACTTGCAACTTCTGACCATTTCTATCTGGAGTTTGATCCAGAAGTTCTGAAGCGCTGATTTCTCCTTAAACACTCATTTTTTAGAGAAAAATTCCAAATGCTTAGAATTTAATTTTTCTCAAGATAAAACGTTGCCTTTAGAGCTTGTGTGATCATTTTTCTCCTGTCAATGGTTTGCTTGGGCAAAAATGGCCAATTCAGGGCTTGGATTTGTTTCAGAGGGACTCTGTGAATCCAAGATGATTTCCTGAAGAAGGAGAGGGCAAATTTTGCGGTACAACAGTTGCCCCTGTTCAATCTTCTTGCACCTGAAGAGTTAGATTGGCAGGTTTGCCTTTCGCGTCTCGAAGGTAAAAGGAGATTGGACACTAGAGTGCCCTTAAATTTGCACTTATCAGAGCAATGGATATGGGAATAGGCTTAGAGATGCCATTTGGAGATGGGCTTAAAGATGCCATTTGGAGATGGGCTTAAAGATGCCATCTGAAGGGTGACAAAATCTTGTCGGAGATGGGCTTAACGATGCCATCTGAAAGGTTTGTTGAACTGCAGTGTGATGGGTCAGAAGAATGAGGATCAAAATGGTATCCGTGTCTGGAATGTATTTGAACTGTATCTAAGGACTGAGTTTGTACGAACAAAATAATGGCCTCCATGTCTGGGGCGTATCTGAGCTGTAACTATGTTTGAATGTAGAACGAATATCAGAATGACTGCCGTGTCTGGAGTGTATCTGTGTTGTATATGGGTAACAGAGAAACATCTGTATGGAGCAACTGCGTGCTGGGGACAAATCCTGAATGAGTGACAGAATGGAAACCATGTTTGGAGCGTATCCGAACTGTATCTGAAGTTGAAAGTTGTATGAGTAGCAGAATGACTTCCGTGTCTGGAGTGTATCTGAAACTGTAACTAGGATTGAGATCTGTATGAGCAATATAATGACTTCTGTGGCGAACACACTGGAGAGAATCAAGCTGCTGTTGTAAGGGTCAGAATGGTATCCGTGTTTGGAATGCATTGAACCTTGAGGTAGATAAATGAATCTGAATGAGAGATAGAATGGCTGCCGTGTCTGGAGCGTATCTAGTCCGTATCTGATTGCTGTAGTCCGAATGAGTAGTAGAATAACCGTCGTGTCTGAGGTGTATCCATACTGTATCTGACTTGAGATTCTGAATGAGTGATAGAATGGCCGCCGTGTCTGGGGTGTATCCATATTGTATCTGAATAATTGTTAATGATAGCCTTTTAATTTTATCCTGAAAAGGGTGAAATGTTAGCTAAAACACAAAGTTATGTTGCATGATATGTAAGATGCAAAATATGTTATATCAATGTTTATGATATGAATGTAAATGAATGCATATGTAAGCTGAAGCGCTGTCTTTGTTGAGGATAGATGAATCCTGGAAACAAAGAATCTTGACTGCTGCCGGGGAAGTGAATCTTTGACTGTTGCAAGGGAAGACAAGAATTTTGATTGCTGAGGATGAAACATCTATGTTAACTACTGCTGGAGAAATAGGAGCTTAGGTCGTATACCAATCTTCTGGCGATTCTTGTCTTGATGAGATCTTCACTGGGGAACATCTGATTATCCTGTGAGGCACTGAGAATGAGCCTTCACTCTACTTGGGGAATACAAGAATTTTGATTGCTGAGGGATCTTAGGGCCACTGCTGGAGAACTGGCATTCCTTGGTGATTTGCGGGGAATGAGAATTCCTGAAGATCTCTACTGGGGAAGTTCAGAATTTGATAGACTCATGCTGGAGAGGTATGACTGAGAATCTTCAGTTTGGGTGGCAAGTATCTCTGTGAGGAGAAGGTTCACTAGCCTGGTTTAGCTGGGGATTGATGGCTGGAAAGCTTAGCTCCGCTGGGGATTGGACTTTCAGATTTTAAGGCTCCACTGGGGATTCTGAAACTTAACTCTGAGGGGAATTGAGTTCTGGAAGGCCCTCTGGCTGGGGAATTTGGAGTTTAACTCTGCTGAGGATTCCTTCTGAAAGGGAATCAAGATATCTATTGGTACTTTTAACCTATCAGTAATCATCTTTCTTGATTCATAAGGAAATGATTATGTTCAGATGCATATGCCTATTTAACAAAACATTGGACGTTTCTCAAATAAAACATAAGTGCAAAAGAAAAGAGAAAAGGAAGACAACGCAAATTTCTATATTTGGAAAAGCATTCTATAAGTATATTTGTACAGAGGAGACAGTCATCCTAGTAAGAGGATGCCGTCGAAAAAATTGAGAAATTTATACAAAAGAAAGATGGCTATGTGAAACAATTCTATGGGATTCCATTCCGCTATAGCCTTCACAACTCTGAACATCTGTCCACTCAATGCTTCGTCTGCCGATGAATGGATTGGTTAGAAGCTTGGAGCTGGTTGATGAAGAGATTATCCTTAAAGTGATCCGACGAGACATAGTCATACGCTTTAACTCCCTAACTTTTGCCTGAATCGCCCTTTCGGGTTTTCGATCCACCGGGAAACCCCTTTTTGCCCAAGCCGCCCTTTCGGGTTTTCAACTTGCCGGGTGTACATATATTTTTTGTTTTATCCCTAATTTTTGCCTGGACCGCCCTTTCGGGTTTTTGGTCCACCGGGATGCCCATTTTTGCCCAAGCCGCCCTTTCGGGTTTTCGACTTGTCAGGTTATTTTATGCGTAGTATCTTTTGACTATGTCTGCGTTCGCAGGGTGCGGCAAATCGTCGCCATCCATGGTGGTCAGAATCATTGCACCACCAGAAAATATGCTCTTGATCACAAATGGTCCTTCGTATGTAGGAGTCCATTTGCCCCTGGGATCACTTTGCGGCAGGATAATCCGCTTGATTACGAGATCTCCGACTTGATATACTTGACGTCTGACTTTCTTGTTGAAGGCTTTGATCATCCGTTTTTGATACGTCTGACCATGGCACACAGCAGCGAGTCACTTCTCGTCGATCAAATTGAGTTGATCAAGTCGGGTCTGAATCCAATCATCTTCACTCAAACTAGAGTCCTTCATAATCCTTAAAGAAGGAATCTGAACCTCCATGTGTAGGACAACTTCCATGCCATATACCAAAGAAAATGGGGTTGCCCCGGTTGAAGTACGTGCCGTCGTACGGTATCCATGCAGAGCAAACAGTAACATCTCATGCTAGTCCTTGTAAGTGACTGTCATTTTCTAAATGATCTTCTTAATGTTTTTGTTTGCAGCTTCAACAGCACCGTTCATCTTCGGCCGATAAGGAGATGAATTCTGATGATAAATCTTGAACTGTTCGCACAATGCAGTGATCATAGTATTATTCAGATTTGTACCGTTGTCTGTGATGATCCTGTCCGGAACACCATACCGGCATATGAGGTTTTGCTTGATGAAGCGGGCAACCACATTTTTAGTGACAGAGGCGAAAGAAGCTTCTTCGACCCATTTGGTGAAGTAGTCAATGGCAACCAGGATGAAGCGATGTCCGTTGGAAGCCGTGGGCTTGATCTCTCCAATCATGTCAATGCCCCACATTGCGAATGGCCAAGGAGCTGTCAGCACACTGAGAGGAACCGGAGGAATATGAATCTTGTCAGCATAGACTTGACACTTGTGGCAAGTAAGGGGGGGCTGATGGCAACCTGCTTCCATGGTAGACCAGTAATAGCCTGCCCTTAGGATCTTTTTAGCCATAGTATGCCCGCTCAAATGGGTGCCAAATGTACCGCTGTGCATCTCTGTCATGATTAACTCCGCTTCAACTTTATCAACACATCGGAGTAAAACACAATCATGGTTGCGCTTATAGAGGATACCATTGCTCAGGAAGAACTTGGCAGCAAATTTCCTTAGGAACTTCTTGTCATTTACGGAACCTCCTTCGGGGTATTCTCTAGTCTGAAGATACCTTTTGATTTCGTGAAACCAGGGTTGTTCCACTACTTCTTCAGTATTAATCTCATGACAATGCGCAGGTTCATCCATTCGCTCGATGGTGATTTGGGGAGCCTCGTTATCCCAGTTGAGTTTAAACATAGAATACATTGTTGCCAGAGCATCTGCTAGCTGATTCTCTTCTCGCGGAAAATGCTTGAAGGTAATTTGCTCGAAATGAGGCAACAATGTTAGGACATGTTCTTTGTATGGGATAAGATTAGGATGCTTGGTATCCCACTCTCCTTTGATTTGACTGATAACCAAAGCCGAGTCCCCAAACACGATCAAAGATTTGATCCCCAAGTCTATAGCAGCCTTGAGACCAAAGATGCAAGCTTCATATTCTGCCATGTTGTTTGTGCAGCTGAAGCAGAGTCGAGCCGTGAAAGGAGTGTGACAACCTTCTGGGGAAATGAGTACCGCACCAATACCGTTTCCAAGTGCATTTGAAGCACCATCAAAGTACAGGGTCCATCGGGATCCCTTTTCGGGTCCGTCATACGGTCCGTTACCTTCGATGTTGTCCAAATTCATGATGTCCTCGTCTGGGAAGTCAAATCTCATGGTTTGATAATCTTCGATAGCTTGATGAGCTAGATGATCAGCTAGTACACTCCCTTTTATAGCTTTTTGAGTGGTGTACTGGATGTCATACTCAGTTAGGATCATTTGCCATCTAGCTATTCTTCCAGATAAAGCAGGCTTCTCGAAGATATACTTGATAGGATCCATTTTGGAAATCAACAAGGTGGTATGAGTCAGCATATACTACCTTAGTCGGTGAGCAGCCCATACCAAAGCGCAGCAAGTTTTCTCGAGCAGTGAGTAGCGAGTCTCACAGTCGGTAAACTTTTTGCTAAGGTAATAAATAGCATGCTCTTTTCGACCAGACTCGTCATGCTGGCCCAAAACACACCCCATTGAGTTATCCAAGACGGTTAGATACATGATCAATGGTCTTCCTTCGACGGGAGGCATCAGAATATGAGGTTCTAGCAAATACTCCTTGATCTTATCAAAAGCAGCTTGGCAATCATCGTTCCATTCGACTACCTGATCCTTCTTTAATAATTTGAAAATTGGCTCACAGGTAGAAGTCAGATGAGAGATGAATCTGGCAATATAGTTCAAGCGCCCCAAGAACCCTCTAACCTCCTTTTCAGTACGGGGAGCAGGCATCTCTTGTATTGCTTTCACTTTTGCTGGATCGACCTCAATGCCTTTGTTGCTGATAATAAACCCTAGAAGTTTACCAGACCTAACTCCAAAAGTACACTTACTTGGATTCATCCTGAGTTTGTACTCTTTCAACCGGGAAAACAACTTTTCTAGATGCTCAAGGTGTTCCTCCTATGTTTGTGACCGAGCTATCATATCGTCTACGTAAACTTCGATCTCATGATGTATCATATCATGAAATAAAGCTACCATGGCGCGTTGATAAGTTGCCCCTGCGTTCTTCAGTCCGAACGGCATCACCTTGTAACAGAAAGTACCCCACTGTGTAACAAAGGTTGTTTTCTCCATGTCATCGGGGGCCATTTTAATCTGGTTGTAGCCCGAGAATCCATCCATGAAGGAAAACACTTTGTGTTGAGCTGTGTTGTCGATCAAAATGTCAATGTGCGGTAGCGGAAAATCATCTTTGGGGCTGGCCCTATTCAAATCCCGGTAGTCTACACACATCCTGACTTTGCCATCTTTTTTAGGAACTGGCACGATGTTAGCAACCCATTGTGTATAGGAGGTAACAACCAGAAATCCAGCGTTGAATTGTTTCATCACTTCTGCTTTAATCTTCTCAGACATGTCGGGCCTCATTCGGTGGACCTTTTGCTTGATCGGTGGACAATCCTCTCTTGTAGGGAGACGGTGAACCACGATGTCTGTGTCTAAACCCGGCATGTCTTCGTAAGACCAGGCGAAGATTTCAACGTACTCATTTAACAGCTGTATCAGGCGCTCCTTGACACTTGGTTCCAAATTGGCACCCACTTGCACTTCCTTTCGGTCTTCCTCTGTTCCTAGGTTGACAGTTTCCAACAACTCTTCGTGAGGTAAAATGGCCCTTTCCTCTTGCTGTAAAAGTCTGGCTAGATCTTTTGGTACTTCACAACCTTCGTCAACTTCATACTCAGCCTGATTGACCAGATCTTCAGAGTTTTTGAAGGACATAGCAGAATAGTCACCCATAGAATCTAGAGTGGATGGGTACCTGCATTGGTGAGCATGGGTGTGTGTAAGGGATAACCATCTTTAAACAAAAATGCAAAAGGAAAGAAAATGAACACAGTAGTTTATCGATGAAAAACGTCCAATGAATCATTAAACATGGCATATGGATATGAAGATAATCAAAACCCTTACAAATGGACCTACATGCCCCGGGCAAGGCATGAGGTGAAAAAGTAGTGCACGGATTGTTCAAAAGTAATTATTACAGACCATAGGAAATGTTTGACAGATAATTACTGATTAATAAAAGTAATGGGGATAAAGTCCTTTGCCTTCCAGTTGCGTAGTCCCCCTTCGATGGTTGGGTAGATCCAATCTTCAATGTTTGCCTCTTCGTCTTCACCTTCCAAAGCATTGATCCCATAAGGAGAGATCTTGATGGGTGCTCTTTCAATCTTTGAGCGGCGCATAGCTTTCTGCCCCGCAGCAGTGAATCCTAAACCAAACTTGTCTGTTTTGTGAGGAATGTCCGGCAACTGCCCCCATGTTGAGCTCTTCCCTTCCTTCATTGCAGCCTTCGCGTCTTTTAGAGATGCCATCCTGGCCATCTGCTTTGGTACATCAGCTACCACTTTTGCTACCTCCACCTCAGGAGAGACTTCCTCGAAGTGCTGGAATGGCATCTCAATGAATTCACCTTCTACCTCTACATATCGGAAAGAGTTCAAGTGGCTGATCATATACTCCTCTTCACCGTGGATGGTTATGATCTTTCCTTTGATAGGGTACTTCAGCATTTGATGTAGGGAAGAGGTGACCGCCCCAACATTGTGTTTCCATGGTCTCCCCAATAAACAAGAGTACGACAAACGGATGTCCATCACATAGAAAGTTGAGGGGAAAACCTCTGTGCCAACCTTAATGGGAATGTCAACCTCCCCATGTACCATTCTCTTTGACCCGTCAAATGCCCTTACAATGATATTACTTGGCCTTAACTCCAAGCCTTCACAGTCTAAACGGTCGAGGGCCTTCTTAGGTAGCACGTTCAGAGAAGAACCAGTGTCGACTAGAACATGGGCCAGAGTAGTCCCTTGGCATTCTACAGACACATGTAACGCGTCGTTGTGTTTTCTTCCTTTTGAGGTTAGGTCAGCATCAGAGAAACCTAAACCGTTGTCTGCTGTAAGACTGGCTACACAGTTTTGGAATTGATCGGCAGAGGTTTCCTAGGGTACATGAGCGGTCTTCAGGAACTTTATCAATGCTTTGGCGTGCGCCTCTGAACAAAGTATCAATGCTAACATGGAGATTTTTGAGGGGGTTTGCCCCAGTTGCTCTACCACGTCATAATCACTCTTTTTAATTATCTTTAAGATCTCCTCCAACTCTTTCTTAGAGGTTTCCGGGATGACCAAAGGTTGAGCCCTCGTCCTGACGAGCTCATCTTGGATCCCTTTACCCTTATTAGCAGAAGTGGGAGGGACAACAACAGGAACAGCAGCCTCTTCAATCAACGGGGCTCTAGCGGAAAGTTTTATTGGTGCAGGAATAACTTTGGCGGCAGATGAGGGTCCAAAGATTGCCTTTGGGGGGGCAATCTCTGGAGAAAATATTCTCCCACTTCGGGTGATCTTGCTTGTGCCGGCGATATTTCTAATGCTGGCATCTTCTTCATCAGAGCTTCCTTCGGTTACTTCCACTTGTTTAATACCATGGTAGTAGATTTCTCCACCGTAATTCCATGGTATTGACTTTTCAGAACTGTAGGGGACAGGCCCTGGCATAGTTATTTTCAGAGGAACAGACTTTGTAGCAGATGTAATCTTAACAGGCTTTCTGACGGCCTTGGAAACATTAGCGTGAATGGTGATAATTGAAACATCTTCAGTAGGGGTTGGAATAGCAGGAACTTTTTCAAACAGAATTTGTTGACTGTTCACCAGGCCTTGGATACCTTTCTTCAGTAACGGGCAGTCAATTGGCATAGAGTAACAACAGTAGCAGTCTTCTTTGCATCCCGGGAAAATCCCGGCCTTTAATAGATTTAACTTGATGGTTAACAGCGGAGTTATCAGGTCATTGACATCAGAAACATACAAATCCTCCTCAATAGCATGGATATTTCGACCGTGCTTCGGCATCAGAGCAGATATCACGTTTGGTTTCTCTGGAGCATCGAACTCCACCTCTTTTGCATCTATCAAGTCTTGAATTTTATTTTTCAGCGCCCAACAATTGTTTGTGTCATGTCCGACGCTATCGGAATGGTAGGCGCATTTGGCATTGGCATTGTAAGCTGGTGAGGTCGTATTCACATTTTTCGGCGCTTCTTTGATATTTGTGAGATTCAGCTTTAACAAGTGTGGAAGAACTTACGCGGGCGTCATATTAATGCGGGTGAACTGCCATGGTGGCCGTTCTCCCCATTGCTGTTTAGGTCTGGACGGGTTATTGCGAGGCTGATCGTTTGGTGGATTTTGGATCATTACGGCCCCCACAGTCGGCCTGCGCTCACTTCTTCCCGCTCCCCTTTGAGAATACACAACAGTTGTTTCTTTCTTCGCTGGAAATGATTTCTTAGCAATTGTAGATGCAGAGGCATCCTTCTGAATCTTCCCATTCTTGATACCGGCTTCTACCCGCTCGCCAGTCAGAATTAATTCGGTAAACCCCGAGGAAGAGCTACCGATAAGATGATTAAAGAATGGACCAGACAGGGTCCCAAGGAACATATCAACAAGTTCTCTATCAGAAAGAGGTGGCTGCACTCTTCCAGCCAGATCGCGCCACTTCTGGGCGTATTCCTTAAATCCCTCGCCTGAGGCTATTCCCATACTCTGTAGCTGAGTGCGGGTTGGTGCCAAGTCAGAGTTATACTGATATTGGCGATAAAAAGCAGCTGCCAGATCCTCCCAACTACGTACCTCCGACCTTTCCAGCTTGTAAAACCAGTCTAGCTGAGTGCCATACAGGCTATCTTGAAAGAAATGTACCCAAAGGTTTCTGTCAGATGTGTGAGGTTAGATTCTTCGGACATATGACCTTAGGTGCATTTTTGGGCAGGACAGCCCATCATATCTTGCAAAAATAAGCACTTTGAACTTCTGGGGGGATCACAACTCCAGCAATTAATCCCAAATCTTTGAAATCTAAGCCTGGAACTCTCTGCAGCTCCATAGCTGCTAACCTGTCCTCCAAACTCTTGTACTTGTCATCAGCCAACGGGTATTGTTGTTCTGAGTAGTCTTCGTCTTCTTCAGCTTCTTCTTCAGCTTCGGATTCAGAGGGTACCGCAGCCCCTTTTCCCTTACTGTTTTCTTCTTCGGATGCGGAAGGAAATTCGAGAACCCTTCTGGCTTCACCCTCAAACCTTCTCCCCAAGGTAGCCACCCCGACTCTCTTCTTTTTCCTTTTCACTTGGTCTTTGTTCCCCAGCAGGGCTTTCAGATCCTCCTGACCCTTAGCTAAGGTCATCAGGAGTTGTTGAAACTGTGCGTTCTGAGACTGCAAGTCCTTGACCGTCTGTTCGAGATCCATCTTACTGAAATAAACAGCAGAAAAATAAGGAAACCTGGTGTGGAGACCTGCTTATGCACATGATGAATGGTATGCTTATGTATGCAATGCATTCAAGGATTTAGAAAGTTCAAAATTGTTGCAAACAAAAAGAACGCACGTCATATTGATAAGAAGAAATTTGTTAGTACATAAATGCCCCATGGGCCAAATATTACAAAAACTTCTCAAGGTAAAAAGACGTTGCGCATCCTCTTTGGTGCGATGTAGGTGTTGAGGGTCTCTTCCTCATGGAGTCGGCGGGTAAGCTCCAAAACCTTCTTCTCACTGGCGTAGAAGCTGGCTTCAAAAGTGTTCCGTTCCTCCTTGAGTTGGATCCAACTCTTCTACATCTCTTCCCACGATGTAGGCATGTCAGGATATAGGATGGTGTAGGGAACCTCTCCTTCCGTAACAGGCTCTTTAATCACAGGGAGAACATGAGGATAAGGCATCATTAGACTCTGGGCTCGGGTTCATACCCACTTGAGATAAGGCTCAAGAGGGATGGAGTTCTTGTGCCCCAGTGTCTTGCTGTCAACCTTGTTGGGCATCCTCCAAGCACTGATGAATCTTTGGCGAAGTCCTTGCGCATCGTTGTCGAAGTCAAAAACTAAGTCAGGAATCAACATGTCATGAGGGCCATCCCTCCGTGCATATCCAAATTGTCTCAATGCTAGACAAGGGTTGTAGGTAATGCCTCCTCTAATGCCAAGCAATGGAACATTAGGGAACTCTCCACAACGATCGACGATGATGACATTTTCTCTGGACCGAGAACACCAATGTACATCAGAGTGAGTAAGGGTCATCAACCGTTGTGACCACCTTAGGCCTTGGTCATTCTTCAAGACAGATTGTGGAAGGTGCGAAATAAACCACCTTGCAAGGAGAGGAGTACAGCACATGAGAACACCCCTCTTTCTCATTGTTCGAGTGTAAAATGAGTGAAGAATGTACCCAAGCAATGTTGGTATTGGATTTCTGGATAAGAAGATTTTGACGGCGTTGACATCTATAAGCTGGTCAGGATTTGGGAACAAGACCAACCCATAGATAAGGAGGGCCACAATTTCTTCAAAGGCTTGTAGGTCCAATGAATTCCAACATTCTTGTGCCTTCTCAAACAAGAATTTTGCTAAGAAGCCTTTGACACCGCTTCTAGTTTCCCAATGCCCCTTGATGTCAGATGGTTGCAAGTGTAGAGCTTGAGCAACATCTTCAGGCTTTGGTTCCTTTTCCATACCGTTGTAGGGTAGTTGATTAAGGATAAGGATTCTCAGGAGTTGAGAAAATTCCTCCAAAGTGGGCACCAATTGATAGTCGGGGAATGTGAAACAGTGGTGAAGGGGGTCAAAGAATTGAAACAACACCTTTACCATGCCCTCTTCAATGTTAGTGCTGACTAGGCTGAGCAGTCTACCATGTCTTTCACTGAAGGGAGAGCTTTCCGGAATTCTTGATGTGAGCTCCTTGAGTTGAGGAGGGATCCTCACAAGATTGACTTGGATGGTTTTCCTGCGAGGAATTTCCATGACCTACAAAACAAGAACAAAGATGAAAATCTAAACCCTTGAAGTGGTTAGTGTATGCATATGATGCTTTATGATGTTTATGATGTATGCACAAACATATGTACAAGCAATTCACACCAAACCCTAGTTTCAGGCTTGCATGAGGTTTCATAGGTAAGTACCTTCTTGAGTGTAGTTGGCTTAAAAACCTGTCCTATAAATAGTAACCGAGTTCTAAGGAGCTCAATATCACGGGATTGTTTTCATTGTTCATTGTTTTGGTTTAGCCACTTAACTAGCGACCAAAATATTCCAAGAAAATAACCCTCAATGAGTGTAGTATCGAGTATCTACCAACTTCGGACTGCACCAAAGCCGATCATCTCACTACCCCTAATGAAAGGCCAAGATGGTCAAGTAAGGTTCTAGGTCATTAGTGCTTAGTGACATCACTCAGCGGCCCCGTACTCTCCTTGATTGAACTCAAGGGTTACCGGTACTCACAAATATGTCGCACTAATATAGCTATTTCTTCAACCGTGTTGGTATACCCCGCACAGTTTCCACAACGTATTGCTATCTATGAATGTTTCCCCAAATCCGGGTGTAGGATTGTAAACCCAAACAAGAGAGCCAAGATGTAAAGCAATCAAAGCAAACAATTAGTCATGCAAGAGGGTGATCTAAGCCCTAAGGTTACTCCACTTTAAAAAATATCCCCAGCAGATTCGCAAGTTCTGTGATACGGTGGGAGAACTGACTTGGGTTTTGCGTTTGTTTTCGCAAATGTTTCGGTTGAGCAAGAGTCGCCACCGACTTTTTATTTTATCCTAAGGAAAGGTTAAAAAGCACAGCAAAAGACCTTTGAGATGTTTTCTTGGGTTCGGGGAGTAGATTATAGAAAGGGAAGGTATTAGCATCCTTTCTATCCATGGTTATCCATGGGCTCTTAGTTACTTGCTTAGATCAACTTGCCTTGATTTTCAATTGTTTGAAATGGTGCTTTGTGTGTGGATTTTGAAAAGGTTTTGAAAAAGAGGCCAATGTGGTGGCAACCTTTGTAATGATCCATGTTTGAATGTATACAAAGGTGTATTTGTCTTTTGAAAAGTTTTCAATGTTTTTGAAAGTTATTTTGAAAATGTGTGGTGATGTGTGTTTTGAAAAAATAGGCAAGGGTTTTTGTTTTGCAAGTTGGAAAGTAACCAAGTGCTATCTACCCTAAATTTCTCAAAGATCTTTGTTATGTTTTAACCCTTTTAACAATTTTGTTCCACCATTGTATTTTGTGGACAATCTTGTGTTAGGATGTTAACGGGACGGGCGCGGGTCATCGTTTAGACCATGATTGCAATGGTGCCAAGTGTCTTTGGGCAATCTTTCCTTAAGGGACTTGATCATTTTTAGGCAACTTTCGAAAGCGTCATCGAGGGACTATGATCATTTGATTTGTTTTGTTTTGCCAAAGACACCTAACATGCAACATGGCCCATTATTGAAGGCAACAAGTGGAGCAACCCTAGGGGTGTTAGTGTGCAAGTGTGTTTTATTGCATACAAGAGTTTATCTTTGAATTAGGATTTTCTATTTCATTGATTTTATCTTGCCATACACATCCTAATTACTAGCAATAAGAAGCGGAAATATAAAATCCTACGCTATTACAACAATTAGGGAGTGGGGATACACATTTGTACATGGGGGGTTCAACGAGAAAAATAGACAAAAAAGAAAATAGCAAAAAAAACAAGATAGAGAGAAAGAGAGGGAGCCAGCGCGCTGATGAGAGGTCATCAGAAGTTCTGACTTAGACCCGCTGCCAGATGATCAACCTTTTGGTTAAACTGTATGAGTCAGAACTTATGACTCTGGCACCTGCAAAACAGAAACCTGTTAGTGGGGAAATCAGAAGTTCTGACCCCCCCTGCGCTGCAAGACAGAAGTTTGTTAGTGGAGAACTCAGAAGTTCTGATCCTGCTGGAAAGACAATAACTCTTAGAAGTTCTGATATTATTGACAGCAAAATAAGCTTCAGATGTGCTAGCGTCAAAGTCATCACTTGGCTTTTCCCTGTACTAATCAGAACATCTGCAATTTTGTTGTTATTCCATAAAACAGGAAACATATTTGGAACAACTTCAACAAATGTCAAAGTGTTTCAGAGGGCAGAACCAACAAGGTCACAGGCAGGTCCTACACTGGCTCAGAACGTTCTGAGGTACAAAAATCCTCAGAACACAAACAGCAAAAATATGATATTTACATTATGTTTATTTGAGTATGCACAGCTGATGATGCTTAGCAGCGTGATGAAGGTCAGCAGGTGCTTACCTGACTGTTGGAAAAGTTTGTGGATGTGAGCTAGCTTTTGGCTCTGATGGTATTCTGGACAAATTCTTTTTGAAAAGGGGAGGTGAAGGGGTGTGCGTATATAGGGTCAGAAGTTGAAAGGATGTTCTTTAGTCACAAAGAAAATTGGGTATTGATGAAGTTTGAAGGTAAGAAATTCAAAGGTATGAAGCATTGAAGATTTTGGCAGAATTTCACAGCACTTTCTTGCTAAAGATTTATGTTTTTCTTCTAGCAATTTTTCTGTTTCTTGGACGCCTTTTTCAGTGGACAATGGTTCTCTATTTATAGGCAAAGCTCTTGTGGATTTCTTGGTCATTAAAGGCGCCAACAGAGTTTGAATTGTTCTTTGACAGAAATTCCTGGGAAGTTGTGATAACAGATAGCCTTCAACCTAGGCTGCAGCAGCATGCGTGGATTGGGGAGAAGTGACCTCTTAGGTGGACGGTGGCGTGTAGACCCATGCCAGAACCTGTATAAAGGCGTTATCCCATCCACACGTGAAGGGATTACTTGGATGAATGTTCAGGAGTGGTTGGGAGCATTAATGAGCATTAAATGGTGATGAGACTTATCAACACCAATATTCTGGTAATGGAAACCAAACTTTTGAACTAGCAGTTCTGTTTCACCAAGAATCAACGTAAACCATGCTCTGGTCTTGGCCTCCTGTTGTCTTAGCAAATTCTGGGGATTCTCCTGATTTTCTGACACGTTCCTTGGATTTGCTTCTGGGAATCCTGGGCTTAGAGATTCTGTATCAGTGTAACACCCACTCTTCTGACCTTTTCATCTTCTGATTTCAGCATGCTCTTGTTCCTTTTGCATTCCTTTAGCAAACTCTGGCTGAACTTGCGTAACTGCTGAAAGAGTCACGTTCTGTCTGAGACTTATGTATTGAACCACGTTTACAACTTCTGATTGAGCTGATGTAGCTGCTGAAGAGCCAACTTTTGACTGCGTTGAGCCAAACTTGCAACTTTTGACCATTTCTATCTGGAGTTTGGTCCAGAAGTTCTGAAGCGCTGATTTCTCCTTAAACACTCATTTTTTAGAGAAAAATTCAAAATGCTTAGAATTTAATTTTTCTCAAGATAAAACGTTGCCTTTAGAGCTTTTGTGATCATTTTGCTCTTGTCAATGGTTTGCTTGGGCAAAAATGGCCAATTCAGGGCTTGGATTTGTTTCAGAGGGACTCTGAATCCAAGATGATTTCCTGAAGAAGGAGAGGGCAAATTTTGGGGTACAACAATATCCTACAAAACAAGAACAAAGATGAATCCAAAAATCCTAGAAATGGTTAGTGGATGTATATGATGTTCATGATGTTCATGATGTTATGTACAAGTATGCATATACAAACAAAGCAAACAAGTCCTTAGGTTTAGGCTTGCATGGAGTTTTATAGGTAAGTACCCTCTTGAAGTTTAGTTGGTTCAAACCTGTCCTAATAATAGTAACCGGGTTCTAAAGAGCTCAATATCACTGATTTGTTTCCTTGGTTATTTTTTCAGCACAAGCCTCTTTAATGGCAACCGAAATATCCCAAGAAACCAAACCTCAATGAGTGTAGTATCGAGTATCTACCAACTTCGGACTGCACCAAAGCCGGTCATCTCACTACATCCTAAAGGCCAAGTTAGTCAAGTAAATGTTCTAAAAGTTCATTAGTGCTTCATGACATCACTCAGCGGCCCCGTATTCTCTTTGATTAACTTAAAGGCTACCAGTACCCATAAATATGTCGCACTAACGTAGCTATTGCTTAGACCATGTCGGTATACCCCGCACAGTTTCCACAATGTATTGCTACTTACCTATAATGTATCCCTAAATCCGGGTAGAGGATTCAAACCCAAACAAAGAACCATAATGTAAAGCATACAAGTCAAACAATGTAAGCAAGTAAATTTGATCTTGCCCTAAGGTAACCCCAATTTTAGAATTTTACTCAGCAGAGTCGCCAATTCTGTGATGCGGTGCGAGAACTGACTTGAGGGTTTTGCGTTTTATCGCAAATTTTGCGGTTAGCCAGAGTCGCCACCGACTTTTCTTTTATCCAAAAGGAAAGGTGAAAAAGCACAGGAAAGACCTTTGGGATTATTTCTTGAGTTCGGGGGGGGGGGGGGGGTAGATTATGAAAAGGTAAGGTATTAGCACCCTTTCCATCCATGGTTTTCCATGGGCTCTTAGTTACTTTCTAGATCACATGCTTTTGTTTGAAATTATGCTTTGTGTGATTTTTTCGAAAGTATTTTGAAAAGGCGCCATCGTTTAGGAAAACTTTGTAATGATTCTCAATCGTAAGAATGTATACAAAGTGTTGATCTTTTGAAAATGTTTTTCAAGTTTGAAAGGTGTTTTTTGAAAGTGTAAGTGTTTGTTTTTGAAAATAGCAAGGATGTTTGTTTTAAAATGGAGCAAGTAATTAGGAGCAATCTACCTACTCAAAAGTGTTTCTTGTATATTTCCTTTTTCTTTGACATTGTTATCTTACCATTGATTTGGTAAGTAACTCTATCTTTAGATGTAAACGGGACGGGCGTGGGTCATCGTATAACCATGATTAGCAATGTTTGCAAGGCATCTTAGCATTATCTTTTAGGGACTAAGATCATGTGTAAGGCAACTTAGATAACGTCATCGAGGGACTATGATCTTGTATTCGTTTGTTTTTGCTAAGATACCTCACATGCGTAATATGGCCATTTTGTAAGGCAACCAAGTGGATTTTATTCTAGGGGTGCTTGTGTGCGAGTGTGTTGTTTTCATGCTTTGATTTTGTCTTGAATTAGGGTTTGCTATTTGGTTGGTTTTAATCTTTCCATACAAAACCTAATTACTAGCATTGTATATATGAAAGGGATAAATTGCGAAATTTAAAGTTACTACGCTATTACAATACTTGTGGGAGGGGGATATACAATTTATAAATGGGGATTGCAATAATATAAACCTAATTAATCTATTACAACCAAATTGAATATGTACAAAAATTACATAAATGCAAAGTATAATGATGGATAAATGTATAAGGATAAAAAATGTAAAGAAGATGAATTTTGTTTGATTTTCATAAAGAAAGACTTTTTTGTCTTAACCTAATTTAAATAAATAAAAATAATTAATTAAGTTTGAATTTATTAAGAAAATATTTTTAAAATAAAACCCTAATTCTATTAATTAACCAAAAGAAAATAATTTTTAAGGAAAGTATTTTTTACATTTTTATCTTGAAAATATTTATAGCTTTAAAAATATTTTTAGTCTTTTTTGGTATTTAAATAATATATTTTTAAATGGTATGAATAAAATAAATAATATAACATTAATTAAGTTTATAAGAAAAATAAATAAAGTATAGTAAATAAAATATTTTTGTTCATGGGAAAATAAAATAAAATAAGTCAAAATATAAAAAATATCATTTTTGGTATTTTTCATGATTTTTAGTATTTTAGAAAATATATTTAAAAGGAAAAATAAAATAAATAAGTAAATAAAAATAAATGGGCCAGGGGGTGCCAAAAGTAGGCAGGGAGGTGAGTTAGCAAATAAAAAAAAAACAATGCTAGGCCCAAAGGGCCCAGCGCCTGCAAAAAAATATGAGGATCAGAAAATATGAAAAAAATACAAAAGGGAGATTCACATTGGTTCGAACCCTCGCCCTTTATGTAAGAAGTGACTTAGTACGCGCGCTTGCCACTGGGGTGGCTGTTTCATCCGGTCATATAAACAAAAGCATAAATATATAATGCAAATCAAGTCCTGATGACTTCATCTTCAACCTCCAGCCAGTGTACCTGTAACTTCTTCATTTCTCCACAAAAATGGAAAGTTCAAACATGAAAGTTGTGGTGTTTCTTCCCACGAATCCAACCATATAACTTATGTAAGCTAAAAGTCAAAGATGAAAACTAATTTTGCTGGCCCTAAATTGAAACTTAATTTTCTCAGAAATTTCAAATCCAAAATTCTCTATACACAGTCAATATAAATGGGAACTATGAACATGGTCAGCTTCAGAGCAAAAATATCTACATTTTATCTTCACAAATGAGAAACAAATGATGCCTGTATGAAGAGATGGAAGTTTTAAAACTTACCTCTTGCAGCTAGAGTCGTGAATGGAGTTTGAGCAACTTTTGAGATGGCCTGAGGATCTGTTTAGCTTGCCTGGACCTCCTTGAGTGTATTCCAACTCCTACTTTGCCTTGAAAGTTCCTGAACCTTTCTACTCAAGTCAACCTGCAAGCTTGATGTTTGAAAATGGTGGATAGTGATGGAGGAGTTACAGTCTTGAAACAGGGGTCTGGATCACTTTGATATGATGTATATTAAGTGTTTGGATGGTTAAAACTCAATACACACGAGTGGATTTGGAGATGGCTATGTGAGGTTCAAAATTGTCAAGTTAAGGCAGATTCTGAGTTGCAAAGTGCTTGGGAGTGTTTTGGGGTCTTAGCATTCATGTGTCATCTTTCAAATAGTGTATGTACTTATAGGCAAGAGGTTGTGAGGCTTGAAACAACTCAGAAATTGAAATCACATGTTATGGCTTGGTTACTTATTTTTGAAGCAAAGTTGACAAACATGGTTTCAATGTGAAGTACAAGGATTTGCAGGGTGGTTAGCAGGCTGTAGAAATGTTGCTTCTTGCTTTTAAATGCTTTTGAGTCAGAAACAACAATGTATGGGCTCAAGAAGAGTTGACATTGTGATTAAAGTCACTTTTCCAAAATGGAAGTGGTGACTTTCTTCCCAAAATGGAAATGAAACTTAGATAATGGCTCTAATGCTTGGACAATGGCTCTATCAGTTGTGTAAAAATTAAATTATTGAGTGATTAGAAAGTTTGAAGCCTGCAAAGCAATATTTGTACAACATGCTTGAAGATTGGATCAAGTGTTCTTCACAAAATGGCTTGTAATTCAAGTTTGAAAACCCTAACTTCTTGCCTTCGATTCTCCTTGCTCAAGAATGATCTCAAAGAGTTCTTGGACATTTTGGAAAGATTGAAATATTCTATTCAACTAATCTTTGAATTGCTTTTGAATATTCCCCTTGGAACTATGTTAAAATTGCCATGAAGTTAGGTCAAAAATCTGCATAATTAGGGCAAAATTTCACTAAGTCTTTTTTAGTTCATGAGCATGTATTCACAAAATTATAACTTGAGCTAAAAGCATTTTTAGGAAAAGTTGTGTGAGGAAAAGTTGTAGATTTCATGGAGATCTACAACTTTCATGTTGGAAGTTTCTCTTGAATCATCTTGCATCATGGTGAAAATTTGGCTTAAAGTTATGAAAAAATAAGAAATTTTCAACACTTAGAAAATTTTCTAAGTTAAGAAATTTTGACTTTTCAAAATGAAATCTTGATTCCTTGATTTCTTGATGAATAAGTTTTCCTATTTTGACATGTTTTGATGAATTATGATCTTTGGCACTTGAATTTGACAAAAAAGTCAAAGTTTGACTTTTCAGTATACAATTGAGTTTTGATCAGTTGACTGCAAAATTCATCTGTCAATCCAAAGGATTTGCAATGTTTTGAATCATGTAATTAGGTAAAAATGATGCAATTGGACTCTTGATATCATTCCTTAAACCAAATGACCATTTGCTAGGTTAAAAATCTGAAATTGCCCTTTCCGAGTCAAAACCCTAATTTTGACCATTTTGTCCTTTTGGAGATTTGATCAAATTTCTTTAGGAATTATGGTCAAAACTTGGTCAAATGATACATATGAGTCTAAAATGTTGATGTGGATAAAAAATTATGAAGTTTGACTCTAAATTGGCCATGGTTGACATTTTCTCCAATACAGTTGATTTTTAGGTCAACTGTTCAGTTGACTGATCAAAAGTGTGATCCAAGGCTTGAAACTTGACATGAGTAATCTTGGGGGTCCATAATGATACATGAAAGTAATATGGGGAATTGATAGTTCAAAAATCCTTGTGCAAACTCAAACCCTAATTTCGGTCATCAGTGCATAAGAAGGTGTCTTGAGCTGATCAAACCCTAGTGCAGTCTTGAGCCCAATGAGATCTTGTGAGAAGATTCTTGATAAGTGAGAGGGTAAATTTTGGGGTACAACACCCTCGAATATGGGCGTTTTAGCAAATACCCTCGATAAAATATCGTAGTGCCTCGATGACCCTCAATGTTTCCTTCGGTAAACGATCTAGTCCCTAAAACGACATTGCTAAAACGTCCCATAGGTTGCCTTCAATGACTATACAAACGTCCCACGCCCGTCCCTTTACATCCAACAATGGGGCTTCTTACCAAAACAATAGTAACATAGCAACATCTAAAGGAGGAGAAAAAGAACATTTAAGACCTTTTGAGTAGGTAGGTTGCCCCTAGTTGCTCGCTTGCTCACAACAAAAACATTTTATACACCAACACTTTTATTTTGAAACATTTTCAAAAGACAAACATTTTGTACGCGTTCTTATAGAGACGAGAACCATTACAAAGACACCTTTTCAAAATCACTTTCAAAAACACATTTCACAAACACTTCTTTGAACTATTTTCCAAACAACACTTTGTACGCGTTCTTATAGAAACGAGAACCATTACAAAGACATTTTCAAAATACTTTCAAAACCCACACCACAAGCACATTTTCAAACAAAAGCAAGTGATCTAGAAAGAAACTAAGAGCCCGTATATAACTACAGATGAAAAGGGTGCTAACACCTTCCCTTTTCATAACCTACCCCCGAACTCAAGAAAATATCTCAAAAGATCTTTCCTGTTCTTTTCAGACTTTCCTTATTGGATAAAATAAAAGTCGGTGGCGACTCTTGCTATCCGCAACAATTGCGATCAAACGCAAACACCCAAGTCAGTTCTCCTACCGTGTTACACCAGGTTCCTTCTCTTAAATTCAAGATGAAGTTTCATACGGACTCATCCTGAAGAAACCCTACCCAAGTTCCTTCTCATACATTTCCAGATGAAGTTTCACACGGACTCATCATGAAGTACCCCTACCCAGGTTCCTTCTCTTAAATTACAGATGAAGTTTCACATGGATTCATCCTGAAGCAACCTTACCCAGGCTCCCCTCTCATATATCTCCTGAAGCAGCCCCTACACAGGCTCATCATAAAGAAATCTTATAAAGATTCCTTCTAATACATTTCCAGACACGGCTTAACACGGGTTCGTTCCAGCATATCCTTCAGATTTAAATCAACCAAATATTTATCCCAATACTTCTTCAATATACAGTCAAACTTAGACTTAGTCTAATTTTTGTCAACAATCACCTTTGGATGGCATTTGTAAGCCCATCCCCGATAACTCTCCATCATATCTCCAAATGACATCTTTAATCCCATTCCCTACATAATCAACCACCACATCATCGAATGCAAATTTCTGGGCACTCTAGTGTTCAATCATCTTCCACCTTCAAGTCACGAATGGCAGACTCTCCAATCTAACTCTTTAGGTTTAAGAAGATTGAACAGGGGCAGCTGTTGTACCCCAAAATTTACCCTCTCATTTGTCAAGACATTTCCGCACAAGGATTTTCATAAGTTCAAATTTGCACAAGTACAATTAGGCTTTCAAGCATCAAATCAAAGAAGAGCATTCCTGCTTCGACTTCACATCCTTCAATTGGGCTTTTGGCCTCTTTCGATGCAAGCTTGGCTTACATCCTTCGATTGAGCATTGGCCCCTGAAATGCTTGCTTTGATTCACAAAGCAATGGCTATCTACATGCAGCCTTCAATTGAGCAATGACCTCTTTCCTGCATGCTTCAATTCACAAAGCAAGGGGCTCCCACCATGCTAACATGCACAAGGCAAAAGCTTCCCTATGGCTAGCATTTATATTAGCACCCACATGGCATTGGCTATCTTCATGCTAGCTCTGACAGGGAAAAGTATCCCTTTGAAACAACTTGCTTTCGATTCATAAGGGCAACGCCTATCCTCTTGCAAGCTTTGACAGGGCAATGCCTATCTTCATGCAAGCTTCGACAGGGCAACGCCTATATTCAACTAGTTTCGATTCACAAGGGCAAAGCCTATCTTCATGCTAGCTCCCACAAAGCATTGGCAATTTTCACGCTAGCTACGACTGGGCAGTATCTCCCTTGGAAACAATTTGTTTCGACATACATAGTTTCTAGACTATGACACACAATTGGTGGCCCATTCGAAGGACATATTTGGTGGCCCATCCAAAGAACATGAATTTGTTGCATTCGAAGGAACATGAAAAAGGTCCATTCGAAGAACACAATTGATGTTTTGTCTCTTGATGAGTCTAGTCAAAGACTTGCTGACCAAAGTCCAATGCGCTGCATGCTGTACGAGCCACAATGCTCCAAAACTGCTGCACAGCAGTCCTGCGACACTGCTCCCATACTTGCACCAAATTGGCATACAAAAACTACACCTCGAAGACTACAAGAACAACTTACTCAATTTTTTCAAATTCTTTTATTTTCCCTCTCAAATATCAGCCAACTTCATCTATAAATAAGATGTTCCACAACATCTAAAGAGGGGGCTTTTGGTAGCTGGAGAAACTTTGGTTGTGTGAAAAATCATCAAACACTTAACATACTCTCAAACCTAGAATCAAAAGACCACATAAATGTTTCTGTTTCTTTCGAATCCAACACTAGAAACACAACACTTGTTTCTTTTCTCTTTCGAATCCAGAAGCAACCCAACGCTTGGTTCCTTCTTTTGAATCCAACATTAGAAACATAACACTTGTTTCTTTCCTTCGAATCCAAAAGCATCCAGGGGAAGCAACTCAAGGTCCAACACAAACATTCCAGCTTCAAGCAAGGTAAGTCACCCTGACCTTAACCCTTTCGTTTCAAGCATGTAAATAACATTTGTTCACTTTTTATTTCTGTCCTTTCGATGGTATGCTTTTCTTTTCCAAGTTTATGTTAGGACTAACTGTACAAACTCAAACAAAAGAAAAAGTTTCCTGTGAATCGAAGCCTTAGGCTTCACCCCTTACTGCTTCATAGTGGAAAACCAAATGAAAGGAAGCAGAAAAAAGGGCGTGATTAAAGGATGCATACTCATGCTGCTTTGCAGGTCCAATCGAAAGAAGCAGAAAAATGGTGAATCGAAGGGTGCACACTCACACTGACTTCCAGGCCCAATCGAAAGAAGTAAGAAAGGGTTGAATTGAAGGGCTCTTACTTCCTGGATCAAAGAACTTGTTTTCCCTTCTTTTACTTTGTTTTGTTTTTACATTTTTCTTGTTGTTCAATATAGTTGTAATAGCGTAGGACCTTATTTTTGCATTTTTATTACTTTCATAAATGTTAGTAACTAGGGTGTGTATGGCAAGATAAAATCAACAAGTAGACAACCCTAACCAAACACAAAAATTCATGCAATCAAACACATTATTCACACACATGCACCTCTAGGGTAATCTCACTTGTTGCCTCGGAAAAATAGTCGTGTCCCTCGAATATGGGCATTTTAGTAAAGACCCTCGATAAAATATCGTAGTCCCTCGATGTTCCTCGATGTTGCCTTCAGTAAACGATCTAGTCCCTATACGAAATTGCTAAAACGTCTCATAGGTTTCCTTCTATGGCTATACAAACGACCCACGCCCGTCCCTTCACATCCAATGGTGGGGCTTCTTACTAAATCAATGGTAAGATAGCAACATCTAAAGGAGGAGGAAAATAACATTAGACCTTTTGAGTAGGTAGGACGTTCGTAGTTGCTTGCTTGCTCACAACTAAAAAACCATTTTCACACCAACACCTTCAATTGAAATTTTTTCAAAAGTCAAAACTCTTTGTACGCATTATTATAGAGACGAGAATCATTACAAAGGTGCTTTTCAAAATCACTTTCAAAAAACATCTTCCACAACAAGCACCTCTCTTAACTATTTTCAAAACCAAGACTTTGTACACATTCTTATAGAAATGAGAATCATTACAAAGACGTTTTCAAAATATTTTCAAATTCACACCACAAAGCACTCTTTCAAAAAAAAGAAAGTGATCTAGAAAGCAACTAAGAGCCCGTAGATAACTACGGATGAAAAGGGTGCTAATACCCCCCTTTTGATAACCTACCCCCCGAACTCAAGAAAACATCTTTAAAGATATTCCCTGTTCTCTTCACCCTTTCCTTTATTGGATAAAAGAAAAGTCGGTGGCGACTCTTACTATCCACAACAATTGCGATCAAACGCAGAACAACGAAGTCAGTTCTCCTACCGTATTACAGTCACAAAAACTCATAAGGGTGTTAAACCCCTTTGGCCAATAGACAAATCCCCATGTTTTTTTGGTAGGGTTATACCTGTAATCTTTGCACAAAATCCCACTGCATAAATATGACAATATAATATAAAAACAGTAAATGACATAAATAACATGAACCACAAAAATAACCAAAAGCAAAGACAATGAATTTAAAACCTAAGGAGTCATAGAGCTAAAAGTAGGATAAACTATGACCTAAGTAAGGGTTCCCTAGCAGAGTCGCTAGTTTTCACAACCGGCTAAAAAATTGAGAGTCACCACCACTACTTTTTGTCTTAAGGACGGGAAAGGAACGGAAAAAACCCTAATTATTAGAGATCGACGAGTTTGATAGTTGGTTAGATAAGGGGAAAGTGTTAGACACCCCTTATATCCCTTGTACTCAAGGGGATCCTTATTAGCTTTAGGACTAAACAAGACTATTCATTATTTTGCTTATGTCATTTATGAAGGGAAAAAATTAATTTTTTAGTTGGGGACTCGCCTTGATTTTGCAACCGTGCGCCTACGTATCCTCTTGTGAAGGAATCATAGTCCATTTCATAGTTCGTATGTGTTTGGTTAGTTTTTTTATATGATTGCGTAGAATTGCTTTTGAATTATCTCCGAAACTTTTATGGGTTTGAAAAATGAGTGATCCTAGACATAGTATGCAATTTTGATTTGAAAGCAATCCTATTTAATCCATTTTTTAAAAATATCTTGATTTTTATTAAGTTAGTGAAAAAAGTCAGGTTTGATTGATTAGATGTCTTAATGTTTGATTTAAGTTAGAAATTAAAATGAAAATGCAATATTGAATAAGTATTGAGAAAATGATGTTTGAAGTTAGGAAAAAAATTTAGAAGTGATAAGCAAGTATTTAAAAAAAAAGGTTAGTAGTTTTAGAAAAATAATAATAGAGAATACAAGGGCATTTTAGTTAGCGATAATAATTAATAATCATTTTAGAAAAAGGGATTTATGATTTTCTTAAAACATTATATAATATAGTTAATAAAAAATATTTAATTAATATATCTAGTTATTAAAAATAGAAGGTATTTTGTATAATAATAATAATTTATGAAAACCATTTAGAATAATAAAAAAATAGAAAAAGGAAAATAATGAACAAAAAAACAAAATTTTAGAAAATATTCATGGGGGTGTATGTTAATGTAATTAAGTAGTTCAGGGGGTGTAAATAATAAGTGGGCTAGGCCCAGAATAAGCTTGAGTCTGTCTGGACGTTGTATGGGTGGACTAGGGACGTTATGATATGCTAGCGTAACCCGGAACGTTTTATTCTGATCGTATGGTTACCAGTAGTTAATCTTGGAACAACGATCAGAAGTATGTTAAACAAATAGATGAGATTGTGAGTTGACACAATGTGCGATATGGAGGGAACATACGAGATTGAGTCAAAGTATCCTCATCACGTGGTCAATGGATGGCCACGTGTCACACATCGAGGAGTCATGGAGGGAGTATTAAACTGGAATTTCTATAGAATATTTCATTTTCTCACATTCTTTCTCTTTCTTTACTCTCGTTTCTTTCTAACTCTCTCGCATCTCTCTCGAACTCTCTCATATCACCATCGTACAGGCTGCCGCTTACCACCGCATGGTTTGCAATTTTCGGTTGAATTTTAACCAGAAAACTCAAGAAGTCAAACCTGCAACCCGGAATAACCTAAAAGCAACAATACATATGAACCCTAACCCTTCAGGGACAAACCCTAACCCTGAGGGGGATGAACCCTAACCCTAATCAATATTTTTTTTGCCCAGATCGAACAAATTCCAACAAAAAAACAACAAACAAGTCTCAATTTAATCAAAATCTAAGTGAATACCTCTTATTCTATATTTTTTGTCTCCTATTCTTTTATGTTAGTCTCCTTCTGATCTTCCTCTTCTCTGTTTGCAGGTATGGCAGCTAGGGTTTGAGGTTGGAGCTTCAAGATCTCAGCTTCAATCTTTTTTCTGTCTCTTCTTTCTCTACTCCAATTTCCGTCCCCTTTAAAGTATTAGATCTTAGGTATTTATAAGCTTAGGTTTAGTTTTATATTAGGAAATTATTTAGGTTAATTTATTGTTACAAATTAGATTAGAATTAGATTGATTTTAGGTTGGAGATTTGATTTATAAATTAGTTTTTAGGGTTTCTGTTATTGTAATGAATTCAGACTGTTTCGTGTGTAAATGTGAATTTAATCAATAGAAAAATCTCTTTCCAATCTTTGATTTTATTTGATTTGATTCAAAAAGATTTCTGGACTTTGTTTGTAATCTTAGGAAAGAAGGGACGAAAGATGCGCCGCTGGACCCAGGGTTGGGAAAATCCTAGTTGACTTCAGTCAACCCCTCAAGAATAATAAAATATTAACAGAAATAAATAATAAAACAAAAATAATAAATACCATGAGGATGTTGACCTCGGGTCAACTAAATAATAATAATATGAATAATATTAAAAACTTAAATAAAATGAAATACCCAATATCCTTTTTTTTAAAATTGACTCCTGATCAAAAAAATAAAATAACATAAAAATTAATATAAATAAACTAAAATTCATTTAAAAAAAGTTTTTTTTACTAAATTATATCAACTAATGAAAATATTTATAAAATTAAATTAGTCTTTAGAAACTAACTAATTAAAACCAAAATAGAAATGATACAAATGGATAAACCCTTTTGTTTGATTTTTTTCTCCTGTTGTAGACAATAATTTAAAATAAACTAATTATTCTTAAAAATATAACTAAATATTAGTGTGATTTAAAAGGAAAAATAAATAAAAATTCACATTTTTCAAAGTTAGTTAGACATTAGAAAATAATTTACAAAATTTAATATAAATGCATCAAAAGAAATTATAAAACTAAGTGAAAAATTATTTTAACTGTAGGATCTCAGTTGGAAAATTTTGAAGTATGACGAGATGCAACAAACAAATAATTTCTTTTGCAACAAAGGGATTTCAATTGAGCTTCCAACGACATTATTATTGTAAATGTGCCTTGAAAATTAGGGGTGTTCAAATTCAAATCGATCCAAATAAAAATTGCAAACCGATTAAAGAAAACCAAAAACTAGAAAAAACCGAATGTTTTTTTAATGTGTTTGGATGTTATTTTGTGAAAACTGCTCGGTTTGAATTAGATTTCGAATTGATTTTTCAAAACCGATCCAAATCGATTCGAACCGCATGTATATATCTTAATACATATTTTATTTTTTATTAATATGATATATTGTATTAATTTATTATTTGATAGTAATTATTTATTTAAAACTACTTATTAGTTTACTTTAATCTATTTATTTTTATTATTTCATTTGTTTCAATTATAATCAATTACTTTTATTTTATAATATTAATTTTTTACATAATATATGTTATATATTATATCAAATTTATTATTTATTAATATTATTTTAATCTTAATAAAAAATATAATTTATATTTTGGATATCCAAAAATCGATCCAAATTAAATTGCATAAAATTGGATCGGATCAGATCGATTTTTTAATCAATCATTCAAAATCGAACTGAACCGCGAGAAAAATTGTCTTTGGATCAGATGAGTTTTTACCTCAAAACCGATCCAAACCGAACCGCGAACATCCCTATTAAAAACCTTTGTTGATGAAGAGAAATAAAACACATTTTGGAGATTGCATTTATCGTGAAAATCAGAAGTTTTAGAAAGTAAGTTGAAAAGTCGAAAAAATAGAAATCTGGTAAAATCGTACGGACAATGAATAGTGACCATACAGACAGTGAATAATGATCGTACGAACTGGTGAATATTGACCATACGGATGGGTGAATAGTTATTTCGGGGTTTTGGACTTTTTGACAGTTTCTTATTTTGTGTGTTTCGGGTTCTTTCGGTTCAGTCCATGGATCCATGTATAATTGGATTGTAATTTTGGGCTTTGTTTGTTGGATATTTGCTATTATAAATATGTATCTCTTATATGCTTGCAGGTGTGACAATCTTAGAGTTTGCACCAGCAAGGGAGAGCAAGGGTTTAATAATATAATATATGGTTTTGGCTACTCACAAGGGAAACCTTAGAAAGGCAAAGATTTAGGGAAACCTTTGGAGTTGTTTAACGTTATTGTGAAACACTGGTTACACCTTGGGTTTGAGTGATTCATAAATTGGGAGTTGGAGAGGTTGGAAAACACATGGGTAGAAAATAGGGTTGTTCTTGGGCGCCTTTAGGGTTGTGAAGGTGTGAAAAACACAAGAAATGAGAAGTTTGAATTGGATTTTAAAATCAAAAAAATTTCTTTGAAAATATCCCCTTTAACTGAAAAAGTTTTTCTTCACTTATTGATGATAAAAATAAGATGCGAGAAGTAAAGAACAAGGTATGTTTATACTAGTTCACTTGAAAACTATCAAGCTAGTCTAGTCCACCCACCAATGTGGTTTCGCCTTTCTCAACAAGGTCTTAATTCAATAATAAAACAGATTATTACATTGCACAAGCTAATTGCAAGTGACTAACGCTACAATATCTAAAACACACTAATCTTAGACTTCTCAAGGATTCTGACCAACTGGTCCCTTAAGGCACAATCAAATAACAGTTTGAACAAGGTTTGTTTACAAAAGATATGCTTCTAAGCAAGCAGATTAGTAAATAGTATTTCAAGAATTTAGACTTTAATAAATAGGAAGCTTATGAACAGTCTTGTAAGAACGTGAATTAGCAACCTTCTCTTTAAGTCTTCCAGCCTTTATATAGCCAGTAAGACATTATAACCGTTGAAGGGTATTTCTGGAACTTCCAGAAAGTTTGCAGCTTGAAACATAGTGGGGGACAAGATCGTACAACGTGTCCATCCTTCATGGTAGTGGAATGAAATCTTTGTTTGTACCATGTACTATGTGTAATGTTATCTTCTTATCTTCTGAACTTCAGAGGCTTCAGATGATCATGAGTTAGAAGTAATAAAATAGAGCTTGGGTCATCAGAACTTCAATTCTTTGGAGTATTCAGAACTTCATCTTCATAATCTTTAGCACTTGGTCTTCATAATACTTTTTCGAACCTTGGGTTATCAGAAACTCAAGTCTTCAGAGTCTTCAGAACCTTGTCTTCAGAATCTTCAGCACTTGGTCTTGAGAACCCTTTGTCTTCAGAAACATAAGTCTTCAGCATCTGGACTTCAATCAGAACTTTTGTCTTCAGATCTTTATAACTTGGTTTCTTGGACGTGTATCAGAGTCACAACT
Source organism: Vicia faba (assembly GCA_948472305.1). Classification (NCBI taxonomy): domain Eukaryota; kingdom Viridiplantae; phylum Streptophyta; class Magnoliopsida; order Fabales; family Fabaceae; genus Vicia; species Vicia faba. Next base: position 592,938,373 of record OX451736.1, read on the forward strand.
TCAGAACCTTCTGAAGCATTTTTCTACTGTTCATCAGAACTTGTGTAGCACAAAAGTGGAACTTGGTCTCTTCAAATGTCTTGGTAGCGCCTTTCATCAGAAGCAGAACCTATTTGTTAAATACTCGAAATAACAAACATTAGAGTACCAAAATTGTTCATACAAACATACTCTTTGTTATCATCAAAACTCAGAGATAAAATTGCAGAACCAAATATTGTTCTTACAGGTTATTCTTGGGAACCTGAAGGTGAAAACTATTTTCTTATAACTCATATGTAATCTCTTGTAACAACTTTCTGAGTATAGTGAATTTGAGAGCTGCTCTCTCCCTTAGAGTAGATCGTTTGATAGAGTTGGGTAAACAAACCTTCATTTTTTTCTCGCCTTATTCTATTATATTATCAGTGTATGAATTATTATTGTTATAGACCATTTAATTTTGTTGCTACTATTCTTTGCCTCACAAATTCATATTGAATTTTGCCGTAATTCACAACAAGATTCACAACAAGTGGTGCAGTGAGTGTGGAGCAAAGAGATATTATTTACAAGTGAGCACCATGGTTAGATGGGATATCGAGAAATTTTCCGGTAACAATGACTTCAGATTGTGGAAAATTAAGATGCAAGCAGTTTTAATTTAAGATAAGTGTATCAATGCTTTGTAGAGTGAAGCATTTGTGCCTCTAGGGCTTACATAGGTACAGAAGACCGAGATGGTGGATAAGGACATGAGTGCCATTATCTTGTGCCTCGGGGATAAAGTTTTTAGAGAAGTCACAAGTTGTATCTGAAACAACAACAACTCCATTCTTTCTGAATGATGGAGTAAAAATCCATAGTTGAACAACTTACAAAATTTCACAAGATTATCGATGATCTTGAGAATATTGAAGTGAATATTGAATACGAGGACAAGGATTTTCTCTTGTTGAGTTTATTACCCAGATCCTTTGAGCATTTTAAGGATGCCATTCTTTATGGTATGGAATGTACGATTACTTTGGATGAAGTCCAGACAATAGTGAAATCTAAAGAATTTTCAAAGTTGAAAGATTTGAAGATTGAAGTTAGTGGTGAAGGATTAAATGTGTCAAAAGAAGGAGGTGAGAGTAAAGGTGTGTCCAAATTAAAGAGGTATGACAAGTCAAAGGTAAAATGTTTTAATTGTCAGAAAATTGGCCACTTTAAAAAGGATTGTTCTGAGAGAAAGGTCAATGAAGATTTTGTTCAAGATCCAATTGCCTTGTGTGAGGAAAGTTATGAGGATGCTGAAGCACTAGTAGTATCGAGTTTGGAAACTGAAGATAGTTGGGTTATTGACTCATGTTGCTCTTATCACATGTGTTCAAGAATAGAATACTTTGAAACTTTGAAGATGGTGCAAGGTGAAGTTGTTTGCCTTGGTGATAATAACGCTTGCAAGATTCATGGTATTGGTACGTTTAGACTTAAAATGTTTGATGATCTTTAACTTCTTATTCACAATGTGAGGTATGTTCTAGAACTTAAGCAAAATTTGTTATCTATAACTATGTTTGATGATCTAGGCTATTGTACTAGAGCTGAACATGGAGTGTTGAAGATTTCGTGTGATGAATTTATTATTGCTAAAGGGTAAAAAATATGTGGTCTATATATTTTAGAAGGTTTAAATATTGTTATTAATTCGTCAATAACTAGTTGAGGCTTTCATGACAAGGAAGAACTATGTGATTTGAGTTTAAGGCGTTATGAATGCCTAGAGAAAATTTTAGAGGAGTATAATGAATTTTACAGAAATCAAGGGATGAAAATGCATGTTACCGCTGAGTTGTTATTGAGTTTTTGGGGAAGAGCTAAGGTTAAAACAACTTACTTGGTTGGTAGAGAATTTCTTAAGAGGGAGAATAGTGAAAACCAAGGGAGAAACCTGGTAGAAACTATAATAGAGAAAACTCAGTTTGAGGTGGAGTTTCCTACTATGGATACTAGTAGTAGTGAGGGAACGACTATAGAGATATATGAATATCATTTGACCCAGGATAAGGTAGGGAGGGTTATTGTAGCATCTTAAAGGGACGGTTATGCTAGCCTTGGATATTATGTTTTTAATGTGGCTGGAGAACTACAAAATAAAAGAATAAAAACCTTCATGGAGGCATTTGAAAACATGTGGAGTCGAAGGTGGTTTAAAAATCATACTTGTAGGCTTGTTAAATTACTTAGGCATAAAAGGGTAATTGGAAACAAGTGGATGCAAGTGGCGAGATCAAGATTCAAGGGTTGCTTAAATTTGACCAAGGTTAGTGATTAGAGTTTCAACTTGCTAGAGAGCACCAATGTTGTTGATTGTTAAATTGGTATCAACACAATTTAAAGTCAAGTGGATATTGTTGTAAATGTGCCTTAAAAACTTTTGTTGATGAAGAGAAAGAAAACATATTTTGGAGATTGCATTTACCATGAAAATTAGAAGTTTCAGAAAGTCAGTTGAAAAGTTGAAAAAACAGAAATCATGTAAAATCGTACGATCGTACAGATAATGAATATTGATCATATGTATCGTGAATAGTGATTGTACGAACGGGTGAATAGTGATTTCAAGTTTTCGGGCTTTTTCGACAGTTCTCGTTTTGCGTGTTTCAGGCTCTTTCGGTTCGATCCATGGATCCATGTATAATTGGATTGTGATTTTGGGATTTGTTTGTTGGGTATTTGCTATTATGAATATGTATCTCTTATATGCTTGAAGGTGTGACAATCTTAGAGTTTACACCAACAAGGGAGAGCAAGTGTTTTAAGGTTATTGTGAAACACTGGTTACACCTTAGGTTTGAGTGATTCATATATTGGAAGTTGGAGAGGTTGGGAAACAATTGGTAGAAAACAGGGTTGTTCTTTGGCGTCTTCAGGATTGTTCTTGGGACCCTGAATAGGAAGGCTATTTTCTTATAACTCATCCGTAATCTCTTGTAACAACTTTTTGAGTATAGCAAATTGGAGAGCTTCTCTCTCCCCAGGAGTAGATCATTTGATCGAATTGGGTAAACAAATCTTCATCTTTTTCTCGCCTTTTTCTGTTATTTTATTTGTGTACAAACTATTAGTGTTGTAGACCATTTATTCTGATTGCTACTATTCTTTTCCTCACAAATTAATATTGAATTTTGTGGTAAATCACAACAAGATTCACAACAATTATTCATATCAAGAAACATCTCAACGTCCCTTAATTAAGCTTCTTAAATGACTCACTTGTGCAAACTCTTCAACGAGTCTTTTTTATCTCTATATAAGAAAGTCGAAGACTTGAAGAATATGGGGAACGATTGACAGACAAAAAGAGAAGTTACTCTGTCAAATTTAAAGCACAAGACAAACTTAGATTTTCTTATCTCTTGTACATCTTAGAAATTATTAAGTCTTAGAGTTTGTTTGTATTGTATTATTTATACACCTTTGACAATATATCAAGTGCAGTGTTTCACATTCTTTTAAGTGTTTGTTAGAGTTTTAGAAGTCTTTTGCTTGTGCGCTTGAGCATAGAAGTCTCTTACTTGTGGGTTTGATCATTGGAAGTCTCTTGCTTTATACTTAAGCATTTGTGATGAGATTTTGTTATAGTGAAAATCCTTGTAAAGTGCAAGAGGACTGGACTAATATCGATTTGTGGGAGAAACCAAGTTAATTGCTTGTATATCTCTTTCTTTTCATCTACTTCTAAATTGTTAAAATTCTGCTGCCAAACACTTTAATCTTATTCAAATTCTAACCTTGTGTTTAGAATTTAATAAAATATTTTTGAAAAGAAAGAAATTGAAAACACAATTCAACTCCACCCCACCCCTTGTGTTTTTCTCACCTTCAATTACTTCATCTAACACTAAGACTTCCTCTAATGATTCACACTCACCCCTATTCTATCATATCACTTCACCCGAACCATCAATACCTGCCCTAAGAATTCATCCACATAATTCTCATTCCATGGTCCATCCAACAACTTAACATTAATAATGCATTTCTCAATAGGTTTCTCAAGGAAGAAGTTAACATGATCAAGCCTCTTGGTTTTGGGAAAACATATATGGTCTTGTTTACAGGCTAAGTAATACCTTATATAGGCTTAAACCCGAAGAGATTATAGTTTGATATACTCAAATGTGCAATCCTCTCTCTCAATTTCAATGGAAGAAAATGTGATACTTCCTTTTTCATGCCCCACACATCAACTCGTTGCAATCTTGTGCTTGTTTATGTGAATGATATCATTATCATATACACATCTAAAATTTTTATTCAACAACGCACCACAAAGTTGAATCCATCCTTTTTCCCTAATGGATCTGTGAGATATTGGATTGAACTCTATTGGATCGAAGAGTAGCTTCTAATTTGACATGATTTATGTATGTCGTTGAACACGTTGGTGTCAAAGACCTACATACTGTAGTCGAAGTGTGTTCTAGTATGTGGGTGTCAAAATTCTAGGGTTATTAGTATTTCGAATTGGGCATGTTTGTTATGTCTAATTGTTTAAGTTAGCTTGTACCCTAAGTTAGCTTGTAATGGGTTTTTGTGAAAAAGCCCATTAGTTTAGTATGTTAGCTTTATTATAAATATCATACTAGTCTCTCATCATTGCATACTGTATATCCTAGTTTAGGGTGAGAGGTTTATTTTTTATTCTTGTGACACTTGTAATCTTGTTTAAAGAGAAAGTAAAGAATAACAGTTATAACCAATCCTTGTTATTCTTCTTGTTCTCTACTTTTCTTAACCCTAATAGGTTTCCCTTTAATAAAGAAACCTAGTATACTTTAAAGGCATTGTTTTCACAACAAATTGATGCGTTAAGTGAGGATAAGATGTCTTCAACAAAGTATGAGATTGAAAAGTTCACTGGAGTGAATGATTTCGGTCTGTGGCGCTTGAAAATGAAAGCCCTACTGGTTCAGCAGGGTTGTTTGGAAGTATTGAAGGGAGCAGAGACTATGGATGTTGTGTTAACAAAAAAAGAAAATACGACCATGTTCGAGAAAGCACACAACGCAATCCTATTGAGCCTTGGTGATAAGGTTCTTCGACGGGTATCAAAGGAGACGACGGCGGCAAGGTTATGGTTGAAACTTGAAAGTTTGTACATGATCAAATCACTGGTAAATCGACTCTACCTGAAGCAAGCTTTGTATTCATTCAAGATGATTGAAGACAAAGTATTGGGTAAGAAATTGAATAGGTTCAACAAGCTGATTCTTGATCTTGAAAATATTGACGTGAAGATCAATGATGAAGATAAAGCGTTGTTTTTGTTTTTGTTATGTGTGTTGCCAACATCACATGCTCACTTCAAATAAACCCTCTTGTATGGAAGAGAGTCCCTGACCTTTGAAGAGGTTCAATTGGCCTTGTATTCAGAGGACCTGAACAAACGAAAGGAGCATAAACCTTTGACGGTTGGTGAAGGTTTGGAAATTAAGGGAAGATTCTTGCGAAAGGATGGTAAGCTCAACAAGAAGAAAGGTAAAAGTCAGTATAAGTCTTATAGTGGTGAAGCATGTGGTGTTCAATGCTATCATTGTAAGAAGGAGGATCACACAAGAAAGGCGTGCTCTGAACTCATGAAAGATAATGGAGGTAAGGATAATGGCAATGCAACCATTATTCAAGATGATTTCGACTCATCTAATGTTCTTGCGGTTTCGAGCAGCGACTCAAGAAAGGAGTGGATTATGGATTCACGTTGCACTTGGCACATGACTCCAAACAAAGACTTGTTCGAGGAACTATATATCAAGATAGTGGATCTGTATTGTTGGGAAACAATAAAGCTTCCAAGATAGCAGGTGTTGGATCTGTGAGATTTAAGCTCCATGATGAGTCAATAAGCTTATTGACTGAAGTCAGGTATGTACCTTACTTTAAGAGAAATTTGATTCCTCTTGGTGAATTCGACAAGAAAGAATATGTTTTTCAAGGAGAGAAAAGTATTCTAAGAGTCATGAAGGGGTCGAAGGAATTCTTGAGAGGCGTGAAGAAACAAGGCTTGTATACCCTTGAGGCTGAAGTTGTATGTGGTTCGACAAGTGTTGCATCCATGAAACCTTTGTCGAAAACAAAAATTTGGCACATGAGATTGGGCCATGTCAGTGAAACGGGTCTGGTCGAATTGGGGAAACAAAATTTTCTTGGTGGAAACAAGTCGGAAATCTGAAGTTTTGTGAACCATGTGTACTTGGAAAATCTTGCAGAGTGAAGTTCAACAAAGGAAAAAAAAGAACACATGGATCCCTTGATTATATCCATGGTGATATTTAGGGGCCTGCAAGGTGTCCATCACATTCAGGAGCAAGGTATTTTCTATCCACGGTAGATGATTATTCCATAAAAATATGGGTATTCATCCAGAAGACTAAGGATGAAACTTTTGAGAATTTCAATAGTTGAAAGACTCTGGTCGAAATCAAACTGGCAGAAAGGTCAAGAGTTTGAGAATCGACAATGGCCTTGAATTTTGCAATGAGGAATTTGACAGCTTTTATGTTGCCTCTGGTATTACAAGGCATAGAACTACTGCAGGTACTCCATAACAAAATGGTTTGGCTGGAAGGTTTAATTGAACCATCTTGGAGAGCGTTAGATACATGTTGACTAATGCTGGGTTAAAGAAGGTGTTTTAGGCTGAGGCTGTTTCGATAGAAACACATATGATAAACATATGTCCTTCGACTACCTTAGATACGAAGACACCTGAAGAAGTTTGGTCGGGACATCCACCCGATCTCGACAAAATGAGAGTATTTGGCTGCTTAGCCTATGCTTACATTAGGCAAGATAAGGTTGAACCTAGAGCTCTGAAATGCATATTCATGGGATACCCTGAAGGAGTCAAATATTATAGGCTATGGTGCCTAGACCCAGGTCATAGGAGGAGTATCACCAGTTGAGATGTAGTTTTTAATGAAGCTGAAATGGCTTTTAAGAAAATTGATGATGTTGGTCGAAGTGAAGAAATATCTGACGAAGAGCTGGAACAGGTAGAGATTCCTGTTGAGGTGGAGCATGTTGATGTAGAATTTCATATCCCAGATGAAGTCGAAGAAAGAGGAAAATGCCGATGACTACCTATTGGCAAGAGATAGGTCAAGAGAGTCATCAAACCACCTCATAGACATGGGTATGCAGATCTTATAGCTTATGCGTTAATCTCTGCAAGTGAGGTTCTAGACGAAGAACCTAGAAACCATAAGGAAGTTATGAGGAGTCGAAATAAGACTGAATGGTTGAAGACCATGGATGATGAGATGAAGTCTCTTCATGATAAAAATACTTGGGAACTGATCAAGAAACATGCTAGAGCCAAGTTAGTCAGTTGTAAATGGATTTTCAAAATTAAGGAATGAATCGAATGAGTGATGTCGAAAAGATACAAGGCAAGGTTGGTCACAAGGGGTTTCACTCATAAAGAAGGTGTCGACTTTAATGATGTGTTTTCTCCTATTGTGAAGCACAAGTCCATTTGAATTTTGTTTGCCATAGTGGCATAGTTTGACCTTCAACTGGAATAAATGGATACGAAGACTGCATTCTTGTATAGTGATCTAGATGAAACAATTCTGATGAGGAAACCTGAAGGGTATGTTGAAAAAGGGAAGGAAGATTAGGTGTGCAAGTTGAAGAAATATTTATATGGATTGAAATAATCTCCTCGATAGTGGAATATGAGATTCGACAAGTTTATGGCACACATAAGTTTCATTAGAAGTAAGTTCAACCACTGTGTTTACTTCCGATTTTGACCTGGTAATTCATTTATTATTTTGTTACTTTATGTGGATGATATTCTCATAGCAAGAAACAATGTGGAAGATGTAATGGGGGTGAAGGATGAACTCAATAAGGAGTTCGATGTGAAGGATCTGAGAGACGCATCCAGGATTCTTGGAATTGACATTCGAAGAGATAGAAAGCATTCAAAATTATGCTTATCTCAAGAGGCATACCTACGGAGGATACTCGACAAATTTGGTATGTTGAATTCAAAGCATGTTGTGTCTCCAACAAACCATTAATCCAAACTGAGTATAGATCAGTGACCCAATACTAATGTCAAAAAAGCTTATATGAATAGCATCTCATATGTTAATATAGTAGGTTCTTTGATGTATGATATGGTTTGTAATAGACACGACATAACATATACAGTAAGTCTTGTAAGCAGGTACATGGTGAATCCTGGAAAGGCTCACTGGAAATCATTGAACTGGATTCTTAGGTACATAAATGGGTCTCTGAGTAAAGTCCTAATTTATGGTGAAGCCTTGGGTGAAGATGATAAAGCAGTAATCGAAGGATATGTCGACTCTAATTATGCAGGTTGTATGGATTCCATAAAATCTATTTCTGGATATGTTTTCACTATGTTTGGAACAATAATTAGTTGGAAATTGACACTTCAGAAGGTTGTAGCCTTATCAACCACTGAAGTGGAATATATCACCCTCACTAAAGCTATGAAAGAATTATTGTGGCTTGAAGGTTTTACTAAAAATCTGAAACTTCAAAGTCGAGTTATCACTGTTAAATGTGATAATCAAAGTGCAATACATCTATCGAAGAATTCAGCCTATCATGAGCGAACAAAGCACATCAATGTGAGTTTGAATTTAGTTATATGGGTAATCGAGCATGGAGAAGTCCAAGTGTTGAAAGTTTCGAAAAATCACAATGCTGCTGATATGATCACCAAGACATTGCCAAGTTGCAAGTTTTTCCACTATATGCAGTTGATAAAGTTGCATGAAGAAAGATAGTTTGTTCTTTGATATTAGAGTCTGTTCCAAGGTGGAGATTTGTGAGATATTGGATAGAACTCTATTGGGTCGAAGAGTAGCTTCTGGTTCGACAAGATTTATGCATGTCGTCGAAGTATGTTCACATGCTGGTGTCGAAGACCTACATACTGTAGTCGAAGTGTGTTCTAGTACGTGGGTTTCGAAATGCTAGGGTTGTTAGTATTTTGAATTGGGCATGTTTGTCATGTCCAATTGTTTAAGTTAGCCTGTGTCCTAAGTTAGCTTGTAATGGATATTTGTGAAAAAGCCCATTATTGTAGTATGTTAGATTTATTATAAATATCATACTAGTCTCTCATCATTCCATATTGTAAATCCTAATTTAGGGTGAGATGGTTATTGGTTATTGTGATACGGTGGGAGAACTGACTTGGTTGTTTTGCATTTTATAGCAAGTGTTGCGGATAGCAAGAGTCACCACCGAATTTTCTTTTATCCAATAAAGGAAAGGGTGAAAAGAACAGGAAAGACCTTTTGAGAATATTTTCTTGAGTTCGGGGAGTAGGTTATGAAAAGGGAAGGTGTTAGCACCCTTTTCATCCATAGTTATCTACGGGCTCTTAATTTCTAGCTCACTTTGAAATGCTTTGTGTTTGTGTATGTTGGAAAATGTTTGAAGATATTTTGAAAATGGTAATTTTGTAATGATTCTCGTATCATTGAGAATGTATACAAAATGTTTGTTTGGAAATATTTTGAAAACGCCTTAGTACGGTAAACTTTGTAATGATTCTCGTATCGTTGAGAATGCATACAAAGTGTTTGTTTTGAAAATATTTGTTTGAAAAGAGAGTGTTTGAAAAGATATTTGCTTTGAAAGTGTGAGGTGTGAAAATGCTTTTAGTTTGTGAGTAAGCAATTACAAGTAATCTACCTACTCAAAAAGTTTTTGTTCTTTTCCTCCTCCTTTAGATAGTTCTACTTTACCATTGATTGGTAGAGAGCCTTATCATTGGATGTGAAGGACATAAGTGGGTCATTAAACAGTCATAGAAGTAAACTTGTAAGATGTTTTAGCAATTGTCATAAGGGACTAAGATCATTTACCGAAGGCAACATTAGAAGGGTCATCGAGGGACTATGATCTTTTAATCGAGGGTGTAGTACGGTGAGAGAACTGACTTGGGTGTTTTGATTTTATCGCAATTGTTGCATATAGCAAGAGTCACCATCGACTTTTCTTTTATCCAATAAAGGAAAGGGTGAAAAGAACAGGAAAGACCTTTTGAAAATTTTCTTGAGTTTGGCGGGTAGGTTATGAAAAGGGAAGGTGTTAGCACCCTTTTCATCCGTAGTTATCTACGGGATCTTAGTTGTTAGCTCACTTTGAAATGCTTTGTAAATGTGGTTGTGGTTTATTTTGAAAGTATTTTTTAAAAGTGCCTTTGTTTAGGAGAACTTTGTAATGATTCTCGTCTCTATAAGAATGTATACAAAGTGTTGACTTTTGAAAATATTTCATGAAGGTGTTGGTGTGTTTGAAAGATGTTTTGTTTGAAATGTTTGTGAGCAAGCAACTATGAGCGTTCTACCTACTCAAAAAGTCTTTGTTCTTTTCCTCCTCCTTTAGATAGTGTTATCTTACCATTAGTTAGTAAGAAACCATATCAATGGATGTGAAGGGACGGGCGTGGGTCGTCGTACAATCATAGAAGGCAACATTGTAAGATACCTTAGCAATTTGTTGTAAGGGTCTAAGGTCGTTTATCGAAGGAAACATTGAAGGGTCGTCGAGGGACTACGATCTTGTATTCGAGAGTTTTTGCTAAAGTATCCCACGTTCTAGGGACACGACTTTTTATTCTAAGGCGATAAGTGTGGGTTAACCCTAGAGGTGCAAGTGTGCAAAGTGTTTTGTGTTCATGAATTTTTTTCTTGAATTTAGGGTTATCTATTATTTTATTTTAAGTCTTGCCATACAAACTCTAATTACTAGTGTTCTTGACCCATACACATCATTAGTCTCTTTTTTACCAATAAATGGATTTTTCACAGCATTTAAGGTGGAGGCCATAGGTATCTTCCCGCTTTTAATCCTGCTTTCAACCCTCTCCCCAGTTAAAATCAATTCAATAAATCCAGATGATGAACTTCCAATTAGCAAGTTGAAAAATGGTCCAGTCAGTGTTCCCATAAACATGTCTACCAATTCCATATCAGCCAATGGTGGATGCACCCTGCCAGCCAGGTCTCTTCATTTTTGAGCGTATTCCTTAAAGTCCTCGTTGGAACCCATGGTCATACCTTGCAATTGCACCTTAGTTGGCGCAAGATCAACGTTATATTGATATTGGCAGTAAAAAGCAGTGGCCAAATCCTCCCAAGTATGGATGTTAGTCCCTTCCAATTGGTAAAACCACTCCAACTGCATCCCAGATAGTCTTTCTTGAAAAAAGTGCACCCATAGTTTTCTATCAGCGGTATGCGGCTGAATTTTGCAGATGTAAGATCTTAAGTGAAGCTTTGGGTATGAGATACCATCATACTTGGCAAAAATAGGAACCAAACCCAAGTCACCAAAGTCCAAGCCAGACACAACTTGGATTTCTACAGCCTTTAATCTGTCTTCTAGTTTCTTATATTTGTCTTCGGTCGCGGGATATTACTCGTCAAAATAGTCCTCGTCTTCACAGATTTGGTTGTTTCCATCCCCAGCACGGGTGATCCTAGCATCTTCATCTTGATTCTCATCCTCTTCGGAGGAGTGCTCTTCAATTTGAACTTGTCATACAGGACCCTTGAATATCTTCCCCATGTTGATTACAACTTTCTTCTTGGTCTTCTTCTTCGTAACCAGAAGTGACATCATTTCTTGCTGACCCTTTGCTAAGTTGAGCAGAGTTTCTTGAAACTAAGAGTTTTGAGTCTGCAGATCCTTGACAGTTTGCTCGAGATCCATCTTATACTGAAATAAACAGTAGAAAGATGAGGAAACCTGTGTCAGAAAACCTACTTATGATATGATGCATGTTATGCATATGCAATGTTTTAAAGGACCTTTAAGATTTAAGTTTGATTAAACAAAGAGGAAATAAAACATTAATTGTATTAATAAATTCAAAGGTTACAAACGTCTCTTGGGCTTACAACGGAAGAAACAAAAAGACATAATAAACTCCTAAGACTAAAGGCTCAGGTTTCCCACTGACACATTCTCTTTGGTGCAATGTAAGCATTCAGGCTTCTCTCCTCAAGAAGTTGCCTTGTGAGCTCCAACAGCTTCCTCTCGCTTGCATAGAATTGGGTTTCAAAGGTGTCTCGCTCTCCCTTGAGTTGAATCCACGATCTTTTCAATTCCTCGAGAGTAGTAGGCATTTCAGGACGGAGAATGGTGTAGGGAACATCTCCTTCGGCAATAGGCTCCATAATGATAGATAGGATGGCCACATATGACATCATGATATTTTGAGCGCGACCTCACACCCACTTGAGATAAGGATCCAAAGGAATGGAGTTTTTATGCTCCAAAGTTTTATTATCAACCTTGTTTACCATTCCCCAAGCTCGTACAAATCTTTGAAGATAACCTTGGACATCGTTCTCATAGTCAAATAGAATACCTTGGATAAGTGCCTCATGAGGATCATCCCTCCGAGCATAACCAAACTGTTGTAGATCCAAGCAATGATTATAAGTGATACCTCCCCTAATTCCAAGGAGAGGAAAATTAGGGAATTCCCCACTCAATAAAGGAAACATCCTCCAAAGATCAAGAACACCAATGAATATCCGAATGCAAGAGTGACATCAACCTTTGAGACCACTTCATGCCTTGTTCATTCTTTACAACTGATCGAGGAAGGTGCAAAATAAACCACCTAGACAACAATGGAGTTCAACACATAATAATCCCTCTTCTCTTCATAGTACGAGCATGAAGAGAATGCAAAATGTCTCAGAGAAAGGTAGGCACTTGATTACGAGATAGAAAAACTTTGACCGTATTCACATATATAAGTTGGTCTGGATTAGGGAACAATACCATCCCATAGATTAGAAGAGCCCAAACTTCTTCAAAATCTTGCAAATCCAGAGCATCCTGAAACAGTTGAGCCTTTTCAAACAGAAACTTAGCTAGAAAACCCTTAACACCACTCCTTGCTTCCCAATTAGCCACTATGTCAGACCGTTGCAAATGTAAGGCTAGAGCAATCTCCTCAGGTCTTGGGTCTTTCTCAATACTGGTGAAGTGTATTTGATCAAGAATAGGTACTCCCAACAGTTGAGATAACTCTTCCATGGTAGGCACCAATTGGTAATCAGGAAATGTGAAACAATGATGTTTAGGATCAAGGAATTGAAAAAGCACATGTACCATGTCTTCTTTAAAGTTTGAGGTAACCAAGTTGAGGAGTCGACCATACTTCTTGGTGAATAGAGAATTCTCGGGAACCCTTTATTCTAACTCCTTGTGTTGAGGAGGCACTTTCACAAGGTTGATTCAAATGGTATTTCTACGAGCGGAAGCCATATCTTACAAAACAGAACACAGATAAATCTCTAGGTGCTTGAAACGGTTAGTGCAAATGCTATGGTATGATGTTGTGATGTTATGTACAAATAAACATATACAAGCAAAACAAACAAGTCCTTAGGTTTAGGCTTGCATGGAGTTCACAGGTAAGTACCCTCTTGAAGTTTAGTTGGTTCAACCTGTCCTAGAAAGTAATCAGGTTCTAAGGAATCTCAATATCACTGATCTTTCTTCATCGGACATTGTTTCAACGCAAGCCTCTATTTTAGCGACCGAAATATCCCGAAAGTCCGATCTTAATGAGCGTAATATCGAGTATCAACCAACTTTGGACTGCACCAAAGCCGGCTATCTCACTACTTCCTAATGGAAAAGTTGTTCAACTAAAGGTTCTATGGTCAGTTAGTGCTTCATGACACCATATAGTGGCCCCGTATTCTCCTCGATTCACCACAAGGGATACCGGTACCAACAAATGTGTCACACTAACATAGCTATTATCTCAACCATATCGGTTTATGCCTTACAGTCTCCACAATATTTTCTACTTACCTAATGATGTTCTCAAATCCGGGTAGAGGATCTATTCAAAACCCAAACATGGACCTCAAATATAAAGCAAACAAATCAAACAAATGAAAGTATTTAAATGTTATCTAGTCTCTAAGGTAACCCCACTTTTAAGTAACTCCCCAACAGAGTCGCCAGTTCTGTAATACGGTGGGAGAACTGACTTGGGTGTTTTGCATTTTATTGCAGTTGTTGTGGATAGCAAGATTCATCACTGACTTTTCTTTTATCCAATAAAGGAAAGGGTGAAAAGAACAGGAAAAACCTTTTGAGAATTTTCTTGAGTTCGGGGGGTAGGTTATGAAAAGGGAAGGTGTTAGCACCCTTTTCATCCATAGTTATCTATGGGCTCTTAGTTCTATCCCATTTTAAATGCTTTGTAAATGTGTTTGTGGTTTGTTTTGAAATTATTTTTGAAAAGTGCATTTGTTTAGGCGAACTTTGTAATGATTCTCGTCTCTATAAGAATGTATACAAAGTGTTGACTTTTGAAAATATTTCATGAAAGTGTTGGTGCGTTTGAAATATGTTTTGTTTGAAATGTTTGTGAGCAAGCAACTACGAGTGTTCTACCTACTTAAAAAATGTTTGTTATTTTCCTCCTCCTTTAGATAGTGTTATCTTACCATTAATTAGTAAGAAACCATATCATTGGATGTGAAGGGACAAGCGTGGATCGTCATACAGTCATATAAGGCAACATTGTAAGATACCTTAGCAATTTGTTGTAAGGGTCTAAGATCGTTTACCGAAGGAAACATTGAAGGGTCATCGAGGGACTACGATCTTGTATTCGAGAGTTTTTTCTAAAGTATCCCACGTTCTAGGGACACGACTGTTTATTCTAAGGCGATAAGTGTGGGTTAACCCTAGAGGTGCAAGTGTGCAAAGTGTTTTGTGTTCATGCATTTCCAATACTAGAATGGTAACTGTTATTATAAGTGAACTCTATCAACAGAAGATAAGTATCCCATGAACCTCCCTTCTCAAGAACACATGCCCTAAGCAAGTCTTCAATGATTTAATAGTCCGTTCAGTCTGACCATCTGTCTGAGGATGATACACCGAACTCAACCTCAACTTGGAACCCAATGCTTCTTGCAAACTCTTCCAAGAATCAGAAATAAATTACGGGCGTTACAACAGTCATGGACTTGCTTTATCTTATATTTATTTCAACTTGTTTCTATACCAGATGTACAGGCCACCCTAGTAGCAGCAAGCGCGCGCATAAGGCATACCCCTGTAAGGTTCTGGGTTCGAGCCCCAGCGAGACCTTTTGCATTTTTCATATTTTTACTTGTTTCTTTTTCTGTTTGAACAGACACGCCTGGACCTCCCTCTAAATGGGCCTGCTTCATTTTTCTCACCCTCACCCCCTAATTATTCATACCATGCATCCCATTTTTTTTTTTTATTTATTTATTTTATTTTCTGATTGAGAACAAGAAATAGTTTGGGCCTTACACAAAAAAAACTATTTTACTTTCAAACCTCTCAATTCATTTTAAAACCCCCCCTGACTTCTAACTTATATTTTTATCTTATTTTCTTTTCTTTTCCTTATTATTTTTATTTTATTTTTATTTTAATAAAAAATACAAAAAATATATTTTTAATACTTAGACCAATCTTTTATTTCTATTTTATTTCCTTAAACATAAAACCCTACAAAATGTTTTCTTAACAAATTTAATTTCTTTTCTTATTTAAATTAATTTAGACTTAGCTTCATTTTAATTTTATTTTTAATTGAATTAAATTAGAATTTAGGAGTTTAATTAATTTCTTTCCATTCATTTTAGTTTAACTAATTAGGTTAAAACCTTTCACAAAAAACCATGAAAAACCAATTTTCTTTTCTTGTATATTATCTTTATATTCTTGTACATTTTATTTTGAATCATTCAATTTGGTTGTAATAGTAATTAGGTTGTAATTGCTTTCATCCCCATTTTTAATTTGTACCCCCATCCCCTAAATGATGTAATAGCGTAGAACTTTAAATTTCCAAAATTTATCGCTTTCAATATTATTGCTAGTAATTATGGTTTGTATGATAAGACTTAAAATCAAACAATACATAACCCTAATTCAAGACAAATTCTCATTATGTCTAAATGGGCTTAAAACTCCTACACCCCCCTTTTCTACTACTTCTAGTCCTTAAAATAAGCCCACATCAAATAATATTATTATTCTAATATTATTCCACAACTTAATATAATAAATAAATCCAATAACAATAACACATCAACTATCATCATAACACAACTTAACAAATAATCCAAAAATAATTTAATTAAATAATTAATTAAATTACGGGAGTTACAACTCTCCCCCACTTAGAATATTTTCGTCCTCGAAAATTTACCTTAATCAAACAACTCAGGATATGAGTCCCGCATCTTGATTTCCAACTCCCAAGTTATGCTTTCTCCGGCAGCTCCTAGCCAAACCACTTTAACCAAAGCAATCTCTTTGCCCCTCAGAGTCTTTATTTCACGATCCGCGATTCGTACAGGCATCATCTCCATAGTAAGGTTATCCCGTACTTGCACATCATCCATATGAATCATATGAGATAGATCTGAAATATACTTCCAGAGTTGTGACACATGAAACACATCATGCAAATTTGAAAGATTAGGCGGTAAAGCCACTCTATAAGCCACATTTCCAACTCTCTTCGAAATCTGATATGGACCAATAAAACAGGAAGTTAGCTTTTTAGACTTCAATGCTCGCCCAACACCGGTCACAGGTGTAACTCTCAAAAACACATGGTCACCGGCTTGAAATTCTAAGTCTTTCCTTCGCTTGTCATGATAAATCTTCTGTCTACTTTGGGAAGCTTTCATCTTTTCTCGAATCAATTTCACCTTCTCAGTAGTCTTATAAGTTTTGAAAGAAAAGAAGTTGTATGCAAAGCTGTCAAAGTGCGAATTCTGGTTAAAGGAGGTTAGTTTTCTTGGTCATGTGATCTCAGGTAGTGGAATTGTTGTAGATCCATCGAAGGTTGATGTGGTGTTGCAATGGGAAACTCCAAAGTCAGCTACTGAGATTAGAAGCTTTTTGGGATTAGCTGGTTACTATTGAAGGTTTATCGAAGTTTTTTTAAGTTGGAACTTCCATTGACTAAGTTGACTTGTAAAGGTAGAGCCCCTCTCCCAGCAAGAGGATGCGCGAACCTCCAAGTAAAGTGCGCTAGCGCGCTTGACCAAGGATTTCTCTGATAGGGGCTCGTCGTTGCTTGTTTGGGTCGAGCATCAACCTTAGCGCATCCGTTTTATTGCTCCTTAGCACAAGCACTAGGTAAGCCTGTGAAGGAAAGGCCTTTTCATACATCATAATAAGGTAAGCTTCATAGCTCTAATCTAGACAAGGCATTTTTTTTACCGTTTTTTAGATTGGGTTGCTGGATACGGGATCCTCGTAGTAGGCTGGACCAACATCCAGCCGAGAGAGGGCAGCCTTTAGAAGCAACAAGTTGGAAAACCAATAGAACACTTTGCATTTTCTTATCTTCTTCCCGCCCTAGGAGTAGCACAAAAATAAAGAGGGATTAGCATTATTGACCCAATGATAAACCACTAACACCCTCCTCGTTGGGTATCCGGGCACTGGGAAAAGGCTCTAGCGATGGGAAAGCGGCCACGACCACTACTAACAAAGCTGCAATAAGGTATCGAGAGGGCTATCACAGTCAGGTGCAAAGAAATTACCCCCTTTTTGTAAAGTACCCCTCTTCCTATTTAGTTTAGACGTTTGAGGCGATAAATGGCTTGATGAACCGTTTCGTTCGCCATGCACCGACCCCATTCACTTGCTTATCATAGAGGCAGTAAGTACACAGTGCCCCACAATAATTAAAAGTATAGTGATAGTGGGGTTGAAACACAAGAGTGCTCGCCCTTTCTTTCATTTCAAGTAGGCCACTTTTTCCGGAACACAGTCCGGGATAACCGTGACCGTATAATAATGTATAAATCTTCGAAGTTGGCATTTCGAAATTTCCGCTTCAACCGCAATTTAACCTCCCAAAAAGGAAAGTTGGCTTGACGAGCGCAGATGCGAGGAAGCGGGAGCAATTAGACAAAAAATATCTTTATTGTCCTTCTACTTAAGGGGCAAAGAGAAGCGCTTTTTCTACTGATAAAGCGAACGCGCGAAGGTTCAAGACTTAGCCGAGCATTAGCGAAGCTAGATTCTCATAGAGAGGCGCTACTAGAGCGCTTCGCTAACTCGAAGCGCCGTAGTAGAGCCGAAGCCCTATGTGCTATAATTCCGAGCCAAGGATGCTCCACCTTATCTATATAAGCAGTCAACTGAGTTCTGAACGAATTAGCTCCTTGGTAATGGCTCAATCTATAGATAGAAAGCCCTATGATAGGAAACTATCACGTTAGGTTTGGAGAGAGATCAGACCTATTAGATTAACGAATAGGGAGAGCAAATGCAAGCTTTTTCTTTAAATAGCCGGCCAAATGACTACAGGATCATCAGTCTACTCTACCTCAATTCACCATTTCGAACTTTATACAAAAGGTTTTTCCGTACCAGCTCCTTCTACCTATACCTCAGTTGAAGCACCTAAAGGAGAATTTGGTGTCTTTCTGGTCAGTAATGGAAGAAATCGTCCCTACCATCATAAAATAAGAGCACCTGGATTTGCCCATTCACAAGGACTCGATTCTATGTCCAAACATCACATGCCAGCAGATGTGGTCACCATCATAGGTACTCAAGATAGTGTGTCTGGAGAGGTGGATAAATAGGACTGCTAGTTGCTCGATCAGGACCCTAGCTTTATTGCGAGCCAAAAACCTTGATGGATTCCCCTTTTGCGGCATTACCCTGATAAAATTCATTTAATTTTTTTTGGAATTCTCTGTAAGAGCTGCGAAACTAACAACTCTATTAGTTGGCACCACTTTCCTTGAAAAAAGTACATTATATTATTATTATTCTACTAGAAGTACTCGATTATGCATTATACTAACTACTCTATATATCAGTACGTTCGAAGAATCGAATCTTTTTCTACTGGTTCAGCAAGCTAGCCGAACTATCAAACAAACAAAAATCACAATAATAAGGATCGAAGGGCTATTCTCCTAACAGTAAGTACTAGGACCTAGGACTAAGACATTTCCGGAGGTTCCTACAATTGAGAAAAAGTCTCCATACGAGCAGTCTTGATGCCATCCTATCCTTCCTACAAACTACATATGTATAGTGGGAGCCTCCTACGAACCATTTGCAGTTGTTTTGCCATTCCCTGGGGTTGAAGTTTCTTATCAGCCGAAGATCCTAGTTTCTTTTTCTTCTCCTATAGAATTGACTTACTTACTTTATACTTTAGAGTAAGACTTTCTTCCCAGTTATAAAAATAATCTCACTATCAATCAGCTTGAAAGACATCAGAATCAAAGGCAAGTCCATCTAAGATAGTTTGAGTGTTTGCTTAATCTGATACTTCCCGAGCTTTTCTTTTTCCTGTGCGGAGTCCTTAGTGCTTCATTTCTTCGGTCCCGAGAAAATTTAAGCTAGAAAAGCGTAGCTCTCATGATTTATTCGGACCATTGCTCTATTATTTAGTCGTATCAGCTTTGATTTGACTTTCCTTGTCCGTCGAGTCACTAGTCGATCTAGTAAGATTCTTGTATGATAATTAGCCCATTCTATTAGGCTTCCCTTCAGGCCTAGTAGTAATTCTTCTTTCTACTCCATCAAGATGGTCAGTGCCACTATATTTCTTGATTCATGTAGGATGGGTTGGTTAAGGCGAAGCAGGTTATCAAAAATCCATTCAATTAGATGCTGGTTCATTGGCCTTGCCCCTTATCACTCCTTCACCTCTTTAACTGGGGGACAGGCAGTTGAACTCAAAGCTGCTGGAACGAGAGTTTAAGAAAGAGGCGGAACATCGTTCTCCGTGGCAGCAAAGGGAAAACGAGATATTGATTCAGTCGGAGATAGACTTTCGATGAGCTCCAGTAGATGCACAATGAGATTCACCCTGTATTGACGGTGTTAGTGCTCTATATCAAATCATTCTATTTCGGAGTACCTCTTGACTGTAAGATGTCTAACAATGCCTTCATCTTTGCATAACTTATTGAAATCACAGAACTCCAACTTGGATGTACTCTGACCAGAAAAAAGACCTCTCTTGCTCAACATTGTCAGGCCTTTCTCACTCATGTGTCCCAACCTCATGTGCCATAATCTGGTTTCATCTGAATATGACATGGAGGAAGATACAACAATTGTGCCTGTAACGGTAGACCCTTGCAACACATACAATCTACCAATGTGACGAGCCTTCATCATAATTAGAGCACCCTTCACAACCTTCAAAACACCATCATCTAAAACAAATTTACAACCACCAAGAGAGATCTAAAGTGGTCTCTCCCTCCATTAGTTCGTCTTCTTGGCCTTTTACTTCGTCTGATTTTTACTTTATCCAGAATTTTTTGAATGGCGATGTGGGCCCATCACATATAACCCCCAGGGAGGGAGGAGAAGCCAGACCATCAAAATAAAATGTAAATCCAACAGCGTTCGACCAAGAGGTCTCTTCAGCCCTGAAACAAGGGGACCTTCCCACTTCCAAACAGTAGTCGGCTGTTCAGCCGGCGCATAACACTGGGTGTAATAGCAGAGGATGCCAGAACCTGAGGATGACCATTTATATAGGGCCATTGATGCTATAAATATGGCCTGTAAAAACAGCCATGATAGACAGAGCCCATATTCTCTTGCAGAAGAAGGAATGTGATCATTCTCGAGGAACCAAAGGATGTGAAGCATGCGCTCGAGGTGGCTCTCCATGACGACTGGGAGCATGACATCGATGAGCGTCTTGAGCATTTCCGTGTGCTCAATCGCAACTTTGGCACCGCTCGCTGTTCCATTTGGAACAACTTCATTGACTAACTAAGGGATTTAGGCTATCACCAGGTTAACTCCCAACATAAGGTCGACTAATATTTTTCATCTCCATTTTTTGTATTCGGGGAATGGATTGTTACTAAAAGGACTTGAATAGAATGAAGAGGACGACAGATAGACACACGATCTAATAAAGTAAAGTCTTTGATATTGGTTCAAATCCAATTCGTGAG
Source organism: Vicia faba (assembly GCA_948472305.1). Lineage (NCBI taxonomy): Eukaryota > Viridiplantae > Streptophyta > Magnoliopsida > Fabales > Fabaceae > Vicia > Vicia faba. The sequence goes on from OX451736.1 coordinate 592,959,390, forward strand.
ATGACAATGATCTTTAGCTGATCATGCCCATAATAAAGGTTGTTCCAGCCGAAAGATGATCCCAGACCTGTCTGACCTACTGTTAGCTTTGCAGTACTCCCACCCAGGTAAGGACGGACATGTGGAATAACGCAATCCTCACCGATGTGGTGTCTAGTCACAACCCTCATTTTCCAATTTATTTCCTTGGCTTTCGAACTGTTGATTGATAGCAATGAGACAAAAAGAGAGAGAGAGAGAGAAATATTCCAAGTCACTACCTTTTGTATGGGATGTTCAGTGCGAAGAAAGTTTTACAGAATTAATTGACGTCGGCTCCGATTTTGATGTTACCTAATCCAGGAGAACCTTTTGTGGTATATTGTGATGGTTCTAAGATGGGTTTAGGAGGTTTGCTTATGCAGAATGATAAGGTAGTTGCTTATGCGTCAAGGAAGTTGAGGACTCATGAGAAGAACTATCCTACGCATGATTTAGAGCTTGCTGCATTTGTTTTTGTGTTGAAGATTTGTAGGCATTATCTTTATGGTTCCAGATTTGTAGTGTTTAGAGATCATAAGAGCTTAAAGCATTTATTCGATCAGAAGGAGATGAATATGAGGCAACGGATATGGTTGGAATTGTTAAAGGATTATGATTTCGGTTTGAATTATCATCCAGGAAAAGCGAATGTGGTAGATGATGCGTTGAGTCGAAAGACTTTACATCTGTCGGCAATGATGGTTAAAGAGTTAGAATTAATTGAACAGATCAGAGATATGAGCTTAGTTTGTGAGATGACACCGCAGAGTGTTGTGTTGGGTATGTTGAAGATTAATAATAAATTTCTAGACAGTATCAGAGAAGCTCAGAAGTTGGATGTGAAACTGGTAGATTCGATGGTTGGAATCGATCGGTCTGAGACTAATGATTTCAAGCTAGATGCGCAAGGTGTGTTGAGATTTTGTAACCGGATTTGTATTCCTGATGGTGCTGAGATGAAGAAAGTGATACTTGAAGAGAGTCATAGAAGTAAGTTGAGTATTCATCCAGGAGCTACAAAGATGTATCAAGATTTGAAAGGTTTGTTTTGGTGGCCTGGAATGAAGAGTGATGTGGATCGGTTTGTGTATGCATGTTTGACTTTTCAGAAGTCGAAAGTTGAACATCAGAAGCCTGCAGGGTTGATGCAACCGTTAGAAGTTCCATAATGGAAATGGGATAGCATTTCAATAGACTTTGTGATGGGGTTACCTAATACTTTATGAGGACATGATTCGATTTGGGTGATTGTTGATAGGCTTACGAAGTCGGCTCATTTTATTCCTATTAACATCAGTTTTCCAGTGTCGAAGTTGGCTGTGATTTACACTAGTGTAATTGTGAAGCTGTATGGTGTTCCTTTGTGAATTGTGTCAGATAGAGATCCAAGATTTACTTCTGATTCTTTGAAGAGTTTGCAAGAAGCATTGGGTTCCAAGTTGAGGTTGAGTTCGGTATATCATCCTCAGACAGATGGTCAGACTGAACGGACTATTCAATCGTTGAAGACTTGCTTAGGGAATGTGTTATTGAGTAGGGAGGTTCATGGGATACTTATCTTCCGTTGATAGAGTTCACTTATAATAACAGTTACCATTCTAGTATTGGGATGACACCTTTTGAAGCGTTTTATGGTCGAAGATGTAGAACTCCTTTATGTTAGCATGAATCTGGTGAAAGTGTAGTACTCAGACCTGAACTTGTTAGTGAGACTACTGAGAAGGTGAAGTTGATTCGAGAAAAGATGAAAGCTTCCCAAAGTAGACATAAGAGTTATCATGACAAGCGAAGGAAAGACTTAGAATTTCAAGCGGGTGACCATGTGTTTTTGAGAGTTACATCTGTGACCGTTGTTGGGCGAGCATTGAAGTCTAAAAAGCTAACTTCCTATTTTATTGGTCCATATCAGATTTTCGAGAGAGTTGGAAATATGGCTTATAGAGTGGCTTTACCGCCTAATTTGCATGATGTATTTCATGTGTCACAACTCTGGAAGTATATTTCAGATCCATCTCATGTGATTCATATGGATGATGTGCAAGTACATGATAACCTTACTGTGGAGACGATGCCTGTATGAATCGCGGATCGTGAAATAAAGACTCTGAGGGGCAAAGAGATTGCTTTGGTTAAAGTGGTTTGGCTAGGAGCTTCCAGAGAAAGCATGACTTGGGAGTTGGAAAGCAAGATGCGGGACTCCTATCCTGAGTTGTTTGATTAAGGTAAATTTTCGAGGACGAAAATATTCTAAGTGGGGGAGAGTTGTAACTCCCGTAATTTAATTAATTATTTAATTAAATTATTTTTGGATTATTTGTGAAGTTGCGTTATGATGATAGTTGATGTGTTGTTGTTATTGGATTTATTTATTATATTAAGTTGTGGAATAATATTAGAATAATATATTATTTGATGTGGGCTTATTTTAAGGACTAGAAATAGTAGAAAAGGGGGTGTAGGAGTTTTAAGCCCATTTAGACATAATGAGAATTATAGGGTTATTATATTAGTTATTTAGAGTTAATATGGAAAAGAAGTAGCAGTAAGAAGAGAAAGAAAATAAGGGTTGGAAGAGAACGTGAAAGTTGCAGAAAAGAAGGAAAAGAGGCAGAACGAAATTCAATCGAAAAAAGTTGTAGAGCAACCTTCAATCCAAGGTAAGGGTGGGGTTCTGACTCTATAATAGGGTTTATGATGAGTAGTATGTGGGATTAGATGTGAAAGATTGTTTTGTTTATGATTGAATTATATATATTGTTGTTTGATGAGGATCAATGATTTAGAGATGAATAATGATGCGCTAATGCTGTATAATTGACATAGAAACATAGGACTATTATAATTGATGATTACCTATGATTAGAGGATGTTTTTAGGGCCTAAGGCAGGGAAATTACAGTGAAAACGCAGTGAAATCGCAGAAAATATTCATGACAGAACAGTATGAGTCAACCTCAAAGGCCATGCGTCGATACATGCAGGCTTTTGGACTCAATATGAGTCGACACAAGAGGGTTATACATCGACTCAGACAGGATTTTAACCCAGTACGCGTCGACTCAAAACATTATGCATCGACTCATGTAGTCTGATTTTTGGCAGATTCGTTTCCAAAGGCTGTAACTTGAGTTTTAGGACTCCGTTTGAGGTGCCGTTTGGAGTGTTGAATAGATGACACGATGAACTTCATTCTTAAGGATTAAAATGAAGAATAAGAAGAATAATCCTAGTAACCCAAATTAGGATTAGAGTTAGCTTCCCGCGTTAATCGCTATGATGATTTTGTGAAGTATGATGAGGATAAGATGATTATAGATTATTGCTTGGCTCATAACAGTAAGATTGATGATGATAATTATGTAGTATTACAAAATAATAATATGTAGATGTTTGTTAACTAGAGGTAAGCCTTAGATGTTTAATTACTTATAGGAAATATCATGTTGTAGGCCTATGGCCAACGTTGAGGGATTGTCAATCTATCGTTGTATTGTTATTGTGGATGAGTTGCTGTAAAATTATGTTGATGAATTACGTTAATGAAATTATGTTGATGAATTATGCGATGAATTATGAAATGAATTATGAAATGAATTATGTTGATGATTTATGTTGATGAATGATGTTGATGAATGATGTTGAGATGCCTCTAATAATTGGCAGCTATGAAGATGTAGGCTTTTGGCCAACGATGATGTTGTGTTGAGATGTTGTTAATTGTGGTTGTTGTTACTACATTCATGATTGTGTCGCATACATTGCATATCAAGATGGAGCTGAATGCTCGTTAATATGGCCTGTATTGGTGAATATTAAGATGAAGGCTTATGCCTTGTTGATGCCTCTATTTATTGGCAATTATTTAAGATGGAAGTTCTGCTCCAATGGTACCACATGCATTTGCATAGTATTGAGTCACATTTTATGATTGCATAAAGAAGTTGTAAGTGTGTATATTGTTGGTATTCTATTGCCATTATAGTTGTTTATGAGATGTGAAGTGGTGTTATTATATGAGCTGATCTAACATATTATTTATCATACGTTTTATTATATTGTTAGATATTTCACCCATTCTGTTTGAATGTTACCCTTATGTTGGTAACGTGCAGGAAATCCAGAGTGAAGGAGGTCTACCTTCAGTAGTTCGAGTCAGTGTCATTGCTCCGATACGTCACACTCGGGGGGATGAACGCTTATTGCTTTTAATTAGTGATTGTTCCAGTTATTGAAATTTAATTTGATTGTTGCTAAGTATGTGTTATTTTGAAGTTGTTGTAATTGTTGGACAAAGATGTTATTATGATTCCGCTGCGTAGTTGTTCAAGTTGTTGAATGAAGAATTAAATTATTCTGCTGTTGGTTCATCCGAAGTTTAAAGTGTTATGTATCCATGTTGAATACAATGTGTCTTTAAGTTGAATTTGTGGCATCCTGATTCAATTGTATGAATTTTAAAACTCTGATTTACATTCATATTTGCCGGGTAGAAATGAGGTGTTACAACTGTACTTCATCTTCTTCCTAGTTCCAGCCATAACTCTATAACTTTCTCAACTCCCAATCATTCTCAAAATTATGAACATCAAACTTGTTAGAAATTTCATCACGATTTCAAATATATAAATAACTTAAGCAATGGATCAAAGATGAGCACAAATTTTAAATGGTACCAAATTTAACCTAATTTTTTTAGAAGATTCAGGCTCAAAATTCTCACTACTTAGGCAACATAAATGAATTATAAGGACATGGTTAGTTTCAGGGCTATGATGTCTACATTTTATCTTTTAAAATGGAAGCCAAATGATGCTTGTATGAAGAATTAGAATTTCATAAAACTCACCTTGCAGATAGAGATCGTGTTTTGAGTTTGAGCAACCTTTAAGGTGTTGTAATGATCTGGTTAGCTTCCTTGAACCTCCAAGAAGCTATTGCAATGCTTACTTTGGATTGAGGATGGCTGAAATGTTCTAAAGAAGTCAAAGTGTAAGCTTCAGTTTTTGAAAATGGAGGATGATGAAGATGGAGTTACGGAAGTGATTCAGGTGTTTGAATCACTTCTATATAGTGTATAAATGATTTTTGAAGGGTTAAAATGAAAAATGCACGAGGGAATTTGAAGCTTGGATCTCAAAAACAGAAATGACAAGTTTTGAGGTATTTTGGTGATTCTGTATTTGAGGGAGTTTGGAAGAGTTTCAGGGGTTGTGAATTCGTGTTCTAGGTTTGTAAATAATGCTTCAATTTATAGGAAAATGTTTGAGAGCTTGAGGTGATCAGAAGTACAAGATCACATGTTTATGGATTTTGACTTGTTTTTGAAGTAACCTTGACAAACATTGTTCCAATGCATAGTACAAGGTTTGTAGGGTGGCTGATAGCTTTAAACATGTTGTTTCTGACTTTGTATATTGAGTGTATGTAGAGGGAACAAGTTAGAGGCTCCATACAAGTTGACTTTGTGATTAAAGTCTGTTTTCCAAAATGGAAGTGTGAACTTTCTTCCTTAAATGGAAAGATGTATTGGACAATTCTTAAGTCAAGTGGTTCATAACTCAAAAGATTATGTAATCTTCTGATTAGAGATAGATACACAAGTTAGAAGTCCTACAAAGTTATATTGTACAACATGACTTGGAATTTGGTTATGTGTTCTTCATAAAGATGACTTGAAAATCAAGAATGGATGCCTAAATTCTTGCATTCGATTCTCTTAGCTCAAATATGATATCTTCAAGTTCTTGGACATTATGGAAAGCTTAAAACATCCTCTACAACTTTCATGTTTTCAATTTTTTCTAAATCAAATTGGAGCTATGTGAAAAATGGCCAAGAAGTTGAGACAAAAAATCTGCCTAAACTAGGTCAAAATTTCACTAAGTGTTTAAGAAAAGGTGCATGACTTCATGGGCCTATAACTCAAAATCTAAGCATTTTTTGGATATGAGCCCTATAATACAAAGTTGTATAACTCATCAAGATTTACAACTTTCATGTTGAAAGTTTCCTTTGAATCATCTTGCATATTCGTGAAAATTTGGCATGAAGTAATGAAATTATCATGTATAAAACACTTTGAAAAATTTCTAAGTCTTGAAAAGTTTGACTTTTACAAATTGACTTTTGACTTTCTTGATGATCAAGCTTCATATTTTTGAATGTATTTATGAATTGTGATCATTGAAACTCAAATTTGACCAAAAAGTCAAAGTTTGACTTTTGGTGTATTAGTTGACTTTTCATCAGTTGACCCAAAATTCAACTATCAATCAATTGATTTTGCAATATGATTTGAGACATGATATTAGGTCAAAATGTTGTATTTTAATTCTTTATATTGTGCTTTAAGCCATTGGATCATGTATTAGGTCAAAAGTCAGTGATCAGTCGATTACAGTAAAAACCCTAATTTTGACAATTTTGCCCTTTTGGTAAATTGAGTGCTTTTCTTGAGGGATTGTGATAAATAATTGATAAAATGATGCATAGGACTTTAAAATGTTGATATTGTTCAAAAATATTGAAGTTTGACTGTAGGTTGATCATAATTGACTTTTTACCCATTACAGTTGATTTTCCAATCATCTGGTCAATTGACTGAGCAAAATTGTGATTCAAGACTTGAAAATTGACATGAATATTCTTGGATGTCTATGATTATCCATGAAAGTCATTTGATGTATTAGAAGTCCAATTTTCCTTATGAAGATCAAAACCCTAATTTGAGGCATCATTGTTTAGGAGATGATTTGACCTAGTCAACACTTGTGCAAACTTGAGCCATTTGAGATTTTTGTGAGGAATGTCTTGAGAAAAGAGAGGGAAAATTTTGGGGTACAATAGAGAGTATTTTCTAAAACATCCCACGTTCGAGGGACATGACTATTTAAATCCGAGGTGTGATACGGTGGGATAACTGACTTGGTTGTTTTGCGTTTGATCGCAAATGTTTCGGATAGCAAGAGTCGCCATCGACTTTTCTTTTACCCAATAAAGAAAGGGTGAAAAGAACATGAAATACCTTTTGAGAATTTTCTTGAGTTCGGGGGGTAGGTTATGAAAAGGGAAGATGTTAGCACCCTTTTCATCCATAGTTATCTACGGGCTCTTAATTGCTAGCTCACTTTGAAATGCTTTGTGCTTGTTTAAGTTGAAAGATGTTTTGAAAGTGGTAATTTTGAAATTATTCTCGTATCGTTGAGAATGTATACAAAATGTTTGTGTGAAAATATTTTAAAAACGCCTTAGTTCGGCAAACTTTGTAATGATCCTCGTATCGTTGAGAATGTATAGAAAGTGTTGGTTTTGAAAATATTTGTTTGAAAAGGAGTGTTTTGAAAGATGTTTGTTTTTTGAAAGTGTGAGGTGTGAAAATGGTTTTAGTTTGTGAGAAAGCAATTACAAGTGATCTACCTATTCAAAAAGTCTTTGTTATTTTCTTCCTCCTTTAGATAGTGCTATCCTACCATTAGTTAATAGGAAGCCATATCATTGGATTTGAGGGACAGGTGTGGGTCATCATACATTCATAAAAGGCAACTCGTAAGATGTTTTAGCAATTTGTCGTAAGGGTCTAAGATCGTTTACCGGAGGCAACATCGAAGAATCATCGAGGGACTACGATCTTGTAATCAAGGGTTTTTTGCTAAAACATCCCACGTTCGAGGAACATGACTGTTTTTTTATCCGAGGCAACAAGTGCGGGTTATCCTAGAGGTGCATGTGTGCGAAGTGTGTTTAATTCAATTATTTTATCTTGAATTAAGGTTTTCTAATGTTTAATTTTAATCTTTCCATACAAATCCTAATTACTAGCAATAATATGGAAAGCAATAAATTGCAGAAATTAAAGGTCCTACGCTATTACAACAATGTAGGGATGAGGGGTACAAATTTACAAATGGGGATGACAAGTAAAGTAAACCCTAATTACTATTACAAGGCTTTGACAGTTACATAAATTGTAATGCGAGATAATAAAATGTACAAAAAATGTAAAGATGAAGAAAAGAAAAGAAAATTTTTTTTATGGCTTTTGATAGAAAGATTTTAATTAACCTAATTAAACTATTAATTTATAAAGGAGGTTAATTAATTATTTAACAAAACCTAAAATCTAATTTAATTAAAAAAATAAAATAAAATAAAACCTAAGTATAATTATTTTTAATTCTAAAAAAAGAGATTAATTAGTTAAGAAAATATTTTTAGTGTTTCATTTATAAAAATAAATAAAGTACAAATAAAATAAAATTAGAAAGCTTTTAGCCTAATTATTTAAGAAAATATATTATTAAACAAAATAAAACAAATAAATAAAATATAAAAAATATAAAAGAAAATAAAAAGTTGGGTCTGGTGTTTAAAGAGTAAAAGGGAGGTGGACAAATATTTTTTTGGTTTAGGCCCAAACAAATTTTTGTGTTAAATCAGAAAATAATATTAAAAATATGAAATGGGATTGCTCTGTAAGTAAAAGAGGGGGTGAGGAGATTGCAAAAATAAAAAAAGGAAAAGGCCTAACAAGGGAGGCCCACACGCGCTAACAACACAATAAAATATGGAAAAAGGCAAAAGGACCGTTGGGGTTCGAACCCAGGTCACAAGGGTGAAAGGCGCGCGCTTTAACCATTGGGGTGGTGATACATCCATTAGTTTATGCAACAACTATTAAATATAAAATAAACTTTCTTCTGACTGTACTTCATCTTTTTCCTCGCGCCATCCCTTTTTTGAATTTCAAACTTGCTCATTTCTCAATGTTTTAGAAAGTGTAAACATCAAACTTGTTAGAAATTTCATCACAATTTCGACCATATAAATAATTTAAGCTAACACTCAAAGATGAACACGGAATTCTATTGGTACTAAATTCTGACCTAATTTTTCTATAACTTCAACTTTAAAATGGGCATCACTCAGGCAAGATAAATGAAAACTAAGGACATGGTTAGCTTCAGGGCAATGATGTCTACATTTTATCTTTACAAAATAACTAATAATGATGCTTGTATGAGTAGTTCAAAGTTGATAAAACTTACCTCAAAATTGGAAATTGTGTTTGAAGTTTGAGCACTCCTGGAGATGTTGTGATGATCTGAATAGCTTCACTGGACTTCTAGGAAGCTAATGCAATGCTTAGTTTGGATTGAGAGTGGCTGGATCTTCCTGTAGAAGTCGATGTGTAGAACACTATTTTTGGAAATTGAGGATGGTAATGGAGGTGTTACAGGGTCTTGGATAGGTTCTAAATGATGTATGGAAACTTTGTGATTGATTTAGAGTGAAAACGCACGAGTGAATTCTGAGTAGGATGTTCAAAGTCAGAAATGCCACAAAAATGGAGTTTTAGAGAAATTCTGAGTTTGAGAGTGTTTGAGGGAGTTTTGAGGCTTTCGCATTCGTGTGTTAGGTTATATATATACTCTCTATTTATAGGCAAGAGGTTTGGAAGCTTGAAGGGATCAAAAACAAGAGATCACATGTTTTGGTCTTGAAACTTGTTTTTGAAGCAAGCTTGACAAAAATAGTTCGAATGCATGGTGCAAGCACGTGTAGGGTGGTTAACAAGTTGTAGATATGTTTCTTCTTACTTTGAAATGTTTTAGAGTTATAAGCAAAAATTTATGGCCTCAAGAAGAGTTGACATTGTGATTAAAGCCACTTTTCCAAAATGGAAGTGGTGACTTTGTGCCAAAAATGGGAAATCAACTTGGACAAAGCTTCAAACACTTGGATAATGGCTCCAACAGTTGTGCAAACATTTAATTATTGAGTGATTAGCAAGTTTGAAGCGTGCAAAGCAAGATTTATGCAACATGACTTGAGATTTGTTCAAGTGTTCTTCATGAAAATGACCTATAATTCAAGAATGGATGCCCAACTTCTTCTCTTGGAATCTCCTAGCTCAAAAATGATCTCTTCAAGTTCTTGGACATTTTTGAAAGCTTGAAACATTGTTTACAACCTTCATGTTGATAACTTTGGCTAAATCATCTTGGAAGTAGGTAAAAATTGGTCAAGAAGTTAGATAAAAAATCTGCCTAAAGTTGCTAAAATTTTCACTAAGTGTTTTATGAAAAATGTCATGACTTTATGAGCTTATATCTTCAAATGTAAGCATTTTTTGGACATAAACCCTAAGGGAAAAAGTTGTATAATTCATCAAGATCTACAACTTTCATGTTAAAAGTTTTCCTTGAATCATCTTACATCTTGGTGAAAAATTGTCATGAAGTATTGAAATTATCAAGGTTAAAAATACTTAGAAATTTTCCAAGTATTGAAAACTTTGACTTTTTGTGGACTTTCTTGATTTTCTTGATTCTTGATGATCAATTTTGATATTTTTGAATGTCTTGAGGAATTTTTATCTTTGAAATTTAATGTTGACCAAAAAGTCAAAGTTTGACTTTTTGTGTATAGGTTGACTTTTCATCAATTGATCAAATTTCAACTATCAATCCATTGATCTTGAGAAATGATTTGAGCCATGAAATTAGGTAAACATGTTGTGTTTGAGTCCTTGATATTATTCTTAAAACCATTAGGTCATGTACTAGGTCAAAAATCACTGATCAGTCATTCTTAATCAAAACCCTAATTTTGACAATTTTGCCCTTTTGATGATTTGAGTGCTTTTCTTGAGACATTATGATCAAACCTTAATCAATTGACAAATATGACTTCAAAATGTTGACTTTGGCCAAAAATCATGAAGTTTGACTGTATATTGACCACAATTGTCTTTTTACCCAATACAATTGATTTCATCTGAGCAATTGACTGAGCAAATTTTATGATGCAAGGCTTTAAACTTGGTATGAGCAATCTTGAAGGCCTATAATGAACCATGAAAGTCATTTGAGGCATTAAAAGTCCAATTTTCCTTGAGAAAACCAAAACCCTAATTTGGAGGCTCAGTGCTTAGGAGGTGAGCTTGTCTGGTCAAACCCTTGAGAACCCCTGAGCATTTGAGATCTTTGGTGAGAAATGTCTTGAGAAAAGAGAGGGCAAAATTTGGGGTACAAGAGCTGCCCCTGTTCAATATTCTTAAACCTGAAGAGTTGGATTGGCTTGTTCGTCATTCGTGACTTGAGGGTAGAAGATGATTGAACACTTAAGTGCCCAGAAATTTTCCCTCGCTTGTGCACTGAGTAAAATTATTTGTTGATTATATCGGGAATGGGCTTAGAGATGCCATTTGGAGAGGTGCCAGAAAGTTGTCAGAGATGGGATTATAAATGCCATCCAAAGTATCTGTCGATAGATAAATTAGACTAAGTCCACACTCGACTTTAACTGAGAGAAGTATCAGAATAAATCTTTGGTCGATTCAATCTGAGCGAGAAAAAGGTCCACTTAGAGAAGTATCTGAGTAAGTCTTTGGTCGATTTAATCTGAGCCATCAGATGTCTTTAAATATTTAACTGAGATAAGTATCAGAATAAATCTTTAGTCGATTTAATCTAAGCCAGAAAAAGGTCTACTGAGAGAAGTATCAGAATAAATTTTTAGTCGATTTAATCTGAGCCAACAAATGTCTTTAAATATTTAACTGAGAGAAGTATCAAAATAAATCTTTTGTCGATTTAATCTAAGCTAGAAAAAGGTCTACTGAGAGAAGTATCAGAATAAATCTTTGGTCAATTTAATCTGAGCCAACAGATGTCTTTAAATCTTTAACTGAGAGAAGTATCAGAATAAATATTTGGTTGATTTAATCTAAGCTAGAAAAAGGTCTACTGAGTGTTCATTATGCAGGTTTTTGCCTAGTCTTGGTCTACATTCTGTTTTGATGATATCGGTCTGTTGATTGATCTTTTCTAAAAAGGTAAAGAGTTAGCTGTATGCAATGTCATGATGTATGAAATGCATTGCATAATGATGTTCTCAAAATAAATGATATTGTGCTATATGTGTTTTGTATGCATATGCTATGATGTATGAATGTGAAATGTTATTGAAGTGTATCTTTGTTTGGGAAAATAAATCCCATACTATTGTTGGGGATGAAGAGTAGGTGTATCTTCACTCTTGTCTAGAATGCTTCCGCTGGGGATTCCTGCTTACTTGTTTGAGGAAACTCTACAAGGTATGTTGGTTTCTATTTAGGGAGTAGAGTTTTGCCAATGATTTGTAGTGATCTAAGGAATAGACTCGAGCTGGGGAATTTGTAGTATGTTGGGGAAATAAACCCTGTTTGTTGGAGAATATTCTGCTGAGGAAACAAACTCTCATGGGGAAATTGAATTTTCTAAAGAGAAGAAACTCTGCAAGGTCTCTTTTCTTCAGTTTTGGAGGAACAAACTCAACTGGCGAAGAGAATTTCCATGAATTGTACTGATTCGGACTCCGTGGGGAGATTCAACGAGGAGTAAATTATACTCCTTTATTTATTGGAGTGATCTATCGAGGAGATTACAGGGAGTATACTCTTATTTGTGAAAACTATTCTGCGGGGATAACCTCATAGAAGTGGCTCTGGAGACTTCACTAGGGATAATCTTATGAAAGGGACTCCGTGGGGACTTACAGACAACTTGAGTGTTATCCCAACTCTTAGAGTTTTGAGTAAATGTTTAATCCCGTTCTTATGCATATATTCATTAATAGTTAATCATGTTCACATGCATATGCTTATTCAATTTTAGTCTTTGGACATTTTTGCAAGCAAAACAGAAAAAACGAAAAGTTTGGACTTTAAAGTATATTTGTACTGATAATTTTTCAATAAACATGCGAGTTTGTACAAAGAGACGGAAATCCTTGTAAGAGGAAGTCTCCGTGAAATGAAAGAGTACAAAGTGAAATATATATATATATATATATATATATATATATATATATATATATATATATATATATATATATATATATATATATATATATATATATATATATATATATATATATATATATATATATATATATATATATATATATATATAGCCATGTGATCTCATTGGGCTCCAACTCTGCTATTGCCCATATGTTTTTGAACATCTCATCCTTTGCCATCGAAATAAGTTGATTGAACCTTTTGAACATTTGACCTTGGTAATAAAGCTGGTTGTAGTGATCCAACATGACATAGTCGTAAGCTTTAATCCTTAATTTTTGCCTGGACCACCCTTTCAGGTTTTCAGTCCACCAGGATATCCTTTTTTGCCCAAGCCACCCATTCAGGTTTTTAACTTGCCGGGTGTATGATCTTTTGTATATATCCCTTATTTTTTCCCGAACCCTTTTGGTTTGCCGGGATGCACTTATTTTTGCCTAGGTATGTCAACCTAGCGGGTCATTCATATGCGTAGTATTTTTTATCTATATCCGTGTTCACAGGGTGCGGGAAATATTCGCCATCCATAGTGGTTAGCATTATAACACCGCCCGAGAATAATTTTTTAACAACAAATGTCCCTTCATAAGTGGGAGTCCATTTGCACCTGGGATCGTCTTGTGGCAGAATGATGCGATTTATTACCAAGTCAACAGCCTGATATACCAGATGCTTGATCTTTTTGTTGAAAGCATTGATCATGCATTTCTGGTACATCTGACCATGACAAACAGCCGTCAGCCTCTTTTCATTAATTAAATTCAACTGATCCAACCTAGTATGAATCCATTCATCTTCGTCTAAATCTGCTTCTTTCATGATCCTTAGAGAAGGGATTTGAATTTCGAAAAGCAAGACAACTTCCATGCCATAGGCCAAAGAGAAAGGGGTTTCCCTAGTTGATGTTTACGCTGAAGTACGATATCCCTGAAGAGAGAATGGTAGCATCTCATGCCAGTCTTTGTAGGTCACCACCATCATTTGCACAATCTTCTTTATATTCTTGTTGGCAGCTTCCACTGCGCCATTCATCTTAGGCCTGTATGGAGAAGAGTTGTGATGCTTGATCTTGAACTGCATGCAAAGTTGAGTGATCATGGAATTTTAAAGGTTGGTGCCATTGTTGATGATGATCCTCTCAGGGATACCATACCAAAAGATGAGGTTATGCTTGATGAACCGGGCCATGACGTTCTTGGTAACTAAGGCAAATGAAGCTGCTTTAACCCACTTGGTAAAGTAGTCAATGGAGACAAGAATGAAACGGTGTCCATTAGAGGCAATAGGTTTGATTTATCCAATCATATCGATGCCCCAAATTGTAAATGGCCAAGGAGAAGTCATGAAATTCAAGGGAACTGAAGGCACATGGACCTTATCAGCATAAATTTGGCACGTATGGCAAGTCCTCGAGTGATGATGACAATCGGTTTCCATGGTCGACCAATAGTAACCAGCTCTCAGAATCTTCTTGGCCATAGTATGCCCGCTAGAATGAGTACCAAAGATACCTTCATGCATATCCTCCATGATCTTCTCTGCTTCCTTCTTGTCCATACAACGAAGCAGAATTGAATCATGGTTACGCTTGTATAAGTTCCCATTACTCAGGAAGAACTTGGCTGAGAACCTCAGCAAGAATTTCTTGTCGTTGACTAACGCCCCTTCAGGATACTCTTGAGCTTCAAGATATCTTTTCACCTCATGAAACCAAGGCTTCTCCTCTACACCATCAATGTCAATCTCATAGTTGTGCGCTGGTTCGTCAAATCTTTCGACAGTAATTCAGGGAGCTTCATTGTCCCATCTGACCTTGAACATAGAAGACATGGTAGCTAAAGCATCTGCCAACTGATTTTCTTCCCTTGGGATATGTTTAAACGTAACCTTTTCAAAGTATGGGATCAAGTTTATCACAAGCTCTTTGTAAGGAATAAGATTTGGATGTTTTGTATCCCACTCTCCTTTAACTTGAATGGTGACTAAAGCTGAGTCTCCATATACACTTAAGAATTGAATTCTTAAGTCAATAGCAGCTTTAAGATCCAGGATGCACACTTCATACTCGGCTATATTGTTGGTACAATCGAAGCAAAGTCTGGCAGTGAAAGGCGTATAGCAACCTTCAGGGGAAATGATCACAACACCAATTCCGTTACCCAGTGTGTTGGAAGCTCCATCAAAAACCATATTCCATGGGGATCCTTGCTCTGGTCCTTCATATAGTTCAGGCTTTTCACAATCCGTAATCAGCATGATATTCTCGTCCGGGAATTCAAAGTTCATGGATTGGTAGTCATCGAAAGCTTGATGTTCCAAATGATCTACCATCACACTTCCTTTAATTTCTTTTTGAGTAGTGTACTGGATATTGTACTCATTTAAGATCATTTTCCATCAGGCTATCCTTCCGGAGAGAGTTGGCTTCTCGAACATGTACTTGATGGGATCCATCATAGAGATTAATAGAGTTGTATGAGTGAACATATACTATCTTAGTCGGAGAGCTGCCCATGCCAAAGCGTATCAAATTTTCTCGAGAAGTGAATATGTTGTTTCACAGTAGGTAAACTTTTTGCTAAGGTAGTATAATGCATGCTATTTTCGACCAGACTCATCATGACGCCCCAACACACACCCCATTGAATTCTCTAACACGGTTAAGTACATGATTAGAGGTCTTCCTTCAACTGGTGGCATCAGAATTGGAGGTTCTTGAAGATACTCTTTGATTTTTTCAAAGTCTACTTGACAATCGTCATTCCATCTTACCACTTGATCTTTCTTCAACAACTTGAAGAGTGAATCACAAGTAGCAGTCAGGTGAGAGATGAATCTGACAATGTATTTTAGTCGTCCTAGAAAACCTCTGATCTCCTTCTCAGTACGAGGAGCTGGAATTTCTTGGAATTCTTCGACTCTTTACTGATCAACCTTAATTCCTTTGGCACTAACGACAAATTCTAGGAGCTTACCAGACCTTACCCCGAAGATGCTTTGTTGGGATTCAGCCTCAGTTTGTATTTCTTCATCTTGTCAAATAGTTTCTGCAAATGAATAAGGAGCTCTTCCTCAGTTTGTGATCTTGCTATCATGTCATCAACATAGACTTCTATCTCATGATGAACTATTTCATGAAATAAATCCACCATAGCCCGTTGGTAAGTTGTGTTTGCATTCTTCATCCCGAAAGGCATGACCTTATAACAAAATGTGTCCCACTGTGTGACAAAAGTAGTCTTCTCCATGTCTTCGGGTGCCATTTTGATTTGGTTGTAACCCGAGAAACCATCCATAGAAGAAAATACCTTATGTTGATCAGAGTTGTCAACCAAGACATCAATATGTGGTAGTGGGAAGTCGTCTTTGAGGCTTGCCCTATTTAAATCCCTGTAGTACGCACATACGGAACTTACTGTATTTCTTCGAAACTGGAATAACATTTTCAACCCATTCGGGATACGACGTTAGTGCAAAGAAGCCTGCATTGAACTATTTCATTACCTCAGCCTTGATCTTCTCAGACATATCAGGACGCATGCAACAAACCTTTTGTTTGATCGAAGAACAACCCTCTTTCATTGGTAGACGATGAACCACGATATCCATATCAAGCCCCGACATGTCTTCATATGATCAAGAAAATACCTCAACGTAGTCATACAACATCTGGACCAATATGCTCTTGACACTGTCTTCCAAGTTGGTGCCGATCTTGATTTCCTTCTTATCTACCTCAGTACCCAAGTTTATCACTTCAACTGGTTCTTCATGCAGTTGGATGGCCTTTTCCTCTTATATTAGGAGTTTGGAAAGTTCTCCAGGTATCTCACAATCTTCTTCATCTTTGTATTCAGCTTGATAGATTAGATTTTCAAAGTCATAATCTACAATAGCAGAATTGTTGTCAATGAGATCCGGAGTGGATGTGGATCTTCGAATGTGTGTGTGCATGTAAGATCACATGGCTTTTTAAAAATGCAGTAAAGTAAAAGAAAGACAAGGAGCACAAAATTTGAATTCAAAATTGTCCAATATTTTCATTAAATGAGCATATGATATATGGAATGACAACCTTTAACAAATGGACCATTGTGCCCTGGGCAAGGCAAAAGGTTTAAAGTCATTGTTTTTGAAGGAAATTATACAAACAAAGTTCCTAAAGAAATAAAAACAAGAAATAGCAATTACTCCTGGTTGAAGGAGATTGAGATGAAGTCTTTAGCATTCCAGTTGTTGAGTCCACCATCAGCAGTTGGGAATATCCAGTCGTTCAAGTCACTGTCACTATCAGTGTCTTCCAGTGCATTGACTTAATAGTTTCTAATACAGAGAGGTGGTCCACCAGCACGAGCACGTCGAACCTCTTTCTGAGACTTTAAAGTAAAACCAAATCTAAATTTGTCAGATTTGTAGGGGATGTCAGGAAGTTGTCCCCAGATAGTGCAACCTCCATCTTCTACAACAGCTCGAGTATCCTTTGAAGAGGCCATTCTTGGTGTATCCTTGGTAGTCTTAGGAGTAGCAGGCACAACTTTAGCAACATCAATCGTTGGAGGGATTACCTTAAATGATAGATAGGGAGTTTCAATGAATTCACCATCTATTTCAACATATTTGAAAGAATTCAAATGACTGATCATATATTCTTCCTCTCCACAGATTGTGACAACCCTCCCTCTCACTAGGTACTTCAGCATTTGATGTAATGTAGAGGTAATTTCACCTGCCCCATGAATCCATGGGCGTCCAAGTAAACATGAATATGCCGGACGAATATCCATTACATAAAATGTTGAATTGAATACTTGAGATCCCACCTTGATCGGGAGATCAACCTCTCCATGGACCATCCTCTTGGAACCATCAAAGGATCTTACCACAATATCACTGGGTTTCAGCACCAACCCTTCACAATCCAATATATCCAAAGCACCTTTGGATAAAACATTGAGGGGGGACCCCGTATCTACCAACACATGCGCTAGAGTTGTGCCTTTTCACTCAATAGAAATATGCAGAGCCTTATTGTGATTCTTACCTGCCGGAGTTAAATCTGCATCAGAAAATCCCAAGCCATTATCAGCAGTTAGGCTTTCCACACAATTCTCAAATTGATCAGCAGTGGTCTTTTGAGGTACATGGGCATTCTTCAAGAGTGCCAACAGAGCTTGGGCATGTGCCTCGAAGCATAATAACAAGGACATCATGGATATCTTTGAGGGTGTCTGCCCCAGTTGCTCAACTACTTTGTAATCACTTTTTTGGATGATCTTCATGATTTCTTCCATCTCGTGTCTATATGGGTCTTCAATTGTCACTTCTTTTAGTGGTGTCTCCATCAGGGCAAGCTCAATAACTTTCTCTTTACCTCGGGAATTAACAGTTGGCCCATTGGCAAGAATATGAACATGCGTTGTTGTAGTTGTTGGAGGATATATCTCTAGATAGAAGACCCTTCCTGTCCTAGTGACCTTACTAGTTCCATTGATTTTGTAATTTCAGGCTCTTCATTTTCATCAATCCATGGCTCTTCCTTGATACCATGATAGTAAACTTCTGCCCCATAGTTCCAGGGCACAACTTTGTAAGAGGAATAAGAGACTGGCCCCAGCGTAGTAATTATTAGGGGAGCCACTCTTGACTCAGCATGAATACTTATAGGGCTTTCAGAGGTGATCCTAATAGGAGTGTTTGAGATTGTGATTATGGAAACATCTTGAGGTATACTTTCAGGTAAACTTTTCATGGACGAAGTTTTCTCGAACAAAATTCCATGGCTATCAATCAGGCTTTGGATACCTTTCTTCAGCCACATACAACCATTGTTTTAGGAAGCACAATGGTAACAATTTTCAAGACATCCAGGAAATAAACTGGTTCTCAGCAGATTCTTCTTAATGGTCAACAATGGAGTAGTCAAATCATCGATGGTGGAGACAAAGGAGACACCGTGAATAGAATTGACACCCTTACCATGACTGGGAATGAGAGAAGTAATGACATTAGAGGTTTTTGGAGGGTAAAACTCAATCACCTTGTTATTAATCAAATCTTGGATCTTGCTCTTTAAGGCCTAACAATCATTGGTATCGTGCCCAAATCTATTGGAATGATAGGCACATTTTGCATTTGGGTTGTATTTTAGAGATGAAGTATTGGGCTTTTGAGGAGGATTCTTCAGTGTTACAAAATCTTCCTTCAATAGATGTTATAGAGCTTGAGACAATGGCATGTTGATTCTAGTGAATTGCTTCCTCGGAGCATTAGGCCTTTGTTGATTGTTCGATTGTTATGGTTGTTGAACTGGGGTTGGGTTTGAAATCAACACAACTCCTACTGACTGATGACGATCATTCTTGATACGAATCCTTTATCCATAAACATCATTAGTCTCTTTCTTACCAACAAATGGTTTCTTTACATCTTTAGAGGTTGAGGCCATGAGGATATTTCCGCTTTTGATTCCACTTTCAACTTGCTCGCCAGTCAAAACCAGCTCGGTAAACCCTGACGAAGAACTTCCAAATCAGCAAATTAAAGAATGGGCCAGTCAAGGTGCCCATAAACATGTCCACTAATTCTCTATCAGTTAATGGGGGTTGCACTCTTCCATCCAGGTCCCTCCATTTTTGAACATACTCCTTAAAGCCTTCGCTCGAGCCCATAGTCATATTTTGTAATTGCACGCGAGTTGGCGCAAGATCAGCATTGTATTTGTATTGTTTGTAGAATGCAACAACTAGATCTTCCCATGTGTGGATATTGGTCCCCTTAAGTTGATATAAACAATCCAACTGTGTTCCAAATAAGCTTTCTTGGAAGAAGTGCACCCATAACTTCCTATCAGTGGTGTGTGGTTGAATCTTGTGGACGTAGGACCTCAGATGCTCCTTGGGACAAGAGATTCCATCATACTTGGAAAAGACAGGAACCTTAAATTTGTGGGGAATGACCACCCCAGGGACCAAACCTAAGTCTCCAAAGTCCAAACCAAACACTATTTGGATCTCTACAACCTTAAGTCGGTCTTCCAGCTGTTTGTATTTCTCATCTGCCGGTGGATACTGCTCTTTAGAATAGTCTTTGTCCTCGGTAATCTGGTTATTTACACCCCCATCTCTAGTGCTTCTAACTTCCTCTTCTTGATTGTCTTCTTCCTCAAAAGAATCCTCTTCTATTTGAGCCAGTCGGGCGGGCCCCTTGAACCTTCTTCCTATGTTGAGGATAACAACCCATTTCTTAGTATTCTTTTTGGTGGCAAGGAGTGCCATCATTTCTTGATGACCTTTTTATAGGTCGAGGAGAGTCTCTTGGAGCTGTGCGTGTTGAGTTTGCAAATCTTTGACGATTTTCTCTAGAGCCATCTTATACTAAAATAAATAGTAAAAAGATGAGGAAACCTGTATGGAAAAACCTGCTTATGAAATGATGCATGCTAAGCGGAAACAAACACACACAACAATTGTATTAATAAGTTCAAAGATTACAATTGGCCCTTGGGATTAAAATGAAAAAATCAAAAGGGTAACAAAAGACAACAAAATGAACAAAAGACTTAGGTCTCCCACGGGCGCTTCCTCTTTGGTGCAATGTATGCATTCAGGCTCTGCTCCTCGTGAAGTTGTCTTGTGAGCTCAAACACTTTCCTCTCGCTTGTGTAGAATCGAGCTTCAAAGGTGTATCGTTCCCCTTTGAGTTGAATCCACGATCTCTGCAATTCTTCGAGGTCGGTAGGCATGTCAGGATGGAGAATGGTATAAGAAGTATCTCCCTCGGTAACAGGCTCCACAACTATTGGTAAGATAGCTGAATATGGCATCATGAGACTTTGAGCACGAGCTCGTACCCATTTGAGATAAGGCTCAAGTGGGATGGAATTCTTATGCCTCAAAGTATTGCTATCAACCTTGTTCACCATTGTTGTACCCCAAAATTTTCTCTCCCATATTTCTCAATACATGTCAAGTGAGGTCCTCAAATTGCTCAAGGAGGTCCAAGAGTTGACCAGACAAACTCTCTCCTAAGGCAGTCTACCTCAAATTAGGGTTTAATTTTGCATCAAGATGCTTGATTCCAAAGGATACCAAATTGTCACCATTGTCCTAATATGTTCACAAGATCATCCATGTCAAGTTTCAAGCCTTGTAGAGGGAGTTTGCTCAGTCAATTGCTCAAATACCTAGAAATCGATTGTGCTAGGTCAAAAGTCAACAGGGCCCACATACAGTCATACCTCAATATTTTTAGTCAAAGTCTTCATTTTTAATCATTCTCCATCATTTGATCAAGGGTTGATCATGATTCCTCAAGGATTTATCACAATTCATCAAAACCCAAAAGTTGCTAAATTAGGGTTTTGTAGGAAAAGTCAACCCAACTTTGACCAGGCATAACTTTCTCATACTTTATCAAAAATGAACCATACAAATCTCATTTTGAATAGGATGCAATTCCCTACAAGTCATCTTCAGCTCCCAAGTTCAAAATATGCACTCACAAGAAGATATGAATTTGGACATTATAGGTCATTTTGAAAAGTCAACAAAAACACCTTTTGGGTCAAAGATTCATACATGAACATGGAAGACTCAATTGAGATGAAACTAAAAGGGTTGCTTAGAGGACATCCTAAGCTTTCTAAAAATTCCAAGAAAACCTCTTTAGGGTCAAAATTGAGAGAGTTGCGCATTGGCCAAGTTGACCTTTTTTCCGAAATTGCCAAAAGTCAAACATGCTCAAATTTGCATTTTTTGCTAAATGGGCCCAACTTTTTATGCTTGTATCTCATTCCTAACATAGTCCACGATCCAAATCATCACCCATTCACCTTTTGCTTTATTTATTTATTTATTTATTTTTATTTTATCATTAAAAAGTCAAATTAATTCAAATAAATAGCAAAAAATAGTAAAGATTTGTTTTGATTTGATTTTGCATTGAACCACAATCCATACATGCTGGCAATAACCAAAAGAAATTGTGTAAGATTGATAAAGGAGGAGAATCTTCAAAATAGTAAATATTGGATTTATTTTGAAAACTTATTCAAATCATTTGATTTAGTTTATATATGTTAACCTAATATTGATTCACTATTTAAGCAAGACATTCCAACCCTAAAAGGGAGAATACGCAGCCTTCCTCAAGGGAGAAGTTTCTCAAAATTTAAAGAAGTGGTGCAATCTTCAAACGTTCAAGCCAGCCCCTTTCCCTCTATTCCAAGCCCTCCATCATCATTCTGGGATCTCTAGGAGTGGAACCAGACCAATTGCAAGGGCCAAAGCCTGCCAAATCGTGCCAACCCAGCCCGCTCATATTGGTAACTTTTCGATTTCTAAAACTCGTTCCATCCTTAATATAAATTCATTATGCTTGCATATTCATAATATTGGCATTATTCATAAAATTTTGGACGTATTTCATGTGAGGAATAAGCCCAGGATCGCAAGACACCATTGTTAGGGTTTGGGAAGAAGCAAGCTTCGGATTTTATGATACAAGCATTTTTAGGATGAATGGATACCACCACTAGATTCCTGGGGAAATTTTAAGCGGGGTAGGGTCCTTTTTATACCTTGATGACGCGTGTTTTGCAGGATCGATCTTGGAGGGTCGCCGGAGAAGGTGACCGGAGACACCAGGGTCGGTGGTTTGATTTTTGCAGGGGGAGGTCAAAGCCTGCGTGGCTATTTCCCATGGCCTCATTGGTTGGGATCAAACGAGTTCTTCCTCTCTCCAAAACCGATTGGTCCACTCAAGCTCCCCAGGCCCCACAGCGCACGCGTATCATTTGGATTCAACACTAGCACCTTGTTTTCCTTTTGTTTTATTTATTTCACTAGTATTATGACTAAAGATTCCAGCGCAGTTGGCAAGAGGGAGAGGCTATAAGGTACATGTCCTGGGTTCGACCCCAGGTGTGGTACTTTTGCATTTTCCTGAATTTCTCTATAGGTTCCAGTACGTCACGCTCTTTGGAGTCCATCATGAGGCATCAAGATCCAACCGTCAGATTCATCAGCTAGCCAGGATCTAACACCTTTAACTGAAGGACCATCCTGCATCCTAAGTCAACGTGTGCAGCGAATCCAACGAAGTCAAACGGGCCTGGTTTAGTTGGGCTCAGAATCTCAAACCACACCCCCACCATTTGCTGATGCAGGCCCATCTCAATCTTTCTTTGCTTATTTATTTTAATTCTTTTATTATTTTCATTATTTATTTTAATTCACAAATTAATTCATTTTTCATAAAAAAATCATAAAATCAATAATCCAAAAAAATTAGAATTAGACATTTTTATTTTAGTTTATTTGATATAATTTAGTTTAACCTAGGGAAACCTTGATTTATTTTCACAATTAAAATTAAATTAGAGAATTAGGCCAACTTCTATTTTTATATTCTATTTTTCTCAAATAAATAAAAATACAAAAAAAAAATAGGCTTTAGAATAAATTAGTTCATTTTTTTTCTTAAAAATTAAAATTAATTAGAATTAGGCTTTGCTTCTTTTTTAAATTAATGTAATAATTTCTCTATTTTTCTAAATAACCAAACAAAACAAAAAAACATTTTTTAACTAATCGCAATTAGGTTTAGGCAAGGGTCAAAATCCTAATTATCTCGTATTCGATTCATCGTGCGCATATTATTTATTTTGTCAATATTATTGTAACTATGCACGGTTTGTAATAGCTTAATCTAGGGTTTTTATTTATCGCATTTTCCGGGTTTTTGGCTATGTAATTAAATCCCCTCCCCGAAGCCTTGTAATAGCGTAGATTTACTTTCTCGCATTTTAATTCTCGCAAATATTTGACTGTTTAGATGTATGCTAATAGGATTGTATGACAAGATTGCATGATAATTTAATAAAATTAGAAAACCCTAATGTGCAAAGATAAATAACCGAAACAAATCACTCGCACATATCACTCTTAGGGTATACTATCACTTTGGTTGCCTTCGGTAAACGATCATTAAGTATAGGATGCTTTAGTGATTGCCCTTCTGTCTAGCAAGGATCAAATGTCCCATTCGAATGTTGCCTCGAAAATATTGCCTCGAATATGATCTTAAGACTTTAGGGTTATTACTAAGGTGTCCTAATATTGCTTTAGTGATCGTATGTCCCTTTCGAATTGAACCTTACAAACTCCAACGATGGTGCTACCTATTTCTCAATAGCAGGATAGCGCTGTCTAAAGAAAACGAGAATAGAAACAATCTTTTTTTCGAGTAGGTAGATGCTAGTAGGTACTTTCTAAAATCAAAACTTTTCACACTTACACTTTTCAAACAAATTTTCAAAACAACTTCGTCACACCTTTGAGGACTGATACAAGGGTTATCACGAAGAAATTTTTTTCAAAGCAAAGCACACACACAAGAAATTTGGAAAATGATCAAGTACCTAAGAGCCCGTAGATAACTACGGATAGAAAGGGTAATAACACCTTCCCTTTCTATAATCTACCCCCCGTACTCAGAAACATCTCGAAAAAGGATTTTTTTCTGTACTTTTTTCCTTTCCGATTGGATGAAATAAAAGTCGGTGGGGACTCTTGCTTACCGCGACATTTTGCAAACACAAAATGAAAAATGCAAACCAACATTTCAAAATAGTCGGTTCTGCCACCGTATCACAGAACTTGCGACTCTACTGGGGAGTGATTTAAGTGGGGTATACCTCAGGATCTAGTTCATCATAATTGCTTCTCTTGGTTGCTATGATTGCTTTACTTTTGAGGGTTTTGTTTGGGAGTTACTATAGATCCTAACCCGGATCTGAGGACACCTTTTAGGTAAGTAGCAATAAACTGTGAGGGAACTGTACGGTGTAGACCGATACGGTTGAAGTAGTAGCTACGTTGATGTGGCACATTGGTTGGTGCCAATATCCCTTGTTGAGAAACGAGGAGAATACGGGGCCGCTGCGTGGTGTCGTTAAGCATCAAATAACCTTAGAACCTTTAATCGACCAACTTAGCCATTAGAAAGTAGTGAGATAGCCGGTCTCGGTGTAAAGCTGAGAACTGGTTGATACTCGATGCTACACTCATTGAGACCATACTCTCGAGATAGTTCCGGCTGCAAGAAAAGATTGCGTGAGCTGAAACCATGACCGATGGAGGATGGTCAGTGATATTGAGATCCTCTAGAACCCGATTACGTTTTCTAGGACAGGTTGAAACCAACTTAACTTCAAGAGGGTATTACCTTTGACCTCATGCAAGTCTTAAACCTAAGGGTTTTGTGTGATTTGACTGTGTTTGCAATATCTATGTCTGCTATACCTGTGGTTTACCATGACATCATGCATCATAACATGACATTCATACTTCATTATACTAACCATTTCAAAGACCAAAGGAGTTTATCTTTGTTCTGTTTTGTAGATTATGGCTTCCGTGCGCAGAAATACCATCCGAGTCAACTTTGTGCAAATACCTACTTAACTTAAAGAGTTAGCTTCAAGAGTTTCCGAGACTTCTATGTTCATTAAGAGACATGGTCAGCTTCTTAGCCTGGTCACCTTAAATCTTGATGAGCAGATGATGAGTGTACTTTTCCAGTTCTTCGATCCTGTGCATCATTGCTTCACCTTTCCAGATTACCAGCTGGTTCCCACCTTGGAAGAGTTCTCTCACCTATTGGGCATATACATTCTTGAACATGTACCCTTCACAAGTATGGAAGAATTTCCTAGACCAGAAGACATTGCCTCAGCTCTGCATTTGAAACGGGTTGATGTAGTATCCAATTGGGAAACTCGAAGCGGGATCGAAGGTTTTCTAGCCAAATTTATGATAGACCAGGCTTAGCTATTCTGGGATAATTTGGATTTCCATGCTTTTGAAGATATCTTGGCTCTCCTTATGTATGGTTTGGTTCTCTTCCCGAATCCAGATTCCTTTGTAGATGTGAATGATGTCAAGATATTCCTTTCTTGCAATCCTGTGCCTACCCTGTTGGGTGATATCTTGCATGCCCTCTATACTCGTACAATGCGAAGAAGAGGGACTCTTATGTGTTGCATGCCGCTGCTGTCAAGGTGGTTTATTTCGCACCTCCCTAAGTCTGTACTGAAGAACGAAGAAGGTTTGGGTTGGTCCTACAGAGTAATGTCACTGGCCCATACGAATATTCTTTGGAGTTCCTGGGCTATGGAAGACACTACTGTTATTGACCGTTGTGGGGGATACCCTAATGTCTCGTTGCTTGGAATCAGAGGGGGTATAACTTACAATCCTTGTCTAGCTTTGCGACAGTTTGGTCGTGCTCGGAGAGATGGTCCCCATGAGTTTCTCCTTGAGGACATTGTATTTGACTACAAGGAGGACGTTAAGGAACACCGCCGGAGGTTTATACGAGCTTGGGGCATGGTGAACAGATCTGACCCCCAAGAATTGGGACCAAAGACTTCCCTTCCTATGCAGCCTTACCTCCAATGGGTCCGAGCTCGTTCCCAGAAGCTTGGGATGCCCTATGAAGCCGTATTACCTGTGATTGTGGAGCCCACTAATGAAGAAGGAATTCCTTACACGGTTCTCTATCCTTACATGCCCACCGATCCTGGGGTGTTGTAGAGGTCTTGGATTCAGCTGAAGAATGAGTGGGATACTTACCGGGAAAAGTATCATGAGTAAGAAAGGAAGATTTTGAAGCTCACCAGGCAGCTCGAGGAAGAAAGAGTGATCAATGACTACATCGGCGCAAAGAGGAAGCGTCCATGGGACTTTTGATCTTGCTTTTTCTAGTTTTAGATCTTGTTTTATTTACTTCTTTGTAACGCCTTAAAGGCATTGTTGAACCTTTCAAAGTTTAAAGCTAATAAAGTTTGGTTTATTTTTTGGTTTACAAATTTAAATCTCCCAAAGTCTTTGAAATCATTGCATGCGTGTCCCATTATCATGCACATCATTACAGGTGCCCTTACAGGTTTCTCATCCTCTTCGCTGTTTATTTCAGAAGAAATGTCTTCCGATCAAGCCATCAAAGATCTTCAGGCACAAAACACCCAATTCCAACAGATGTTCCTAAGTCTGGCTAAAGGGCAAGAGGATCTGAAGACCCTTATTCTGAAAGAGAAGAAGAAGAAGAAGGTCGGTATTCTGAAAATGGGTAGAAGATTCGGAGAAATGATAAGACAATCAGCTGATCTGACCTCCTCATCTAAGGACGGGGAGAACCAAGAAAGGACAAAGGACCCTAGTCCAGCAGTTTCTGATAATGATACGAATTACAACGATGAGCAATATCCTCCTGTCGAGGATAGGTACAAACAGCTAGAAGACCGTCTGAGTGCTATGGAGATTCAGAAGATCCCTGGTTTGGATTTCGGAGAACTAGGACTGGTGTCGGGAGTGGTGATCCCTCATAAGTTTGAAGCTCCGGTTTTTTCCAAATACAATGGAGTATCATGTCCAAAACTCCATCTCCGATCTTACGTAAGAAAAATCCAACCCCACACTGCTGATAGAAATTTGTGGGTACACTTCTTTCAAGATAGTCTGTCAGGGACTCAGCTTGAATGGTTTTATCAGTTGGAAGGAGCCAGTGTCCGAAACTAGGAAGACCTTGCTGCTGCTTTTTATAGGCAGTATCAGTATAACGCCGACCTTGCTCCCACTCGTACTCAGCTTCAGGGTATGTCTATGGGTGAAAGTGAAGGTTTTAAGGACTATGCTCCAAAGTGGAGAGACTTGGCTGGAAGAGTCCAACCCCCTTTGTCTGATAGGGAGTTGGTTGACATGTTTCTAGGGACGCTATCTGGTCCATTTTTCAATCATATGATCGGCAGTTCATCGTCTGGGTTTACTGAGTTGATTTTGACTGGAGAGAGAGTAAAAGCTGGTATCCGAAGTGGTAATATGCAGAAGGATGTTTCGTCAAGCGCGGCAAAGAAGCCTTTCACCGGTAAGAAGGAAGCTAGTGCACTCTATGGCCCGAGGGGCCAAAGAAGACCTGAACACCGTCAAACGGTAAATGCTGTAGTGATATCAAGACCCGCGGTTGCTCCACAATGCAACAATCAGCAAAGGGTGGAAAGACCACAACGAAAGTTTACCCGCATCAACATGAATTTGGATGAAGTTTTGCCTCATCTGTTAAAATCCAACTTGGCAACCTTGAAAGAGGCTCCCAAGAACCCAAACACTGCTTCTCCCAGATACAATCCCAACGCGCGGTGCGCCTACCATTTAGAGAGTCCTGGCCACGACACAAACGACTGCTGGGCTCTGAGGAATAAAGTGCAAGATTTGCTGGAAGCTAAAGAGATTGAGTTTGATGCTCCAGAAAAGCCAAACGTTATAACTGCTCCTATGCCCAAATATGGTCGTGGAGTCAATGCTGTGGACACCGATTCGTTTGTGACCTCTGTGGAAGAAATTTCTACTCCTTTGATGACGGTTAAGAAGAATTTTTTGTTGGCCAGTTTATTTCCGGGATGTGGTGAAGGTTGCCACATATGTTCAATTCTGCCTTCCGGTTGATGTTTATTGAAATCAGGTGTTCAGCGCCTGATGGATAATAAAGAAATTTTATTTGAGAAGACTATGATTTCGCTTGAAGATATTGCCATCATAACCATTTTCGCCAATCCTTCAAAGGTTTCCTCAAGAAAACCTGTAAGGGTTACACCCGTTCCAAGAATTGCTCCGTTAATAATCACCGCTTCGGGTCCCATCCGATATACCTCAGATAAGGCTATCCCATGGCATTACGGTGCTGTTGTATATTACCATGGTGTTAAACAAGATCTGAGGTCTAAAGAAGCTGATACGGATATCAGTAATATTGTTGGGACCAGTAAGGTCACCAAAAGTGGAAGACTCTTTTCTCCCGAGATCTCCCCTTCGACTGTCCACAAACCTGTTGTTATTTCGTCTGCTAGTACATCAACTACTGTCCCAGTTCCTACTTCAATTATCACCCCTGTCGCCGAGCCATCCGGGACTCGGGGCAAAGAAATCATAGGTGAGCCTGCCCAGACGGGGGCACCTAAGAAAATCATCGTGGAAACCTCTAAACAAGAAATAGAGGAAATATTGAAGATTATCAAGAAGAGCGACTGCAACGTAGTCGAGAAGCTGGGGTAGACCCCGTCAAAGATCTCCATGTTGTCCCTATTGTTGTTTTCTGAAGCCCATGCGAAGGCTTTAATTGCGTTTCTCAAGACTGCGCATGTGCCGCAGGAAACTTCAGCCGATCAGTTCAAAGATTGCGTGGCTAGCCTAACTGCTGACAATGGGTTAGGATTTTCAGATGCGGATCTGACTGCTAAAGGAAGAAATCATAATGATGCTCTGCATGTATCGATTGAGTGCAGGGGCACCACTATGGCCCATGTGCTAGTAGTTACTGGGTCCTCACTGAATGTTCTACCAAAGAAAGCCCTAGACCATCTGGATTGTGAAGGTTTAATTCTAAAGCCGAGTAACATTGTGGTAAGGGCTTTTGATTGGTCAAAAAGGATGGTGTACGGGGAGGTGGACATCCCTGTCAAGGTGGGTTCTCAGACCTTTGGGTCCACCTTCTACGTAATGGATATCAGACCATCATATTCTTGCTTGCTGGGTCGTCCTTGGATTCATAAGGCTGGGGCAGTTACTTCCACGCTCCATTAAATGCTGAAATATCCGGTGAAGGGAAAGATTGTCATGGTACAAGGTGAAGAGGAGTATATGGTGAGTCATCTCAATTCCTTCCGCTACATGGAGATGGACGGGGAATTCATAGAAACTCCTTGTCAGAATTTCGAAGAGGTCCCTCAGATTTTGGCGTCAACTGAAGTTACTACCGACAAACCTCCACCGAAGATGGCTTCTCTCAAGGACGCCAGGGCTGTGGTTGAAGAAGGTGGGTGTACCAATTGGGGTCAGCTCCATGATTTCACTCACAAAACTGACAAATTTGGTTTAGGCTTTACTACAGGGGCTCAAAGGGCTGTTAGACGCACATGGATCGGAAGACCTCCTCTACACATCAGCAATCGGGGAGTTAATGAAATTGAAGACAGTGAAGAAGATTCAGACATCGACAGCTGGATCTACCCAACAACCAATGGTGGACTGAACAACTGGACGATGAAGGACTTCATACATGTTTCTTTTATTCCGCCGTAATTGACTTTTTGTTTTAAGATTTGTAATAAACAGTTTGAAACTTTGTGGCCCGGTACCTTGCCCGAGGCACCTAGGCTTTGCTTGTGAGGGCTTATTATTTATCATTTCATATATCATTAATAAAGCATTGGACGTTTCTTGCATTACAAATTTTATGCTCCTTGTTTTTCTTTTCTGTCTCTCACTTTATCAAAACAACTATTCTCTTACACACACTCATGTATCATAATGCAGATCCATATCCACTCTAGATCCCATTGATAACAACTCTATTACTGCCAGTTATGACTTCGAAAATCCGATCAACCAAGCCGAGGGCGAAGGTGAGGATGATTGTGAGGTGCCTGGAGAACTTGCTAGGATATTACAGCAGGAAGAGAGGGCCATACAGCCACATGAAGAGCCAGTTGAGTTAGTGAATTTGGGTACAGAGGAAGACAGGAAAGAGGTCAAAATAGGTGCGAATCTGGAGCCTAGTGTCAAACAACGGTTAATACAAATGCTACGCGACTATGTTGAGATCTTCGCCTGGTCCTATGAAGATATGCTTGGGTTAGACACTGATATTGTGGTACACCGCCTGCCGACCAAAGAGGACTGTCCTCCGGTAAAATAGAAGGTCCGCCGTATTCACCCAGAAATGTCAGAGAAAATTAAGGCATAAGTCATGAAACAATTCGACGCAGGGTTCTTAGCTGTCACTTCTTATCCATAGTGGGTTACCAACGTTGTTCCAGTACCTAAGAAGGACGGTAAGGTACGAATGTGTGTGGACTATAGAGATATGAATAGGGCTAGCCCCAAGGATGATTTCCCACTTCCTCACATCGATGTTTTGGTCGACAACACCGTGAAGCACAGGATCTTCTCCTTCATGGACGGTTTTTCTGGCTACAACCAGATCAAGATGGATCCTAAAGACATGGAGAAGACAACCTTCGTTACGCAGTGGGGCAACTTCTGTTACAAGTTAATGCCTTTTGGATTGAAGAATGCTGGGGTAACTTATCAACGCGCCATGGTTGCTTTGTTCCATGACATGATTCACCATGAGATCGAGGTTTACGTGGATGAAATAATAGCCAGGTCTCAGACAGAGGAAGAGCATCTTGATCATCTCCAGAAACTGCTTGACAAGTTGAAAACGTACAAGCTGAGGTTGAACCCGAACAAGTGTACCTTCGGGGTAAGGTCTGGTAAGCTACTGGGTTTCGTTGTCAGTGATAAGGGTATTCAGGTGGACCCTGCAAAGGTAAAAGCAATACAGGAGATGCCAGCTCCCCACACAGAAAAAGAAGTTAGAGGTTTCTTGGGACGTCTAAATTACATCGCCCGGTTCATTTCACATCTGACTGCTACTTGTGAGCCAATCTTCAAGCTTCTGAAGAAAGATCAAGTGGTAAATTGGAATGACGAATGCCAGAACGCTTTCGAAAGAATAAAAGAATATCTTCAAGAACCGACAATTTTGATGCCTCCAGTTGAAGGAAGACCTTTGATTTTATACTTGACAGTGCTGGACAATTCAATGGGGTGCGTGTTGGGGCAGCATGACGAGTCTGGCCGAAAAGAGCATGCCGTTTATTACCTTAGCAAAAATTGTACCGACTGTGAGACCCAATACTCATTGCTCAAGAAAACTTGTTGCGCTTTGGCATGGGCTGCTCGCCGGATGAGACAGTATATGCTGACTCACACCACCTTGTTGATATCAAAGATGGATCCAATCAAGTATATTTTCGAGAAGCCCACTCTCTCCGGAAGGATAGCAAGATGGAAAATGATCTTAACCGAGTACAACATCCAATACACAACCCAAAAAGCAATCAAGGGGAGTGTGTTGGAGGATCATTTGGCGCATCAGGCCGTGGATGACTACCAGTCCATGAATTTTGAGTTCCCGGATGAGAACATCATGTTGGTAACCGACTGCGAAGAACCTGGACCTGATGAAGGACCCGAGGAGGGATCCCGATGGTCCATGTATTTTGATGGAGCCTCAAATGCATTGGGAAACGACATTGGCGCTGAAATCATATCTCCTGAGGGCTTTCATACTCCGTTCACCGCTCGATTATGTTTTAACTGCACCAACAATATGGCAGAGTATGAAGCGTGTATTATGGGTCTTCGAGCTACTATTGACCTGAGGATTAAGTTTTTGAGTGTATTCGGAGATTCTGCTCTAGTGATCAGTCAGATCAAAGGCGAGTGGAATACGAAGCACCCAAAACTTATTCCTTACAAAGAATATGTACTGACATTGCTCCCGCACTTTGAGGAGATAACCTTTAAACACTTCCGAAGAGAGGAGAATCAGTTAGCGGACGCACTAGCTACCATGTCTTCTATGTTCAAAGTCAGGTGGGACAATGAAGCTCCCCAGATAACCATCGAGAGGTTGGACGAACCCGCACATTGCTGTGACATTGAGACTGAAGAGGTAACAGATAAACTCTGGTTCCATGAGGTAAAGAGGTATCTTGAGGCTTAATAATACCCCGAGGGTGCATCTGTTAATGATAAGAAGTTCCTGAGAAGATTCACTGCGAAGTTCTTCATCAGTAATGGTGTCCTCTATAAGCGTAACCATGATTCGACCTTACTGCGGTGCATAGACAAGAACGAGGCGGAAAGAATCATGGCAGAGCTACATAAAGGTACCTTCGGAACTCATTCCAGTGGAAATACCATGGTAAAGAAAATCCTACGGGCAGGATATTACTGGTCTACTATGGAAGCCGATTGTTATCAGCATTCTCGAACCTGTCATAAGTTCCAAATCTATGCTGATAAGGTGCATGTACCTCTGGTTCCCCTGAATGTTTTGACAGCTCCTTGGCCTTTTGCAATGTGGGGAATCAAATTGATCGGCGAGATCATACCTACTGCGTCTAACGAGCATCGCTTCATTCTGGTAGCAATTGATTACTTTACAAAGTGGGTTGAGGCAGCTTCCTTTGCTACAGTAACGAAGAACGTTGTGGCGCAGTTTATCCGACACAATCTGATCTGTCGATACGGTGTACCAGAGAGGATCATTACGGACAATGGTACAAATCTCAAAAATACAATGATCACCGAGCTCTGCAAACAGTTCAAGATTCAACATCATAACTCTTCTCCCTACCGGCCGAATATGAATGGCGTTGTTGAAGCGGCTAACAAGAACATTAAAAAGATTGTGCAGAAGATGACGGTGACCTACAAATATTGGCATGAGATGTTACCATTCGCTCTTCATGGGTACCGTACCTCAGCACGGACGTCAACATGGGCAACACCCTACTCCTTGGTGTATGGCATGGAGGCAGTCCTACCTATCGAAGTCCAGATACCCTCTCTCAGGATTATGAAGGATGCAGGATTGAACGAGGACGACTGGATCCAAACCCGACTTGATCAGCTGAATCTAATCGATGAAAAGAGACTTACTGCTATCTGTCATGGTCAGGCGTATCAAAAGCGAATGATCAAGGCTTTTAACAAGAAAGTCATACGTCAAGAATATCAAGTCGGGGATCTAGTAATCAAACGCATCATACTACCACAAGGTGATCCCAGGGGAAAATGGACCCCCACATACGAAGGGCCATTTGTGGTTAAGAACATTTTCTCGGGAGGAGTTATGATTCTAACCACCATAGATGGTGACGACCTTCCTCACCCCATCAATGCAGACATAGTTAAAAGATACTATGCCTAATCAAAGACCCGCTAGGTTGAATGGCCTAGGCAAAAATAAGGGCTTCCCGGCGAACCAAAAGGGTTCTGGCAAAAGTAAGGGATGAAAATAAAAAAAAACTGTACACCCGGCAAGTCGAAAACCTGAAAAGGCGACTTGGGTAAAAAAGGGTATCTCGGTGGACTGAAAACCCGAAAGGGAGGTCCAGGCAAAAGTTAGGGATTAAAGCGTAACACTATGTCTCATTGGATCATCTTGCAACCAGACTTCGGTATCGACTATTAAGCTCAAACGGCGCCAATCAATCTGATCCACTTTCGGCCAAGTAACAAAGTGATGAGACGCTTGAAGATATAAAGGCAATAGCAGAGTCGGAACCCAATGGGGTCGTTTCACATAGCTGTTTTTCTTTCTTTCACACAAATTGTATAATTTCTGACTTTCGGCGGTGTTCTCTTACTAGGACGTCCGCCTCTTTGTACAAAAATTCCTATTACAGGCCAACTTCAAAATCAATACAAGTCGTTTTCACAAAGTTTTGATTTATTTATTTATTTCTGTTTTGTTTTGCTAGAACGTCCAATGATTCATTTTTGATATATGCATTTGAAAATAATTGTTGCTCATAAATATTTACATGAGAAACAAAAGACGATTACTCGTAATTCCAGGAACAAGGAAAACAAGAAGTTCCCAAACCTTACATTTACTCTTCCCATCAGGTACAGGGATAGAGCCAGCTTGAGAATATGAGCAGTGGTACCTGTATTCCCCATAGAGTAAAAAGTGTCCAAAGATAGTTATGTTAGCTTTCTCGAACAGGACATAACTCTCCCCAGCTGATGTTCACAATCGCAAGTGAGTCAGAAGATTTTTCTCCAAGCAAATTTTATTTCTCTCACAAACGGAAATTCATCCCCATCTGAGTTGTTTCTCCAAGTCAGCAGATCTATCAACAGAGTATCTCCTCTCCGACAGAGTTATTCCCCGCAGAGTTACCCTCAGACAGAGTCTCGTCCGACAAAGTATTTACCAGCCAAGGGGCAAATCCGTAGCACGGTCATCTTTGTTCACCATCCCCAACAGAGGGGGAGGAACTTTGATTTTCACAACAGTCAGGGATTTATTTTCCCGGACTCAGATTATTATGTCAATATTTCATGTTCATACATCATGGCATGTGCATACATCACATATAACATAGTCTCATTTATTTTGAGAACGTCATTACGCATTGCATCTCATGCATCGCATACAACTAACCCTGTATTTCTTTTAGGAAAGACATTATTATCAACAAATTCAGCAAGTCCATGATCAACACTCGAAGCTAAATAGAGTAATCATCGGCACAACAAGAACAACCTTACCCATGTTCCCTTTGCAGTTTTACCCAAACTCATTCCGCAACAGCTCTACTACCCAGGCTTTCATATCAAAGTAACCCTACTATCAAGGTTCCTTCCCAAGCCCTACTACCCAGGCTTTCATCTCGAAGTAACCCTACTATCCAGGTTCCTTCCCAAGCCCTACTACCCAAGCTTTCATCTCGAAGTAACCCTACTATCCAGGTTCCTTCTTACAGCCCTACTACCCAGGCTTTCATATCGAACTGACCCTACTATCCAAGTTCCTTCCCAAGCCCTACTACCCAGGCTTTCATCTCGAAGTAACCCTACTATCCAGGTTCCTTCCCAAGCCCAACTACCCAGGCTTTCATCTCGAAGTAACCCTACTATCCAGACTTTCACATCGAAGTAACCCTACTATCCAGGTTCCTTCTCAAGCCCTACTATCCAGGCTTTCATATCGAATCAAACCTACTATCCAGGTTCCTTCTCACAACCTTACTATCCGGGTTCGGCCTCCCTTATTCCCAGACAACAGTCCATAACACTGTAAGACCGAGACCTAATCAAACACAATTGATTTCACATTTCCCCAGAAAGTCGCGGTGCAACATATACTCCGACCAAACACACAGTTCACTTCCGCTTCCTAAACCGGAATTATTCCCCAGTAGAGCAACAGACAACTGAAGCTCCTAAAACTCTATTTCTCTCAAGACAGAGACTAGCATTCCCCAGCGAAGTCCTCCTCAACAACAGGTATACGATTTCTCGCAAAGGAATCTCTTATGCGATCGACACTTCTACGGATGGCATCTTTAATCCCATCTCCGAAAATTCTCTAGAAATTACCAAATGGCATCTATAAGCCCATTCCCGATATCACAAGACAAGTGTCCCTTCATGCGAGTGCAAATTTCCGGGACTCTAGTGTTCAATCATCTTCCACCTTCAGATCACGAAAGGCAGGCACGCCAATCTACATCCTCAGGTTTAAGAAGTTTGAATAGGGGCATCTGTTGTACCCCAAAATTTTCCCTCCCATATTTCTCAATACATGTCAAGTGAGGTCCTCAAATTGCTCAAGGAGGTCCAAGAGTTGACCAGACAAACTCTCTCCTAAGGCAGTCTACCTCAAATTAGGGTTTCATTTTGCATCAAGATGCTTGAGTCCAAAGGATCCCAAATGCTCACCATTGTCCTAATATGTTCACAAGATCATCCATGTCAAGTTTCAAGCCTTGCAGAGGGAGTTTGCTCAGTCAATTGCTCAAATACCTAGAAATCGACTGTGCTAGGTCAAAAGTCAACTGGGGCCCACATATAGTCAAACCTCAAGATTTTTGGTCAACATCCTCATTTTGAATCATTCTCCATCATTTTATCAAGGGTTGATCATGATTCCTCAAGGATTGCTCACAATTCATCAAAACCCAAAAGTTGCTAAATTAGGGTTTTGTAGGAAAAGTCAACCTAACTTTGACCAAGCATAACCTTCTCATAATTTATCAAAAATGACCCATCCAAAGCTCATTTTGAAGAGGATGCAATTCCCTACAATTCATCTTCAGCTCCCAAGTTCAAAATATGCACTCACAAGAAGATATGAATTTGGACATTATAGGTCACTTTGAAAAGTCAACAAAAACACCTTTTGGGTCAAAGCTTCATACATGAACATGGAATACTCAATTGATATGATACCAAAAGGGTTGCTTAGAGGACATCCTAAGCTTTCTAAAAAGTCCAAGAAAACCTCTCTAGGGTCAAAATTGAGAGAGTTATGCATTGGCCAAGTTGACCTTTTTTGCAAAATTGCCAAAAGTCAAACATGCTCAAATTTGCATTTTTTGCTAAATGGGCCCAACTTTTTATGCTTGCATCTCATTCCTAACATAGTACACGATCCAAATCATCACCCATTCACATTTTTCTTTATTTATTTATTTTATTTTGATTTTATCATTAAAAAGTCAAATTAATTCAAATAAATAGCAAAAAATAGTAAATATTTGTTTTGATTTGATTTTGCATTGAACCACAATCCATACATGCTGGCAATAACCAAAAGAAATCGTGTAAGATTGATAAAGGAGGAGAATCTTCAAAATAGGAAATATTGGATTTATTTTGAAAACTTATTCAAAACATTTGATTTAGTGCATATATGTTAACCTAATGTTGATTCACTATTTAAGCAAGACATTCCAACCCTAAAAGGGAGAATACGCAGCCTACCTCAAGGGAGAAGTTTCTCAAAATTTAAAGAAGTGGTGCAATCTTCAAACATTCAAGCCAACCCCTTTCCCTCGATTCCAAGCCCTCCATCATCATTCTGAGATCTCTAGGAGTGGAACCAGACCAATTGCAAGGGCCAAAGCCTGCCAAATCGTGCCAACCCAACCCTCTCATATTGGTAACTTTTCGATTTCTAAAACTCGTTCCATCCTTAATATAAATGCATTATGCTTGCATATTCATACTATTGGCATTATTCATAAAATTTTGGACGTATTTCATGTGAGGAATAAGCCCAGGATCACAAGACACCATTGTTAGGGTTTGGGCAGAAGTAAGCTTCTGATTTTATGATACAAGCATTTTTAGGATGAATGGATATCACCACTGGATTTTGGGGAAATTTTAAGGGGGGTAGGGTCCTTTTTATACCTTGATGACGCGTGTTTTGCAGGATCGGTCTTGGAGGGTCGCTGGAGAAGGTGACCGGAGACACCAGGGCCGGTGGTTTGATTTTTGCAAGGGGAGGTCAAAGCCCGCATGGCTATTTCCCATGGCCTCATTGGTTGGGATCAAACGAGTTCTTCCTCTGTCTAAAACTGTTTGGTCCACTCAAGCTCCCAGGGGCCCACAGCGCACGCGTGTCATTTGTATTCAGCACTAGCACCTTGTTTGCCTTTTGTTTTATTTATTTCTCTAGTATTATGACTAAAGATTCCAGCACAGTTGGCAAAAGGGAGAGGCTATAAGGTACAAGTCCTGGGTTCGACCCCAGGCGTGGTACTTTTGCATTTTCCTGAATTTTTTTATATGTTCCAGTACGTCACGCTCTTTGGAGTCTATCATGAGGCATCAAGATCCAACCATCAGATTCATCAGCTAGCCAGGAACTAACGCCTTTCACGGAAGGACCATCCTGCATCCTAAGTCAATGTGTGCAGCGAATCCAACGAAGTCAAACGGGCCTGGTTTAATTGGGCTCAGAATCTCAAACCACACCCCCACCAATTGCTGATGCAGGCCCATCTCAATCTTTCTTTTCTTATTTATTTTAATTCTTTTATTATTTTCATTATTTATTTTAATTCACAAATTAATTCATTTTTCATAAAAAAATCATAAAATCAATAATCCAAAAAAAATTAGAATTAGACATTTTTATTTTAGTTTATTTGATATAATTTAGTTTAACCTAGGGAAACCTTGATTTATTTTCACAATTAAAATTAAATTAGAGAATTAGGTCAACTTCTATTTTTATATTCTATTTTTATATTCTATTTTTCTCAAATAAATAAAAATACAAAAAAACAGGCTTTAGA
This sequence comes from Vicia faba, assembly GCA_948472305.1. Lineage (NCBI taxonomy): Eukaryota > Viridiplantae > Streptophyta > Magnoliopsida > Fabales > Fabaceae > Vicia > Vicia faba. The sequence continues at coordinate 592,997,984 of OX451736.1, forward strand.
ATAAATTAGTTCATTTTTTTCTTAAAAATTAAAATTAATTAGAATTAGGCTTTTCTTCTTTTTTAAATTAATGTAATAATTTCTCTATTTTCCTAAATAACCAAACAAAACAAAAAAACATTTTTTAACTAATCGCAATTAGGTTTAGGCAAGGGTCAAAACCCTAATTATCTCGTATTCGATTCATCGTGCGCATATTATTTATTTTGTCAATATTATTGTAACTATGCACGGTTTGTAATAGCTTAATCTAGGGTTTTTATTTATCGCATTTTCCAGGTTTTTGGCTATGTAATTAAATGCCCTCCCCGAAGCCTTGTAATAGCGTAGATTTACTTTCTCGCATTTTAATTCTCGCAAATATTTGACTGTTTAGATGTATGCTAATAGGATTGTATGACAAGATTGCATGATAATTTAATACAGTTAGAAAATCCTAATGTGCAAAGGTAAATAACCGAAACAAATCACTCGCACATATCACTCTTAGGTTATACTATCACTTCGGTTGCCTTCGGTAAACGATCATTAAGTATAGGATGCTTTAGTGATTGCCCTCCTGTCTAGCAAAGATCAAATGTCCCATTCGAATGTTGCCTCGGAAATATTGCCTCGAATATGATCTTAAGACTTTAGGGTTATTACTAAGGTGTCCTAATATTGCTTTAGTGATCGTATTTCCCTTTCGAATTGACCCTTACAAACTCCAACGACGGTGCTACCTATTTCTCAATAGCAGGATAGCGCTGTCTAAAGAAAACGAGAATAGAAACAATCTTTTTTTCGAGTAGGTAGATGCTAGTAGGTACTTGCTCAAATCAAAACTTTTCACACTTACACTTTTCAAAAAAAATTTCAAAACAACTTCGTCACACCTTTAAGGACTGATACAAGGGTTATCACGAAGAAAAACTTTTCAAAGCAAAGCACACACACAAGAAATTTGGAAAATGAGAAAGTACCTAAGAGCCCGTAGATAACTACAGATAGAAAGGGTTCTAACACCTTCCCTTTCTATAATCTACCCCCCGTACTTAGAAACATCTCGAAAAAGGATTTTTTCTGTACTTTTTTCCTTTCCGATTGGATGAAATAAAAGTCAGTGGTGACTCTTGCTTACCGTGACATTTTGCAAACACAAAATGCAAAACGCAAACCAGCATTTCAAAACAGTCGGTTCTGCCACCGTATCACAACCATGCTCCAAGCTCGTACAAACCTTTAACGATAACTTTGAACATCATTCTCGTAGTCGAAAATAATACCTTGAATGAGTGCATCGTGGGGACCAAATCTTCGAGCATAGCCAAATTGTCGTAGAGCCAGTGAAAGGTTATAAGCAATACCTCCCCTAATTCCCAAGAGTGGAACATTAGGGAACTCCCCACAACAGTCAATGATAGTAATATCCTCTAGAGATTGGGAGCACCAATGGATATCTGTATGAGAAAGCGACATTATTCTTTGCGACCAATTTAGACCTTGTTCATTCTTCAAAACTGATCGGGGAAGGTGTGAAATAAACCACCTAGACAGCAACGTAATGCAACTCATAAGAGATCCTCTCTTCCTCATGGTACGAGTGTGAAGATTATGCAAAATGTCTCTGAGTAAAGTAGGCACGGGGTTACAAGAAAAGAAGATCTTGACAACATTCACATCTATGAGTTGGTCTGAATTAGGGAACAATACTAACCCATAAATTATAAGAGGCAAGACTTATTTAAAAGCTTCCACATCCATAGCCTCCCAAAATAGTCGAGCCTTCTCCAACAAAAACTTAGTTAGAAAACCCTTGATTCCACTCCTTATTTCCCAATTATCTACAATGTCTGACTTCCTAAAATGTAAGGCCTTGGCAATAACTTCAGGTTTTGGAGTTTCCTCTAAACCAATGAATGGCATTTGATCAAGGACTGGTACTCATAACAGTTGAGAGAAATCTTCCATTGTAGGCACCAATTGATAATCGAGAAAGGTGAAACAATGATGTTTAGGATCAAAGAATTGAAAGAGAACACACATAATTTCTTCTTTAAAGCTTGAGGTAACCAGATTGAGAAGTAGACCATATTTTTTGGTGAACGGAGAATCTTTAGGAACCCTTGATGCTAACTCTTGGTGTTGAGGAGGCACTTTTGCAAAGCTGATCACTACACCAAAAATAAGGTTAAGAAGCACACCTTAGGCAGTGTTTCTTAACAAAAGCGCTGCTAAAGGTCCATTTTAAAAACACGAGAATTTGGTCGTATACCTTAGACAACACTTTTTAATAACGCACTTCCTAAAGGGGTGAATGTGGTTTGAAAAAGCGTTGCTAAAGGGGGGTGTTAGAAAGCGCTTTGAAAAAGCGTTGCTAAATTGGGTAGGTACTGTAGCGCTTTGGAAAAGCGCTGCCTAAAGAGTGGGCTCACATAATGCTTTGTAAGAGCGCTGCCTAAAGGGGGGATGTGGTTTGAAAAAGTGCTGCTAAAGGGGGGGTGTTAGAAAGCGCTTTGAAAAAGTGCTGCTAAATGGGGTAGGTACTGTAGCGCTTTGGAAAAGCGCTGCCTAAAGGGTGGGCTTACGCAACGCTTTGTAAGAGTGCTACCTAAAGGGGGGATTACACATCGCTCGTCTACTAGAAGCGCTGGCTAAGGGTGGGCTTACGCAGCGCTTTTGAAAGCGCTGCCTAAAGTCCTATTATAAAAAAAACACGCCCAGTATCACAATAACGTTATTATTTTCAGAAAATAGGTTTTTTCTCTCCTCTTCTCACGCACATGCACAACAACCATTCTTCCATCTAATCTTTCATTTTTTTCTTTGATTTTCAATGAAAATAGATTCTATTTGTTCCACAATCAAGGTTCTCATCCTTTCTTCCATTCAAGACTGTTCTCATCCTTTCTTCCATTCATAACCAATTTTCTCTTCTCCTCTAGGTATGATTTTTGATATATTTGATAATGTAGATATATAAAGTTGCATTTGGTTTAGTTGATAGTGTTGATTTAGTGTTGATAATGTTGCATTATGTTGTGTTTTGTGTGGCATGTGGTTTTTGCATGTAAGGTGTTTGTGAAAATGTCACAATGAGTTTTGCATGTAAGGTGTTTGTGTAAATGTCACAATGAGTATTGCATGTATTGATTGAGAGAAAATATATTCCTATACAATTAATCGATCTAAAAATTTTGGTTTGAGAGGTTATCGTAATAACACTTATAGTGTTGAAATTGAAAGCACTTCAGATAGAGTTGAAATTGAAAGAACTCATACAGTTGATGGTGTAAAGTTGATAATATAAGTGATTATTTGATGATAATGTAAAGTTGAAACGATAATATAAGTATTAATGATAATATAGAATAGAAACGATAATACATATTCTTGATGGTGTATAAATATTAGTGATAATATAGATATAAATATTAGTGATGGTTTTTAACGGCCATCGATAATATAAATATTCTTAATGCATGGTGTATAAATATTAGTGATTATTTAATGTTGTTTTATTAGTTTAATATTGCTTTATTAGTAAAATATATGTTAAAAATAATATACAAGATATCCCGGTTCTTACATGCGTCAAACTAAATTACTTTATGATTTCACTTTTTTTAAAATAGTTTTAAAAAATATGATAAATTTTAGAGTTAGTTATAAATTTTAATTGCTAAATAATTAATATACATTTTTAGAAAAATAAAATTTGATTTTTTTGAAATGATTAATAATAATATAATATTATTATATTATTATATATTAAAAAGGGTAGTTATAGTATTTATATTCTAATGTAATTCTTATTTTATAGATTTTTTTATTATAATAAAATTAATTGATCATTTATATAGGTTACTTGTGAAGAGTGGAGTTTCTGAGCGTTTCCAAGAATATTACACTGTGTGGTTTCTAAAGTTGCTGACTTCTCTACAGGTATTTAGTTGTTCTTTTAATTTTTTATAGTTGCTTGAATAATTATAATATTTTTATTATCGATGAATAAAAAATGGACGACTATTACATAATATGTTTGAGTTTTCTCAGATTGTAGGCATTGACTTTTGGTATTTTATATATTCACTTTTGCAATATTCTCATTTGAGCTTCATTTTGTATCTAGGTTATACATTTTGGGGACAAAATTATACTTGAAGACCTTCGATTTTGAATTAAGTTGGTTGGACAAGTCAAAAATCTTGTTTTACACTAAGTTAGAGAACCTTCTATGTTTTATATTTTATTAGAATATGCTCCTATGATTTTCTATGAATATGCCTAATTGGTATTAAGCTTTTTAGTCTCTGTCCTTTTTTTTTAAGTATTGTTTTTGTTTAGCTTACTTAATAGTAAGACCGTGGATAAAAAATGGATGTCTGCCAATCGATTGTCCAAAGAGTACGAGAATGGGATATTGTAATTCGTTAAGTTTGCTGTTGAACACACCGAAGACGCCAATCGAATGAAATGTCCTTGCTTAAGTTGTTGTTTTATGGGTCGGGTTAACGCAGTTGGGTTGCAATCGCATTTATTCAGGCGTGGAATTGATCGAAGTTACACATGTTGGATATTCCATGGTGAGAAAAGTAACGAGAATGTTGAACCGGTGGATAGTACGACATATGCTTCAGACGACAATGACACAGATACATACGATTGTGATCGAGTCAAAGAGATTGCAAAAGCACTTGAAGAAGATCTTCAGGATTGTCCCAAAATGTTTGAGAGGTTGGTAAACGATGCAGAGAAACCATTGTATAAAGGTTGCACTAAATTCACAAGATTGTCCGCGGTATTAAAGTTGTACAACTTAAAGGCGGGCAATGGATGGTCAGATAAAAGTTTCATAGAGTTATCATCCGTTATGAGAGACATGCTTCCGGAGGATAATGTTCTTCCTAATCAAACTTATGAGGCCAAAAAAATGTTGTGCTCTATTGGCATGAGCTATGATAAGATACATGCTTGTCCAAATGATTGCATTTTGTTTCTAAACGAATATGCATCGTTAAATGAGTGCCCTAAATGTGGTTTATCTCGATATAAGAAAAAATTGTCTCCAACAAAAGTCTTATGGTATTTTCCTATAATTCCGAGATTTAGACGCATGTTTCGTAGTGAAACCGATGCAAGAAACTTGACTTGGCATGTAGATGAAAGAATTATTGATGGAAAATATCAACATCCAGCAGATTCACCACAGTGGTCGAAAATTGATAATGGTTTTCCTAATTTTGGAGAAGAAGCAAGAAACCTTCACTTGGCATTATCTACGGATGGAATGAACCCAATGGTCTTCAAAGTATCTCACATACCATATATCCTGTGATTCTTATGATTTATAATCTACCTCCATGGTTATGTATGAAGCGTAAGTACATGATATTATCTATGTTAATTTCTGGGCCTAAACAACCAGGGAATGACATAGACTTATACTTGACACCTTTGATCGAATATTTAAAGATTTTGGGGGAGAACGGTGTGGAGGTTTATGATGGATATAGGAAAAAAAGTTTCAATTTGATGGCGATGTTGTTTGGCACAATTAATGATTTTCCAGCATACGAGAATCTATCAAGGTATAACATTAAAGGTCAAAAAGTGTGTCATGTTTGTGAAGATGGAACCGACACGATGCAATTGGACCTTTGTCAGAAGAATGTATTTCTTGGTCATCATAGATTCTTAAATTCTAAACATCATTATCGTGGGTGGAGAAAAACATTCAATGGAGACACCGAAAAATGTAAAGCTCCACCTGCATTGTCAGGTGACCAAATTTTTGAAAAGGTGAAAGATGTGCGTACTCAGTTTGGCAAGTCTTTTGCACATACAGTTGTCAAAGGTGGGTGGAAGAAGAGGTTGATTTTTGTTGAATTGACATATTGGAAGTCTTTGTATGTGAGACATTTTCTCGATGTTATGCATATTGAAAAAAATGTATTTGAAAGTGTTATTGGTACGTTACTCAATATAAAAGGAAAGTATAAGGATGATCTTAAAGCAAGGGAGGACATGGTAAAGATGAGAATAAGAACTGAATTAGGACCCTTTAAAAAGGAAGACAGACATATCTACCACTTGCTACTCATACTCTATCTAGAAAGAAGAAAAAACTATTGTGTAAGTTTCTAAGTGAAGTTAAAGTTCCTGAAGGATACTCTTCAGATATCAGAAGACTTATGTCTATGAAAGACCTCAAGTTAAAGAGTTTAAAGACACATGATTGCCATGTCATAATGGAACAATTTCTACCAATGGGTATACATTCTATTTTTCTAGAAAAAGTAAGAAGCGTAATAACTAAATTGTGTTTTTTATTCAGGTCAATTTGTAGTAAGGTGATCGATCCTGAGATCTTATCTACATTGCAAAAAGAAATAGTTATTACTTTGTGTGAGTTTAAAATGTTTTTTCCTCCCTCATTTTTTGATATAATGGTACATCTAGTTATTCATCTTGTAAAAGAGACACAGTTGTGTGGACCAGTTTATATGAGATGGATGTACCCTGCTGAATGTTATATGAAAATATTAAAAGGGTACGTAAAAAACCGAATTCGTCCAGAGGGTTGTATTGTTGAACGATACATTGTTGAAGAAGAGGTTGAGTTTTGTACTGAATATTTGTCCAATGTGCAATCCATTGGACTCCCCAAGTCTCATATTTTCGAAGAAAAAAAGAAGGTAAAAAGTTATTTGGAAATAAAGTTGTGACAATATCTAGGGATGAACGAGATCAAGTGCATTTATATGTTCTGCATAATGACAATGAGGTTGAGTCGTATGTTGAAATGCACAAGGATGTACTATAAGGTGAGAATCAGAATAGAAATGAAAATTGGATAGTACGAGAGCATAATCAAAGTTTTATACAATGGTTTAAGAATCAAATTTATTCAAAGTTTTATTCAGATCCCTCTTCAATAAAAGAAAGGTTGAGATGTTTGGTATATGGTCCAAGTTTTCATGTGTTTTCTCATAGCGCATACGCAATTAATGGATACACATTTTATACCAAAGAACAAGATAATAAAAGTACTATGAAAAATAGTGGTGTCACTGTGGTAGATGAATCAATGCACATTTCAAGTATGAAGGACTTAAAACCCAAAATATGAAAATATGTCATATTTTGGGGTTATCGATCACATTTGGGTGTTTGATTACGAGAAGTTTTAGATTCCTATCTTTGGTTGCAAGTGGGTACATAATAGTGGCATACGAATGGATAATTCGGGATTTTTGCAAGTGGATATTAATAGGATGGGGTACCAAGATAGCCTTTTATTATAGCGTCTCAAGCTAAACAAGTGTTGTACATCACTGACCCAGAGAGTACGAAATGGTTTATAGTGATTTTATCTAACAAAGTGATTGATGATAAAAGTGTAGATCAAGGTGATATTGATGTTGAGAATGAGTCGTATATTAGAAACGATCAAGATGAGAATATTATAGCGGATGGATCATATATCAAAAAGGATCATAATGAGGGAATTTGGATCAATCCATCCGTCCGCGTTCTTAAGCGACAAGTAATTCACAATCCAACCAAGAAAAGAAAGAGATGTTAGAGAAAGAGGTAATATAGTAAAATGTTATATATTTCGTCATTCAATAAACTTATATATTTGTAATTTTATATACTCAATTGATTATGAAATTAGATATTTGGAATTATATATTTGTAATTATATATTTGTCATTAGATATTTATGTTTTTCTTTATTACAGGTTAGATGGCTAGTAACGAGGATCACCCATATGACGATTCTATTAATGATGGAAAGAAATCCATTAATGCAAAGGAAAGGGAAATTAGAAGAGGAATAACTATTATGAAGAAAATCATTCATGACAGAAATAGAGGAATAAAATATGATATGCATTGGAATTCAAATGAGCAACTAATTGAACCTAACGATTCTAAATTGATAATTTACATTGGTTCACTTGCAAGGAGAGAAGTTCCAATTACTTATGATAATTGGAGAAACGAGCAGTTGGATACCGCTAAAGACAAAATATGGAGTGAGATACATGTACCATATGTGATATTATTTGTTTTTTATTACGATTATGTCTTTAAATTACTTATACTAACGCACTATGTGTATGTTTTTCATAGAGGTCTTTCAAAATTGATGATATCAGAAGAGCTTATTGTCTTCAACTGACCGGAAAAAGACATAGAGGGTTTAGATCTTTTTTATCAAACAAGTATCTAAGAGATGCCAAAAAAATTTTTGTTGATGTCGAGCGTCCAAGTTAATATGCAGACTTGATTTCACCGGAAGAATGGGAAACTTTTAAAGACAAATGAAGAACTGAAAAATTTCAGAATACGAGTGTCGTAAATTGCCAACAAGCATCAGGTACCGCGTATCCATACAGAAAAGGGCGTGGCATATGCAAACTTATAACAAAAAATAGTAAGTATCTATAAATTGCAATGATATACTTGTTCATCATGAGTTATAATTGATCTTATTTTTTTTGTCTTAACTTGTAGTTAAAATAGGAGAATCGTTCCGAAATATCTGTTACGGAACATGTTTTGTGGAAGGCTTCCCGTGTGAGTAACGATGGAGTTGTTAAAGAAGAGGTTCAACAAATTTTTGAGAAATGTGTAAGTATAACATTAATTGTTTAATTAAATCAAAATTTTATTAACATATAATATTCATGCTTTTTCAATATTCATATGAATTTCAGGACAATCTGTCTCAGTCGATATCTCCAGATGACTACAATGATTGCAGGAGCATACTTAGTCGAGCATTAGATGTTCGTGAATATTCTAGTCGGGTGAGGGGTATGGGACATGGGGTCACTCCAACATCCTTGAAAAAGAAAAATCCAAAGACAAAATCTCCTAGCAATAAAGAACTGCAGGAAAAGTTGCAAGCATTAGAAGTTGAAGTTCGTGAATTGAGAAAGGAAAGAGAAAGAGATCAATCAGAAAGGGAAGCTTCAGGTTTTAAAGATACTAGTGACAAAGCTAGTGTCAATTGTAATGTTCAACTGAATATTCCCGAGGTAATTATATATATCATTATTAAATTAAATTAGTGTAATTTATTTAATTGACACACACACACACACACACACACACACACACACACACACACACACACACACATATATATATATATATATATATATATATATATATATATATATATATATATATATATATATATATATATATATATATATATATATATATATATATATATATATATATATATATATATATATATATATATATATATATATATATATATATATATATATATATATATATATATATATATATATATATATATATATATATATATATACACACACACACACACACACATTAACAATGCCATATTTATTATTGGTTTTAGGGAATTTCACCCTGTCAACTCTATTTATCGTCACCGACTTATCAGATGGTTGGCAAGGGGAAAGTGCATAATACTTTGGGAGAAGTGCTTCACCATAAACCGCTCCTTGCTGGATATTTCAAGGTATCAATTGATATTGCTTTAGAGGGCGTGCGTTATTACCAATACAAGATGATGTTTCAGATGCAACATTGGTGGGAGAGGCAGTAGGTGCGTATGTCGCATGGCCATCAAGCCTCATTCGCGTAGATGATGAGGTATGCTTAAAACCATTATGAACCTTTGAGTATTCAAAGTTTTTACGAGCATTTTACGTACATTTTTTACATGGTAATGTTAGACTCCTCCAAAACCCAAATCAAAAGATAAGGGGATGATGCGGCAAACCGAGTTAGTTACATCAAAAAAAGATGTATAACACAATTATATGATATTTATACATAGAATGATCTTATACTTCACCTAACTCATTATATGATATTTAGATGCATGCTAAAGAGATTGAACAAGTCAGTTGGGGTAAGAAGACCGCGACTAGCAAAAAACCTACTTCTTAGTATAGGTCATGCCTTCGGACATATATAGGAATAACAAATATTCCAATTGGTGGTACTCGTCTTATACCTATGCCAACAAACATTTTTGGTTATGAATACATGGAAGCAATTAGTAGATAAGATATGGATTAAGTTTTTCAACATTTTACTTTAGGCCTCGGTGTTATTGATACATACATCAGGTATACTCCGATCAACTTTGTTTAATTAAATGAACAATTTATTTACTCATTTCAACAAATATAGTCTAATTTTAATGATGTTTTTATTTAAGGTTTCTGTATGACAAAGTGATGCGCCCGCATGGATTGGAAGAAAGATTCGCTTTCTTAGCTCCCAACACCGTCAACGCAGGGTTAATCGTAACAAAACCAGATGATGTCATATCGTATATACTCAGTTTATTTGTGGCCAACAAAGATACAAAAAAGTTGTTCTTTTTACCATATAATACTGGCCACGAGTTAAACTTTCATCCTAACTTCATCTATTATAATTTTTCATTTTTTGACATTGGGTAGAAACTTCCCATCTAACATTTGTTTAATCTTACAGTGGACATTGATTGTTGCTTGCAATTAATCCTATAGCAAAAATTGTATACTATCTGGATTTGTTATACAATGGTTGGACAACATACCCTGATTTGAAGAAGATGATTGATACGTAAGTGAGATTGTTCTAAATATTCATTTGTATATTTATTTATCTATGTGATATTATTCTAAATAGTCTTTTATATTTTATTATAGCATTCTACAAGCTTTTCGATCACAAAGAGGTATTCATGTACCAAAGAGTAGATCCAACAACATTACATGGATCAGAGTGCAGGTATATTTTCACAATTTTGATTATATTAGTGATGATACTTGATAAAACAAGTTAAGGGGTATATCCTGATATATATCTGTATTATCTTTCTATGTGTAGTGTCCTCGTCAACATAATGGTATAGATTGCAGTTATTTCATATTGAGGTTTATGAAAGAAACGCTTCTTTTAGAGCGAATATATATTCCATCCACGATATGGATTTCTAACTTAGGAATTATTTTAATATTTCTCATAAAATGGCATAGTGTTTTAACTAAATCACATACTATGTTATATTATTATGTAGTACTTTGATGAATTCAATTGTGCTCATCACTCAAAAGATCAATTGGATGAACTTATGGTGGAATGGTGTCAATTCATTATAGAGTTGAGAATTTTATCAGGTATATTGTCTTTCTTTCACTGATGAGAATTTTGAGTATAACTTTCGAGTTTTGAGTATAAATTAGAATAAAGTTTTGTTTTATCATGGTATGAATTTAGATCTTTTGGTTTTGTTTCATGTTATAGGTGTAAATGTAGAAGATAGAGCTAACAAGTTCATTGTTGTTGTTTTTTAGAAATTCTCGAAGATAGTAATATGTAGATTAAACATCAATTTTTAATTTTAGAATTTTCAAGTTGTATCATAAATTTTCAAGTTGTTGTTGTATATATCATCAATTATATATATGTAGATTTTTTGTATATGCAAATTTGGTGCATTTATATTGGATTGAAGCTACCAAATCTGGTGAAACCCTGGTGCAAAATATGGTGAAAATTTATTGTAGATATTGGACAACGCTTTCTGTAAGTGAAAATAAGTCTAATATCTAAAAAAATTTATGAATATTAGACAACGCTTCATGAGAAAAGAGTTGTCTAAAGTAGGGAAAAAGTGCTGCCTAAAGTGGGGAAAAGCGGTGCCTAAAATGAGAAAGCGCTGCAGAAAGTGGGGAAAAGACAGCGCTTTTAAAGAAAAGCACTGTCTAAAGCGATGCCTAAAAGACAACCAAAAGCGTTATCTAAAGAGAAAGCACTGCTAAAGAGGTACATAAGAAAGCGCTTCAAAAGAGAAAGAGTTGCTAAAGGGGTGCATAAGAAAGCACTTTTAAAGTAAAAGCGCTACCTAAAGGGGACATATAGCAGCGCTTTTACATTAATCTAAAGTGCTGCATTTACTTATAGCAGCGCTGGTTTAGGAAGTGCTTTAAAGCATTGTCTATGGCAAAAAAAAGCGCTGTCTATGTGATTGTTCGACATAGTGGATTCAGATGGTATTTCTGTGAGTGGAAGCCATATCCTACAAAAAAAGACAAAGATAAATCCCTAGGTCCTTGGAATGGTTAGTGAAAATTCTATGGCATGATGTCATGATGTTTATGATGTTATGAAAAATAATCACATACACACAAAGCAGACACGACCTTAGGTTTAGACTTGCATGAGGTTTATAGGTAAGTACCCTCTTGAAGTTTTAGTTGGTTCAACCTGTCCTTAAAGAAAGTAACCGGGTTCTAAGGAATCTCAATATCATAGATCTTTCTTCATCGAGCATTGTTTCAACACAAGAAATCTTTTTTCGCGACCGAAATATCCCGAAAGTCCGATCTCAATGAGTGCAGTATAAAGTATTAACCAACTTCAGTATTGCACCAAAGCCAACTATCTCACTACTTTCTAATGGCTAAGTTGTTCAACTAAGGTTCTATGGTCAGTTAGTGCTTCATGACACTACTCAGCGGCCCCATATTCTCCTTGATTTAACTCAAGAGACACCGGTACCCACAAATGTGTTGCACTAACGTAGCTATCGCTTCAACCATATCGGTCTACGCCGTACATTCTCCATGATCTATTGCTACTTACCTAATATGCCCCAGATCCGGGTATAAGATCTTTACAAGTAATAAACCCTAGCATAGACCCAAAATGTAAAGCAAAAAAGGCAAACATGTAAAGCAAATAAAGGTGATCTAGATCTTAAGGTAACCCCACTTTTAGTTTAGACATCCCCAGCAGAGTCGCCATTTCTGTGATACGGTGGGAGAACTGACTTGGTTGTTTTGCGTTTGATCGCAAATATTGCAGATAGCAAGAGTCACCACCGACTTTTCTTTTATCCAATAAAGAAAAGGGTAAAAAGAACAGAAAAGACCTTTTTAGAATTTTCTTGAGTTCGAGGGATAATTTATGAAAAGGGAAGGTGTTAGCACCCTTTTCATCCGTAGTTATCTACGGACTCTTAGTTGCTAGCGCACTTTGAAATGCTTTGTGTTTGTGTAAGTTGAAAGATGTTTTGAAAGTGGTAATTTTATAATGATTCTCGTATTGTTGAGAATGTATACAAAATATTTATTTGAAAATATTTTGAAAACTTCTTACTTCGACAAACTTTGTAATGATCCTCGTATCGTTGAGAATGTATACAAAGTGTTGGTTTTGAAAATATTTGTTTGAAAATGAGTGTTTTGAAAGATGTTTGTTTTTTGAAAGTGTGAGATTTGAAAATGGTTTTAGTTTGTGAGAAAGAAATTACGAGTAATCTACCTACTCAAAAAGTCTTCGTTCTTTTCTTACTCCTTTAGATAGTGCTATCCTATCATTAGTTAATAGGAAGCCATATCATTGGATGTGAGGGACAGACGTGGGTCATCGTACAATCATAGAAGGAAACTTGTAAGATGTTTTAGAAATTTGTCGTAAGGGTCTAATTTCGTTTACCGAAGGCAACATCGAAGGATCATCGAGGGACCACGATCTTGTAATCGATGGTTTTTTGCTAAAACATCCCACATTCGAGGGACATGACTTTTTTTCATCTGAGACAACAAGTGTGGGTTACCCTAGAGGTGAATGTGTGCGAAGTATGTTTGAATAAATTATTTTATCTTGAATTAAGGTTGTCTAATGTTTTATTTTAATCTTTCCATACAAACCCTAATTACTAGCAATAATATGGAAAGCGATAAATTATGGAAATTAAAGGTCCTACGCTATTACAATGCTTTAGGGATGAGGGGTACAAATTTACAAATGGGGATGACAAGTAAAGTAAACCCTAATTACTATTACAAGGCTTTGACAATTACATAAATTGTAATGCGATATAATAAAATGTACAAAAAATATAAAGATGAAGAAAAGAAAAGAAAATTGTTTTTATGGCTTTTGATAGAAAGGTTTTAATTAACCTAATTAAACTAATTAATTTATAAAGGAGGTTAATTAATTATTTAACAAAACATTAAATATAATTTAATTTAAAAAATAAAATTAAATAAAACCTAAGTCTAATTATTTTTAATTCTAAAAAAAGAGATTAATTAGTTAAGAAAATATTTTTAGTGTTTTATTTATAAACATAAATAAAGTACAAATAAAATAAAATTAGAAAGTTTTTAGCCTAATTATTTAAGAAAATATATTATTAAACAAAATAAAATAAATAAAGAAAATATAAAAAATATAAAAGAAAATAAAAAGTTGGGTCTAGTGTTTAAAGAGTAAAAGGGAAGTGGAAAAGTATTTTTTGGTTTAGGCCCAAACAGATTTTTGTGTTAAATCAGAAAATAAAAATATGAAATGGGCTTGCGCTGTAAGTAAAAGAGGGGTGAGGAGATACAAAAAAAAAGAGGCCCAACAAGGGAGGTCCACGTGCGCTAACAACACAAAAAAAAATGGAAAAAAGGAAAAAGGACTGTTGGGGCTCGAACCCTGGTCACAAGGGTGAAAGGCGCGTGCTTTAACCACTGGGGTGGTGATACATCCATTAGTTTATGCAAAAAATATTAAATATAAAATAAAATTACTTGTGACTGTACTTCATCTTCTTCCTCGCGCCAGCCATTTTTTGAATTTCTAACTTGCTCATTTCTCAACAATTTCAAAAAGTGTAAACATCAAACTTGTTAGAAATTTCATCACGATTTCAACCATATAAATAATTTAAGCTAACACTCAAAGATGAACGAGAATTTATGTTGGTACCAAATTCTGACCTAATTTTTCTGTAACTTCAACTTTAAAATTCGCATCACTCGAGCAAGATAAATGAAAACTAAGGGCATGGTTAGCTTCAGGGCAATGATGTCTACATTTTATCTTTACAAAATAACTATTAATGATGCTTGTATGAGAAGTTCAGAGTGGAGAAAACTTACCTCAAAACTGGAAATCGTGTTTGAAGTTTGAGCACTCCTGGAGAAGTTGTGATGATCTGAATAGCTTCACTGGACTCCTAGGAAGCTAATGCAATGCTTAATTTGGATTGAGAGTGGCTGAATCTTCCTGTAAAAGTCAATGTGCAGAACTGTGATTTTGGAAATGAAGGATGGTGATAGAGGTGTTACAGTTGTGTAACAGGGTCTTGGATAGGTTCTAAATGATGTATGGAAGCTTTGTGATTGATTTAGAGTGAAAATGCACGAGTGGAATCTGAGTTGGATGTTCAAAGTCAGAAATGCCACAAAAATGGAGTTTGAGAGCAATTCTGAGTTTGAGGGTGTTTGAGGGAGTTTCAAGGCTTGTACATTTGTGTGTTAGGTTGTATATAAACTATTTATTTATAGGCAAGAGATTTGAAAGCTTAAAGGGATCAGAAACAAGAGATCACATGTTTTGGTCTTGAAACTTGTTTTTGAAGCAAGGTTGACAAACATAGTTCCAATGCTTGGTGCAAGGACTTGTAGGGTGGTTAACAGGTTATAGGTATGTTTCTTCTTGCTTTGAAATGTTTCAGAGTTAGAAGCAACAATGTATGGGCTCAAGAAGAGTTGACATTGTGATTAAAGCCACTTTTCCAAAATGGAAGTGGAGACTTTGTGCCAAAAATGGGAAATCAACTTGGACAAAGCTTCAAACACTTGGATAATGGCTCCAACAATTAAGTAAACATTTAATTATTGAGTGATTAGCAAGTTTGAAGCCTTCAAAGCAAGATTTATGCAGCATGGCTTGAGATTTGTTCAAGTGTTCTTCATGAAAATGACCTATAGTTCAAGAATGGATGCCCAACTTCTTCTCTTCGAATCTCCTAGCTCAAAACCAATCTCTTCAATTTCTTTGACATTTTGGAAAACTTGAAATATTTTATACAACCTTTATTTTTACCACTTTGGATAAATCATCTTGGAACTAAGTGAAAATTGGTTAAGAAATTAGATAAAAAATCTGCCTAAACTTGCTAAAATTTTCACTGAGTGTTTTATGAAAAATGTCATGACTTTATGAGCTTATATCTTCAAATCTAAGAATTATTTATACATCAACCCTAAGGTACAAATTTGTATAATTCATCAAGATATAAAACTTTCATGTTGAAAGTTTTCCTTGAATCATCTTGCATCTTGGTGAAAAATTGTCATGAAGTATTCAAATTATCAAGGTAAAAAATACTTAGAAATTTTCTAAGTATTGAAAACTTTGACTTTTTGTGGACTTTATTGATTTTCTTGATTATTGATGATCAACTTTGATATTTTTGAATGTCTTTATGAATTTGATCTTTGAAATTTAATGTTGACCAAAAAGTTAAAGTTTGACTTTTTGTGTATCAGTTGACTTTTCATCGGTTGATCAAATTTCAACTATCAATCCATTGATCTTGAGAAATGATTTGAGCCATTAAATTAGGTCAACATATTGTGTTTGAGTTCTTGAGATTATGCTTCAAACCATTAGGTCATGTACTAGGTCAAAAATCACTGATCAATCATTCTTAGTCAAAACCCTAATTTTGACAATTTTGTCCATTTGATGATTTGAGTGCTTTTATTAAGACATTGTGATCAACCCTTGATCAATTGATAAATATGACTTCAAAATGTTGACGTTGGCCAAAAATCATGAAGTTTGACTGTATGTTGACCATAGTTAACTTTTTACCCAATACAACTGATTTTCAGTCATCTGAGCAATTGACTGAGCAAATTTATGATGCAGGGCTTGAAACTTGGTATGAGCAATCTTGAATGCCTATAATGAACCATGAAATTCATTTGAGGCATCAAAATTCCAGTTGTCCTTAAGAAAACCAAAACCATAATTTGGAGGCTCAGTGCTTAGGAGGTGAGCTTGTCTGGTCAAACCCTTGAGAACCCCTGAGCATTTGAGATCTTTGGTGAGAAATGTCTTGAGAAAAGAGAGGGAAATTTTGGGGTAAAACACGAGGCAACAAGTGTGGGTTATCCTAGAGGTGCAAGTGTCCAAGGTATTTGATTTCAAATATTTTATCTTTGAATTAGGGTTTGACTATGGTTGATTTTAAGTCTTGTCATGCAAACCCTAATTACTAACAATAATAAGGAAAGCAATAAATTGCGGAATTTAAATGTGCTACGCTATTACAACGCTTTGGGAATGGGGGGGGGGGGAGGGTACAAGTTTATGAAATAGGGAGGAAAGCAATAAACCTAATTATCTATTACAAACCATTGAATAATTAATAATGCGAAATAATAAAACGCGTAAGAATGTAAAGAGAAAAGAAATTGCTTTTGTGGTTTTTTTATAGGGAAAAAGATTTGATAATTTAACCTAATTAAACTAATTAATTTTAATTACAAGAGAATTTTAATTAACTTTTAACAAAACCTAAATTCTAAGTTAATTAAAATAAAACCTAAGTCTAATTTAATTATCTAAAATATAATTTTTGAGGTTTTATTTGTTTTAAAAAAATGAAGTAAATAAAATAAAATAAAAAGAATTGAATTAAAATATTTTAAATCTAATTATTCAAGAAAAATATTTTTGTTTATATTTTTGGTTTAAATGAAATAAATTGATAAATAAAACTAATGAAAAGAAATAAAATAAATGGGCTAGATGTTAAAAAGTAAAATGGGGGTTTAAAAATAAAATGGAGTGCCAGGCCCAAAGGGATTTTTTGTTTAAGTCAGAAAATCAACTAAAAAAATGTAGATGGGCCTGCGCTAAAAAGTAACTTGGAGGGTGTATGAAAGCAAAAACAAAAAGGCCCAAACAGAAGTCCAGCGTCTGTCACGATTTCATGTGGTTGGTTTCAAAGGGTCCATGATGCACATGTGAGCCTGGAGCGTTTGATTTGAATTTATGATGATCATGTGGTGAGAGAATGAGGAACACCATGCGCTTCCTGGACTTACCTGCATATAATCTCATAGAAACAAATATGAAAGAAATAAAAGGGTACCACTGGGGCTCGACCCAATCCCTATCGATCAATGCCTTAGCGCGCGCTTCTCTGCCACTGGGGTAGCTGTTTCATCTGGTAATAATGCAACTTCAACACAATATAAAATAAACTCATTTCTGAATTTGAAAATGACTTCATCTTCAACCTTGCATGCGAGAAGAACACCACCATGGTTGAATTCTGAACTTGCTTATTTCTCAACCATTTTCAAAAATGTAAACATGAAAGTTCCATTTTTCAACACGAATTCAACCATATAAATTTCATAAGCTATAAATCAAAGATAAATGAGAATTTTACTGGTACTAAATAAAAACCTAATTTTTTCAGAAAGTTCAACTTCAAAATTTACATCACTCAGGCAATATAAATGAAAATAAAGGCATGGTTAGCTTCAGGGAAATGATGTCTACATTTTATCTTCACAACATAACCATTAATGATGCTTGTATAAGGAGTTCAAAGTTGAGAAAAGTTACCTCGAAACTAGAAATCATGTTTGGAGTTTGATCACTCCTGGAGGTGTTGTGATGATCTGGGTAGCTTCACTGAACTCCTAGGAAGCTAATGCAAGTCTTACTTTGTGCTGAAAGTGCCTGAATCTCCCTAGAGAAGTCAAGTTGCAGGTGGCTGTTTTTGAGTTTGGAGGATGATGAAGATGAAGTTACAGTTATGAAACAAGGGTAGGGATGAGTTCTAAATGAGGTATGAAAGCTTTGTGATTTATTTAGAGTGAAAACACACGAGTGGATTATGAGTTTGAAGTTTTTGGCCAGAAATTGCAACAATGGAGGTTTTGTGTACAATTTTGAGTTTCATAGAGTTTTGAGTGTTTCAAGGCTTGTGAAATCATGTCTTAGCTTGAAAATAACTTCTCTATTTATAGAGGAAAGGTTTGAGGGTTTGAAATGATCAGATTCACAAGATCACATGTTATGGTTTTGAAACTTGATTTTGAAGCAACTTTGACAAACATTGTTCCAATGCATAGTACAAGTATGGTCCGAGTAGTTAGAGGCTCTAGAAAAGTTGCTTCTGTCTTTGAGATTGTGTGTGTTCAGAAGGAACAAGTGAAAAGCTCAAGGAGAGTGGACTTTATGATTAAAGCCACTTTTCCAAAATGGAAGTGTGAAGTTTCTTCCTTAAATGGCAAATCAACTTGGACAATGCTTGAATCAATTGGAAAATGGATCAAACAATTGTGTAAACATTAAATTATTGAGTGATTTGCAAGTTTTAAAGCATGCAAAGAAAGATTATGAAGCATGCTTGAAGATTGATCATAATGTTCTTCATGAAAATGACCTAAAATTTAAGATTGGATACCCAACTTCTTCTCTTCGAAACTTCTAGCTCAAGCATGATCTCTTCAAGTTCTTAGACATTTTGGAAAGCTTGAAAAATTGTATAAAAACTTCATGTTGACCACTTTGACTAAATCAACTTGCAACTTGATGAAAATTGGCCAAGAAGTTAGGACAATAATCTGCCTAAACTTGTTAAAAATTTCACTAACTGTTTATACAAAAATGTCATGACTTCATGGGCCTATATCTCTTAATCTAAGCATTTTTTGGACATCAACCCTAAGGGACAAAGTTGTAGAATTCATCAAGATCTACAACTTTCATGTTGAAAGTTTTCCTTGAATCATCTTGAATTTTTCATGAAGTAATGAAATTATCATGGTTAAAAAACACTTAGAATTTTTCTAAGTCTTTGAAATCTTGACTTTTTTTGAATTTTGTTGACTTTCTTGATTCTTGATGATCAAGTTTGCTATTTTTGAAGGTATTGATGAATCTTGATCTTTGAAATTCAACGTTAACCAAAAAGTCAAAGTTTGACTTTTTGTGTATTAGTTAACTTTTCATCAATTGATCAAATTTCAACTATCAATCCATTGATCTTGAGAAATTATTTGAGCCATGAAATTAGGATAAGATATTGTTTTTGAGTCCTTGAGATCATGCTTCAATCTATTAGGCCATGTACTAGGTTAAAAGTCAATGATCAGTCATTCTCAATCAAAACCCTAATTTTGACTATTTTGCCCCTTTAATAATTTGAGTGCTTTTTTGAGGAATTGTGATCAACCATTGATCAATTGATGAATATGACTTCAAAATTTTTACGTTGGCCAAAAATCATGAAGTTTGACTGTATGTTGACCATAGTTGACTTTTTACCTAATATAGCTGATTTTCAGTCATCTGAGCAATTGACTGAGCAAATTTGTGGTACAAGGCTTGAAAATTGATATGAGCAATCTTGAAGACCTATAATGAACCATGAAAGTAATTTGAGGCATTAAAAGTACATTTATCCTTGATAAAACCAAAACCCTAATTTGTGGACTCAGTGCTTAGGAGGTGAGCTTGTCTGATCAACCCTTGAGAATCCTTGAGCATTTGAGATATTTGGTGAGAAATGTCTTGAGAAAATAGAGGGAAAATTTTGGGGTACAAAAACTTCCCCTGTTCAATCTTCTTAAACCTAAAGAGTTATATTGGCTTGTCCGCCATTCGTGACTTGAAGGTAGAAGAGGATTGAACACTTAAATGCCCAGAAATTTTCACTCGCTTGTGCATGAAGTAAAACTGTTTGTTGATTATATAGGGATTGGGCTTAGAGATGCCATTTGGAGAGGTGATGGAGAGTTGTCAGAGATGGGCTTAAAGATGCCATTTGGAGAGGTGATGGAGAGTTGTCGGAGATGGGCTTAAAGATGCCATCTAAAGTAACTGTTGATAGGAATATCAGAATGAGTCTATGCTTGATTGTATCTGAAGAATGTTTACCAGAGTAAACCTCTGGGAAAGATGTTTGAGTAGCTGCTTCTCATATAGATAGTCGCCCCGTCTTATTTCGGGAATTAATCTATAATCAAATTTGTTGGTAAAACCATTAGTGATAAAGATATTTGCCCCGTCCTGTTTCGGGAATTGATCTTTATATGACCAAAGAGAAAGAAAGATAGTTTCCCCATCCTGTTTCGGGAGTTAATCTTTGATTTGTTCGTGTATATAGTCGCCCTATCTTGTTTCAGGAATTGATCTACAATCAGTTTGTTGGTAAACCCGTATTGTTTCAGGAGTTCATACCATTGGTGATAAAGATAGTCGCTTTGTCCTGTTTCGGGAATTGATCTTTATCTGACCAAAGATAAAGAAAAGGAAGATGTTTCCTCGTCCTGTTTCGGGAGTTAATCTTCAATTTATTCGTGTAGATAGTCGCCCCATCCTGTTTCAAGAATTGATCTACAATCAGTTTGTTGGTAAACTGTCTTGTTTTGGGAGTTCATACCATTGGTGATAAAGATAGTCGTCGCGTCCTGTTTCGAGAATTGATCTTTATATGACCAAAGAGAAAGAAAAGGAAGATAGTTTCCCGCCCTGTTTTGGGAGTTAATCTTCAATCTGTTCATGTAGATAGTCACCCCGTCCTATTTTAGGAATTGATCTATAATCAATTTGTACCATTGGTGATAAAGATAGTCTCCCCATCCTGTTTCGAGAATTGATCTTCATCAGTTTTGTTCTTCACAGATAGTTGCCCTGTCTTGTTTCAAG
Source organism: Vicia faba (assembly GCA_948472305.1). Lineage (NCBI taxonomy): Eukaryota > Viridiplantae > Streptophyta > Magnoliopsida > Fabales > Fabaceae > Vicia > Vicia faba. The sequence continues at coordinate 593,019,500 of OX451736.1, forward strand.
AATTAATCTGTGGCTGGTTATCCATATAGTTGCCCTGTCTTGTTTCAGGAATTAATATGGAACCTGCTTTTTATTGGCCGTAAAGATAGTTTCCCCGTCTTGTTTTGGGAATTAACCTCTGATCTGGTCTCGTAGATAGTTGCCCCGTCTTGTTTCAGGAATTAATCTTGGACCTGTTGTTCACAGATAGTTGCCCTATCTTGTTTCAGGAATTAATCTGGAACTGTTGAAAATTCTTGATGATATTCATATGTTGATTGATCTTTCCTGAAAAGGTAAAGAGTTAGTTGTATGCAATGTCATGATGTATGAAATGTATTGCGTAATGATGTTCTCAAAATAAATGAGATTGTGCTATATGCGTTTCGTATGCAAATGCTATGATATATGAACGTGAAATGTTGTTGAAGTGTATTTGTAAACCCGTGCAGTATCTTTATCTAGGAAAATAAATCTCTGACTATTGCTGGGGATGAAGAGTATGTGTATCTTCAATCTTGTCTAGAATGCTTCCGCTGGGATTCTTGCTTGCTTGTTTGAGGCAACTCTGCAAGGCTATATTGATTTCCTGTTTGGGGAGTATAGTTTAGGAACATTGGTCGTCCGTTGCTCTACTGGGGAATTTATTTCTTATATACCCTGATTGGGGATAAAAGAGATGGTTAAACTTCCAACTCATTTGGGGAAGATAGTTCTCATATACCCTGGCTAGGGATAAAAGAGATGGATAACTTTCGACTCGTCTGAGGAAGATAAGGCTAACTGATATCTGGTCCGATTCCAGGTTTTGCAGTAAGACTCTGGGGATAGTGGCAACTTTACTAGGGAGAAGAATTTTGTCAGTGATTTGTAGTAGTATAAGGAATAGACTTGATCTGAGGAAATAAAACCTATTGGGGAAATAAACCTTGTTGTTAGAGTAGTAATCTATTGAGGAAACCAACTCTCTTGGGAAAATTGAATTTTCTAAAGGGAAGAACTCTGCGAGGTTTCTTTTTCAATGTTTTTTGGAGGACCACACTCAGCCGGGGAAGAGAATTTCCATGAATTTTATTGACTGGAACTCCGTAGGTTGGCGATACTACCGAGAAAGAGATTATACTCATTTATTTGCTGGAGCAATCTACCGAGGAGATTGTGGGGAATGTACCCTTATTTGTGAATACTATGTTGTGGGGGTAATCTCATAGGAGTATCTCTGGGGATTTATGGACAGTTTGGACGTCATCCCAGCTCCTAGAATTTTGAGTAATTGCTTATTTTTGTTCTTATGCATATATTTGTTAACAGTTAACCATGTTCATATGCATATGTTCATTTAATTTAGTCATTGGACGTTTTTGCAAACAAAACAGAAAAAATCAAAAGTTTGAACTTTAAAGTGTATTTGTATTGATAATTTGCCTATAAACAGGCGAGTTTGTACAAAGAGACGGAAATCCTTGTAAGAGGAAGTCGTCGTGAAATGAAAAGAGTACAAAGTGAAAACATATATATAGCCATGTGGAAGTGATCTTATTGGGTTCCAACTCTGCTATTGCTCCTATGTCTTCGAACATCTCGTCCCTTGCCATCAGAAGAAGTTGATTGGACCATTTGAACTTTTGAATTTGGTAATAAAGCTTGTATGTAAGTGATCCAACAGGACATAGTCGTATGCTTTTAATCCCTATTTTTGCCTGGACCGCCTTTTCAGGTTTTCAAACCACCAGGATACCCTTTTTTTTCCCAAGCTTCCCTTTCAGCTTTTCAACTTGGCGGGTGTATAATCTTTTGTATATATCCCTAATTTTTGCTCGAACCCTTTTGGTTTGTCAGGATGCCTTTATTTTTTCCTAGGTATGTCAACCTAGCGGGGCATTCTTATGCATAGTATTTTTTGACTATGTCCGCGTTCACATGGTGCAAGAAATCTTCGCCGTCCATAGTGGTTAACATCATAGCACCACCCGAGAATAATTTCTTGACAATAAATGGCCCTTCATAAGTGGGAGTCCATTTGCCCCTGGGATCGCCTTGTGGTAGAATTATGCGCTTTATTACCAAGTCGCCATCCTGGTATACCCGACGCTCGATCTTCTTATTAAATGCATTGATCATGTGTTTCTGGTACATTTGACCATGACAGACAGCCGCCAGCCTCTTTTCGTCAATCAAATTCAACTGATCCAACCTAGTCTTAATCCACTCGTCTTCGTCTAAGTCTGCTTCTTTCATAATCCTTAGAGAAGGGATTTGAACATCGACAGGCAAGACAACTTCCATACCATAGACTAGAGAGAATGGGGTTGCCCTAGTTGATGTACGCGCCGAAGTACGATAGCCATGAAGAGCAAATGGTAACATATCATACCAGTCTTTGTAGGTCACAACCATCTTTTGCAAAATCTTCTTTATATTCTTGTTGGTGGCTTCCACTGTGCCATTCATCTTAGGTCTGGATGGAGAATAGTTGTGGTGTTTGATCTTGAATTGCATGTAGAATTCAGTGATCATGGCGTTTTTGAGGTTGATACCATTGTCAGTGATGATCCTCTCAGGGATGCCATACCGACATATAAGGTTATGCTTGATGAACCAGGACACGAAACTCTTGGTAACTGAGGAAAATGAAGCTGCTTCAACCCATTTGGTAAAGTAGTCAATGGCGACAAGAATGAAACAATGTCAATTAGAGGCAGCAGACTTGATTTCTCCGATCATATCAATACCTCGCATTGCAAATGGCCAAGGAGCAATCATGACATTCAAAGGAACTGGAGGCACATGAACCTTATCAGCATAAATTTGGCACTTATGGCAAGTCCTTGAGTGGTGGTGACAATCAGTTTCCATAGTCGACCAATAGTAACTAGCTCTCAGAATCTTCTTGGCCATAGTATGTTCACTAGAGTGAGTTCCAAAGATACCTTCATGCATATCCTCCATGATCTTCTATGCTTCATTCTTGTCCATACAACGGAGCAGGGTTGAATCATGGTTGCGCCTGTATAGAATTTCGTTGCTCAGGAAGAACTTGGCTAAGAACCTCCGCATGAATTTCTTATCATTTATTGATGCCCCTTCATGGTATTCTTGAGCTTTGAGATACCTTTTTACTTCGTGAAACCAAGGCTTCTCTTTTACTCCATCAATATCAATCTTATAGCAGTGCGCTGGTTCGTCAAATCTTTCAACAATAATTCGGGGAGCTTCGTTTTCCCATCTGACCTTGAATATAGAAGACATGGTAGCTAAGGCATCTGCCAACTGATTCTCTTCCCTTGGGATATGTTCAAAGGTGACCTCTTCAAAGTACGGGATCAAGGTTAGCGTAAGCTCTTTGTAAGGGACAAGATTTGGATGTTTTGTATCCACTCTCCTTTAACTTGACTGATTACCAAAGCTGAGTCTCCATATACACTTAAGAACTTGATTCTTAGGTCAATAATAGCTTTAAGACCCAAGATGCACGCTTTGTACTCAGCCATGTTGTTAGTATAATCAAAGCAAAGCCTGGCAGTGAAAGGCATATGGAAACCTTCAGGGGAAATGATCAAATCACCAATTTTGTTACCTAGTGCGTTGGAGCTCCATCAAAAACCATAGTCCATCGAGATCCTTGCTTAGGTCCTTCGTACAGTCCAAGCTTTTCATAATCCGTAATCAGCATGATATTCTCGTCTGGGCTAAATGATCTTCCAGTACACTTCCTTTTATTGCTTTTTGAGTGGTGTATTGAATGTCATATTCAGTTAAGATCATTTTCCATCAGGATATTCTCCTGGAGAGGGCTGGCTTCTCAAATATGTACTTGATGGGATCCATCTTAGATATTAACAGAGTAGTATGAGTCAACATATACGTCTTAGTCGGTGAGCAGCCCATGCCAAAGCGCAACAAGTTTTCTCGAGCAATAAATATCTTGTTTCATAGTCGGTAAACATTTTGGTAAGGTAGTATATTGCATGCTCTTTTCGACCAGACTCATCATGTTTCCCCAACACACACCCCATTTAATTCTCTAACACGGTTAAGTACATGATCATAGGTCTTCCTTAAACTGGTGGCATCAGAATTGGAGGTTCTTGCAAGTATTCCTTGATCTTGTCAAAATCCATTTGAAGTCGTCATTCCATTTTACCACTTGATCTTTCTTCAGTAGCTTGAAGATTGGCTCACAAGTAGCAGTTAGATGAAAAATGAATCGGGCAATGTAGTTTAGTCGTCCTAAGAAACCTCTGAACTCCTTCTCAGTATGAGGAGCTTACATTTCTAAGATAGATTTAACCTTTGCGGGATTAAACTCAATACCTTTTCCAATGACAACAAATCCTAGGAGCTTTCCATACCTTGCCCCGAAGATGCATTTGCTTGGATTCAGCCTCAACTTGTACTTCTTCAGCCTCTCAAATAGCTTGTGTAGATGATCAAAGTGCTCTTCCTCAGTTTGGGATCTTTCTATCATGTCATCAACATAGACTTCTATCTCATTATGAATCATGTCATCAAATAGAGCCACCATGGCCCGTTGATAAGTCGCGTCTGCATTCTTCAGCCCAAAAGGCATGACCTTATAATAGAAGGTGCCCCACTGTGTGACAAAGGTAGTTTTCTCCATGTCCTCAGGCGCCATTTTGATTTGGTTGTAACCCAAGAAGCCATCCATGAAGGAGAATACCTTATGTTAAGCAGTGTTGTCAACCAAGACATCAATATATGGTAGTGGGAAGTCGTCTTTGGGGATCGCCCTGTTTAAATCCATATAGTTTACACACATACGGACCTTACCATCTTTCTTCGACAATAGAATAACATTTGCAACCCATTGGGGGTACGACGTCACTGCCAAGAAACCTGCATTGAACTATTTCATTACCTCAGCCTTGACTTTCTCTGACATGTCAGGGCGCATGCGATGAATCTTTTGTTTGATCAGAGAACAATCATCTTTTGTTGGAAGACGATGAACCAAGATATCAGTATCGAGCCCTAGCATGTCTTCGTATGACCAAGTGAATACCTCAACATAGTCGTGCAACATTTAAACCAATCTTCTCTTGACATTGTCTTTCAGGTTGGCGCCAATCTTGACTTCTTTCTTATCTGCCTCAGTACCTAAGTTTATTACTTAGACCGGTTCTTAGTGCGGTTGGATAGCCTTTTCCTCTTGAATCAGAAGTCTGGAGAGTTCTCCAGGTATCTCACAATCTTCTTCACCCTCATCTTCGGCTTGGTAGATTGGATTTTCAAAGTCATAAACGACAATAGCAGAATTGTTGTCAATGAGATTCAGAGTGGATGTGGATCTACAAATGTGTGTATGTGCATGTAAGGTCACATGGCTATTTTGAAAATGCAATAAAGTAAAAGAAAGAGAAGGAGCGCAAAATTTGAATACAAAATCGTCCAATATTTTCATTAAATGAGCATATGATATATGAAATTACAACCCTTAATAAATGGAACATTGTGCGTCGGGCAAGGCACAAGGTTTAAAGTCATTATTTTAAACATAAATTATACAGACAAACTTCTTAAAGAAATAAAAATAGGAAATAACAATTACTCCTGGCTGAAGGAGATTGCGATGAAGTCTTTGGCCTTCCAGTTTTTGAGTATGCCGTCAATAGTTTGGAATATCCAGTCGTCCAAGTCACCATCACTATCTGTGTCTTCCAGAGCATTGAGTTCATTTTTGCTAATACAGAGAGGTGGTCTTCCATCACGAACGCGTCAAACCTTTTTACGAGAAGGTGCAATTTCTTATTTTTGACCTAGCAAATAACTTATTGGTTTGAGACATGATCTCAAGAATTCAAATGAATCATTTTGACCTAATGGCATGGCTCAAAACTTTGCTCAAGATCAATTGATTGATTGATGAATTTTCAACTAACTGATCAAAAGTCAATTGTACACTGAAAAGTCAAACTTTGACTTTTTGGTCAAAATCAAGTATCAAAGATCACAATTCATCAAAACATGTCAAAATATGAAAATTGTTCATCAAGAAATCAAAAAGTCAAGATTTCATTTTGGAAAGTCAAAATTTCTAAACTTAGAAATTTTTCTAAGTGTTGAAAATTTCATATTTTTTTCATGACTTTGAACAAAATTTTCACCATGATGCAAAATGATTCAAAGGAAACTCCCAACATGAAAGTTGTAGATCTTAATGAGATCTAAAACTTTGTATAACACAACTTCTCCTAGAAATGCATGGATTTCAAGTTATGATTTTGTGAATACATGTTCATGAAACTTGGAAACTTAGTGAAATTTTGCCTTAGTTTAGGCAGGATTTTGACCTAACTTCATATCAATTTTTCACATATATCCAAGAGAAATTTTAAAAAATGTCCAACATAGTGGTTGTAGAGGATGTTACAAGCTTTCCAAAATGTCCAAGAACTCATTGAGATCCTGTTTGAGCAAGGAGAATCGAAGGCAAGAAGTTATGGTTTTCAAACTTGAATTACAAGCCATTTTGTGAAGAATACATGAACCAAATCCTTGCTAGGCTGCATAATCTTTTCTTTTCAGGCCTCAAACTTGTTTGTCACTCCATAATTAAATGTTTACACAGCTGTTAAAGCTTTGATCCAAGCATTTGAGCCATTATCGAAGTTGTATTTCCATTAATGGCACAAAGTAACATTGTCATTCTAGTAAAGAGGCTTTAATCACAAAGTCAACTTGTTTTGAGCTTTGCACTTGTTCCTTCTGATCACACACAATCTAAAAGCCATAATAAAATTGTCTAGAGCCTCTAACTGCTCAAACCATGCTTGTACTATGAATTGAAACCATGTTTGTCAACCTTACTTCAAAAACAAGCCAAGAAGCCAAAACATGTGATCTTGTACTTCTGACCATCTGAAGTCTCAAAACCTTTTCCTATATATCAAAACACTATTATGCAACCTAGGACACAAGTTTGAACACCCTTAAGCACTCCCAAATTCCCTCAAGCCAGAAATTGCACAAAACCTCCATTTTTGTGTCATTTCTGACTTTGAACTTCAATCTTCAAAACCACTCGTGCATTTATTGACTTAATACTTCCAAAAGCTTCTTAGAATCATACACAAACCATACCAATATCTGTTTGCAAACTGTAACACCATTTATACCATCCTCCATAACCAAAAACAGAGGTCTGCATCTTGACTTCTCCAGGCCATTTCAGCTACTCTCAATTCAAGCCAGCTATTGCATTAGCTTCCTAGAGACTCAAGGAAGCTAACTTGGTCATTGCATCACCTTGAATCAAGCTCAAACTCATTTCACGATTTCCAGTTTTGAGGTATTTTTCTTAACTTCTATCTTCTCATTTAGGCATTGTTAGGCTTGAATTTGTGAAGATAAAATGTAGACATCATTGCCCTGAAACTATACATGTCCATAGATTTTAGTTATGTTGCTTGAGTAGGGAGAATTTTGAGTTTGAACCTCTGAAAATATTTAGGTCAGAATTTGGTCCTGTTAGAGATTCATGCTCATCTTTGAGAATTAGCTTAAGTTATTTACATATTCATAATCATGAGGAAATTTCTAACAAGTTTGATGTTGGAAGTTTTGTGAATGGATGAGAAATGAATGAGTTACAGGTTCTTTGGCTGGAGGTTGAAGATGAAGTTCATTCAGGGCAAAACTTATATTACATATTTATTGTTTTGTTTAAGTTAACGGGTGTATCACCACCCCAATGGTTAAAGCGCGCGCCTGTCACCTTTGGGACCTGGGTTCGAGCCCCAGTGGTACCCTTTTGCCTATTTTTCACATTTTTTCTATTTTTTTTGCTTGAAACAGCGCATGGGCTTCCCTCCCTTTGGGCTTCTGTTTTTGCTGACCTCTAACCCCTCCTTACTTTTACACCCCTGGCCCATTTTTCTTTATTATTTCATTTTTCTTGTTTTTATTTCATTATTTTTTATTTTCTTTAATATTATTATTATTATTATTATTATTATTATTATCATTATTATTTTTATTAATAAAAAATCCAAAAAAATATTATTATTATTATTTTCACACTTTATTTATTTCATTTATAAAAAGCAAAAAGACTAAAAAACATTTTTCTTAAAACAAATTAATTTATTTCTTTTATAATAAATTTTTATAATTAGGTTTAATTATTATATTATTCTCTTGTAAATTAAAATTAATTTAGAACCTAGGTTTATTTTAATTAATCAATTCTCATTTTATTTTCATTATTTAAAACCTTTTCATAAAAAACCCTAAAAAACCCTAAAAGCCCTTTTAAATTAATTTCTTTTCTTAAATAGTTTAAGTTAATTTTATTCAATTTTCATTAATCATTTTATTAATTAGGTTAAAAGCCTTTCATGAAAACCAAACAAAAATTATTTCTTTTTTCATTTTGCACTTGTACATTATTTTTTTCAATTATTGTACATTTATTCAATATGGTTGTAATAGTTAATTAGATTTAATTTTCTCGCAAATCCCCCATTTATAAATTGGTACACCCCTCCCCTAATGATGTAATAACTTAGTATTTTTATTTTCTGCAATTTATCGCTTTATATAAATGCTAGTAAATTAGGGTTTGTATGGAAAGATAAAATCAATAAATTAGCAAACCCTAATTCAAGACAAAACAATGCATGTAAATCAACACACTTGCACACTTACACCCTTAGGGTAATTCCACTTTGTTGCCTTACAAAAATGGCCATGTTATGCATGTGGGATATCTTAGCAAAAAAGAAATCAAATACAAGATCATAGTCCCTCGATGACGCTATCAAATATTGCCTTTCAAAATGATCTTAGTCCCTCAAAAAGAAATGCTAAGATATCTCACAACATTGCTATCATGGCTATACGATAACCCACACATGTCCCTTTACATCCAAAGATAAGGCTTCTTACCAATCAATGGTAAGATAGAAATATCAAAGGAAAGGAAGAAATGAACTAAGACTTTTGAGTAGATAGATTGTTCCTAGTTGCTTGCTCAATTTCAAATCAAAACACCCTTGCTTATTTTCCAAGCAAACACCAACACTTTCAAAAAACAATTTCAAAACATTTTCCAAACTTGAAACATTTTCAAAAGCTTAACACTTTGTATATGTTTTTATGAATGAGAACTATTACAAAGTTGGCCTAAACGATGACGCCTTTTCAAAATACTTTCAAAACCACACAAAGCACATTTCCAAATAAAAGTAAGTGATCTAGCAAGAAACTAAGAGCCCATAGATAACTATGGATGAAAAGGATGCTAACACCTTCTCTTTTCATAACCTACCCCCCGAACTCAAGAAATAATCTCAAAGGTATTTCTTGTTCTTTTCAGCCTTTCCTTTTGGATAAAAGAAAAGTCGGTAGCAACTCTTGCTAACTGTAACATTTGCGATAAAACGTAAAACACCCAAGTCAGTTCTCCCACCGTATTACAGAACTGGCGACTCTGCTGGGGAAAAACTTAAAAGTGGGGTTACCTTAGGGCTAGATCACCTTTACTTGCTTTCATTGTTTGAATTGATTGCTTTACATTTTGGTTCCTTGTTTGGGCTTGTTCTAATCCTCTACCCGAATTTGGGATACCTTATAGGTAAGTAGCAATACATTGTGGAAACTGTGCGGGGTATACCGACATGGTCTAAGAAATTGCTAAGTTAGTGTGACATATTTGTGGGTACCGGTAGTCCTTGAGTAGTCAAGGAGAATACAGGGCCGTTGGGTGATGTCATGAAAGCACTAACTGAATTTAGAACCTTTAGTTGACCAACTTGGCCATTAGGACATAGTGAGATGACCAGATTTGGTGCAGTCCGAAGTTGGTAGATACTCGATACTACACTCATTGAGGTTTGGATTTTTGGGATATTTCGGTCGCCGTGAAAGAGGCTTGCACTGAAACAATGCCCGAGAAGACAGACCAGTGATATTGGGATCTTTTAGAACCCGATTACTATTTCTAGGATAGGTTTGAGCCAACTAAACTTCAAGAGGGTACTTACCTATGAGACTTCATGCAAGCCTAAACCTAAGGACTTATTTGCCTTGTTTGTATATATTTACTTGTACATGACATCATAAACTTCATAACATCATACTCACTAACTATTTCAAGGATTATTGGGATTTATCTTTGTTCTGTTTTATAGGACATGGCTTCTATCCGCATGAATACTATCCAAGTCAATCTCGTAAGGATTCCTCCTCAACTCAAAGAGTTAGCATCAAGGGTCCCTGAAAACTCTTCATTCATCGAAAGACATGGTCACCTCCTAAACTTGGTTACCTCCAACACTGATGAAGATATGATGAAGGTGCTCTTCCAATTCTTTGATCCTCTACACCATTGATTCACTTTTCCCGATTATCAACTTGTGCCTACTCTAGAAGAATTCTCCCAACTCTTGAGGATTCCCATTCTCAATCAATTACCCTTCAACGGTACAGAAAGAGATCTAAAACCTAAAGAGATTGCCCAAGCATTAAACTTGCAACAATCTGATGTCACAACTAATTGGGAAATAAGGAGTGGTGTCAAAGGTTTCTTGGCCAAGTTCTTGTTTGAGAAAGCTCAAGATTGTTGGAACTCCTTGGACTTACAAGCTTTTGAAGAAATTGTGGCTCTTATCATCTATGTGATGGTTTTGTTTCCAAATCCTGATCAACTCATAGATGTAAATGCTGTCAAAATCTTTATATCTCGCAACCCAGTGCCTACTTTGTTGGGAGACATTCTACATTCTTTTCACTCTCCCACTATGAGGAAAATAGGGATCCTTATGTTTTGCACTCCTCTCTTGGAAATATGGTTTATTTCACATCTTCCCCGATCTGTGACAAAGAATGAGCAAGGTTTGAGATGGTCCCATAGGTTGATGACACTCAGACATTCAGATGTTCATTGGTGTTCCCGATCCTTGGAGAATGTTACTATCATAGATCGTTGCAGAGAATTCCCTAATGTCCACTTGCTTGGCATTAGAGGAGGTATCACTTACAACCCCTGCTTATCCTTACGACAGTTTGGTTACACCCGAAGGGATGGTCCATATAAAACGCTTATCCAAGGAATGGTATTCGACTACGAGAGCGATGATCAAAGTTACCGTCAGAGGTTTATCCGAGCTTGGAGGATGGTAAGCAAGGTGGATAGTAAGACGCTGGGACACAAGAATTCCATTCCCCTCGAGCCTTACCTTATATGGGTATGAGCTCGTGCTCAGAAACTTGTGATGCCTTATCCCTCCATCTTACCAGTTATCATAGAACCTGTGGTTCAAAGATATGTTCCCTACACCATCCTCCACCCCGACATGACAACTTCTCTCGAAGACTTGCAAAAAGGTTGGATTCAGCTTAAGGAAAAACGAGATTGTTGTACCCCAAAATTTACCCTCTCATGTTTCCCAAAGTCTTCCCCCTGCATGGTTGATCACAAACTCTTGCCTAAGGAAAAAGGAAATTTTTGAGTGGTGCTTTAAGTACCTTTCGATTTGCATTCTGAAAGACACTTCGATTTGCATTCTGAAAGACCCTTCGATTGGCATTCTGAAGGAGCATTTCGAATGGCATGGACAAGCCCTTCGATTGGCATTCTGAAGGAGCATTTCGATTGGCATGGACAAGCACTTCGATTGGCATGGACAAGCACTTTGATTGGCATTATGTCAAGGCCTTCGATTGTCATTCTGAAAGGACCTTCGATTGGTACTTTGAAGGGACACTTCGATTGGCATTATGGACAAGCACTTAGATTTGCATTCTAAAAGACCCTTCGATTGGGATTCTGAATGAGCCTTTCGATTGGCACCCTGGGCCAGGCATTCGATTGGCACCCTGGGCCAGGCATTCGATTGGTATACCAAGGGATCCTTCGATTTAGCATTGTGTCAAGGCAGCTTCAACAGGCATGTTAGCCATGTCCTTCGATTAGCATGAAACAACACCCTTCGATTGATCTTTGGACAACGGCCATTCGAAGGAAGTCATCAAGAGGGCGCTCAAATCAAAAGTGTCCAGGTTCATTCAAGAGACAGGAATATTTCAAAAAGGAAAACTTTTAATGTGTCCGTTTCTTGTCTCATGGCATTTAATGGCCTATTTAATGGCTGTCGCTTGCCATTACTGCACCCTCACACCCCTATAAATACAGAGGCCAACATACATATCCAACACACAAAAACTCTGCAGGAAAACATAACACACGAAAATTATACAGAAAAAAATAGAGAAAAGAAACAGGGAGAACTTGGAGTTACGCTGCCAAAAATCATCAGCACTTCCAGGAGGCCATACCCAATCCTTGCACCAGCCAGTCCACGCCCAGAAATCCCAGATTAAAAGTGCCTACATCCAGGAAGCGCCCAAATTAAAAGTCCAATCTGCTGGTAAGAAAGGGTAAAACTATCCAACCTCATATTTGCATAACACATTATTACTTGTTGTTACCCTTGATTTGCCATCCTAGACAGGATCGAAAGGCCTGGGTTTGGCGCCCAGGTCATGTTCTTCGTTTGCCAACACTTGCTGCAGACATAGCCTAAAGAAACCCAGTAAGCACAGGATCGAAGGGCCTGGGGTTCAATACCCAGGCCCTGCCTTTTATTTCGCTAACATACTTTTGCAGGTATAGCATCCCAGATCAAAGGAGACACCTTCTCTGGATCAAACCCATTAGCATGCTGGATCGAAGGAGGAATCTCATTCCTGGATCGAAAGCCATGGCCTTCATGATCAAAAGACAATCCTCTTCCCTGGATCGAAGGCTACTCACGCCTTATTGTCTGGCCCAATCGAAGCTTCCATTCCCTCCCTGGGTCGAAACTCCTTTTTTCCCTGGATCGAAAGATTCCCCCTTTGTATTTTATTTTTGTTTTCATTGACTTTTTTTTAATCTTTTTTTAATTAACATTAAAATCAAAAATCAAAAAAACATTAGGCTAGTTTTTTTCTATTAAAATTAACTTTGTTAATTAATCTCTTAATTATCTTAACATTTTCTCAAAAACTAAAATTAAATAGATTTAGATCATTTTCCCAAAATAAAATAAAACAACAAAAAGATTTTATTCTTAGGATTTTTAGAGTGTATGTTCAGATTCACGCGCGCTTATTTCATTATAACTGCCTACTGGTTTGTAATAGCGTAACTAAGACCTTTTATACTTTACTGCTTTATTCCCCCAATTTTGGACATGTAAATAACCCCCCTCCCCGAAGCTTTGTAATAGCGTAGGATTTACAATTCCCGCACTTTAAATTCCTATACATATACTAACTGTTTAGATGTATGCTAACTAGGATTGCATGGCAAGATCTATCTTAATTTAAAATCAACCACAGCTCACCATAACATGTACAAAGATAACATAAACTAAAAATTGACACACTTGCACATGCCACTCCTAGGGTACACCTCACTTGGTTGCCTCAAACGTGGTCATTAAGTATAGGATGTTTTAGAGGTCGTCCTCATGTCCAAAGATCAAGGTTGCCTCGATAAAAATGATCTAAGACATTAGGATTACCACTAAGACGTCCTAACGTTGCTTTAGTGACCACACGTCCCTAAAATCGAATTGACCCGAAAAACTCCAACGACGGTGCTACCTACTCCTCAATAGTGGGATAGCATTGTCTAAAGGACAGTTGCACAATTTAATTCCTTTTTGAGTAGGTAGATGTTCTTAAGTACTTGCTCTCTTTTAAACAAAACAAAACTTTTCGCACTTACACTCTCTTCAAAACAACAAACTCTTTTCAAAACCCACAAACACAAAGAAAAGCAAACTTTTAAAAACATAGTGAGCAAGTACCTAAGAGCCCGTGGATAACCACTGATAGAAAGGGTGATAACACCTTCCCTTTATATAATCTACCTCCCGAACCCGAGAAACAATCTCGAAAAGGAATTTTTCTGTGCTTTTTTCCTTTCCTTGTTGGATAAAATAAAAGACGGCGACGACTCTTGCTTACCGCGACACTTTGCGAAAACAAACGCAAACGTGAACCAGCATTAAAAAACAGTCAGTTCTCATTCCCACCGATCATAGAACTGGCGACTCTGCTGGGGATATCTATAAGTGAGGTGTACCTTAGGATTAGATCACTTGTGTTTTCAATTGTATGCTTTGTATGCTTTAATTTTGTGGGCTTGTATCAGAGTTCTATAAATCCTAACCCGGATTTGGGAAACATTCATAGATAGCAATACATTGTGGAAACTGTGCGGGGTATACTGACACGGTTGAAGCAATAGCTATATTAGTGCGACATATTTGTGAGTACCGGTAACCCTTGAGTTAAGTCAAGGAGAGTACGGGGCCACTGAGTGATGTCACTAAGCACTAATGACCTAGAACCTTACTTGACCATCTTGGTCTTTATTAGGGGTAGTGAGATGACTGGCTTTGGTACAGTCCGAAGTTGGTAGATACTCGATACTACACTCATTGAGGATTGTTTTCTTGGAATATTTTGGTCGCTAGTTCAGTGGCTAAACCAAAACGATGAACATAGAAAACAATCCAATGATATTGAGCTCCTTAGAACCCGGTTACTATTTATAGGACAGGTTTTGAGCCAACTACACTCAAGAGGGTACTTACCTATGAAACCCCGTGCAAGCCTGAAATCTAAGGGCTCTTATGTGTGACTTGTGTGCCTTCAAACTTGAACTACTTGTACATTCTTGTTATCTGACAACATGAGTCCCTTGCAGGTTTTGTTTACAGTCCTTATCCAATAATCTGGATTTATTGCAGGGCTTACTTACATCACCTCACACTTTTGCTTAAACGCATAACATACACATCATAACATCATGCCTTAACATTTCCTTAACCATTTCAAGGATCTCAAGGGTCTGTGATGCAGGTTATGGTACATCAAATGTATAGCAAGGGGAAAGGGGATTTATTTTCCTCTAGCCAATGTCGTCTAGAGATCAAAACATGATAACTTGAGTCAGGGGCTATGACCCACTCGATATGGTGAGCTTGACTCTTGAAGAAGGATTCTCAGCAACATGAAGTTCCTTCAATCAAGCTACCCGATTCAGATTCTAACAGTTTCTTGTTTACCCCGCGAGATCCTTGAAAATATTGCATACATATATCATACATATCATTGCATAACAGGTCTCCCAGTACAGGTCTCTTATCTTCTTCGTTGTTTATTTCAGCAATCATCATGTCTACTGAACCTTCCACTGAGTAAGCCATCAAGGCCCTCCAGGCCTAGAATGCCCAATTTCAAGAGTTGGTCATGAGCCTAGCTAAGGGTCAGCAGGACCTGAAGACCCTGATTCTGAAAGAGAGGAAGAAGAAGAAAAAGAGGACCATCCTGTTCAATACTGGACGCTGGTTTGGAAACGGGTCGCAGAACGAAATTAATCTGACCACCCCATCTGAAGGGAAAGATAGTCCACAAGAAAGGAGGGCTCCTAGCCCTATAGTCTCTGACAACGAGACAGACTATGATGAAGAACAGTATCCTACTGTTGAGGATAAGTACAAACAACTGGAAGACCGTCTGAACGCTATGGAAATACAGAAGGTGCCCGGTCTGGACTTCGGAGATCTAGGTCTATCCTATGGGGTGGTGATTCCCCATAAATTCAAGGCACCTGCCTTTTCCAAGTATGACGGAGCTTCCTGTCCAAAGCTGCACCTCCGGTCATATGTGAGGAAGATCCAACCTTACACTGCTGATAAGGACTTGTGGATCCACTTCTTTCAAGACAGTCTCTCAGGGAATCAGCTTGAATGGTTCTGTCAACTGGAAGGAGCTAACATCCGCACTTGGGAGGACCTTGCTGCTGCTTTTTACAAGCAATACAAGTATAATGCCGACCTTGCTCCCACGCGTACTCAGCTTCAGGGTATGTCTATAGGTACAGGCAAAGGCTTTAATGACTACACTCAGAAGTGGAGAGATCTTGCTGGAAGAGTCCAACCCCCTCTGTCTGATAGGGAGTTAGTGGACATGTTCCTTGGGACCCTGTCTGGTCCATTCTTTAACCACTTGATCGGAAGATCTTCAGCCGGGTTCACCGAGCTAATACTGACCGGCGAAAGGGTCGAAGCTGGCATCAAAAAGTGGGAAGATTCAAGAAGCTACACCTTCTGATGCTCAGAAAAAGCCCTACAATGGGAAGAAAGAGTCCAATGCTGTGTATGGTCAAAAGGGTCGCCATGACCAACGCATAGGGGCAGTCCTGATCTCTGGTTCTGCGTCACACCGACAACAGCAAAAGGGAAATCAACGAAATCCAGATGAGCCCAAAAGGCAGTTCACCAACATCAACATGCCATTGTCACAAGCATTGCAGCAGATGTTGAAGATGAATCTGATTACGGTGATAAAACCTCACCCAAACCCCAAGACCTCTTCTCCTAACTACAATCCTAATGCGACATGCGCTTATCATTCAGACAGTCCCGGGCATGATACTAACGATTGTTGGGCATTGAAGTACAAGATTCAGAATTTGGTTGATGCCAAGGAGATTGAGTTTGGTCCTCCGGAGACTCTAGCATAACCATTTCTCCTATGACGAATCATTGAAAGCTTTTGTTCATTTGAATTTTCAAGTTGTAATCTCTTTGTTATTCAAAAAATTATCTATTAATGTCAAACTTTGTTTCATTAATGCATTGCATATGTTTGTCTTGATTTGATCCAATTATTTTCATTACATTTAAACTATGCTTTTTACTCACTTTATGACATTCAACTCTAGCTAAAAGTTACAAGCCTTTAGAGGGAGGATGACGAAACAATGCCATAATCTCATACAATATGCTTTTGGACAGACCTTGCTGACGATGTACATGCATTTATTTCAAATCCTAAACACTGGAGTTATAAGGAAGATAATCCCTAGTCAACCCCTTCGAGCCAAAGAAGTAGGAGTTTTCTGTTTTAAACACAAATTGAAACCTTTTATTTAAACCTGGGGCAGGGTAGTCTCTCAGTTAATTCAACAGACGCGCATTGAAGTCGCAAAACTTTCAGTTCATAATACAACGAATGATATCAAAAGCATTCCTATGGAATCAAAAGACAGTGGTGGTTCCTTATCTCATAGGCAGTCAATCCTTCAAAAGATAAAAGCTCACTGAGCCAAAACCTATAAAGGAGGCTTAGGAAAGCTGGGGCATCCCGCTGACTGTAATCTCGAAAACAGGAACAATCAGGCAAAAGTTAGGAATAACAAATCAAAAGAACGAGGTCGCTACAAATCCTCAACAACATGAAAAATGTTGCAAAAATGACTGCCTTCCAACAAATTCAACTTGTGTGAACCATCACCAAAAACGTCGTTCCAGACTCATTTGGAGTTCAAATGCACAATTAACTGAGTTTAGGATTGAAGAACATCGCGATGAGCGGGTGGGTACAAATATACTTTGAGCCTTTATCCTTTGTTTCTTAAACCGTGAACCAAGCCACATTACAACCCTTCAAAAGTCCTAACTAAAGCATGGGTTGGTTCAAGAGCATACTGTTACAAAAGGTATCCTGACTCCTGTAAGGCTTTGCCCTAAACCTTGTGTTGAATTTGTCTTATAAAAAGTTTTCTGCTAAAAAACGCATTTTTCAAAACTTCGAGACAAGCATAAACTTTGCATTATTTGAATATCACTGTTTGCATTTGGCTATTTGTTTGACATCGGAGAAATTCACACAACGGATATCCGATGAACGAAAGCCCTCTCAGTGAACAAAATCACTTCAAAAAGGATGACACTTCCATTGAAAAATCTCCTATCAATAAGGGGGCATGACATGCCACTATCCAGCACACCTGGGGCAGTCCAATCAAGATTTCAAGAAATCTCTAAAGAAGTGCAGAGTAACCAGGGGCAAGTCTCCATCACTTGGGGCATTGAACATCAATCTCAGTGAAGGGTTACGTACAACTAAACATTTCTGGGCAGTGCCACAAACACTTGATACTAGGGGAAATGACAAGTCTTCCCCAAAATCCTTCTCATAGGATGACTCCCAGCAAGGGTTTAATCTCTGAAAACCTTTCCCCAACTGAATCAACCTCAAGAATCCTCGAGGACTTCCCCCAACGAAGATGTCACCTCTCTAGCGGACTGACGACATGGTTTATTTCCCCAATAACACCAGGATTCCCCAGCTTGGGTTGCCTCTCCGACTACTACAAATCAAAGGACCATAACTCCTCGTCCCCAGTAGACTCTGGAAGCTTGTCCCCTGCGAAGCGCAAATAAGTCTCCTTAGCCAAATTCAGAGGTTATCCTCACAAGAGTCTAACTGGGTTATCCTCAGCAAGTGGCAACTGAAAGATCATCCCCAGTGAAGTTCTTTCTATCCCCAACAGAGTTCATTCCTTTCATAGGCAGAAATTCAATCCCCAACAGGGTTCACTGTCACCAGCAACAGTAATTCATCCCCAGCTGAGTTTTATTTCTCCAAATCAGCAGATCTTCCAGCAGAGTATATACTCCCCACAGAGTCATTTCCTCGTCAGTCCATTCCCCAGCGGAGTTATTCTCTCCTGTAGGATTATTCTCCCGATCATCTTCGGTCGTTATCTCCAGCGAGTGAAACTCTTTATTCTCCAACAACAGTCAGGGATTTACTTTCCCAAACTCGGACGTACCACAAATAGCATTTCATGTTCATACATCATGACGTGCGCATACATATTACAGCATAATCTCATTTATTTTGAGAACATCATCATACAATGCATGTCATGCATCATATACGATTAATCATGTACCTTTTCAGGAAAGATGGTTATCATCAACAACTTCCAGCAAGTTCAAGATTAACTCCGGAAACTAAACAGACTTCACACGGGTTTATCCTGAAAAACCCTACACAGGTTCCTTCTCAATCCCAAATGTAGTTTTACACGGACTCATCATCAGGCAACCCTACACCGGTTCCCTCTCTTTCCAAGATGCAGTTTTACACAGACTCATCATCAGGCAACCCTACACAGGTTCCTTCTTAGAAACTTTCAGATGCAGTTTTACACGGACTCATCATCAAGCAACCCTACACCGGTTCCCTCTTTCCAAAGATGAAGTTTTACACGGACTCGTCATCAGGCAACCCTACACAGGTTCCTTCTCAATCCCAGATGTAGTTTTACACGGAATCATCATCAGGCAACCCTACACAGGTTCCCTCTTTCCAAGATGAAGTTTTACACGGACTCATCATCAAGAAACCCTACATAGGTTCCTCCTTTCCAGATGCAGTTTTACACGGACTCATCATCAAGAAACCCTACACAGGTTCCTCCTTTCCAGATGCAGTTTTACATGGACTCATCATCAGGCAACCCTACACCGGTTCCCTCTCTTTCCAAGATGCAGTTTTACATGGACTCGTCATCAGGCAACCCTACACAGGTTCCTCATTTCCAAGATGAAGTTTTACACGGGCTCGTCATCAGAAACCCTACACAGGTTCCTCCTTTCCAAGATGAAGTTTTACACGGGCTCGTCATCAGAAACCCTACACAGGTTCTCCTTTCCAAGGTGCAGTTTTACACAGACTCGTCATCAGGCAACCCTACACCGGTTCCCTCTCTTTCTAAGATGCAGTTTTACATGGACTCATCATCAGGCAACCCTACACCGGTTCCCTCTCTTTCCAAGATGCAGTTTTACATGGACTCATCATCAGGCAACCCTACACAGATTCCTCCTTTCCAGATGAAGTTTTACATGAACTCATCATGAAGTAACCTTACCCAGGTTCCTTCTCAGTCCAGATATGCAGTTCACCTCCAGAGTTAATTCCCCAGTAGAGTAACGGACAACTGAAGCTCCTATCTCTCTTAAGACAGCTACCAACAATATCCAAATGGCATCTATAAACCCATCCTCCTACCAACAATCTCCAGATGGCATCTGTAAGCCCATTCCCGACATCACAATGCTGATACTACACCATGCGAGTGCAAATTTATGGGCACTCTAGTGTTCAATTATCTTCCACCTTCGGATCACGAAAGGCTCGAAAGCCAATCTATATCCTCAGGTTTAAGAAAATTGAACAGGGGCAACTGTTGTACCCCAAAATTTACCCTCTCATGTTTCCCAAAGTCTTCCCCCTGCATGGTTGATCACAAACTCTTGCCTAAGGAAAAAGGAAATTTTTGAGTGGTGCTTTAAGTACCTTTCAATTTGCATTCTGAAAGACACTTCGATTTGCATTCTGAAAGACCCTTCGATTGGCATTCTGAAGGAGAATTTCGATTGGCATGGACAAGCCCTTTGATTGGCATTCTGAAGGAGCATTTCAAATGGCATGGACAAGCACTTCGATTGGCATTATGTCAAGGCCTTCGATTGACATTCTGAAAAGCCCTTCGATTGGTACTTTGAAGGGACACTTCGATTGGAATTATGGACAAGCACTTCGATTTACATTCTGAAAGACCCTTTGATTGGGATTCTGAATGAGCCTTTCGATTGGCACCCTGGGCCAGGCATTCGATTGGCATGCCAAGGGATCCTTCGATTTAGCATTGTGTCAAGGCAGCTTCGACATGCATGTTAGCCATGTCCTTCGATTAGCATGAAATAGCACCCTTCGATTGATCTTTGGACAAGGGCCATTCGAAGGAGGTCATCAAGAGGGCGCTCAAATCAAAAGTGTCCAGGTTCATTCAAGAGACAGGAATATTTCAAAAAGGAAAACTTTTAATGTGTCCGTTTCTTGTCTCATGGCATTTAATGGCCTGTTTAATGGATGTCTCTTGCCATTACTGCACCCTCACACCTCTATAAATACAGAGGCCAGCATACATATCCAACACACAAAAACTCTGCAGGAAAACAAAACACACGAAAATTATACAGAAAAAAATAGAGAAAAGAAACAGGGAGAACTTGGAGTTATGCTGCCAAAAATCATCAGCACTTCCAGGAGGCCATACCCAATCCTTGCACCAGCCAGTCCACGCCCAGAAATCCCAGATCGAAAGTGCCTACATCCAGGAAGTGCCCAGATCGAAGGTGCCTACATCTAGGAAGCGCCCAAATTAAAAGTCCAATCTGCTGGTAAGAAAGGGTAAAACTATCCAACCTCATATTTGCATAACACATTATTACTTGTTGTTACCCTTGATTTGCCATCCTAGACAGGATCGAAAGGCCTAGGTTTGGCGCCCAGGTCATGTTCTTCGTTTGCCAACACTTGCTGCAGACATAGCCTAAAAAGCCCAGTAAGTGCAGGATCGAAGGGCCTGGGGTTCAATACCCAGGCCCTGCCTTTTATTTTTCTAACATACTTTTGCAGGTATAGCATCCCAGATCGAAGGAGACACCTTCTCTGGATCGAACCCATTAGCATGCTGGATCGAAGGAGGCATCTCATTCCTGGATCGAAAGCCATGGCCTCCATGATCAAAAGACAATCCTCTTCGCTGGATCGAAGGCTACTCATGCCTTACTGTCTGGCCCAATCGAAGCTTCCATTCCCTCCCTGGGTCGAAACTCCTTTTTTCCCTGGATCGAAGGATTCCCCCTTTGTATTTTATTTTTGTTTTCATTGACTTTTTTTTAATCTTTTTTTAATTAACATTAAAATCAAAAATCACAAAAACATTAGGCTAGTTTTTTTCTATTAAAATTAACTTTGTTAATTAATCTCTTAATTATCTTAACATTTTCTCAAAAACTAAAATTAAATAGATTTAGATCATTTTCCCAAAATAAAATAAAACAACAAAAAGATTTTATTCTTAGGATTTTTAGAGTGTATGTTCAGATTCACGCGCGTTTATTTCATTATAACTGCCTACTGGTTTGTAATAGCGTAACTATGACCTTTTATACTTTTCTGCTTTATTCCCCCAATTTTGGACATGTAAATAATCCCCTCCCCGAAGCTTTGTAATAACATAGGATTTACAATTCCCGCACTTTAAATTCCTGTACATATATTAACTGTTTAGATGTATGCTAACTAGGATTGCATGGCAAGATCTATCTTAATTTAAAATCAACCACAGCTCACCATAACATGTACAAAGATAACATAAATTGAAAATTGACACACTTGCACATGCCACTCCTAGGGTACACCTCACTTGGTTGCCTCAAACGTGGTCATTAAGTATAGGATGTTTTAGAGGTCGTCCTTCTGTCCAAAGATCAAGTTTGCCTCGATAAAAATGATCTAAGACATTAGGATTACCACTAAGATGTCCTAACGTTGCTTTAGTGACCACACGTCCCTAAAATCGAATTGACCCGAAAAACTCCAACGATGGCGCTACCTACTCCTCAATAGTGGAATAGCACTGTCTAAAGGACAGTTGCACAATTTAATTCCTTTTTGAGTAGGTAGATGTTCTTAAGTACTTGCTCTCTTTTAAACAAAACAAAACTTTTCGCAGTTACACTCTCTTCAAAACAACAAACTCTTTTCAAAACCCACAAACACAAAGAAAAGCAAACTTTTGAAAACATGGTGAGCAAGTACCTAAGAGCCCGTGGATAACCACGGATAGAAAGGGTGCTAACACCTTCCCTTTCTATAATCTACCTCCCGAACTCGAGAAACAATCTCGAAAACGAATTTTTCTGTGCTTTTGTCCTTTCCTTGTTGGATAAAATAAAAGACAGTGGTGACTCTTGCTTACCGCGACACTTTGCGAAAACAAACGCAAACGCGAACCAGCATTAAAAAACAGTCAGTTCTCATTCCCACCGATCACAGAGATACTTTCGAGGCTCAATTCTATGCTAGTGAGAAGAGGGTCTTGGAGCTTATGAAGCATCTACAAGAAGAGAAATGTGTGAACACCTACCTTGCGCCGAAGAGGACGCGTTCAGTCTTTTTATCTTAGAAAGTTATTTTGTAAGCCCAAGAGGCATGATTGTAATCTTTTCAAACTAATTAAGGAAAATTGACGTTTGTTCACTCTTTTGTCTATACAAATTTAAATTTCAATAAATCCTTGAAATCATTTGCATATACGTCTTCCATGCATCATAACATGACTGGTTTTTGCATAACATATTTCCTTATCTTTCTGCTGTTTATTTCGGTAAGATGGATCTAGAGAAAATTGTGAAGGATCTTCAGGCACAAAACTCTCAATTCCAAGAGACTCTACTGTCCCTAGCCAAGGGGCAGCAAGATATGATGGCATTGCTGGTAGTTAAGAAGAAGCCCAAGAAGAAAGCCCTACTCAACATGGGTAGAAGGTTCAAGGAGACAGCCTGTCAGATCCCGGTAGGGGAAGACTCATCTGAAGAAGACGAGAATCAGATTGGTGAGGTTAAGAGTACCCAGGCTGATTGTGTTAATGATCAAGCGTCTGATGATGATTATTTTTACGAGCAGTATCCACCCGCCGATATCAAGTATAAATAGTTAGAAGACAGACTGAAAGCTATCGAGATCCAAGTCGTCCCCGGTTTAGATTTTGATGATTTGGGTTTGATCTCTGGGGTAGTCATTCCCCACAAATTCAAAATAGCAGTCTTTGCAAAGTACGATGGAGTTTCTTGTCCAAAACTTAACCTGAAATCTTATGTGCGCAAGATACAACCGCACATTGCTGATAAGAAACTCTGGGTTTACTTTTTCCAAGAGAGCCTGGCAAGAACGCAACTTAAATTGTTTTATCAGTTAGATGGTTCCCGTATCAATACCTGGGAAGATTTAGCTACCGCATTCTACCATCAATATCAGTATAACACCGACTTGGCGCCAACGAGGGTTCAGTTGCAAGATATGACCATGGGAAAGAATGAAGGATTTAAAGAATATGCATAAAAATGGAGAGACCTTGCTAGTAGGGTTCAACCACCCTTGACTGATAGGGAGCACATTGACATGTTCATGGGCACTTTATCTGGTCCCATCTTTAATCTGTTGGTTGGCTGCTCTTCTTCTGGTTTCACCGAATTGATCTTAATCGGTGAAAGAGTTGAAAGCGACATCAAAAGTGGGAAGATCTCTGTGGCATCTGCCTCCACTTCCAATCCTATCAAGAAACCTTTTGCCGCAAAGAAGGAAATCAATGCTGTGTACGGGGTAAGGGCTCGTACCAAGAAGAATGATCATCTGTTTGTAAATGCTGTCCAAATCTCCAATATAACTCCTACTCCAAGACCATCTGCTAATCATCAATGTTTTGAAACTCTGAGAAGACAATTTACGAGGTTAGGTATGTCACTGTCTCAAGCCTTACAACACTTGCTCAAGGCTAATTTGGTGACATTGCGCGATCCTCCTGCCAACCTTGATACTTCTTCACCAAATTATAATCTGAATGCTAAATGTGCTTACCACTCAAGCAGCCCCAGGCATGAGGCTGACCAATGTTGGGCCTTGAAGAACAAAATTTAGGATTTGATCGATAACAAGACTATTGAGTTCGATCCTTCTCCAACTCCGAATGTAATCACCACACTTACGCCGAAGCATGACAAGGGTGTTAATGTTGTTGAAGATACAATTTTTATTGCCTCTGTTGAAGAATTGACTACTCCGCTGAATATCATCCAAAGGAATCTTTTGAAAGCTGGGATCTTCCCTGGCTATGTAAAAAACGGTGTGTTCTGTACAAAACAACTCAATGGATACGAAGGGCTCAAGAAAGGCGTTCAACGCCTGATGGATAGCCACGAAATTCTATTTGAGAAGACTCCGCTTGCCAAAAGTTTGACCAACAAATGTGAAGATCTCTCCATTATCACCATCTCAAACAAGCCTCTTAGGATCTCCTCCAAAGGTCCTATTAGGATTTCAAATGAACCCACTGTTGCTCCCTTAATAATTACCAATCTCGGACCAATTCCCTATTCTTCAAATAAGGCAGTACCATGGAACTATGGTGCTGAGGTGTTTTATCATGACATAAAACAAGACGCTTGGATCGAAGAAGACAAAGCTGATGATGTCGATAACATAACTGGCTCAAGAAATGTAACCAGAATTGGGAGAATATTTTCACCCAATATCTCACCACCAGTTGTTACAAAGGCGCCCATCCGCATTACTGCTGCCAAGCCAAGTACTGATACAAGAGGGAAGGAGAAAGTTGTTGAGCCGGTCGTAACAGAAGTACCCACAAAGGATGTTGTTGATGGAGAACCCTCCACTCGTGAGATGGACGAGATCTTGAAGATAATAAAAAGAAGTGACTTCAAGATTGTGGAACAGTTGGGGAAAACCCCTTCTAAGATTTCTATGTTGTCATTGTTGCTCTGTTCCGATGCCTATGCTCGGACATTAATCAAATTCATAAAGAAGGCTCATGTCCCTCATAAGACCACAACAGACCAGTTTGAGAATTGTGTGGCGAGCCTGACGACTGATAATGGCTTGGGATTTTCAGATGCTGACCTAACACTGTTAGGGAAGAACCACAATAAAGCTCTACATGTTTCTGTCGAGTGCAAGGGGACCACCTTAGCACATGTTCTACTCGACATTGGTTCTTCTCTAAACGTACTACCCAAGGGGGCGTTAGACCGTCTAGACTGTGAAGGTTTAGTCTTGAAGCCAAGTGATATCATTGTAAAGGTGTTCAATGGTTCAAAGAGGACAATTCATGGGGAGGTAGATCTTCCAATCAAGATGGGCTCACAAATTTTCAATTCCACCTTCTACATTATGGATATCCGTCCTGCCTATTCTTGTCTGTTGGGTCGCCATTGGATTCATAAGGCTGGGGCAGTAACCTCAACTCTCCATCAGAAACTCAAATATCCGGTTAAGGGAAGAATCGTTACCGTCTGAGGAGAGGAAGGGTTTATGGTAAGCCACCTTAACTCTTTCAAGTACGTAGAGATGGATGGAGAATTCATTGAGACCCCGTGTTAAGCCTTTGAAGTCGTGCCACCAATGGTTGCTGCTACCAAATGTTCCTCTGATGAATCCAAAGTTGTTAAGGCCGTGCCGAAGATGGTTTCAGTCAAAGATGCTCGTACGACAATTGAAGAAGGAAACTGTGATACTTGGGGGAAACTCCTCAATATCCCATTTAAATCAGACAAGTTTGGTTTATGCTTTAGCGTCAAAGCTCAGAAGGAAGTGAGGCGTGCTCGTGCAGAAAAGCCACCTCTCCGCATTGGAATCCATGAAGTTAATGTTGTGAGTGACTTAGATGAAGAAGCTGCATTTGAAGATTGGGTGTATCCCACTACAACGGAGATGAAGAATTGGCATGCAAAGGACTTCGTGCCGATCTCCTTCATTGAGGAGTAATCTACTTGTTATTACTTTTCTTTCAATTCAAGAACATTTTTTCTGTAATATTTAACAATGACTTTTAAGCCATGTGCCTGGCCCGAAGTACTTTGGTCCATTTGTCAAGGGTTTTATTTATGTTCATATAATCATATGATCATTCAATACAAATCATTGGAATCTTTTGCATTCAAATCTTTGTGTTCATTGTCATTCTTTTCTTTCAAATACATTTTTCAAATAGCCATGTATCTTACATGCACACACACACTCTTGCAGGTCCTCATCCACTCTGGATCTTATTGCCAGTGACTCTACTATTTCCGACTATGACTTCGAATGTCCAATTAACCAATCCGAAGACGAGGAAGATTATGAAATATCAGGAGAATTAGCCAGAATTCTATTACAAGAGGAAAAAGCTATTCAACCGCATGAAGAGACGGTTGAAGTCATTAATTTGGGTACTGAGGCAGATAAGAAGGAAATCAAGATCGACGCTAACTTGGAAAGAAGTTTCAAGAGCAGGTTGGTTCAGATGTTGCATGATTATATGGAAGTATTTGTTAGAACAAAGTTTGAATCTACTACCCTATATTTAAGTTTTGATGATAACAAAGTGAAAAGATATATCATTTATAAGATTCATGTATGAACTATCTGCTGCCTAAAATTACTATGTTCTGACTTGCAGAAACTCTGATGGATATAAGCAAGATCACATCTAATCAGCATCAGAATTTGGTTCTTGACACCAGCATCAGAAGTTGCCATATCAGAATGTCAGAATCAGATGATCAACTCGTATATGCTGAAGCCTGATGAACAAGACTGCGCTCAACACTCTGATAAAGAAACACAACAGTTCATCAGCAGCAAAGCAGAGTCAGAATGAGCCAAGCCAGAACTTGCATTAAGTAAGCAACGGTACTGTGCATTGAAAGCAAATTAATACCAACGGCCTCATTCTAGTCAAGATCAGCTCGATAAGGAAAGTTTGTTATTAGCATTGAATCAAGAATATTGCATTCAACGTTCATCATCTTAGTGCTATATAAACAAGACTTTGAAGATTGAAATGGCTAATGCTCTCCAAATCTCTACACGTATAAAAGCTGATCAAAAATCTTCTTTCTCTCAGTTTTGCTAAACACTACACATTCTGATATTCTATCATTGTTTAGCAATCTAGTTTCTAAGCTTTAATTTGTGTATACATCACAGTTGTGATACAGTTTTGTAGAAAACATTCACACACTTAGTTTTATCTCTTTGTAAGAAAGTGTTTCCTTGACAAACCGGGTTGTGGTTTGGATCAAGAAGGCTTTAGCAGTTGTTAAAGCAGTCTGTAATATTTAGTTGAATATAGTGGATTAAGACCTCGTTGGAGAGAGGCGAAATCACCTTGACGGGTGGACTGGAGTAGTTTGAGATCAAACGAACCAGGATAAAAATATCTTGTTCATTGCATTAGATTTAAGTTTTACAATTCAACCCCCCCTTCTTGTGTTTTTCACCACTTCAATTGGCATCAGAGCGCCTGGTTCTGAGCTAAAACACTTAACCGTGTCAGTACAAGATCCAGCGTCAGAAAAACACAATGGCAGGAAACAATTCTCACATCAGCAATGACAACAATGAGGACAGAGACAGATTCAGCGGCAAACCTCCAGTCTTTGATGGAGAAAACTTTAATTACTGGAAAGACAGAATTGAAAGCTTCTTTCTGGCACATGATGCTGATCTGTGGGATATGGTGACAGATGGATACACGCACCCTGTGAATGCAAGCGGTCAGAAGATTGATAGAAAAACAATGTCTGATCAACAAAAGCGTGACTTCAAGAATCACCACAAGGCCAGAACCATCCTCCTCAGCGCCATCTCCTATACTGAGTATGAAAAGATCTCCAACAGAGACACAGCAAAGAATATTTTTGACTCACCCAGAATGACGCATGAGGGCAACGTTCAGGTCAAAGAAACAAAAGCTCTGGCGCTCATTCAGAAGTATGAGGCGTTCAAAATGGAAGAATCTGAATCCATTGAAACCATGTTCTCTAGATTCCAGATTCTGGTAGCTGGTCTCAAAGTTCTGGACAAAGGATACTCTACTGCTGACCATGTCAAGAAAATCATCAGAAGTTTACCCAAGCAGTGGAGACCAATGGTTACAGCTCTGAAGCTAGCTAAAGATCTCAACAAAATCACTCTAGTGGAACTTATCAGCTCCCTCAGAAGTCATGAGATAGAGCTAGAAGCTGATGAGCCTCAGAAGCAAGGTAAGCCTTTAGCATTAAAATCTAACAAAAAATTTGAGTCTAAAGTTTTGCAGGCAGTTGAAGAAACATCTGATGGATCCTCATCAGAAGAAGACGAACTCTCTCTCCTTTCCAGAAGAGTAAATCAACTGTGGAAGCAAAGACAAAGGAAGTTCAGGAATCCCAGAAGATCTGATCAGAACGAGTCTTCTTCCAGATACAGAAGGACAGATTCTTCCTCTGGATACAGAAGATCTGAAGGCTCCTCCAGTAGCAAAAAGCCAAACACCAAGGACATCATCTGCTATGAGTGCAATGAGCAAGGACACTATAAGAGTGACTGCCCAAAGCTTCAGAGGGAAAAGCCCAAAAAGAAGTTTGGAAGAGAGAAGAAGAAAAGTCTCATGGCTACATGGGATGACTCTGACTCGTCTGAAGCTGACTCAGAATCAGATGATGAGAGGGAAAACATAGCTCTCATGGCTAACATCTCAGAAGATAGTGAAGCTTCTGAATCAGACTCAGAATCAGATACTGAAGAGGTATTTCCTAACTTTGCTGTTAACTTTACAAAGGCTGAACTTGCTGAAAGCCTTAATGAGATTCTGGAACGTTATCAGCAAATTAGAGTTAAATTCAGAGACCTGAAAAGGAATCTTGAATCTGACTCTAATAAGACTGAGAGTCTCAAATTGGAAAATTCTGAGCTGAGAAATAAGATTTCAAAATTAGAAAACACTTTACAAAACTCTCAGAAGGAACCAATTTCTGAAACTCCCAGCAACGCTGATGAGATCATCAAGGAGTATGATCACAGCTTCCAGAAGTTTCTAGCTAAAAGCATAGATAGAAGAAGAATGGCTTCAATGATCTATGGAGTTAGCAGAAACGGAAGGAAAGGAATAGGACACCAAGGTAAGGTTCCTACACCAAAGAATGTCATGGACTTAACCATTAAACACACTCCTCTAAATTCACATTTTGTGTATGGTCACACACATGATATTAAATACACTAGCAGTAAGCACTCTGAAACCAAAATTCAACCAGAGTTTTGGTAAAACTAACAAATCAGGACCCAAGAAAATCTAGGTACCTAAGGATAAAATAATACATGTTGCAGATATCTTTAGCAGCAAGTCAGAAACACCAGTCATGGTACCTGGACTCTGGCTGCTCACGACACATGACGGGAAGAAGGCATATGTTCCAAAGCCTGGAACTTAAGCCTGGAGGCCACGTTGGCTTTGGAGGCAATCAGAGGGGAAAGATAATTGGCTCTGGAACTGTAGGTAATGGAAATCTTCCCTCTATTAATAATGTTCTGCTAGTAGATGGATTGATGCATAATCTGTTATCCATAAGTCAATTAAGTGATAACGGTTATGATATAATCTTTAATCAAAAATCATGTAAAGCTGTTAGTCAGAAACATGGGACTATCCTGTTTAATGGTAAGAGGAAAAACAACATTTACAAAATCAAACTTTCTGAACTAAAGAGTCAGAATGTAAAATGTCTTCTATCTGTTAACAACGAGCAGTGGATCTGGCACAAAAGATTGGGGCATGTTAGTATGAGAAGAATATCTCAGATTAAAAAACTCAATCTGGTCAGAGGACTTCCTAATTTGAAGTTCAATTCAGATGCTCTGTGTGAAGCATGTCAGAAAGGCAAGTTTGCAAAACCTTCTTTTAAATCCAAAAATGTTGTTTCTACCTTTAAGCCATTAGAACTTCTGCACATTGACTTATTTGGACCAGTTAAAACTGCGTCAGTTAGTGGCAAAAAGTATGGGTTAGTAATCGTAGATGACTATAGCAGATGGACATGGGTAAAGTTCTTAAGACACAAGGACGAGTCACACTCTGTGTTTGTTACCTTCTGTAACCAAGTTCAGAATGAAAAGGATCTTAGAATCGTTAAAGTCAGAAGTGATCATGGTGGAGAATTTGAAAACAAAGATTTTGAGTCATTCTTTAATGACAGAGGCATTCTGCATGATTTCTCTTGTCCTAGAACTCCCCAACAAAATGGAGTTGTAGAACGAAAGAACAGAACATTGCAAGAAATGGCCAGAACCATGATCAATGAGACAAACGTTGCTAAGACCTTCTGGGCAGAAGCAATAAACACAGCGTGCTACATTCAGAATAGAATCTCAATAAGACCTATTCTGGAAAAGACTCCATATGAATTGTGGAAGAACAGAAAGCCCAACATTTCATATTTTCATCCATTTGGATGTACTTGCTTTATATTAAATACAAAGAATTATTTGAACAAGTTTGACTCTAAAGCACAGAAGTGTATTATGTTAGGATACTCTGAACACTCAAGAGGGTACAGAGTATACAATACAGAAACACAGATTATGGAAGAATCAATCAGTGTTCATTTTGATGATAAGCTTGACTCTGAAAAGTCAAAGCAGAATGAAGTTTTTGCAGGTATAGAAATTGAATTTACAGGTTCTGAAGACAAGTCATCAGAAGCTCTCAACACAGACATTCCTTCAACGTTTGAAAGGAGCACTGCTAGCAATCCTACAACAGCTGCTGATCAACCTCAGAAGAGATTACCCAGAAGCAGCTTGGATCACCCAGAAGAGACTATCTTAGGAAGAAAGGAAGATCCAATCAGAACAAGAGCAAGCTTCAGAAACTCTGAAGAAACTCTTATGGGACTTGTGTCTCTGATTGAACCTTCTTCTATTGATGAAGCACTTCTGGATAATGACTGGATTCTGGCAATGCAAGAAGAGCTGAATCAATTCACCAGAAATGACGTATGGGATCTCGTTCCCAGACCAAAAGGATTCAACGTCATTGGAACAAGATGGGTGTTCAGAAACAAGCTAAATGAACAAGGTGAAGTCATCAGAAACAAGGCACGACTGGTTGCACAAGGTTATAGTCAGCAAGAGGGGATAGACTATACAGAAACCTTTTCCCCAGTCGCCAGGTTAGAATCTATCAGACTTTTAATTTCATTTGTTGTTAATAGAGGCATCACTCTGTATCAGATGGATGTCAAAAGTGCATTCTTAAATGGTTATATAGAAGAAGAAGTTTATGTACACCAACCCCCTGGTTTTGAAAATACAAAACATCCAGAACATGTTTTCAAACTAAAGAAGTCACTGTATGGTCTGAAACAAGCTCCCAGAGCTTGGTATGAAAGGCTAAGTAACTTTCTGTTAGAAAATGAATTCACTAGAGGGAAAGTGGACACTACTCTATTCTGTAAATCAGTTAAGAATGACATCTTAGTCTGTCAAATTTATGTTGATTATATTATTTTTGGTTCTACTAATCCTTCTCTTGGAAGAAAATTTGCTAAGTGTATGCAGGCAGAATTTGAGATGAGCCTCATGGGGGAACTGAAATTCTTTCTAGGAATTCAGATCAATCAAACTCCAGAGGGAACTTACATTCATCAGAGCAAATACATCAGAGATCTTCTGAAGAAATTTGACCTCTCAGAATGTAAGCCATCAAAGATTCCAATGCATCCCACGTGCATTCTGGAAAGAGAAGAGGTAAGCAAAAATGTAGAACAGAAAGTCTACAGAGGTATGATTGGTTCTCTCCTCTATCTGACTGCTTCAAGACCTGACATATTATTCAGTGTTTGTATCTGTGCTAGATTCCAATCAGATCCTAGAGAATCTCACTTAACAGCTGTTAAGCGAATTTTCAAGTATCTGAAAGGTACTACTAATCTGGGTTTGTTTTATAGAAAATCTAGTGATTACAGCTTAGTAGGCTACTGCGATGCTGAGTTTGCTGGAGACAGAGTGGAACGTAAAAGTACTTCTGGAAGCTGCCAGTTTCTGGGAGAAAATATAATCTCTTGGTCCAGCAAAAGGCAATCAACAATTGCACTATCAACAACAGAAGCTGAGTACATAGCAGCAGCAGGATGTAGCACACAAATGCTCTGGATGAAAAGTCAGCTTGAAGATTTCCAGATTTTTGAGAGTAACATTCCTACTTTGTGATAATACTTCTGCTATTTGCTTAAGTAAGAATCCCATTTTACATTCTAGAGCTAAGCATATAGAAATAAAACATCATTTCATTAGGGACTATATTCAGAAAGGTATTTTGAACTTAAAATTTATAGATACAGACCATCAATGGGCTGATATCTTTACTAAACCCCTTTCAGAAGATAGGTTTAATTTCATTCTGAAACATCTCAGCATGAAAGTCTGTCCAGAATGAAAATGTTTTAATTCCATATATTTACCTTCAGAATGTAATTGTTTTACTGTGAACTTCTGATCAATCTTCTTTCAGAAAGATAGAACATGCAGATTGTATCAGATGCAAGTCTAAAGATCTGAGAGTCTAAGCTCAAAGACAGACGTGCTGATCACTACATCAAACAAGTGTCATCCAATCATCAGCATATCTCTGAAGCTGAACGCGTGCACGCTTCTGAGAAGGCAAAGCGCTGATTGGGTGCATTGAGACACATGTCTGGTAACCGTTTTTAAGTATCTTTCTCAAATCCCCCAAAATCAGCAAGCATTTAATGAAAAGTAATCATGCTTTTAAAATGCAATCATGATTTTTCTCTTTCTTAAAAACGTTTATCTTTTCAAAATATTTTGAAAATCTATTTAAACACATTAATCTCTCATTCTCATTCTTTACGTTTTCTCACTAATACTCAAGCATTTTCTGCATATTTCTGTGTTCATCTCTTAACCTTTTTCTCAGTTCTTCTCAAAACCCTTTAGTGTGTGAACATGGCAACCTCCAGCAGTGCTTCTGCAGGTCCTCAGAAGAAAGCATCATCTGAGAAATATCAAGTGCCATTCAGAACACTCCTCACTCCTGTGAAGAATCTTGAAGTGCTTTCTGAATTAATCATTGATTTTGGAAGCTTGAAGGAGAACGGTTTTGACCTAACTGAAGAAGTTAGGGCATAGAAGTGGGAAAGGTATTTTGACAGGTTGGTTGGACCAACATTCCCTATGCTAGTCAAGGAATTCTGGATTCACGCCAAGGCTTCAACACATCTAGTCACCTCCTTTGTTATGGGGAAGAAGATTGTGATCACTGAGGATCACATTGCAAGGCTAATCGGTTACAGTGGCGGTGGCGTCCGTTGTGTGGACATGGCTGAAAGATGTGCTGATGTGGGTGTGATAGCTGCAAGGATTTTCACTCATGGGGTGCCCAGCAGCAAGATCAAAGATCTGAAGGATCACTACAGAGTTTGGGCTAAGATAATTCTGGGGTGCTTCAACCACAGGAAACCAACCAGTTCACCTGATTACATAAATGTGGATCAGCAGTTTCTGATCTACTTTATTGATCAGAAGGTAAAAATTAATCTGGCTCATTTTCTGTTCAACCACCTCAGAACAAGTGTGAAGGAAACCAGGGAAGAAGAAAGAACCAAGAGGGATTGGATACCCTTTGGAAGGTTGATATCAGATATTCTGACAGAGAATAGGCTGATAGAGCATCTGATAGAAGCTCAAGAGCTGAGCACTATTGAACCAACAGTTGGGAAACCTCTGAATGCAAAGAACTTGAAGAAGATGAAGCTGATAGAGAATATTCAGAAGGAACCCAGAGCCACTCCTATTGCTGATATCTCCAGCAGAAGAGTTCCTCTAAGTGACTTTCCTTTATTCTCTGAGATAGAATCCAAACCAGAGGTGGTTCTCAGATACTTGGATGCGTGCAAGGCAGATGGTTCAGATCCAAATCTGATTATCAAAGCTCTGCATCAACCTCAGCAAGAAGTGACTCTGAAGAAGACGAAGAAGAGGAAGGCACCATCAGAAGGATCATCCCAGCAGACACCCAGAAAAAGAGGTAATTCATCTGCTGCTTCTGTTTTAAATTCTTCTACTATTCCAGCATCTATTCCTCATCAAACCTCTCATAGAATCTCAATCCCCATCCCTACCATAGATGAAACTGTACCAGAAGAGGACCCTTCTGAGGCATTAAAACTCAGAAGACCCGGAACCAAACATCCCAAACAACCAACAATCTCAACAACATCAGCAATTGACCAAGTGCTGTCTGACATTGATCAACACACCTCTGATCAACCAAACTCTGAACCACAAATTGTCCCTCCTCCACAACCAGAACAACAGCAATCTGCTGAAGAACCAGAACAACAACAACAACCACTTTCACCCATTCCAGAAGAACCCCTTATCCCTGAACAACCATAAATTCCAACAACTTCTCCTCAACCAGCAATTCCGTCTCCCTCTCCTCAACCAGAAATTAATCCACCATCACCTCAACCAGAGTTTCATCACTCTGAAACTCCTTCTCCTCAACCATCTGAACCTCATTCACCTCAACCATCACCTTTGGCAATCCAGCTGCCAGGTGGAACAACTATCACCTTAGCACAATTGCCATCCTCATCAGAATCTACACCACCAAATACTCCCAAAACACCACCCAGTCCAATCATAATTTCTGATTCTGATACTCCCTCTCCAAAACAAACAGCTGCCAAGAAAACCTCTGAAAACCCCAGCAGGACTTTCATAGACTTAACCAGTCTTGACCGTCTTGCTGATCTGAAACATAAAATTGCCATCCCAAAACCAAAACAACCAGATGTTGGCTCTGGTATTATGAATTTTGAAACAGGTGTGCTGCAATGGATTGCTTCTTTGAAGCAAGTCTGTCCTGGAATGATTGACCCAGCTGCTTCTGATCAGCTCTGGTCACAATTCAGACTTTGGGTACGTGCTGAAGCCCTCAAGTTGCAGGATATCGACTATGAGCAGGCACAACAGAATTTCAGCAAGCTTCTGAATGAAGTTGGAAGTCAGCTTCTGAAAGAAGACGTGCTCCCTCTGGATAGTGAACCTTGGTCTGAGAAACAGCAAGCTTCAAAGGTGCAATCAGAAGAAGACAAGACCATTCAAGCTGAAGAAAGTCAAGCAGAAGATGTTGCTGAAAGCTCTCAGAAGCTTCCTGCTTCTGATGCTTCTCAAGCTGCCTTGGACAGGCAGACTCTGGAAGAACTAAGGCTGAATGACATGCGTCTGCAGCAGCGGATGGATGAAAGCGACCAGAAGATGAAAGAAAGAATGGATATGCAGGATAGCAAGATTGACACTGTTGTCAGCATGGTGCACAAGCAGAATGAGATTGCTGAAAAGATCCAAGCCATGCTGGAGAACCTGTTCACACGCTTGCCTCCTCAACCTTAGCCTTTTTTCTCATTCATGTCCTTTTCATGTTTTCTTTGATTTTCTGATGTACTATTTGAATATGTTTTGTACTATTTTCATGTTTTGATTCTGAACTTCTCAATATGATTAGTTTTTCTGATCTTAACTGTTTTAGCACATCACTTACACTTTTTGATTGCTGACAAAAAGGGGGAGAACAAGAATGGTATTTTAAACAATAACGGCTAACTAGACAGAAATTCTCAAACATTCTAACTCTATTACTTGAAAATGTTTTTTCTGTTTTGCTTAAAGTCTACAGGTACAAGGAAGCTCCTGGACACTCTGAAGACTAGAAGCTCTGAGCACTATGAAGCTCTGATCCGCTCTGATACTCTGATCCAAAGCAAAGCTCTGACAAGGAAAGCTCTGAAGCTCTGCTCTGACATAAAGCTTCTGATAGTCAAAGACTCTGATACTCTGATGTTCAAAGAAAGGCAAAAAAATTTGATCCTGAAGAACACTTGTAATCAAAGGGAAGTAATAAACTCAGGGGGAGTATCTCTCAACTCTGTTATCTTTTTACTCCTTATCCTTTTTACTTCTTACTCTGATGCATATCTCAGATACCTTTTCACGTTATTTTCATTTAAAAATATCTAGTTTTTGTCATCATCAAAAAGGGGGAGATTGTTAGAACAAAGTTTGAATCTACTACCCTATATTTAAGTTTTGATGATAACAAAGTGAAAAGATATATCATTTATAAGATTCATGTATGAACTATTTGCTGCCTAAAATTACTATGTTCTGACTTGCAGAAACTCTGATGGATATAAGCAAGATCACATCTAATCAGCATCAGAATTTGGTTCTTGACACCAGCATCAGAAGTTGCCATATCAGAATGTCAGAATCAGATGATCAACTCGTATATGCTGAAGCCTGATGAACAAGACTGCGCTCAACACTCTGATAAAGAAACACAACAGTTCATCAGCAGCAAAGCAGAGTCAGAATGAGCCAAGCCAGAACTTGCATTAAGTAAGCAACGGTACTGTGCATTGAAAGCAAATTAATACCAACGGCCTCATTCCAGACAAGATCTGCTCGATAAGGAAAGTTTGTTATTAGCATTGAATCAAGAATATTGCATTCAACGTTCATCATCTCAGTGCTATATAAACAAGACTTTGAAGATTGAAATGGCTAATGCTCTTCAAATCTCTACACGCATAAAAGCTGATCAAAAATCTTCTTTCTCTCAGTTTTGCTAAACACTACACATTCTGATATTCTATCATTGTTTAGCAATCTAGTTTCTAAGCTTTAATTTATGTATACATCACAGTTGTGATACAGTTTTGTAGAAAACATTCACACACTTAGTTTTATCTCTTTGTAAGAAAGTGTTTCCTTGACAAACCGGGTTGTGGTTTGGATCAAGAAGGCTTTAGCAGTTGTTAAAGCAGTCTGTAATATTCAGTTGAATATAGTGGATTAAGACCTCGTTGGAGAGAGGCGAAATCACCTTGACGGGTGGACTGGAGTAGTTTGAGATCAAACGAACCAGGATAAAAATATCTTGTTCATTACATTAGATTTCAGTTTTACAATTCAACCCCCCCCCCCCTTCTTGTGTTTTTCACCACTTCAGTATTTGCTTGGTCTTATGAAGATATGCCTGGGTTGGATACTGGTATCGTAGTTCATCGTCTGTCGACAAAAGAAGACTATCCTCCCGTCAAACAAAAGGTTCGTCGCATGAGGCCTGCATGTTTGAAATGATTAAAGTTGAAGTGATGAAACAATTTGATGTAGGGTTCCAAGCTATGACATCCTATCCCCAATAGGTTGCCACTGTGGTGCTCGTGCCGAAGAAAGACGGAAAAGTCCGCATGTGCATAGACTATAGGGATCTGAATAGGGCAAGCCCCAAGGATGACTTCCTTCTACCATACATTAACGTCTTGGTCGATAATACTGCTTCGCATAAAGTCTTCTCTTTCATGGACGGCTTCTCTGGCTATAATCAGATAAGGATGGCTCCCGAAGATATGGAGAAGATAACTTTTGTTACACAATGGGGCACATTTTGCTACAAGGTCATGCCGTTTGGATTGAAGAATGTAGGGAAAACGTATCAAAGGGCTATGGTAGCTTTGTTTCATGACATGATTCATCATGAAATAGAGGTATATGTGGATGATATTATTGACATATCACAAACTGAATAGGAATATCTCGATCACCTGTACAAGCTATTCGAAAGGCTTAAAAAGTATAAGTTGAGGTCAAATCCTAACAAGTGCACATTTGGAGTACGATCTGGAAAGCTTTTAGGTTTTGTTGTCAGCAATAAAGGCATTGAAGTTGATCCTGCCAAGGTAAAGGCCATCCAAGAAATTCCAGTCCCTCATTCTGAAAAGGAGGTTAGAGGATTCTTGGGTCGTCTCAATTACATCACCCGCTTTATATCACACTTGACTGCTACTTGTGAACCAATCTTCAAACTCTTGAAGAAAGATCAGGTAGTCAGATGGAATGATGAATGCCAAGCTGCCTTCGGCAAAATCAAAGAATGTCTACAAGAGCCTCCTATTCTCATGCCTCCAATTGAAGGAAGACCCTTTGTTGTACCCCAAAATTTTCCCTCACAATTCTCAAGGCTTTTCTCACAAAGATTCTCAGGAGTTAAGCTTGCACAAGTGCATTGGGATTTTCCAGTACCAAGATTAAAAGGAAACTATCAAAAAGGGAGAAAACAGATAAAAATAACATTTTGACAAATTTGGAGGAAAATAGGTCTCCTTCGATTCAGCTTGCTTCGATTTGGACAAGTTTACTGCCTACAAGCCTCCTTCATTTGCTCAAAATCAGCTGCCTGCAAGCCTGATTTGATTTGGACAAGTTTACTTCCTACAAGCCTCCTTCGATTGCTCAAAATCAACTGCCTGCAACCCTACTTCGCTTTGGACAAGTTTACTGCCTACAAGCCTCCTTCGATTGCTCAAAATTAGCTGCCTGCAAGCCTGCTTTGATTTGGGCATATGCTTCCTGCAAGCCTGCTTCGATTGGGCATATGCTTCCTGCATGTTGGTTTCGTTTGGACAAGCTTCAATGGGACAAAGTAACCATCTCTATGCATCCTTCGAATCCACTTGCACCAAGGGCCTCTTGCAGACTTTGCCTCTCACAAGTTTTGTTTGAGCCAAGAGATATCTTCATACAAGATTTGACTAAGTTCTTGCTTCCATTGAAAGAACACCCTTTGATTCAGAAGCCATGAACTTCCCTCATGCTAAATAGACACCAGGCAATGACTCCCTTTATGTTTGTTTCTATCCACATGCTTCGATTGGGCAATATGCTTCCTTCGAACACGAGCTTTTGATTGGGCAGTGTGTTTGCTTCGATCCAAGCTTCGACTGGGCATTATCTTCATTTGAGTAAGTTTGTTTCGACCACAAGCTTCGACTGAGGCAAAGGCTTCCTTCGAACAAGTATGCTTCGATCTCATTCTTGCATTCGACTCAAGACCAAATCTTACCTGTCAGGCTATGTTACTTTCAAATCTTCACATAACCAGAGGTTTACACAAGTTTGTGATACATTGCCTAAGGGTTCGAAGGTTTATTCGAAGGATAATACCATTCTTGGATAAATTGGCAAAGGACTGTGTACCCTTTCTTCATAAAAGTACTTTAGTCACAAAATCTGCTTTCAACCTGATTTTGGTCTGAGCACAAGCAAGGCCAGAAGCATAAGTCACATCTTCTGCACCCCAACTTCCAAAAGGCCCCCCACTTGTACTTTCACGTTACCTATTTTTTATTATTCTTTGTACGGCTGGATATGGACAAACATGTCCATTTTTCTCTATAAATAGAGGAATTTTTTGCAAAGGCTGGGGAGGATCTTTGGACCAGAGGAACGAATATCCCAAATTTTCTCAAACACACAAAACTCTCAAGTTCTTAAACACTTGTGAAAGCAAACCCAGAATCCCAAACACTCACCTCTTTCGATTCTGAAGAACACCCCACACATAGAAGTTTGTTCAAACTCAAAGATAACCTTCAGTGACAACTCTTCGAACCAAAAGCAAACCCCCTGTGACTACTCTTCGAATCCCAGAAATGTCCAGGTAGCAGTTCAAGTTCTAAGCCCACACACCACCTTTGAGGTAAGTCTTTCTGACTTTAACTCTTTCATTTCAAACATCTTTATTGATTCATCTTCTAAACCAACATGTAATAATCATGGCCTTCGATGTTAATCTTTTGTGTTTTCCTTTAAGAACTAATCTGTACAGTCCCCTAAAAATGTTGGAATACAAAATATGCATGCTTCGATATACTTGCTTCGATGCATACACATGCTTCGATACAGACATGTTCAGCACACACACACACACTTGTTTCGAATACACTGACCTACAGGCCCAGGCGAAAGGCACTCCCTCACTGTCCCCAACCCAGTCGAAGAAGGAAGAATCAGAAGGCACACTTGCACTAAGTCCAGCCCCAATCGAAAGGCACAACATATTAACTTCTAAGTCCATCCAGAATCAGAGGTTATGACTTGCTGCTACCAGCCTCAATCGAAGAAGGAAACAGGGCAACAAGGCAGAACCAAAAGAGCACGCCCAGCAGCTGCCAAGCCCAATCGAAGGCCATGACCTCACTGGCGCCAACTCCAAATCGAAGGCCATAACCTTGCTGAAGCCAGCCCTCAATCGAAGGAGGCCAAGAGAAGCAGAATCGAAGGGTTCTCCTGCCCCAATCGAAAGACCTTTATTTTTTCTTGCTTTTATTTTGTTTTTGCCTTTACATTTTCCTTTCCTTTCAATGTGGTTGTAATAGTGTAGGATTTTTATTTTCTGCATTTTTATTGCTTTATACAAATGCTAGTAATTAGGTGTGTATGGCAAGATAAAACCAACAAGTAGATAACCCAAAAATCAAAGACAAAATGCATGCAAATCAAACACACTTTGCACACATGCACCCTTAGGGTAATCTCACTAGTTGCCTCGGAAAAATAGTCATGTCCCTCGAACATGGGCGTTTTAGCAAAGACCCTCGATAAAAGATCATAGTCCCTCAATGACCCTCGATGTTTCCTTCGGTAAACGATCTAGTCCCTAAAACGACATTGCTAAAACGTCCCATAGGTTTCCTTCTATGACTATACAAACGTCCCACGCCCATCCCTTCACATCCAACGATGGGGCTTCTTACCAAAACAATGGTAAGATAGCAACATATAAAGGAGGAGGAAAATAACATCTAAGACCTTTTGAGTAGGTAGATTGCTCCTAGTTGCTCGCTTGCTCACAACAAAAACATTTTATACACCAACACTTTCATGTTGAAACATTTTCAAAAGACAACACTTTGTACGCGTTTTTATAGTAACGAGAGCCATTACAGAGACACCTTTTCAAAATCACTTTCAAAAACACATTCCACAAACACCTCTTTGAACTATTTTCCAAAATAACACTTTATACACGTTCTTATAGAGACGAGAACCATTACAAAGATGTTTTTCAAAATACTTTCAAACCCCACACCACAAGCACATTTTCAAACAAAATCAAGTGATCTAGCAAGCAACTGAGAGCGCGTAGATAACTACGGATGAAAAGGGTGATAATACCTTTCCTTTTCATAATCTACCCCCTGAAAACATCTCTAAAGGTCTTTCCTGTTCTTTTCAGCCTTTCCTTATTGGATAAACGAAAAGTCGGTGGCAACTCTTGCTATCCGCAAAAATTGCGATAAAACGCAAAACACCCAAGTCAGTTCTCCCACCATATCACAGAAATGGAGACTCTGCTGGGGAAAATTTTAAAAGTGGGGTTACCTTAGGGCTAGATCACCTATATTTGCCTTCATTGTTTGACTTGCTTGCTTTACATTTTTTGGTTCCTTCTTTGGGCTTGCTTTGATCCTCCACTCGGATCTAGGACACCTTTTTAGGTAAGTAGCAATAGATTGTGGAAACTGTACGATGTAGACCGATATGGTTGAAATAATGGCTACGTTAGTGTGACACATTTGTGGGTACCAGTATCCCTTGTGTTGAATCAAGGAGAATACGGGGCCGCTGAGTGGCGTCATGAAGCACTAACTGACTTTAGAACCTTAATTGAACAAACTTGGCAAATTAGGACGTAGTGAGATAACCGGTTTCAGTGGAAAGTTGAAAATTGGTTGATACTCGATACTACACTCATTGAGATTGGAATTTTCGGATATCTCGGCCGCAAGAAAAGATTGATTGTGTTGAGACAATGCCTAAAAGAAAGGTTAGTGATATTGAGATCCCATAGAACCCGGTTATTATTAACTAGGACAAGTTGAGCCAACTAAACTTCAAGAGGGTACTTACCTACAAACCCCACACAAGCCTAAACCTAAGGACTTGTCTGCTTTGTGTGTATATGATTATTTATATATAAACTTGCTTACTTTGCATACTTGTACATAACATCGTGACATCATAGCATAGCATTTTTCAATAACCATTTCAAGGATCTCGAGGGTCTTTGATGCAGGGTCACGTTGAACCAGACGTTTATCAAAGGGGCGAGAGGATCTATTTTCCTCTAAACCAAACGCCGTCAAAGATCAAGCACCACAACTTGAGTCAAGGGCTATGACCCACTTAACATGGTGAGCTTAATTCTCGTGGAAGGACATCCACCGATACAAAGTTCTCCAATCAAAGTTGTTGATCAAAGTTCAACTTCTAACATCTTCTTGTGTTTACCCCGCGAGATCCTTGAAAACATGCATCCACATATTATGCATCATATCATGAATCATATCATGACAGGTTTCTCCCATATAGGTCTCCTTATCTTCCTACTATTTATTTCAGTAAGATGGATATGGAACAAACGGTGAAGGATCTCCAAGCACAAAATGCCCAGTTCCAACAAATTTTCCTGGCCATGGCTAAGGGGCAAGAGGACCTGAAGACTCCTCTTCTCAAAGATAAGAAGAAGGAGCCTAAGAAGCCAGTAGGCATCCTGAACTTGGGAAGAAGACTTAGAGGACCAGTCAAGGGAGCTCTAGATCTCTCAACTCCATCCAACATAGGGGATAGTCATGAAGAAGACAACAGTCTGGAGATTGATGAAGTCGAAGCTGACTACTCCGAGAAACAATATACTCCCGCTGATGACAAGTACAAACAGTTGGAGGATCGCCTCAATGCTATGGAGATTCAGGAAATACCTGGCTTGGATTTAGGAGACTTGGGTTTGGTTTCTGGATTGGTCATCCCGCCAAAATTCAAAATCCCTACCTTTTCCCTGTACGATGGAATCTCTTATCCTAAGATGCACTTAAAGTCTTATGTAGGCAAGATTCAACCATACACAACTGATCTGAAGCTTTGGATCCATTTCTTCCAAGAGAGCCTAGTAGGGACTCAACTTGAATGGTTCTATCAATTGGAGGGTTCTCGCATTCACACCTGGGAGGATCTAGCTGCTGCTTTCTACAAGCAGAACCAATACAATGCTGATCTTGCACCAACTCGTGTGAAATTGCAGAACATGACCATGGGTTCTAACGAGAGCTTCAAAGGGTACACCCAAAAATATAGAGATTTGGCTGGTAGGGTGTAGCCCCCTTTAGCTAACAGGGAGTTGATTGACATCTTCGTGGGAACCTTGACAAAACCTTTCTTCAATCACCGAATCGGAAGCTCCTCATCCGGGTTCCTCGAGATAATACTGACCGGCGAAAGGGTTGAAGCTGGCATCAAAAGCGGAAAGATCCAAGGAGCTACACCCTCCGATGCTCAGAAAAAGCCATACAATGGGAAGAAAGAGTCCAATGTTGTGTATGGTCAAAAGAGTCGTCATGACCAACATGTGGGGGAAGTCCTGATCTCTGGTTCTGTATCGCACCGGCAACAGCCAAAGGGAAATCAACGAAGGCCATACGAGCCTAAAAGATAGTTTACCAACATCAAGATGCCGGTGAATCAAGCGCTACAACACTTGTTGAGGATGAATCTGATTACGTTGATAGGACCTCATCCAAACGCCAAAACTTCTTCTCCTAACTAGAATCCTAATGCAACTTTTGCTTATCATTCCGGCAGTCCCGGGCATGATACTAACGATTGTTTGGTGTTGAAGTACAAGATTCAGAATTTGATTGTCGCCAAGGAGATCGAGTTTGACCCTCCGGAGACTCCAAGCGTGATCACTACTCGTATGCCAAATCATTGAGAGCGTTTTGTTCATTTTGAATTTTCAATTGTAATTTCTTTTGTTATTCAAACAACTATCTATTAATGTCAAACTTTGTTTCATTAATGCATTGCATATGTTTGTCTTGAATTCATCCATTTGTTTTTACTATATTTAAACTATGCTTTTTACTCTCTTTATGACATTCAACTCTTGCTAAAAGTTACAAGCCTTTAGAGGAAGGATGACGAAAACAATGCCATAATCTCATACAGTATGCTTTTGGACAGACCTTGCTGACGATATACATGCGTTCTTTCAAATCTTAAACACTGGAGTTATAAGGAAGATAATACATAGTCAACCCCTTTGAGCCAAAGAAGTAGAAGTTTTCTTTTTTACACAAATTGAAACCTTTAATCAAAACCTGGGGTAGGGTAATCTCTCAGTTAATTCAAATGCGCGTTCAGTCACAAACTTTCACTTTGTATACAACGAGTGATATCAAAAAAAATTCCTCTGGAATCAAAAGTCAGTGATGGTTCCCTACCAAATAGACAGTCATTATCTCTAAAAAAAAGCCCACTAAGTCAAAACCTACAAAGGAGACTTAAGAAAATTGGGGCATCCCGCTAACCGTAATCTCAAAACAAGAACAGTCAGGCAAAAATTAGGGATAAAAAATCAAAAAGAGGTCATTACAAATCCTCAACAACATGAAATTTTTTGCAAGAAATGACTGCCTTCTGATAAACTTAATGTAAGTGCCCTGGCTGGAGAGTTGGCTTCATTTGTAAAACAAATAAGAAAGCAAGTTTATCCAGATCCCCTCTGTTGTTTTAATATGTGGTGTTGAAGAAGTTCAACATCTGGACCAACATGTTATGTAAGATGTCACAACATCAGCATGTGAC
The DNA here is from genome assembly GCA_948472305.1 of Vicia faba. NCBI lineage: Eukaryota > Viridiplantae > Streptophyta > Magnoliopsida > Fabales > Fabaceae > Vicia > Vicia faba. The sequence continues at coordinate 593,064,257 of OX451736.1, forward strand.
ATCGCGCCTGAAACTAAGTACTGATTAAGTAACTATGTTATATGTTGAATGTTTGTAACAGCTGTGACTTATAACCTAACTATTCTAAGTGATCTAAATTATGGAAGAGGTTATTTGTTGTGTTGAAAAAGTTCAACATCTAGGAAAACATGTTAGATGTAATGTCATGACATCTGACCTGACATCACGTCAACAGAATTGATAATTCAGTTACAGTTCTGGTACTTAAATACTCTGAGAATATATGTGGCGTTTCTTGTGGAGAATCTGAAGATCAATCAAGAATCAATCAGAATATTTGAAGAAAATACTGTTTCTAAATATGGAGATATTTTAGGAACTAGAAGATTGAAGACCTTGATTATAGGAGAAGTTTGCTGCTGAGTTGTAACAGCAAGGAGAAAAACTTGCTGAGTTAGGTAATAGGTTATAAATAGCAGATTGTAACCTAGGGTTTGACATACAAATAATGTAACATTGGGGGTGTTTTGTTAGGAAAACCTGTCGGTCTGTGGCAAGGTTACCATGTATGTAACTCGAAACCTGTAGGTAAGAGTTTGAGTGTTCTTGGATGAAGCTGTGAAGCAAGTCTAAGTATTTCTGCATTACTTCATATTCATTGTAATGTAGTAAACCAAGTGGGAGGGCACTTCTTCTTGAGTAGGAGTAAGACTTCTATTGTTGCGACAATAGGAATGGAAACTGGTAGGTTTCTATCTAGGAGTTCCTAGGTATAGGTTGCACTGGGTAGATGATTAAGTGAAGGATGGGAACTTGTGAAGTTTAGTCCTGAATTAATATTGCTAATAGTGGATCTTCTTCCTGGCTTGGTATGCCCCCAGAGTAGGTGTATTTCACCGAACTGGGTCAACAACTGATTTGTGTTTTTACCTTCAACACTTTATAATTCTGTCTGTTATATATCAAGGTAAAACTGTAATGTTGTAACAGATGATGTCTCAGAACTTGTTAAGACTTCATGCTGATATCTGTGCAGAAGAAACAGAACTGCAAAGACTGTTTGCTCTCTGCTGATCATGTACCACAGATGAGCAGAACTAGGCACATCAGTGTTCTATCCTCTGGATCTTCAAAGTAGATCTGGTACAGCTTGGTTAAACTGTGCTTCTGTTACTCTTCAGTACCGAATCATAAAAATTGGGTATCTACCTTGCAGTGTATTTATTATGTCATGTCAGATGTTTAGACATTGAGTATAACATCTGAAGACTGGCATACACCAGAATTTCAATTGGTATCAGAGCAGGCATCCTGTTCTGTTTCTGGATGAGATCCATGGGTGATACTTTCTAGTATCTGCAAGGTCAATCTTAGTACTGGAGATTGTAACCTTGAAAGGTTTGTTATCTCCCTGAATGATCCCTTAAAGTGGGAGGATGGACTATTCATGACAAGAACTGTGTGTACCTGTCTTTGTGATTGGCATTTGGCCTGGTTGTGTGGTAGCTGCTCCAGGTTTGATTTATTTTCAAACCTAGGATTTGTGTACGCCTGAAGTAGTGTGTGTGCAAAGATTGAGTTGTATTATGTTCTTCCGCTGCATAATACTTGGCAAAACTCAAGCTCTGATGTGTTTCCCCTCTTGTGGATTGAAGGCTACTGTATTCAAGATTTCAACGTAAGCTATTGAAAATGTCACAGATACTTGAAGTCCTGTCAAGTCCACTCATGAAGACGTTCTTCGTTCAGGATGGCAAGAATCACATAATCACTGATTCCCTTACTCTCTTGAGTAGTGTTATACGAAGACCTTGAAGAATTTCAAGGAGGGTTTCATTCCAAGGTGATGGAACTGATGTTCTATGCGACGGTGGAACATGTGTTCAACAAGTATGCAGCTACTAGTTGAAAAGCATATGTTTCGGGTGTCAAACAAAGGGATACTTTTGTTTGAAACCTACTCCTGACCTGGAAGAGGAGACATCTGTGTGTGCAAAGTTGACAATGGAAGAGTCAACTATGTCTGTGTGCTCCCGAAGGTTACTTTTAGAAGTCAGAACTCTAGAAGTAGAGCTGGTTGAGATGTGACATTGTGCAATCCCTATTGGTGGGCTTATTCCTGAAGATTGATCAGGACTGAGCAGTTGTTCCCTGGAGTAATATGGTGTGAAGAAAGACAAGCCCATTGGTTAATAAAAGTCAATGATGGTGCAGCATTATTGCTCCTTCATAGAGGTAGATTGGGATCATGAGTCTTGTCATTTAAACATCATGATTAGAAGTGGAAGATCTTTCAAGAATATGAAGACTCAGAGTTTGGTTAAGGTAGTATGTTCTGGCAATACATATCTGCTGATGATTGGTGTTGCTGGCTTCACTAAAGTACTTAAGGTCAGCTGAAGTCTGATTGGTGTGATTGGAGTATGAACAGGTATAGCTCTTGGAGTTACTTAAATCTGGTAGGGATTTCATATGTCATGTCGAGACATTTGTGCACAATGCATGGATATTCTGTGTGGAGCTTCCATGTCTGATAGCTTGAGGGGAAGATTTGGTTCACCTACTCACATTAGTTCAGCCTGGTGTTTAGCTGGCTGTTGACCTATGTCACATGGGTTCTGGGTGTTATGTGACATATTTGCAAGAAAGGATTCATCTCTCTCATTCCTAAGGATGAATCTGATCTGGTAGGAGTCTCAAGTCGGTTGAAGTAAGTAGAGTTTGTTCAGAGAAAAGGGTGGCAACCTAGATATCTCAACTCTTTGGTCTCTCAAAGAAAGAGCTTGCAAGAAGAAGATATTAACACACGAAGAGTATGTCAAAGTATTCAAATGGGAAAGTATCTTACTGGATAATGGGAAGGATTTATGATCAATTGCTATTTGTGACAAGTACAAGTATTTAATTGACTATCCTTGGAGTTCAAGATAACTGATGTTCTTAAAGATGTGGGAACATTCCTTCTTCTAGACCCTGTGAAGAATCACAGGAAGAGTGATACCTTAGAGCTATCTCCTTGGTGACAGCAAAATCATTTGATCCTTGAAAAGGTTTCCTGGAAACATGTTCAGACTTAAAGCCACAAGAAGAAGAAGACATCATAATCTTGATGAGGGTCACTTGGATCAGTCTGGAGCTGAATTCAACAACTAGATGTTATAACATAATGCTGTGACATTTGGTTCAACATCAGATTCTTGGTTGGTAAAGTGGCACATCAACTTAAGATAGGATGATCTACGAAGTTGAAAATTAGATCCTTCAAAAAGATCGTCTCTTTGCAGCTCTTTGGAGTTGTTACATGTTCCTGACTCGGTGTATCTAAGCCTTTTGTGATAACTTGTAGCTTGAAGTTCAAATTTCAATTGGAAGATCAGAATATCTTTGGGAAAAGTCTGATAAACATGGAGAAGTCAAAAGGTGGCAATTGATTTTTTAAGATTCATGAAGGAGATAATCAAACAGTGGCATTTGGTCTATCTCAGCAGTGGACTCTAAGAATCAAGATAATCAACATATGACAGCTGATTATTATCGAGAAAGTTTGATTCACAGTATGAATGCGTTCAACCAATATTATTGAACAGAGGGTGCACTCTTGAAGACATGAAGATGCGTCTTATGTTTTCCATTCATCAAGGGGTCCTATTTACCTTGAATCAGAAACCACCTTGAAGGTCCAACTGAGTATTGAATGTGTCCTACTTGTTTCCATGAGGAGAAGTGATTGTCCCTAATAGGGGGAGTATTGAGTTGTACAAAAGGTCTCCATCAAACTCGTAGGATATAAAGTGTGGCACCTTATTAACTATTGGAATGATGTGTTCAAAACTGAAAAGGACTATGTCTGACCGAATGTTATCACATTGGTAATGACCTTGTTCCTAATTTCCTCTAAAACTACAGACAGGAGGAAAATTGGATGAAGTGTGGATTATTATTAATAAATCCATGTGTGTACAGCTGTATGACTCAGAGGGAGTAACCATCCTCTTTGTGAAAATAGAATGGTTTCAAATTAGCTGAATGTATGACGACATATGATTTGAGCATGTTTTCATCTGCTAAGAAAACAGGGCTGTTGTGTCTCATTATGGAGCTGTTTAGTGAGCTGGAATGTTTAGATGATAACATGTCAGAGTACTTAAAAGGTGTAGTCGGTTCTAAAAGAAAAATGTCTGACAATGGTCAAAGGGTCAAACCCAAGGGTAGGTACCTGTATTAAAACCAGTCCTAGGGTACTGAAACTGTCAGAGTAAAGTACCAAGATCGTTACTATCTATGCCAAAATTGCATTATTTATGAAGACTCTCTCTATTCTTTCTCTTCATCAGAGGGTTTCAGCAATATGAAGTTTGTTAGCATCTGGGAAAATTGTGCATGGGTATGGATCTGTATGGGCAGTCTTTGTCAAATTCTGGCCAAAAAGAGGGAGAAAGATAGGGACCCAGTAGTCTCAGGCAAGACTCAGGTGAAAGCAACACACGGCAATGTCCAGCAAGACTCAGGTGAAAGCAACATGATCCTTAAGTAAGTAACTTTGTTTGTGTCTTGTGTTCTGAGTTAAGAGGATAGTTGTGACTTGTGATCTGAGTTACATGATCACAAGTAATAATCTTGAGAAAAGAAATCCTCTTGGGGCATCGATGGTTTGGAGTTGCTCACAGTTGAAGATAGAGGTTTGTTGTTTGCTCAAAGGACATCAGCCTCTACAAAAGAAGATGTTAGACAAGATGTTGTAACATCTCAACTGTGTTGTGGCCTGGTCCCAAAATACAACTTGCACTTATTTGTTTTAGCCAAAATTTGCCAAAGGGGGAGATTGTAAGTGCCCTGGCTGGAGAGTTGGCTTCATTTGTAAAACAAATAAGAAAGCAAGTTTATCCAGATCCCCTCTGTTGTTTTAATATGTGGTGTTGAAGAAGTTCAACATCTGGACCAACATGTTATGTAAGATGTCACAACATCAGCATGTGACATCGCGCCTGAAACTAAGTACTGATTAAGTAACTATGTTATATGTTGAATGTTTGTAACAGCTGTGACTTATAACCTAACTATTCTAAGTGATCTAAATTATGGAAGAGGTTATTTGTTGTGTTGAAAAAGTTCAACATCTAGGAAAACATGTTAGATGTAATGTCATGACATCTGACCTGACATCACGTCAACAGAATTGATAATTCAGTTACAGTTCTGGTACTTAAATACTCTGAGAATATATGTGGCGTTTCTTGTGGAGAATCTGAAGATCAATCAAGAATCAATCAGAATATTTGAAGAAAATACTGTTTCTAAATATGGAGATATTTTAGGAACTAGAAGATTGAAGACCTTGATTATAGGAGAAGTTTGCTGCTGAGTTGTAACAGCAAGGAGAAAAACTTGCTGAGTTAGGTAATAGGTTATAAATAGCAGATTGTAACCTAGGGTTTGACATACAAATAATGTAACATTGGGGGTGTTTTGTTAGGAAAACCTGTCGGTCTGTGGCAAGGTTACCATGTATGTAACTCGAAACCTGTAGGTAAGAGTTTGAGTGTTCTTGGATGAAGCTGTGAAGCAAGTCTAAGTATTTCTGCATTACTTCATATTCATTGTAATGTAGTAAACCAAGTGGGAGGGCACTGCTTCTTGAGTAGGAGTAAGACTTCTGTTGTTGCGACAATAGGAATGGAAACTGGTAGGTTTCTATCTAGGAGTTCCTAGGTATAGGTTGCACTGGGTAGATGATTAAGTGAAGGATGGGAACTTGTGAAGTTTAGTCCTGAATTAATATTGCTAATAGTGGATCTTCTTCCTGGCTTGGTATGCCCCCAGAGTAGGTGTATTTCACCGAACTGGGTCAACAACTGATTTGTGTTTTTACCTTCAACACTTTATAATTCTGTCTGTTATATATCAAGGTAAAACTGTAATGTTGTAACAGATGATGTCTCAGAACTTGTTAAGACTTCATGCTGATATCTGTGCAGAAGAAACAGAACTGCAAAGACTGTTTGCTCTCTACTGATCATGTACCACAGATGAGTAGAACTAGGCACATCAGTGTTCTATCCTCTGGATCTTCAAAGTAGATCTGGTACAGCTTGGTTAAACTGTGCTTCTGTTACTCTTCAGTACCGAATCATAAAAATTGGGTATCTACCTTGCAGTGTATTTATTATGTCATATCAGATGTTTAGACATTTAGTATAACATCTGAAGACTGGCATACACCATAATTTCACTTAACTTGTCTGAACCATCACCAAAACGTCATTCCAGACTCAATTGGAGTTCAAATGTACAATTAGGTGAGTTTAGGACTGAAGAACGTCACGAAGAACGGGAGGGTACAAATACACTTTGAGCCTTTATCCTTTGTTTCTCAAACCGTGAACCAAGCCACGCTACAACCCTTCAAAAGTCCTAATTGAAGCATGGGTTATTTTGAAAGCATATTGTTACAAAAGGTATCCTGACTCCTGTAAGGCTTTACTCTAAATCCTGAGTTGAATTTTCTTACAAAATTTCTTGCTAAAAATGCATTTTCAAAATTTCAAGACAATCATAAGCTTTGCATTTAATTGAATATCGTTGTTTGCATATGGCTATTTGTTTGACAGCGGAGAACTTCACACAGTGAATATCCGATGAACGAAAGTTCTCTCAGTGAACAAAATCACTTCAAGTGGGATGACACTTCCAATGACAAATCTCCTATAAGCAAGGGGCATGACATGTCACTATCCAGCACACATGGGGCAGTCCAGTCAAGATTCCAAGAAATCTCTTTAGAAGTGCTGAATAACCAGGGGCAGGTCTCCATCTAAATCACTTAGGGCATTAGACGTAAATCCTGACAAAGGGTTACGTACAGTCAAACATTTCCTGGAAGTGCCACAAACACTTGCTACTAGGGGAAGTGACAAATGTCCCCAAAATCCTTCTCATAGGATGACTCCCAACTAGAGTTTAATCTCTGAAAACCTTTTCCCCAGCTGAGTCAACCTCAGGAATCCTCGAGGATTTTCCCTAGTGAAGTCGCCACTTCTCCAACAGACTGGCAACAGGGTTTATTTCCCCAATAAACGGCAGGATTCCCCAGCTTGAGTTTTCCTCTCCGACTACTACAAATCAGAGGACCACAACTCGTCTTCCCGGTAGACTACTCTACACTCCCCAGTAAGTTACTGTGAAACCTGGACCCGACCAGACATCAGTTCAACTTCGATTTCCCAGTAGAGCAACGGATAACTGAGACTCCTGATCTCTTTTCCCCTAAGCAGGAATCAACATTCTCCACAGAGTTTTCAATATTCCCCAGCGGATTTCTCCTCAAACAATAAAATAGGTATCCCCGATGAAAACATTCTAAGCAAAGTTTGAAGACACACCTACTCTTCAACAACAGGCCAGGATTTAATGACTCCCCAGCATTTGTCAAGGATTTATTTTCCCAAACAAAGATACACTTCGATAACATTTCACATTTCATACATCCTATTTACATACAAGATAAGTGCATACGACACAATCTCATTTATTTTGAGAACATCATGACACCATGCATTTCATACATCATGATATTGCATACAGCTAGCGTTTTACCTTTTTCAGGAAAAGGTCAATCAACAAATGGCTATCGTCAACAATTTTCAAAAGGTCAGAGATTAATACCTGAAACCAGACATGACAACTATCTCAACGACTAACAAATTTCAAGTTCCGGATTAATACCTGTAACAGGTCATGGAAATTATCTACACAACCAGCTGAAGTAACCCTACACAAGTTCCTTCTCTTTCCAAGATGAAGTTTTACACGGACTCATCATGAAGCAACCCTACCCAGGTTCCCTCTCATACATTTCCAAATGAAGTTTTACACGGACTCATTATAAAGCAACCCTACACAGGTTCCTTCTCTTTCCAAGATGAAGTTTTACACTGGCTTATCATGAAGCAACCCTACACAGATTCCTCCTCTTTCGAAGTTGAAGTTTTACATGGATTCATCATAAAGTAACCCCACACAGGTTCCTTATCTTTCCAAGATGAAGGTTTACATGGACTCATCATGAAGCAACCCTACACAAGTTCCTTCTCTTTCCAAGATAAAGTTTTACACGGACTCATCATGAAGCAACCCTACACAGGTTCCTTCTTTTTCCAAGATGAAGTTTTACACGGACTCATCATGAAGCAACCCTACACAGGTTCCTCCTCTTTCCAAGATGAAGTTTTACACTGACTCATCATGAAGAAACCCTACACAGGTTCCTTCTCATTTTTCAAGATGAAGTTTTACACGGACTCATCATGAAGCAACCCTACCCAGGTTCCTTCTCTTTCCAAGATGAAGTTTTACACTGACTCATCATGAAGCAACCCTACCCAGGTTCCTTCTCATACATTTCCAGATGAAGTTTTACGCAGACTCATCATGAAGTAACCCTACCCAGGTTATTTCTCTTAAATTCCAGATGAAGTTTTACACAGACTCATTCTGAAGCAGCCCTACACAGGCCCATCACAAATGAACGATCAAAGACCTCTGCTAGTTCAGTTTAAATCTCTCAATGGTTTATCCTGATTCTTTCTAGTAGACATTTCCTCTGGTTCAGATAGATCACTCTAAGATTTATTCTGATTCTTCTCCAGTTGAAGTCAAAATTTAGACTTGGTCTGATTTCTGTCAACAATCACCTTTGGATGGCATCTATAAGCCCATCTCCAACAACTATCCATCATTTCTCCAAATGGCATCTTTAATCCCATTTCCTACACAATCAACCACAACATCATCAAGTGCAAATTTATGGGCACTCTAGTGTTCAATCATCTTCCACCTTTAAGTCACGAATGGCAGATTCACCAATCTAACTCTTCAGGTGTAAGAAGATTGAACAGGGGCAGCTGTTGTACCCAAAAATTTACCCTCTCAATTCTCAAGGCTTTTCACAAAGATTCTCAGGAGTTAAGCTTGCACAAGTGCATTGAGATTTTTCAGTACCAAGATTAAAAGGAAACTGTCAAAAAGGGAGAAAACAGATAAAAATAACATTTTGACAAATTTGGAGGAAAATAGGTCTCCTTCAACTCAGCCTTCTTCTATTTGAACAAGTTTACTTCATACAAGCCTCCTTCGATTGCTCAAAAGCAGTTGCCTACAAGCCTGCTTCAATTTGAACAATTTTACTGCCTACAAGCCTCCTTTGATTGCTCAAAATCAGCTGCCTGCAAGCCTGCTTCGATTTGGACAAGTTTACTGCCTACAAGCCTCCTTAGATTGCTCAAAATTTGTTGCCTGCAAGCCTGCTTCGATTTAGGCATATGCTACCTGCAAGTCTACTTCGATTGGGCATATGCTGCCTGCATGTTTGTTTCGTTTGGACAAGCTTCAATGGGACAAAGTAACCATCTATACGCATCCTTCGAATCCACTTGCACCAAGGGCCTCTTGCAGACTTTGGCTCTCACAAGTTTAGTTTGAGCCAAGAGATATCTTCATACAAGATTTGACTAAGTTCTTGCTTCCCTTGAAAGAACAACCTTCGGTTCAGAAGCCAGGAACTTCCCTCATGCTAAACAGACACCGGGCAATGACTCCCTTTATGTTTGTTTTGATACGCATGCTTCTATTGGGTAATATGCTTCCTTCGAACACGAGCTTTCGATTGGGCAGTGTGTTTACTTTGATCCAAGCTTCGACTGGAATTAGCTTCTGTAAGTGCCTTCGTTTAGGATTGGCTCATTTCTTGTAAAACAAATAGTAACAACAATAATGTAATGTAATGTACAATAGGAACAGCCTGAAAATCCTATTGTAAATGCCTAAACATGTTGTGTTGATTTAAATCAACATCTGGAACAACATGTCTCAAGAGATGTCATAACATCATACCAGACATCAAGCTACTGAACTGTCAAGTCTGATGCAGTTCTGTTCCTGAAGTTATGCAGAATATTCTGCCAAATAGAATGCATAACAAGTAGCGAAAATTGAAGGCATATGTGGAGCCCTAGAAGATTCAATCAGAAACTAAGGATAAGGAGAAAAGCTCGATTGAAGACCTAACTTACAGCAGAAGTTTTCTGCTTACTTTATGCAGGTCGTTAAAGCTGCATTGCTGTCATATGAAGGCCCAAATCCAGTTGGGTAAAAAGGGTTATAAATAGAAGTATTGTAACCTAATTTAAGTGAGCCGGGTATTGATAAGATGTAATCATTTAGGGCTAGTTTTGTTGTGAACCACCCGGGCTGTGGGATGGTCACCATACTCCTTGAAACCTGTAGGTTAGAGGATGTATGCATTGTACTTGATTGAAGCTTTTAAGCATGATCAAGATGTGTAATCGAAGTGTATCTTCTGAACAGTTTATGTACTGTAGAAAGTTGTCACTGCGGTGATTGAGGGGGAGTGAGAGGGGTCTCATATCTAGGATTGGATCTTAGGTAAAAGTGTCATTGGGTAGTCATTAAGTGAGAAGGCTGTCAACGGGTGTGTTGGCTGTAGGGTCTTTGAATTGATACTACTAATAGTGAACTTTATCCCTGGCTTGGAAGCCCCCAGATGTAGGTTGGTTGAACCGAACTGGGTGAACAATTCTGTGCGTTATTTACTTTCTGCATTGGTTATTTGTTTGATGTCACAGCATTCTTCATGACATCAATGTATATGATTAACCTTAACTGTTCTGAACTTCAGTAAATCAGAATCTGCATTCGTCAAAGGTGTTGCAGGTTCTGGTATGATAGTTCAGTGTCTGTTGTAGGACTGATATCAAAAGTACAGCCTATTCTACCTGTACAGCACTTAATGTCAGATCAGATGTCTTAACATTTCATTAGACATCCTGAGTCTGTGACATACCAGGAATTTCAATTGGTATCAGAGCAGGCATCTTGTCTGTCTCTGGATGAGATCCATGGGGGATACTTTCCGGTTGTGTACAAGGTAGAACATTGGTTGAACCAGTAGTGTTTATATTGTTTGGTCCCTAGGAGTGGAGGATGGACCAATTTGGGAGAAACTAGATGAAAGTGTTTGAACAAACTCAAAGACCTCATGCGGGAGTGAAGATTTTGGAGTGCATTGTTCAATCCATATTCAGCACAAAGAAGAATATTATCAAAACCTTCATGCGGGAGTGAAGATATTGATAAGGTATCATCTGTGTGTATAAAGCTTCCTTTTAACGGGGATGTAGAAGTTGGGTCTAGAAAGTTGCTTGGTGAAGAAGCAAACAACTTGTAGGATTGATTTATTTTCAATCCTTATGGAGTAAGCATTGTGTAGGTTCTGTTGAAGTACTGCTATTCCGCTGCATAGCTTCTGGTACAACCCCTAAAGTGAAAGAAGAACTCTAGGGTTATTATTTTCAACAGAATTTGTAAGCAGATTTGGCAATCTATCAATAATGTCAAAGACACTTGAGATTTCCTCAAGTCCACTCATAAAGGCTTTTAGTATTAGTGTTGATGAGTATCAATTGATCAATGATACTCATATACATCTGCAAGCTGCTTGAAGACCTTGAAGATTATCAAGGATGATGTGTTCCAAGGAGATGTTAGAACAACTGCCAGTTGAAGAACAGATGCTCTGGGAGCTAAACACATGTAATGTGAGTACATATGTTTAGAACCTACTCCTGATCTGGAAGAGGAGACATCTGTGTTGAAATAATTGATCAGGACACGATCAACAGGTCATCTACTCCAGTTGTGAGTTTAAGGGAGCATATGTGCTGAGCTAAATGCACTTAAAAGGACTTTAAAGCTGTGATTTCCAGGTTTCCCCTCATGTGATGGATGATGGAACATCATTTCTGTGTCTTCAGCCAAGCAAGCAAGAAGAAGTAATCAGTCAGGACCCTCTAGTGGGATTAAGATAATCCTAACTGAATAAATGATGGAAGCAGAATCTTTATCAAAAGTTCTAAAGCTTGTGATGATAAAGGATGTACAACATCACAACTGTTGAAGACATCAGTTGTTGAGGAAAGACAAATAAGTTCCAGATTTAGTGAACATCCTCATGGTTGATAATGAAGTTTCTTCTAGTACAAGTTACAGAATGTGGCAACCTGAAACTTGAACAACAAGCAAACTAAGGACTCTTAATTTGAAACCTGTGGCAAATTCCAAATAAAGAGTACTTACTATGTGTCTAAAGTAAAGAGCTCAACACTGTTCAGAGGGAGTAATATGATCAAGCTGATGTGAAAGGGAGTTCATCTTACCTTGTTCTATAAGATGCTTGAGTTTATTTCTCATGATCTTAGTGATTTCCTAGGAGGGTAGGAATAGAACAGGTTATGGCTACCAATCACATAAACTGCAGCATGAGAAGGAGAATTCACTTAATTCTCTACAAAGATCTGAGCTGAGTTTCAGGGGGAGTCCTTAACCTGAAGATCTTGGAAGACATGTCATACAAAATGTCTTGACATCCTGGACCAAAGTCAAATGGTGGATATCTGCACTTTGACAAGTCATCCCCATCACCTAGGATGAACTTGTGAGGTGTATGTAGCAAGGAGGAGTTATCTTCAAAAGATCATGGGTTTCTGAGAAGATCCTCTTTTTACTTGAAGTTCATTTATGTGGTGTCCTCACATAATAGAACAACTTGGTCTGCTCTTGTCTACAGGAGTATGGTACAATTAACTCCTCTGTACTGTTCAAGGGTCAGCAGACAAGGTGAAGGTGATACATGCTAGTTGCTGCATGGTTATGTGGTTGTTGTGGGTCTGATCATAAAGGATGTAAGAAAAGTGTGCTTTGATTGCTATGGATGTAAAAGGCAGGCTCATATGGTTGAGATCAATGTCAGATCTGATGTTGCAACATCATCTCAAACGAAGGGCCTCTTCAGCAAAGGAAGCTTGTAAGGACCAGTTGGTTCTTCATGCATGGAGCAGAAGATTGTGAGAATAATTATCCTACCTTGAGAAGATGGCATAATCTAACTAATAATGAATACTTTGACGGGATACTAAGCATTCATTAGGATCTTGCATAAAAATATATATAAGCACTTTGATGGGAGACTAAGTGTTTGTATAATATGCATGCAAGGCTGTATTCTGAACCTATTTCTCAGAACTTGGTAGAGAGTTTATTTCTCTCTAAGAGTATTCTGGTGAGTAATCATACCTTTCTTATGGGGAATATAAAAGGGCATCAATCCCCTGGATGTGAACTTCAGAACCCAAGCAGATAGGTTCATGCTGTAACATCATTATTGTTAGAAGTCTGTGGCAGAGACTTGGGACTGTGAATCTTAATATTCGAGTGTGGCAGTTCTATTGTTGGTTTGGAATAAGTAGATTCTACTTGTGTTTAAAAGTAGTATGCTTAACAATGCATAACTACTGTTTGTGGTCTGAAGAGTTTACTAGTATCAGCAACTACTAGTAAATATATTATACAGAAGGATGACATGATCAAAGGATAATCCTTCTAGAAAGTCTGAATCTTAGTAAAGCTTGTAAGCACACTAAGAAGGTTGGAGGTTGGTTTCAAACTATGGCTACATGATTTCTCAGCCATCCAGAGAGTCATGAATCAGAGATGTCCTTACTGTTCTAAGTGCTTGAAGTTACCACCTCAGAGCTAGTGCTACTGGTTTCCACGCTACGGTTTTGATTGGCATTAACAAGGGGAGTCATTGAGTGTTGTACTTTCCCCAATTACAATATACATTGAAGGGAGACTTTGTATGTGTATTGTTGGACTTAATCTGAAGATCAGAAGTCAGAAGAGGACGGTGGTATGCTGATATTTATGTGTTCTGATAATATGACATTGTGAACTTCTAAGTAAAGTCATGAATAATGTCTCAACATCAGGAGATTGAAGAATTGCTCTTGTTATCTGTCTGGGTTTAGGAAGAAAATCTCAGAGATTCTTAAAAATCTCACAAGTGGCAGTTTTGATACTTTTGGAGCAATTTGGAAGATTCAGATCTTATCAATAACAACTTGGTCTGGTAAATCAGAAATCTGATATATTCAGCATATGTTCAAGGGGTTCTTTTACTACAAGAAATTGAAGTGGCATCTAAATTTTGTGTATTAGAACTAATCTGTGATGTCTTATGAAGCATTTTGGAGTCTTCCGGCTTATTCCCTCCTTCCTTATTTTGCTGTCTGGAAGAAGGTAGAAAGTAATTATGTTGGATCTCAGCAACACTTAAGAAAGCATGATTGATGGCTATGCTTAATGCTACTAGTCTCTTGCTACTAGCTGGTTAAAGTGTCCTTCTCTGTGCCTAACTGAGAGAAGTAAAAAGAAGGCTGCTATTGTTGAAGAATGTAAGGTAATGTCTAAGTAAGTGTCATGACATTACCAACGACATTGCAACCTTGGGGAAATCAAGAAGAATACGTGGAAAATAACTTCACCACGTCATTGGTATTCTGTTTCCTAGAAGGAATAAATCTTCAGCCTTAAAAGTCGGTCAAAGGCTGATTTTCTTCAGGAATTTCTTTGACCTAAATTTATGCATGTATTAGGACTGGTTCTTTTGGCAGAAACAAACAAATGCGCCTAAATTTCATGCACAGTCAGTCTGGAATATGCAACAACTTTAACAGGTATCCTTGACCAAGATTTTATATTACCATCTTCTTGAACCTCCTTATAACCTCCTGTCACACATTCTTTTCTCTCACAACCATCATGGGGTTTGTACGAATCTGGGAAAACTGTTCTTGGATCTGGTTTTGTGAGGGCTCTCTTTGTCAATTTTTGGCCAAAAAGGGGGAGAAAGGAGTACTGTTACGGTTTGACATTGTCCTCGTTGCAGCAGCTACTCAAAATTTTGATCACAAAGACTTGTCACAAGTCAGCAGAAATTCAAATGGCGTGAATTTCTTTGTGACTTGTGATCTGAGTTATGAACACAGTTGTGACCTGTGTTATGAGTTACAAGGGAGATATTCTGGTCACTCCTTAAAGGTTCTCTGATGCCTCTGAAAGGATAGTTTATCTCCCACGGTCCTCTTTTTCCACCACCAGTGACAAGAAATGGTTCGTGGTCTAAAAGGGAATGAGGTGCATCCTCTTCCTCCTGTGCTTCAAGAGGTCCTGGATGGTTAGTGTGGTTACAACCAAAGATGTCAAGATCAATGTCAAGACATCCTTCTGTGTGTATCCTGAACACTTTTATTCTTTTTTATTGTTGTATTTGTTTTAGCCAAAATTTGCCAAAGGGGGAGATTGTAAGTGCCTTCGTTTAGGATTGGCTCATTTCTTGTAAAACAAATAGTAACAACAATAATGTAATGTAATGTACAATAGGAACAGCCTGAAAATCCTATTGTAAATGCCTAAACATGTTGTGTTGATTTAAATCAACATCTGGAACAACATGTCTCAAGAGATGTCATAACATCATACCAGACATCAAGCTACTGAACTGTCAAGTCTGATGCAGTTCTGTTCCTGAAGTTATGCAGAATATTCTGCCAAATAGAATGCATAACAAGTAGCGAAAATTGAAGGCATATGTGGAGCCCTAGAAGATTCAATCAGAAACTAAGGATAAGAAGAAAAGCTCGATTGAAGACCTAACTTACAGCAGAAGTTTTCTGCTTACTTTATGCAGGTCGTTAAAGCTGCATTGCTGTCATATGAAGGCCCAAATCCAGTTGGGTAAAAAGGGTTATAAATAGAAGTATTGTAACCTAATTTAAGTGAGCCGGGTATTGATAAGATGTAATCATTTAGGGCTAGTTTTGTTGTGAACCACCCGGGCTGTGGGATGGTCACCATACTCCTTGAAACCTGTAGGTTAGAGGATGTATGCATTGTACTTGATTGAAGCTTTTAAGCATGATCAAGATGTGTAATGGAAGTGTATCTTCTGAACAGTTTATGTACTGTAGAAAGTTGTCACTGCGGTGATTGAGGGGGAGTGAGAGGGGTCTCATATCTAGGATTGGATCTTAGGTAAAAGTGTCATTGGGTAGTGATTAAGTGAGAAGGCTGTCAACGGGTGTGTTGGCTGTAGGGTCTTTGAATTGATACTACTAATAGTGAACTTTATCCCTGGCTTGGAAGCCCCCAGATGTAGGTTGGTTGAACCGAGCTGGGTGAACAATTCTGTGCGTTATTTACTTTCTGCATTGGTTATTTGTTTGATGTCACAGCATTCTTCATGACATCAATGTATATGATTAACCTTAACTGTTCTGAACTTCAGTAAATCAGAATCTGCATTCGTCAAAGGTGTTGCAGGTTCTGGTATGATAGTTCAGTGTCTGTTGTAGGACTGATATCAAAAGTACAGCCTATTCTACCTGTACAGCACTTAATGTCAGATCAGATGTCTTAACATTTCATTAGACATCCTGAGTCTGTGACATACCAGGAATTTCAATTGGTATCAGAGCAGGCATCTTGTCTGTCTCTGGATGAGATCCATGGGGGATACTTTCCGGTTGTGTACAAGGTAGAACATTGGTTGAACCAGTAGTGTTTATATTGTTTGGTCCCTAGGAGTGGAGGATGGACCAATTTGGGAGAAACTAGATGAAAGTGTTTGAACAAACTCAAAGACCTCATGCGGGAGTGAAGATTTTGGAGTGCATTGTTCAATCCATATTCAACACAAAGAAGAATATTATCAAAACCTTCATGCGGGAGTGAAGATATTGATAAGGTATCATCTGTGTGTATAAAGCTTCCTTTTAACGGGGATGTAGAAGTTGGGTCTAGAAAGTTGCTTGGTGAAGAAGCAAACAACTTGTAGGATTGATTTATTTTCAATCCTTATGGAGTAAGCATTGTGTAGGTTCTGTTGAAGTACTGCTATTCCGCTGCATAGCTTCTGGTACAACCCCTAAAGTGAAAGAAGAACTCTAGGGTTATTATTTTCAACAGAATTTGTAAGCAGATTTGGCAATCTATCAATAATGTCAAAGACACTTGAGATTTCCTCAAGTCCACTCATAAAGGCTTTTAGTATTAGTGTTGATGAGTATCAATTGATCAATGATACTCATATACATCTGCAAGCTGCTTGAAGACCTTGAAGATTATCAAGGATGATGTGTTCCAAGGAGATGTTAGAACAACTGCCAGTTGAAGAACAGATGCTCTGGGAGCTAAACACATGTAATGTGAGTACATATGTTTGGAACCTACTCCTGATCTGGAAGAGGAGACATCTGTGTTGAAATAATTGATCAGGACACGATCAACAGGTCATCTACTCCAGTTGTGAGTTTAAGGGAGCATATGTGCTGAGCTAAATGCACTTAAAAGGACTTTAAAGCTGTGATTTCCAGGTTTCCCCTCATGTGATGGATGATGGAACATCATTTCTGTGTCTTCAGCCAAGCAAGCAAGAAGAAGTAATCAGTCAGGATCCTCTAGTGGGATTAAGATAATCCTAACTGAATAAATGATGGAAGCAGAATCTTTATCAAAAGTTCTAAAGCACAACAAAACACTCAAGTTATTAAACACAACAAAACACTCAAGTTATTAAACACTTATAAAAGCAAACCCAGAATCCAAAACACTCACCTCTTTCGATTCTGAAGAACACCCCACACATAGAAGTTTGTTCAAACTCAAAGACAACCTTATGTGACAACTCTTCGAACCAAAAGCAAACCCCCTGTGACTACTCTTCGAATCCCAGAAACGTCCAGGTAGCAGTTCAAGTTCGAAGCCCAGACACCATCTTTGAGGTAAGTCTTTCTAACTTTAACTCTTTCATTTCAAACATCTTTATTGATTCATCTTCTAAACCAACATGTAATAATCACGGCCTTGGATGTTAATCTTTTGTGTTTTCCTTTAAGAGCTAATCTGTACAGTCCCCTAAAAATTTTGGAATACAAAATATGCATGCTTCGATATACTTGCTTTGATGCATACACATGTTTCGATACAGACATGTTCAGCACACACACACACTTGCTTCGAATACACTGACCTGTAGATCCAAACGAAAGGCACTCCCTCACTGTCTTTAACCCAGTCGAAGAAGGAAGAATCAGAAGGCACACTTGCACTAAGTCCATCCCCAATCAAAAGGCACAACATACTAACTTCCAGGTCCAGCCAGAACCGAAGGTTATGAATTGCAGCTTCCACCCTCAATCGAAGAAGGTAACAGGGAAACAAGGCAGAACCAGAAGAGCACGCCCAGCTGCTGCCAAGCCCAATCGAAGGCCATGACCTCACTGGCGCCAACTCCCAATTGAAGGCCATAACCTTGCTGAAGGCAACACCCAATCGAAGGAGGCCAAGAGAAGCAGAATCGAAGGGTTCTTCTTCCCCAATCGAAAGACCTTCATTTTTTCTTGCTTTTATTTCATTTTTTCCTTTACATTTTCCTTGCCTTTCAATATGGTTTTAATAGTGTAGGATTTTTCTTTTCTGCATTTTTATTGCTTTATACAAATGCTAGTAATTAGGTGTGTATGGCAAGATAAAAACAACAAGTAGACAACCCAAAAATAAAAGATAATGCATGCAAATCAAACACACTTCGCACACATGAACCCTTAGGGTAATCTCACTTGTTGCCTCGGAAAAATAGTCATGTCCCTCGAACATGGGCGTTTTAGCAAAGACCCTCGATAAAAGATCGTAGTCCCTCGATGGCCCTTGATATTTCCTTCGGTAAACGATCTAGTTGCTAAAACGACATTGCTAAAATGTCCCATATGTTACCTTCTATGACTATACAAACGTCCCATGCCCATCCCATCACATCCAACGATGGGGCTTCTTACCAAAACAATGGTAAGATAGCAACATCTAAAGGAGGAGGAAAATAACATCTAAGACTTTTTGAGTAGGTAGATTTCTCCTAGTTGCTCGCTTGCTCACAACAAAAACATTTTATACACCAACACTTTCATTTTGAAACATTTTCAAAAGACAACACTTTGTACGCGTTCTTATAGAAACGAGAGTCATTACAAAGACACCTTCTCAAAATCACTTTCAAAAACACATTCCACAAACACCTCTTTGAACTATTTTCCAAAACA
Source organism: Vicia faba (assembly GCA_948472305.1). NCBI lineage: Eukaryota > Viridiplantae > Streptophyta > Magnoliopsida > Fabales > Fabaceae > Vicia > Vicia faba. The sequence goes on from OX451736.1 coordinate 593,083,225, forward strand.
ACACTTTGTACGCGTTCTTATAGAGACGAGAACCATTACAAAGACGTTTTTTTAAAATACTTTCAAAACCCACACCACAAACACATTTTCAAACAAAAGCAAGTGATCTAGAAAGCAACTAAGAGCCCGTAGATAACTACGGATGAAAAGGGTGCTAATACCTTCCCTTTTCATAATCTACCCCCCGAACTCAAGAAAACATATCTAAAGGTCTTTCCTGTTCTTTTCATCCTTTCCTTATTGGATAAAAGAAAAGTCGGTGGCGACTCTTGCTATTCGTAATAATTGCGATAAAACACAAAACACCCAAGTCAGTTCTCCCACCATATCACACCCTTGGTCATGTACTTGACAGTACTAGTGAATTCAATGGGGTGTGTTTTGGGCCAATATGACGAGTCTGGCCGAAAAGAGCATGCTATTTATTACCTGAGCAAAAAGTTTACCGCTTGTGAAACCAGATATTCATTGCTCAAGTAAACTTGCTGCGCTCTGACATGGTCTGCTCGCCAGCTAAGACAGTATATGTTGATTCATACCACTTTGTTGATTTCTAAGAGGGACCCAATCAAGTACATCTTCGAGAAACCTGCCCTCTCCGGACGGATAGCTAGATGGTAAATGATCTTGACTGAGTACGACATTCAATACACTACACAAAAGGCCATCAAAGGAAGCATACTAGTAGATCATTTGGCCCATCAAGATGTTGATGATTATCAGTCCATGAACTTTGACTTCCCGGATGAGAACATCATGTTGGTGACCGACTGTGTGAAACCTGGACCGTATGACGGACCTGAACAAGGATCTCGATGGACTATGGTCTTCGATGGGGGCTTCCAGCGCCTTGGGTAACAAAGTTGGTGTTGTGATCATATCACTTGAAGGTTGCCACACTCCTTTCACTGCCAAATTATGCTTCGATTGCACAAACGACATGGCTGAGTACGAAGCGTGCATATTGGGTTTGAAAGCTGCCATTGACTTGAGGATCAAGAATTTGAATGTGTTCAGGGATTCCGCTCTAGTGATCAGCCAATTAAAAGGAGATTGGGACACTAAGCACCCTAATCTCATCCATTACAAGGAACTTGTGCTAACCCTGATTCCCTACTTCTTAGAGATCACCTTTGAGCACTTCCATAGGGAAGAAAATCAGCTAGCTGACGCCTTGGCAACCATGTCTTTGATGTTCAAGGTCAGATGAGACAACGAATCCCCTATGATTACAATTGAAAGATTCGATGAACCTGCACATTGTTGTGAGCTTGACACTGACACGGAAAGGCCACGGTACCATGAGGTGATGAGATATCTTAAAGCTCAAGAGTATCCTGAGGGAGCATCAATCAATGACAAAAAGTTCTTACGAAGATTTTCAGCCAAATTCTTCCTAAGTAACAGACTATTATACAAGCGCAACCATGACTCTACTCTACTCCGATGTGTGGACAAGAAGGAGGCAGAGGAAATTATGGAAGACATGCATGATGGTCTCTTTGGTACTCACTCAAGCGGACATACGATGGCTAAAAAAAATCTTACGAGCAGGCTACTATTGGTCAACGATGGAGACTGATTGCCATCAACATTCAAGAACTTGTCACAAATTCCAAATCTATGCTGACAAGGTCCATGTGTCTCCTATCCCTCTAAACGCAATGACCGCTCTGTGGCCATTTGCAATGTGGGGCATTGATATGATTGGAGAAATCAAGCCAACCGCTTCCAATGGACATCGCTTCATTCTTGTCGCTATCGACTATTTCACCAAATGCGTCAAAGTCGCCTCGTTTTCCTCAGTCACCAAGAATGTGGTAGCCAGATTCATCAAACACAACCTCATTTTCCGCTATGGTATCCCCGAAAGGATCATCACCGATAATGGGACTAACCTCAACAATGCTATGATCACCGAGCTTTGCACTCAATTCAAGATCAAGCATCATAATTCTTCTCCATATAGACCTAAAATGGATGGCGCGGTCGAAGCGGCCAACAAAAACATCAAGAAGATTGTGTAGAAAATGGTAGTAACCTATAAGGATTGGCATGAGATGTTACCATTTTCTCTACACGGCTACCGCACGTCATCTAGAACATCAACTAGGGCAACTCCATTTTCCTTAGTCTATGGCATGGAAGCTGTTTTGCCAGTAGAAGTTCAGATTCCCTCACTAAGGATTATGAATGAAGCAGGCTTAGGCAAAGACGAGTAGATTCAGACAAGATTGGATCAGCTGAACTTGATCGATGAGAAACGATTGGCTGCTGTTTGTCATGGTCAGACGTACCAAAAATGTATGATCGAGGCTTTCAACAAAAAGATCAAGCCTCGAGTTTATCAAGCTGGTGACTTGGTGATAAAGCGCATCATTCTGCCACAAGGAGACCCCAGAGGCAAATGGACTCCCACCTACGAAGGGCCATTTGTTGTCAAGAGAGGTTTCTCTGGCGGTGCCATGATGCTGACTACCATGGACGGTGAAGACTTCCCACATCCTATAAACACGGACATAGTTAAAAAATAATACGCATAAAGGACCCGCTAGGTGGACACACCTAGGAAAAAATAAGGGCATCCCGGCAAACCAAAAGGTTTGGGCAAAAATTAGGGATATATGCAAAAGATTATACACCTGACAAGTTGAAAACCCGGAAGGGCTACTTGGGCAAAAATGGGTATCCTGGCGGGCTGAAAACCCGAAAGGGCGGTCCAGGAAAAATTTAAGGATTGAAAGCGTATGACTATGTCTCGTGGAATCACCACAGTCAACTTTATCACCAAGGTCCGAGTTCAAACGGTCCAAGATCAATCCAATCAACTTCTGTCAATGACAAGGGGCATTTGAAGACATTGGGGCAATAGTAGAGTTGAAATGCAATGAGATCATTTCACATGGCTATTATTTTTGTTTTCAATTTTGTTTTCCTTTCGACGATTTCCTCTTACTAGGATCTCCGTCTCTTTGTACAAAACGCCTATTCATGGGCAAAATATCAATACAAATATACTTTGAAGTGTAAACTTTTTGTTTTAGTTTTGAATGCAAACTTGTCCAATGATTAAAATTGAAAGAACATATGCATATGAACATAATTAAAACCATTTGGCACATGTGTCATGCTAAGCAGTAACAAGCATCTCTTTAATGAATATGGAATATCCCCACAGAGTTATTTCATTAACATTATCTCCACAAGAAGGTTACAATAAACCTGCTCCCTCAACAAAGTTATTCACAAAGTCTCTTTGCATAGGATAATCTCCAACCAGAGTCTCAATCTCTTGGCAGCTCTCTCCCCAGCTAAGTTGAATCCTACAAGTAGAAGCCTTGTGGATCTATTCCTCAAAGAACTCACCTCGTCAGCAGTTCATCGAGTATTCATCAACAAGGTTTATTTCCCCAACAAACAACAAATAACATAACTCCCCAGCCGAGTACAAAATTCCCCAGCTTAGTCTATCTTCCCCAGCTGAGCCTGTTATCCCCAACTGAGTGTATCCTCCCCAAGTTGAGTCTGTCCTCCCCGACTGAGTCTATATTCTCCAGCTTGAGTTTTCCTTTCAGACTATTGCAAATCTTAGGGCCACAACCCCTAATCCACAGTAAAGTCGTCAACAAAACCTCTACTATCTCCAAAAGATACTATGAAGCATGGACCCGACCAGATATTAGTACAATTTTCAAGCTACTATGAAGCCTGGACTCGACCAGATAATAGTCAACTTCTCAAATCGCTATGAAACCTAGACCCTACCAGATAACAATTAAACTTCATCCACCTCAAAATCTGTAAAGCCTGGATCCGACCAGATATCAGTTTTCAACTTCGTCTTTTTAAGCAAGTTATTGTGAAGCCTGGAGCACGACCAGATAACAACTAGCTATAATGCCAGCAAGACACTATGAAGCCTGGACCCGACCAGATAATAGTATAACTCTTCAAAAAATATGAAGCCTGGACCCGACTAGATATTAGTTACCATTTCAAGTTACTATGAAACTTGGATCCGACCAGATATCAGTTTAACTTCATCCAATCTAGCAAGTTACTGCAAAGCCTGGGGGCCGACCAGATAACAATTAACTTCCTTATCCCCATCAAGTTTTTGTGAAGCATGGATCCGACCAGATAACAATTAACTTCCTTATCCCCATCAAGTTTTTGTGAAGCCTGGATCCGACCAGATATCAATTCAACTTCAAGAAATCTTCAGCGAAGCCTGGAATCTGACCAGATAACAGATAATTTATTCTTCCCCAGTAAGTTAATGTGAAGCCTAGAACCCGACCAGATAGAAGTTGACATCCTCATTCTCAGCAAATTGCGAAGCCTGGATCTGACCAAATAACAACTGACATTCAAGAGATATTCCCCAGCGGAAGCATTCTTCTAACAAGTTTGAAGATATGTATACTCTTCATCCCTAACAGCGATCTGAGATTTATCTTCCCAAAATTCCTCAGCAGTAGTCAGGGATTTATTTTCTCGGACAAACATGCATCTCACATTCATACATCATAGCATATACATACAAAATGAATTTAGCATAACACCACATCTTGTGAACATCATGCATACATCTACATTTAACTAACCTCTTTTTTCCATAGGTAGAACATCAAGTTTTAGTCTAAATCAACCAAATATTTATGTTGATACTTCTTCCATTGTTTACCAACATTCCTCCAAATGGAACCTATAAGCCCATACACAATCCATCTTCGAGTGCAAATTTCTGGGCACTTTAGTGTTCAATCATCTTCCACCTTCAAGTCACGAATGGCGGATCCGCCAATCTAACTCTTCAGGTTTAAGAAGATTAAATAGGGACAGCTGTTGTACCCCGAAATTTTCTCTCTCATTTATCAAGTAATCTCTCACAAGATCTCCTTTGGTTCAAGATTGCACTAGGGTTGATCAGCTCAAGACACCTCCTTAAGCATTGATGACTAAAAATTAGGGTTTGAGATTGCACAAGGAAAATTGGACTTTTAATGCCTCATATGACTTTCATGGATCATTTTGGATCCTCAATATTTCTCATGTCAAGTTTCAGGTCTTGGATCACATTTTTGCTCAGTCAATTGATCAGTTGACCTAAAAATCAACTATATTGGATAAAAAGTCAATTGTGGTCAATTTGCAGTCAAACTTCATAGTTTTTGATCCATATCAACATCATGAACCTATATATGTCATTTCATCATGTTTGGATCACAATTCCTCAAGAAATTTGATCAGATCATTAAAAGGGAAAAATGGTCAAAATTAGGGTTTTGACTGAGAAGGTGCAATTTCTGATTTTTGACCTAGAAAATGACTTATTGGTTTGAGACATGATCTCAAGGATTCAAATGCATCATTTTTACCTAATGAAATGGCTCAAAACTTTGCTCAAGATCAATTTATTGACAGATGAATTTTCAACCAACTGATCAAAAGTCAATTGTACACTAAAAAGTCAAACTTTGACTTTTTGGTCAAAATCAAGTATCAAAGATCAAAATTCATCAAAACATGTCAAAATGTGAAACTTGTTCATCAAAAAATCAAAAAGTCAAGATTTCATTTTGGAAATTCAAAATTTCTAAACTTAGAAATTTTTCTAAGTGTTAAAAATTTCATATTTTTTCATGACTTTGAACAAAATTTTCACCGTGATGCAAGATGACTCAAAGGAAACTTCCAAAATTAAATTTGTAGATCTCAATGATATCTAAAATATTGTAGAACACAACTTATCCTATAAATGCATGGATTTCAAGTTATGATTTTGTGAATACATGTTCATGAAACTTGGAAACTTAGTGAAATTTTGCCCTAGTTTAGGAAGGATTTTGACCTAACTTCATGGAAATTTTTCACATAGTTCCAAGAGGAATTTTCGAAAATGTCCAACATAGAGGTTGTAAAGGATGTTAAAAGCTTTCCAAAATGTCCAAGAACTCATTGAGATCATGTTTGGGCAAGGAGAATCGAAGGCAAGAAGTTAGGATTTTCAAACTTGAATTACAAGCCATTTTGTGAAGAATACATGAACCAAATCCATGTTATACTGAATAATCTTTGCTTTTCCGGACTCAAACTTGTTTGTCACTCCATAATTAAATGTTTACACAACTGTTAGAGCTTTGATCCAAGCATTTGAGTCATTATCCAAGTTGCATTTCCATTAATGGCACAAAGTAACATTGTCATTCTAGTAAAGAGGCTTTAATCACAAAGTCAACTTGTCTTGAGCTTTTCACTTGTTTCTTCTGATCACACACAATATAAAAGCCGTAAGAAAATTTTCTAGAGCCTCTAACTACTCAAACCATGCTTGTACTATGCATTAAAACTATGCTTGTCAACTTTACTTCAAAAATAAGCCAAGAAGCCAAAACATGTGATCTTGTACTTCTGACCATCTCAAGTCTCCAAACCTTTTCCTATATATCAAAACACTATTATGCAACATAGGACATGAGTTTGAACACCCTTAAGCACTCCCAAATTCCCTCAATCCATAAATTTCACAAAACCTCCATTTTTGTGTCATTTCTGACTTTGAACTTCAATCTTCAAAACTACTTGTGTGTTTCTTGACTTAATACTTCCAAAAGCTTCTTAGAATCATACACAAACCATACCAATACCTGTTTGCAAACTGTAACACCATTTATACCATCCTCCATAACCAAAAACAGAGGTTTGCATCTTGAATTCTCCAGGCCATTTCAGCTACTCTCGGTTCAAGCCAGCTATTGAATTAGCTTCCTAGAGACTCAAGGAAGCTAACTTGATCATTGCAGCACCTTAAATTAAGCTCAATCTCATTTCACGATTTCCAGTTTTGAGGTATTTTTCTTGAACTTCTATCTTCTCATTTAGGCATTGTTAGGCTTGCTTTTGTGAAGATAAAATATAGACATCATTACCCTGAAACTATACATGTCCATAGATTTCATTTATGTTGCTTGAGTAGGGAGAATTTTGAGTTTGAGCCTTTGAAAATATTTAGGTCAGAATTTGGTACCGTTAGAAATTCATGCTCATCTTTGAGAATTAGCTTAAGTTATTTACATATTCATAATCGTGAGGAAATTTCTAACAAGTTTGATGTTGGAAGTTTTGTGAATGGATGAGAAATGAATGAGTTACGGGTTCTTTGGCTGGAGGTTGAAGATGAAGTTCATTCAGGGTAAAACTTATGTTACATATTTATTGTTTTATTTAAGTTAACAGATGTATCACCACCCCAGTGGTTAAAGCGCGCGTCTGTCACCTTTGGGACCTGGGTTCAAGCCCCAGTGGTACACTTTTGCCTATTTTTCACATTTTTTTTCCATTTTTTTTCTTGAAACAATGCATGGGCTTCCTTCCATTTGGGCTTCTGTTTCTGCTGACCTCTAACCCCTCCTTACTTTTACACCCTGGCCCATTTTTCTTTATTATTTCATTTTTCTTGTTTTTATTTCATTATATTTTATTTTCTTTAATATCTTTATTATTATTATTATTATTATTATTATTATTATTATTATTATTATTATTATCATTATTATTTTTATTAATAAAAAATCCAAAAAAATATTATTATTATTATTATTTTCACACCTTATTTATTTCATTTATAAAAAACAAAAAGACTAAAAAACATTTTTCTTAAAACAAATTAATTTATTTCTTTTATAATAAATTTTTATAATTAGGTTTAATTATTATATTATTCTCTTGTAAATTAAAATTAATTTAGAACCTAGGTTTATTTTAATTAATCAATTCTCATTTTATTTTCATTATTTAAAACCTTTTCATAAAAAACCCTAAAAACCCTTTTAAATTAATTTCTTTTCTTAAATAGTTTAAGTTAATTTTAGTTAATTTTCATTAATTATTTTCTTAATTAGGTTAAAACCCTTTCATGAAAACCAAACAAAAATCATTTCTTTTTCCATTTTGCACTTGTACATTATTTTTTTCAATTATTGTACATTTATTCAATATGGTTGTAATAGTTAATTAGATTTAATTTTCTCGCAAATCCCCCATTTGTAAATTGGTACACCCCATCCCCTAATGATTTAATAGGTTAGTATTTTTACTTTCTGCAATTTTTCGCTTTATATAAATGCTAGTAAATTAGGGTTTGTATGGAAAGATAAAATCAATAAATTAGCAAACCCTAATTCAAGACAAAATAATGCATGTAAATCAACACACTTGCACACTTACACCCTTAGGATAATTCCACTTTGTTGCCTTACAAAAATGGCCATGTTACGCATGTGGGATATCTTAGCAAAAAACAAATCAAATACAAGATCATAGTCCCTCGATGATGCTATCAAATGTTGCCTTTCAAAATGATCTTAGTCCCTCAAAAAGAAATGCTAAGATATCTCACAACATTGCTATCATGGCTATACAATGACCCACGCCCGTCCCTTTACATCCAAAGATAAGGCTTCTTACCAATCAATGGTAAGATAGCAATATCAAAGGAAAGGAAGAAATGAACTAAGACTTTTGAGTAGGTAGATTGTTCCTAGTTGCTTGCTCAATTTCAAATCAAAACATCCTTGCTTATATTCAAAGCAAACACCAACACTTTCCAAACATTTTCCAAAATTGAAATATTTTCAAAAGCTCAATACTTTGTATACGTTTTTACGAACGAGAACTATTACAAAGTTTGCCTAAATGATGGCGCCTTTTCAAAATACTTTCAAAACCACACAAAGCACATTTTCAAACAAAAGCAAGTGATCTAACAAGCAACTAACAGCCCATTGATAACTATGGATGAAAAGGGTGCTAACACCTTTCCTTTTCATAATCTACCCCCCGAACTCAAGAAATAATCTCAAAGGTATTTCCTGTTCTTTTCATCCTTTCCTTTTGGTTAAAAGAAAAGTCGGTGGCGACTCTTGCTAACCGTAACATTTGCGATAAAATACAAAACACCCAAGTCAGTTCTCCCACCGTATCACAAGAAGCCTTTTCTATTTGAGCCAGTCAGGAGGGCCCCTTGAACCTTCTTCCCATGTTGAGAATAACAACTCGCTTCTTAGTCTTCTTTTTGGTGGTAAGGAGTGCCATCATTTCTTGCTGACCTTTGGCTAGGTTGAGGAGAGTCTCGTGAAACTGTGCATGTTGATTTTGCAGATCTTTGACGGTTTTCTCTAGAGCCATCTTATACTGAAATAAACAGTAAAAGGATGAGAAAACATGTATCGGAAAACCTGTTTATGTTATGATGCATGCTATGTGGATTCAATGTTTTCAAGGACCTTAAAGATTTCAAATTTTCTAGCCAAAAAGGAAACAAACATAACAATTGTGTTAATAAGTTCAAGATTACAACTTCCACTTGGGCTTAAAATAAAGAGACAACAAAAATAAAAACTCCTAAAACCTAAGACTCAGGTAACCCAAGGACGCTTCCTCTTTGCGTCGATGTAGGCATTCAGGCTTTACTCCTTGTGAAGTTGCTTGGTGAGCTCCAACACTTTCTTCTCGCTTTCGTAGAATCGAGATTTAAAGGTGTCTCATTCTCCTTTGAGTTAAATCCACGACGTCTGCAACTCTTCAAGGTCCTTGGGCATGTTAGGATGGATAATGGTATAAGGAACATCCCCCTCAATAACAGGCTCCACAAATAATGGTAGGATAGCTGGATATGGCATCATGAGACTTTGAGCACGAGCTCGTACCCATTTGAGATAAGGCTCAAAAGGAATGGAATTATTATGTCCCAGAGTCTTGCTATCAACCTTTCTTACCATGCCCCAAGCATGTACAAACCATTGATGATATCCTTGAATGTTGTTCTCGTAGTCGAATATAATACCTTGAATGAGTACGTCGGGGGGGCCATCTCTTCGAGCATAGCCAAATTGTCATAGAGCTAGATAAGGGTTATAAGTAATACCTCTTATAATTCCCAAGAGTGTAACATTAGGGAACTCCCTACAACAGTCAATGATAGTAATGTCCTGTGATACGGTGGGAGAACTGACTTGGGTGTTTTGCGTTTTATCGCAAATGTTGCGGTTAGCAAGAGTCGCCACCGACTTTTCTTTTATCCAAAAGGAAAGGTGAAAAAGAATAGGAAAGACCTTTGAGATTATTTCTTGAGTTCGGGGGGTATATTATGAAAAGGGAAGGTATTATCACCCTTTTCATCCATGGTTTTCCATGGGCTCTTAGTTACTTGCTAGATCACTTGCTTTTTGTTTGAAATTATTCTTTGTGTGGTTTTTGAAAGTATTTTGTAAAGAGGCCATTGTTTAGGAAAACTTTGTAATGATTCTCGTTCGTAAGAATGTATACAAAGATGTTGATCTTTTGAAAATGTTTTCTAGTTTGTAAGATGTTTTGAAAGTGTAGGTGTTTGTTTTTAAAAATAGCAAGGATGTTTTGTTTTGAAATGGAGCAAGTAATTAGGATCATTCTACCTACTCAAAAGTCTTTCATGTTCATTTCCTCTTTCCTTTGACATTGTCATCTTACCATTGATTTGGTAAGTAACCCTATCTTTGGATGTAAATGGGACGGGCGTGGGTCATGGTATAACCATGATTAGAAATGTTGCAAGGTATCTTAGCATTCTCTTTTAGGGACTAAGATCATTTGAAAGGCAACATGGATAGCGTCATCGAGGGACTATGATCTTATATTTTTGCTTGTTTTTGCTAAGATACCTCATATGCGTAATATGACCATTTAGTAAGGTAACCAAGTGGATTTACCCTAGGGGTGCTTGTGTGCAAGTGTATTATTTTCATGCTTGGTTTTGTATTTGATTAGGGTTTGCTAATTGATTGGTTTTAGTGTTTCCATACAAACCCTAACTACTAACATTTATATAAAGCGATAAATTGCGGAATTTAAAATTACTATGCTATTACATCATTAGGGGAAGGGGTGTACAAATTTATAAATGGGGGTTGCAAGAATATTAAACCTAATTAGCTATTACAACCATATTGAATAAATGTACAATAATTGAATAAATATACAAGGATATAAATGGAAAAGAAATGGTTTTGTTTGATTTTTTTTTGAAAGGGTTTATAACCTAAACCTAATTAAGAAAATAATTAATGAAAATTTAAATAAAATAACTTAAACTAATTAAGAACATAAATTAACTTAAATTTTTTTTTTTTGGGGTTTTTTATGAAAAGGTTTTAAATAATAGAAATAATAGGAAATTTAATTAAAATAAACCTAAGTTCTAAATTAATTTTAATTTACAAGAAAATAATATAATATAATAATTAAACCTAATTATCTAAATATTAATCAAGAAAGAGAAATTAATTTATTAAGAAAATTGTTTTTGTTCTCTTTTAGTTTTTTATAATGAAAAATAAAATATAAATGAGTGTAAAAAAATTAAAATAAATATTTTTGGATTTTTTATTAATAATAATAATAATAATAATAATAATAATAATAATAAAGATGATAAAAGAAAGTGAAATAAGCTAAAAAATAAAAATAAAATAAAAAATAAATGATCAGGGGGATGCTGAAACAGGGCCAGGGGTTAGAAGCTATCAAAAATACCAAGACCCACTGCATTGAGGCTCAGACGTGTGTGTTTGTGACAAAAAAGTATGAAAATGTGAGAAATGGAAAAAGGTAGCGCGCTGGGTGTTGAACCCACGCCCTCCTGGTTACCAGTGCGCTGCCTTACCACTGGGGTGGCTATACATCTGTTAACATTGGCATAAATATAAATAAATAACATCAATCCAGTCCTGAAAATGACTTCATCTTCTACCTCCAGCCATGGATCTTGTAACTTGCTCATTTCTCAACAAAAATGAAATATGCAAACATGAAAGTTGCTCCATTTTTCCATACGAATCCAACCATATAAAAATCATAAGCTATAAATCAAAGATGAATGAGAATTTTTAAAAGTACCAAATTCTGACCTAAATATTTCAGAAAGTTCAAACTCAAAATTCTCCTAGCTCAATCAAAATAAATGAAATCTATGGACATGTATAGTTTCAGGGCAATGATCTCTTTATTTTATCTTCATAAATGCAAGCCTAACAATGCCTAAATATGAAGATAGAAGTTCAAGAAAAATACCTCAAAACTGGAAATTGTGAAATGGATTTGAGCTTGTTTCAGGTAGTGGTGATGATCAGGCTAGCTTCCTCAAGTCCATAGGAAGCTAATGCAATGGTTTGCTTGAGTTAAGAGTGGCTGAAATGTCCTGGAGAAGTCAAGTTGCAGACTCTGTTTTTTGGTTATGGAGGTTATGGTAAATGGTGTCACAGTTATGGAATAAGGATGGGGATGAGTTGTATTTGATGTAAGGAAGCATTAGGAATGAATTTGAGGGAAAACACACGAGGGAAATGAGAGATACAAGTTTAAGGACAGAACTGTGTATCAATGGAGTTTTTTGTGAAATTTCTGGCTAGAGGGAATTTGGGAGTGTTTCAGGGTGCTAAAACCCGTCCCTTAGCTCACAAATAGTGACTCTATTTATAAGCAACATGTTTGGAGTGCTCTAGTTGATCAGAATTCAAATTTACAAGTTTAAGCTCAACATGTGATTTTTTTGACAAAACAAATTTCCATGCCTTGTATTTGGTTCATATAGTGGTTATGATTTAAACAAGCTTGCTTCTTACTTTGTGGATGGAGTGTGATAAGAGGGAACAAGTTAGAGGCTCAAGAATGGACTTTATGCAAAAATATTGCTTTACAAGAATGACAATTTTAACTTTGTGCCATTAATGGAAATGCAACTTGGATAATAACTCAATTGCTTGGATCAAAGCCCTAACAGCTGTGTAAACATTTAATTATGGAGTTACAAACAAGTTTGAGGTCTGCAAAGCAAAGATTATGCAGCCTAGCATGGATTTGGTTCATGTGTTCATCAAAAAATGACTTGTAATTCAAGTGATAAAAGCCTAACTTTATCTCTTCGATTCTCCCTACTCAAAAATGATCTCAAGGAGTTCTTGGACATTTTGGAAAGCTTTCAATGTTCTCTACAACCCATATTTAAATCACTTTTGAAAATTCCCCTTGGAATTATATGAAAAAGTTCCATGAAGTTAGGTCAAAATCCTGACCAAATTAGGGCAAAAATTCACTAAATGTTTTTGTTTCATGACCATGTATTCTTAAAATTATAACTTGAGATCCAAGAACCTTTGGAAGGAGTTGTGTGAAGGAAAGTTATATATTTCATGGAGATATACAACTTTCATGTTGGAAGTTTCTTTTGAATCATCTTGCATCATGGTGAAAAATTGGCTTAAAGTTATGAAAAAACATGAAGTTTAAACACTTAGAAAAATTTCTAAGTTAGAAAACTTTGACTTTTCAAAATGAAATCTTGAATTTTTGATTTCTTGATGAATAAGTTTCATATTTTGACATGTTTTGATGAATTGTGATCTTTGACATTGAATTTTGACCAAAAAGTTAAAGTTTGACTTTTCAGTGTACAGTTGACTTTTGATCAGTTGACTGAAAATTCACTGTCAATCCAATTGATCTTGAGCAATGTTTTGGGTCATGACATTAGGTCAAAATGATGCAATTTAACCCTTGAAATCATGCTTCAAACCAATTGACCATTTTGTAGGTCAAAGATCAGAAATTGCCCCTTCTCAGTCAAAACCCTAATTTTAACCATTTTGCCCTTTTGATGATTTGATCAAATTTCTTGGGGAATTGTGATCCAAACTTGATCAAATGATACATATGAGTTTATAATGTTGATGTGGATAAAAAATTATGAAGTTTGACTGTAAATTGGCTATAGTTGACTTTTTCCCCAATACAGTTGATTTTTAGGTCAACTGCTCAATTGACTGAGCAAAAGTGTGATCCAAGGCTTGAAACTTGACATGAGAAATCTTGGGAATCCATAATTATCCATGAAAGTCATATGAAGCAACGAAAGTCCAAATATCCTTGTGCAATCTCAAACCCTAATTTTGGTCATCAGTGCTTAAGGAGGTGTCTTGAGTTGATCAACCCTAGTGCAGTCTTGAACCAAGAGAGATCTTTGTGAGAAAATAATTGATAAGTGAGAGGGAAAATTTTGGGGTACAACAGCTGACCCTGTTCAATCTTCTTAAACCTAGAGAGTTAGATTGGCAGATTTGTCATTCGTGACTTGAAGGTGGAAGATGATTGGACACTAGAGTGCCCAAAAATTTGCACTCGAGGATGTGATGGTTGATGGTGTAGGGAATGGGCTTAAAAGATGCCATTTGGAGAGATGATGGAAAGTCATTGGAGACGGGCTTACAGATGCCATCCAAAAATGATTGTTGGACCGTATCTGAAATAAAATATGAATGAGTATCAGAATGGCGTCAGTGTCTGGAGCATATCTGAAAGAAAATATGAATGAGTATCAGAATGGCGTCCGTGTCTGGAGAGTATCTGAAAGAAAATATGAATGAGTATCAGAATGGAATCCGTGTCTGGAGCGTATCTGAAAGAAAATCTGAATGAGTATAAGAATTGCATCCGTGTCTGGAGCGTATCTGAAATGAAATCTGAATGAGTATCAGAATGGCGTCCATGTCTGGAGCGTATCTGAACTGTATCTGAGAGATGAATCTGAATGAGTATCAGAATGGCATCCATGTCTATAGGCTATTTGAACTGTATCTGAAGATTGAATCTGAATGAGTATCAGGATGACATCTGTGTCTAGAGCGTATCTGAACTGTATCTGAAGATTGAATCTGAATGAGTATCAGGATGGCATCCATGTCTAGAGCGTATCTGAACTGTATCTGAAAGTTGAATCTGAATGAGTATCAGGATGGCATCCGTGTCTTGAGCATATCTGAACTGTATCTAAAAATTGAATTTGAATGAGTATCAGGATGGCATCCGTGTCTGGAGCGTATCTGAACTGTATCTGAAAAAGCCTTTAAAATTTGTTAATGGTAGCTATTGATTAACCTTATCCTGAAAAGGGTAAAATGTTAGCTAATATGCAATGTCATGTTGTATGAAATGCATGGTGTAATGAGATTATAATACATGCATTTGTGTTATCAATGTTTATGATATATGGATGCGATGTATGGGTATATGAGCTAATCTGCTGCACTGCTTATTTGAATTGGGGAAAAATAAATCCCCGACTGCTGCTGAGGATACGGAGTGCAATTCTTCATGTTTTGAAGTGTTAATGAATTCCCGCTTAGAGAAATAAACTCTGTTGTAAGGGAAACGTCGTGTACTGCTTATGAAATCCTGTTGAGAAATTTGGCGACTTCTAACGGGAGTGATAATTGGAAGTTTTGTTCTGCTGGGGATTAAACTGCACACTGCGGAGGATTTTATGGAATAGCTTAAAGATATTTCCCTATCTCTTAAAGACATTAGTGATTGTCTTTCTATTTTATTCATTTGCAAATGGTAGTTACGTTCAAATGCATATGTTCAAAAATAAATCATTGGACTTTTCATAAACAAACACAAGAGTAAAGAAAAACAGATAGTTTTGCACTTTCAAAGGGATATCTTTGTATTGACTTTGAGTAAGTATTTTTGTACAATGAGACAACCATCCTAGTAAGAGAATGTCGTCGTAAAAAAAATGAAAATTTGATACAAAGAAAAGATAGCTATGTGAAATAATCCCATGGGGTTCCCATTCCGCTATAGCCTTCGTGTCTCTGAGCATCTTATCTATTTGTTGCCTTGTCTGAAGCTGATTAAATTGATCAGGATCGTCGAGTTTGCAGGTTGTTTGTAAGGTGATCCAACGGGACATAGTCATACACTTTAATTCCCTAACTTTTTCCTAGACCGCCCTTTCGGGTTTTCAGTCCACCGGGATACCCTTTTTTGCCAAAGCCGCCCTTTCGGGTTTTTAACTTGCCGGGTGTACAAATTATTTTGTTTTATCCCTAATTTTTTCCCGAACCTTTTTGGTTCGCCGGGATGCCCTTGTTTTGCCTAGGTGTGTCAAACTAGCGGGTTTCTCATGCGTAGTATCTTTTTACTATGTCCATATTCACGGGGTACGGCAGGTCATCGCCATCCATAGTGGTCAAGATCATTGCTCCACCAGAGAATATGCTTTTGATTAAAAACGGTCCTTCATATGTAGGAGTCCATTTGCCCCTGGGATCACCTTGCGGCAGTATGATACGTTTGATCACCAAATCCCCGACTTGATACACTTGGCGTCTGACTTTTTTGTTGAAAGCCTTGATCATTTGTTTTTGACACATCTGACCATGACAGACAGCAGTAAGCCTTTTCTCATCAATCAAGTTCAGTTGATCAAGCCGATTTTGGATCCAATTTTCTTTATTCAGCCCTGCATCCTTCATGATTCTCAGAGAGGGGATCAGGACCTCAATAGGCAAGATAACTTCCATGCCGTATACAAAAGAGTAGGGTGTTTCCCCGGTTGACATACGTGTTGTGGTACGATACCCATGGAGAGCGAATGGTAGCATCTCATGCCAGTCTTTGTACGAAACTGTCATTTTCTGTATGACCTTTTTGATGTTCTTATTTGCGGCTTCGACAGCACCATTCATCTTTGGCCGGTAAGGGGGAGAATTATGGTGCTGGATCTTGAATTGCTCGCACAGAGCAGTGATCATAGTATTGTTTATATTCGTACCATTGTCTGTGATGATCCTCTCCGGGATACCGTACCGACATATGAGATTTTTCTTGATGAAACGGGCGACAACATTCTTGGTATCGAAAGCGAAAGAAGCTGCATCAACCCACTTTTTGAAATAGTCAATGGCCACCAAGATGAAGCGGTGTCCATTAGAGGTTGTTGGCTTGATTTCCCCAATCATATCGATGCCCCACATAGCAAAGGGCCAAGGATCCGTCAAGACATTCAGAGGAACCGGAGGTACGTGCACCTTGTCAGCATAGATCTGACACTTGTGGTAGGTTCGAGAGTGTTGATAGAAATGTACTTCCATGGTAGACCAGTAATAACCTGCCCGTAGGATTTTCTTTTCCATCATATGCCCACTGGAATGGGTGCCAAAAGTGCCCTCATGTTGATCAGCCATGATCTTTTCTGCCTCAACCTTGTCTACGCACCGGAGTAAAACAGAGTCATGATTGCGTTTGTAGAGAATGCCATTACTAAGGAAGAACTTAGCAGAGAATCTCCTTAAGAACTTCTTATCATTGACTGAAGCTCCTTCCGGATATTCTTGTGCCTCGAGATACCTCTTGACTTCGTGAAACCAAGGTTGGTCCACAACTTCTTCAATATTAATCTCGTGACAGTGAGCTGGTTTATCCATTCGTTCAATGGTGATCTGGGGAGCCTCGTTATCCTATTTAAGTTTAAACATGGATTACATTGTGGCTAGTGCGTCTGCTAGCTGATTTTCTTCTTGCGGGAAATGCTCGAAGGTAATCTTCTCAAAATGTGGGATCAATGTCAACACATGTTCTTTGTAAGGGATAAGTTTAGGGTGTTTGGTGTCCCATTCCCCTTTGATCTGGATGATGACCAAGGCTGAATCTCCGAATACACTTAAAGATTTGATCCCCAAATCTATGGCAGCTTTAAGACCAAAGATGCACGCTTCGTATTCTGCCATGTTATTTGTATAATTGAAGCAGAGTCTTACCGTAAAGGGAGTATGACATCCTTCAAGAGATATGAGTACAACACCAATACCATTGCCGAGTGTGTTGGATGCCCCATCAAAAACCAGGGTCCATCGGGATCCTTGTTCAGGTTCGTCATATGGTCTGAATTCTTCACATTTGTTTACCATCATGATGTCTTCATCTGAGAATTCGAACTTCATGGACTGGTAGTCATCCACAGCTTGATGAGCAAGGTGATCAGCTAGTACACTGCCCTTTATTGCTTTCTGGGTAGTATACTGTATGTCATATTCTGTCAGGATGATCTGCCATCTCGTTATTCTCCTAGAGAGGGCAGGTTTCTCGAAGATGTATTTTATTGGATCCATTTTAGATATCAATAAAGTAGTATGGGTCAGCATATACGGTCTTAGTCGGCGAGCAGCCCATGCCAGAGCGCAACAAGTTTTCTCGAGCAGTGAATATCTTGTTTCACAGTTGGTAAACTTTTTGCTCAGGTAATAAATAGCATGCTCTTTTCGGCCAGACTCTTCATGCTGCCCTAGCACACACCCCATTGAATTTTCCAAAACAGTTAGATACATGATCAATGGTCTTCCCTCGACTGGTGGCATCAAAACAGGAGGCTCTTGCAGGTACTCTTTGATCTTGTCGAAAGCAGTTTGGCACTCGTCATTCCACTTGACTACTTGATCTTTCTTCAGTAATTTGAAGATTGGTTCACAAGTAGCTATTAGGTGAGAAATGAATCTGGAAATTTAGTTTAACCGTCCCAAGAATCCTCTGACTTCCTTCTCAGTACGAGGAGCAGGCATCTCTTGTATTTCTTTCACCTTGGCAGGATCCACTTCAATACCTTTATTGCTGACAACAAAGCCTAGGAATTTACCAGACCTCTCCCCAAATGTCCATTTATTTTGGTTCAACCTCAGCTTGTACTTCTTTAGCCTCTCAAACAGTTTCTGTAAATGATCAAGATGCTCTTCTTCTGTTTGAGATATAGCTATCATGTTGTCCACATAGACATCTATTTCGTGATGTATCATGTCTTGAAATAGAGCTACCATGGCACGTTGATAGGTTTCCCCAACATTCTTCAACCCGAATGGCATAACCTTGTAGAAGAATGTGCCCCACTGTGTGACAAAGGTTGTTTTCTCCATGTCCTCAGGCGCCATTTTGATTTGGTTGTAGCCTTAGAAACCGTCCATGAAGGAAAACACTTTGTGTTATGTTGCATTGTCAACTAGAATATCAATGTGAGGAAGTGGGAAATCATCCTTAGGGCTCGCCCGATTCAAATCTCTGTAGTCCACGCACATTCGTACCTTGCCGTCATTTTTAGGCACGGGAACAACATTGGTAACCCATTGCGGATAGGAGGTGACGGCCAAGAATCCGGTGTTGAATTGTTTTATGACTTCTGCTTTGATCTTCTCTGACATGTCTGGTCGCATGCAACGAACCTTTTGCTTTACCGGTGGGCAGTCCTTGTTTGTAGGTAGACGATGTACCACGATATCTGCATCAAGTCCTGGCATGTCTTTATAAGACCAGGCAAAGACCTCAACATAATCGTGTAGCAATTGAATCAGGCGCTCTTTGACACTGGGTTCCAGATTGGCACCCACCTTGACTTCTCTTTTGTCTTCTTCGGTACCTAGGTTGATTGTGTCCACTGGTTCTTTGTAGGGCTGAATGGTTCTCTCTTCTTGTTGTAGTAACCTGGCGAGTTCCTCTGGCACTTCACAATCTTCCTCACCTTCGTCTTCGGCTTGGTAGATTAGATTTTCAGAGTCATAAAAGGCCATAGCAGAACCGTTACCCATGGGATTCTGAGTGGATGTAGACCTGCATTGTGAGTGTGAGTGTGTGTAAGAGTATAACTATCTTTGAAAGAAATGAAAATGTAATAAAAGAAAAACAATGAGCACAAAGTTTGTATGCAAAAAACGTCCATGATTCATTGATGTCATATGGAAATGAGATAATAACCCTTACAAATGGACCACTGTGCCTCGGGTAAGACACAAGGTTTTAAGAGTCTGAATTGTTTTAATATTACATATCCGACAAAATTTAAAGACAAATTACTGTTGGATAAATGTGATCGGGACAAAATCTCTTGCCTCCCAATTGCCGATCCCTCTACTGACAGTTGGGAAAATCCAATCCTCCAAGTTATAACTATCTTCATCATCCTCCACGGTGTTGACTTGGTGGTTTCTGATCTTCAAGGGTGTTCCTCCGAAACGAGCACGGTGTACAGCTTTCTAGGCTCCTGAAGTGAAACCCAAACCAAACTTGTCAGATTTTTATAGGATATCTGGGAGTTGGCCCCAAACAGTGCACCCACCTTCTTCTATCACTGCCTTGGCGTCCTTCAAAGACGACATCTTAAGCGGAGGCCCTGTAATCTTGGGGACTTGAGACACAACCTTGGTTATTGCCACAGTCTGCAGGACTTCTTCAAAGTGTTGGAATGAAGTTTCAATAAATTCACCATCTAATTCCACATACCGGAAGGAATTTAGATGACTTACCATATACTCTTATTCTCCATGAATAGTGACGATTTTCCCTAGAATTGGATATTTCAGCATTTGATGCAACGTAGAGGTAACAACACCAACATTGTGAATCCACAGACGGCCTAATAAGAAGGAATATGAAGGGAGAATATCCATTACATAAAAATTTGAAATAAAAGTTTGGGTTCCAACTTTTATGGGGATATCCACTTCCCCGTGCACCATCCTTTTTGAGCCATCGAAGGCCCTCACTACTATGTTACTAGGCTTCAAGATCAATCCTTCACAGTCAAGCCTATCAAGAGCCTTTTTAGGCAACACATTCAGAGATGAACCGGTGTCAACCAAGATATGAGCCAAAGTCGTGCCCCTGTATTCGACTGAGACATGAAATGCCTCATTATGCTTCCTCCCCCTTGGCGTTAAATCAACATTTGAAAAACCTAAACCAGTATTTGTGGTCAAGCTGGCTACGCAGTCTTGGAACTGGTCGGCAGATGTTTCTTGGGGTACATGGACAGTTTTAAGGAACTTTACCAAGTCCTTTGCATGAGCCTCGGAACATAATAATAAAGCCAGCATGGAAATTTTTGTTGGAGTTTTCCCCAGTTGCTCGACTACGTTGTAGTCGCTTCTTTTTATGATCTTTAGAATTGCCTCCATCTCTTTTCGAGAAGTCTCAGGGATAGCTACTGATTGTGCCTTCGTCTGGACAGGCTCAACTAAAATACCTTTACCTCGAGTCTCGGTTGACTCGGAAGCAGGAATGTCAGTAGGGGTGATAACAAGGATTGTAACAGTTTTGTCAACAGGAGTATTAGCAGAGATGATTGCAGGACTGGGAACAACTTTTGGAGGAGAAACAACAACAGGAATGATTACGGGTCCAGAAATAGCTTTTGGAGGAGCAATTCCTGGAGAGAATACTCTTCCACTGTGGATTATCTTGCTAGTCCCTACGATGTTACTGATATCGGGGTCAACTTTCTCAGAACTTGAATCTTCAGCAACTGGCCAATCTTGCTTGATACCGTGATAGTAGACATCACCTCCATAATTCCATGGGACAGTTTTGTCTGACGAATACGGGATTGGTCCAGGCATTGTAATTATTAATGGAGCTACTTTAGGAACTGATGTAATTCTAACGGGTCTTTTGGTGGAGACCCTGGAAGAATTGGCGGAAATGGTCACGATGGAAACATCATTATAAGAAACAGTTGGAATAGAAGTCTTTTCGAACAAAATCTCCTTGTTATCTATTAGGCATTGAACGCATGCTTTTAACAAATGACAACTGGTTGGTGAGGATAAACAGAAATGAAAGCTTTCATCATAGCCTGGGAATACACCGGTATTCAACAAGTTCTTTTTGATAGTCAGGAGTGGAGTCACAAGTTCATCAACCAAAGTAACAAACATATCTTCCTCAACGGAGTTGACATCACGGTCGTGCTTGGGCATAGGGGCGGTGATTATATTGGGAATTTATGGCGCGTCAAATTCAATCTCTTTGGCTTCAAGAAGGTCTTGTACTTTGTTTTTCAGAGCCCAACAATTGTTAGTGTCATGGCCAGGACTCTCAGAATGGTATGCACAACGGGCATTAGGATGATAATGAGGAGAGGTTGTGTTAGGATTCTTTGGAGCTTCTTTCAAAGTCACTAGATTGGATCTCAACAAATGTGGAAATACTTGAGATAGTGTCATGTTAATTCTGGTGAACTATCTGACTGGTCTTTCCGTTCTTGGTTGGTTGCTTCTTTGTTGAGAAGGCGCGGGTTTAGGAATCATGACAACCCCCACCATTCGACGGTGTCTAGCCCTATCTTGATTTCTATGAGGATATACAGCAACAACTTCTTTTTTCCCAATGAATAGTTTCCTTACAGCAGCAAAGGATGCATATTTTTGAATCTTCCCATTCTTTATCCCGGCCTCTACTCTTTCTCTGGTCAGTATCAACTCAGTAAAGCATGCTGATGAACTCCTAATTAAGTGATTGAAGAAAGGACCAAACAAGGTGCCCAAAAACATGTCTACCAACTATCTTTCAGATAGGGGAGGCTGGACTCGTCCTGCTAAGTCCATATTTTTGCGCGTAGTCTTTAAAGCCTTCACTTGAAACCATGGCCATACTCTGAAGTTGAGTACAGGTGGGAGCAAGATCAGCGTTGTATTGGTAGTGTTTGTAAAAGGCGGCGGCCATATCTTCCCAGTTATGAACATGGGCTCTTTCTAATTGATAAAACCAATCAAGTTGAGTCTCGGACAGGTTGTCTTGAAAGAAATGTACACATAAATCCTTGTCGGCAGTGTGAGGCTGTATTTTCCTCACATAGGACCAGAGATGCATTTTGGGACATGAAACTCCATCGTATTTGGCGAACACCAGTGCCTTGAATTTTGTGGGAATGACAATCCCATATACTAGACCCAACTCCTCAAAGTCAAATCCAGGAACTTTTTGAATTTCCATTGCGCTTAACCGTTCTTCCATATGCTTATACTTATCGTCGGCTGGAGGATATTATTCTTCAGAATAATCTTCTTCTTCCTCTTCCTCTTCTGAATCTGGCTGGACAACTGCTTCCTTTCCTTTCCCATCTTGATTGTATTTCTCACCAGATGATGTTGCAAAGTCTAAGGTCCTTCTTGCTTGACCTTGGAATCTTCTTCCCATGTTTAGAACTCCCGTTATTTTCTTTGCTTTCTTTTTCTTCTCTTCAACCAGCAAGGTCTTCAACTCTTCTTGTACTTTGGCTAGAGTTAAGAACATTTGTTGAAACTGAGCATTTTGTGCTTGGAGGTCCTTCACCGTTTGCTCGAGATCCATCTTACTCAAATAAACAACAGAAAGATGAGGAGACTTGTTGCAAGAAACCTGCTTATGTTATGATGAATGGTAAATGAATATGCAACGATTTCAAGGATTTTAAAGATTCAAATTTATTTTAGACAAAAAGGAAACACACATTATATTAATAAATTAAGCTTGAGTACATCAATGCCTCTTTGGGCAAAATAATACAAAAACTCTAAGATAAAAAGGTTGTACGCATCCTCTTTGGTGCGATGTAGGCATTCAGGTTCCTCTCCTCATGAAGTTGCTTAGTGAGTTCCAAAACCTTCTTCTCGCTGGCGTAGAATTGGGCTTCGAAAGTGTCTCGCTCCCCCTTGAGTTGTATCTAATCTCTTTGTAAGTCTTCAAGAGAGGTGGGCATGTCAGGGTGTAGGATAGTGTATGGAACATCTCCTTCCATAACAGGCTCAATAATAATAATAATAATAATAATAAAGATGATAAAATAAAGTGAGATAAGCTAAAAAATAAAAATAAAATAAGAAATAAATGATCAGGGGGGTGCTGAAACAGGGCCAAGGGTTAGAAGCCATCAAAAATACCAAGACCCACTGCATTGAGGCCCAGGCGTGTGTGTTTGTGACAAAAAGTATGAAAATGTGAGAAATGGAAAAAATGTAGTGCGCTGGGTGTTGAACCCACGCCCTCCTGGTTACCAGCGTGCTGCCTTACCACTGGGGTGGCTATACATTCATTAACATTGGCACAAAAATAAATACATAACATCAATCCAGTCCTGAAAATGACTTCATCTTCAACCTCCAGCCATGGATCCTGTAACTTGCTCATTTCTCAACAAAAATGAAATATGCAAACATGAAAGTTGCTCCATTTTCCATACAAATCCAACCATATAAAAATCATAAGCTATAAATCAAAGATGAACGAGAATTTCTAAAAGTACCAAATTCTGACCTAAATATTTCAGAAAGTTTAAACTCAAAATTCTCCTAGCTCAATCAAAATAAATGAAATCTATGGACATGTATAGTTTCAGGGCAATGATCTCTACATTTTTTCTTCACAAATGCAAGCCTAACAATGCCTAAATATGGAGATAGAAGTTCAAGAAAAATACCTCAAAACTAGAAATAGTGAAATGGATTTGAGCTTGTTTCAGGCAGTGGTGATGATCAGGATAGCTTCCTCAAGTCCCTAGGAAGCTAATGCAATGGTTTGCTTGAGTTGAGAGTGGCTGAAATTTCCTGGAGAAGTCAAGTTGCAGACTCTGTTTTTTGGTTATGGAGGTTATGGTAAATGGTGTTACAGTTCTGGAATAAGGATGGGGATGAGTTGTATTTGATGTAAGGAAGCTTTAGGAATGAATTTGAGGGAAAACACACGAGGGAAATGAGAGATACAAGTTTAAGGTCAGAACTGTGTATCAATGGAGTTTTTTGTGCAATTTCTGGCTAAAGGGAATTTGGGAGTGTTTCAGGGTGCTAAAACTCATCCCTTAGCTCACAAATAGTGACTCTATTTATAAGCAACATGTTTGGAGTTCTCTAGTTGATCAGAATTCAAATTTACATGTTTAAGTTCAACATGTGATTTTTTTGACAAAACAAGTTTCCATGCCTTGTACTTGGTTCATAGAGTGGTTATGCTTTAAACAAGCTTGCTTCTGACTTTATGGATGGAGTGTGATCATAGGGAACAAGTTAGAGGCTCAAGAATGGACTTTATGCAAAAAGCTTGCTTTACAAGAATGGCAATGTTAACTTTGTGCCATTAATGGAAATGCAACTTGGATAATAGCTCAATTGCTTGGAGCAAAATCCTAACAGCTGTGTAAACATTTAATTACGGAGTGATAAACAAGTTTGAGGCCTGCAAAGTAAATATTATGCAGACTAGCATGGATTTGGTTCATGTATTCATCAAAAAATGACTTGTAATTCAAGTGATAAAACCCTAACTTCATCTCTTCGATTCTCCCTACTCAAAAATGATCTCATAGATTTCTTGGACATTTTGGAAAGCTTGCAATGTGATATAAAACCCATATTTGAATCACTTTTGAAAATTCCCCTTGGATTTATATGAAAAAGTTCCATGAAGTTAGGTCAAAATCCTAACCAAATTAGGGCAAAAATTCACTAAGTGTTTTTGTTTCATGACCATGTATTCTTAAAATTATAACTTGAGATCCAAGCACCTTTGGAAGGAGTTGTGTGAATCAAAGTTATAGGTTTCATGGAGATCTACAACTTTCATGTTGGGAGTTTCTTTTGAATCATCTTGTATCATGGTGAAAATTTGGCTTAAAGTTATGAAAAAACATGAAGTTTAAACACTTAGAAAAATTTCTAAGTTAGAAAACTTTGACTTTTCAAAATGAAATCTTGAATTTTTTATTTCTTGATGAATAAGTTTCATATTTTGACTTGTTTTTATTAACTTTGATCTTTGACATTGAATTTTAACCAAAAAGTCAAAGTTTGACTTTTTAGTGTACAGTTGACTTTTGATCAGTTGACTGAAAATTCATTGTCAATCCAATTGATCTTGAGCAATGTTTTGGGTCATGCCATTAGGTAAAAATGATGCAATTGAACTCTTTAAATCATGCTTTAAACCAATTGACCATTTTCTAGATCAAAGATCAGAAATTGCCCCTTCTCAGTCAAAACCCTAATTTTGACCATTTTGCCCTTTTGATGATTTGATCAAATTTCTTGGGGAATTATGGTCCAAACTTGATCAAATGATACATATGAGTTTATAATGTTGATGTGGATAAAAAATTATGAAGTTTGACTGTAAATTGGCTATAGTTGACGTTTTCCCCAATACAGTTGATTTTTAGGTCAACTGCTCAATTGACTGAGCAAAAGTGTGATCCAAGGCTTGAAACTTGACATGAGAAATCTTGGGAATCCATAATTATCCATGAAAGTCATATGAAGCAACGAAAGTCCAAATATCCTTGTGCAATCTCAAACCCTAATTTTGGTCACCAGTGCTTAAGGAGGTGTCTTGAGTTGATCAACCCTAGTGCAGTCTTGAACCAAGAGAGATCTTTGTGAGAAAATAATTGATAAGTGAGAGGGAAAATTTTGGGGTACAACACGTCCTCTTGAGATCGAG
This sequence comes from Vicia faba, assembly GCA_948472305.1. Taxonomy (NCBI): domain Eukaryota; kingdom Viridiplantae; phylum Streptophyta; class Magnoliopsida; order Fabales; family Fabaceae; genus Vicia; species Vicia faba. Next base: position 593,109,328 of record OX451736.1, read on the forward strand.
AGCACCAATAGATATTTGTATGAGAAAGCGACAATCTCTTTTGCGACCACCTCAAACCTTGCTCATTCTTCAATACTGATCGGGGAAGGTGCTAAATAAACCACATAGTAAGAAAAGGCAAGCAACACATAAGAGTCCCTCGCTTCCTCATAGTGTGAGTATGAAGAGAGTGCAAAACGTCTCCAAGAAATGTAGGCACAAGATTATGAGTAAGAAATTTTTTGACAGCATTCACATCTATGAGTTGGTCATGGTTAGGAAAAAGCACCAACCCATCAAGAATTTAGACAAAAAGACTTTGACCCCACTTCTTGTCTCCTAATTAGCTACAATGTCAGAACTCTTCAAATGTAAGGCCGTGGTGTAATACAGTGGGAGAACTGACTTGGTTGTTTTGCGTTTGATCACAATTGTTGCGGATAGCAAGAGTCGCCATAAACTTTTCTTTTATCCAATAAGGAAAGGGTGAAAAGAACAGGAAAGACCTTCGAGATTATTTTCTTGAGTTTGGGGGGTAGATTATAAAAAGGGAAGGTATTAGCACCCTTTTTATCCATAGTTATCTATGGGCTCTTAGTTGCTTTCTAGATCACTTTTGCTTTGTTTGAAAATGTGCTTTCTGGTGGGTTTTGAAAGTATTTTTGAAAAGCGCCTTCGTTGAGGCAAACTTTGTAATGATTCTCGTCTCTATAAGAATGCATATAAAGTGTTGGACTTTTTGAAAATAGTTCAAAGAGATGTTTTTTTTTTGAAGATGTTTTTGAAAGTGTGAGTGTGGAAATGGTTTTGATTTGCAAGCAAGCAACTAAGAACGTTCTACCTACTCAAAAATCTTTTTGTTCATTTCTTCCTTCCTATGATATTGATATCTTATCATTGATTGGTAAGAAGCTTTATCTTTGGATGTAAAAGGGACGGGTATGGGTCATTTGTATAGTCATGAATAGAAATGTTGTGATATATCTTAGCATTTCTCTTGAGGGACTAAGATCATTTGTAAGGCAACATTCGAAGCGTCATGAGGGACTATGATCTTTTGATTGTTTTTGCTAAGACGTCTCACATGCATATTATAACCATTTTCTCAAGGCAACAAGTGGATTTAACCCTAGAGGTGCAAGTGTCAAAATGTGTTTGTTTTTCATGCTTAATTTATCTTGAATTAGGGTTTTCTAAGCATCGGTTTTAGTCTTGCCATACACACCCTAATTACTAACAATTTATATTAAAGTGATAAATTGCGGAAAGTAAATTTACTACACTATTAGATCATTTGGGGATGGGGAATATGAATTTACAAATGGGGATTGCAAGAAATTAAATCCTAATTTATCTATTACAACTATATTGAATTTGAATAATGTACAAGAATTAGAAGGAAATAATATACAAGATATGAATAAAGAGAAAATGTAGTTGTTTTGATTTTTGTTAAAGAAAGGTTTTGGTTAATAATTATGAAAATAAAATATTTTTTGTGATATTTTTATATATTCATAAAATAAACATTGTAAAAAAATAGTATGCAAAAAAAATCAACTCAAAAGGAGTTGTTTTGATTGGTTGGAAAAATGTTTTAATTTTGCTAAAAAGAAAAGGAAACAAACAAATAATGAAAACTGTTATGGTCCTGCCAAGGCTTGAACCCAGGAACTTATACATAAATGTCTTTTGCACGCACTGTTTGTACCGCTGGGGTGGTCTGTTTCATCCGTTCATAAGATGACTTCGATTAGGTACAAGATGAGTTCGTTTTTGAATGTTTGAAATGCCCAGTTTCTTCTTCTTTCAAGCACATGGATATGTATCACCATGTTAAGCTTTTAAAAGCTTCGATTCTCAACCAAATCGAACAGTATAAATATCAAACCTGTCTAAGATTTGAATACACATCCAACTATGTAACCTTTGAAAGCTATAAATCAGAGGTTAGCACAAACTTGTTTGGTGCTAAAATCGAAAGAAAACTAACTAGCCAGAGTTGAAGTTCTCAACGTATAAGCAGTGAAAATCGAAGCTAAGAGCATGGTCAACTTCCTAGACATGATATCTACATTTTTTCTTTTCAATGTATATACAAATGATGTTTGAATGAAAAGTCCCAAGTTTAAGAAAATTTACTTCTTGGAGCGAAACTTGAGGTACTTCGACAGAGCCTCCAGGAGCAGTTTGATGATGGATCAAGCCTGATTCAAACTCCTTAAAGTTATTCTAGTTTCTACTTTGCTTTGAAAATCACTTTGAATTGAAGATCCAGTATATGGAGGCTTGGTGAATCGAAAGGCTAAAAGAGCACAAGGAGGTATTTGATATCTTAGGCTAGTAATCTCTTTCTTTATGTGGTGTATAGATGGTGTTCGAAAGGAAGAAATGGGAGACGCTCAAAGGGTTCTGGCGTTGGTTCTTCAAAAGTAAAAAATGACAAGCAATGTGGCTTTGGACGGAGATTCTGAGTTAATTTTTTGAGAGTTTGGGAGTGTTAGAGGATTTTCCACACAACAAGAAAACTGGACCCTTTGATTTGCAAGTGGTCTCTATATTTATAGAGAAAAGGTTAGAGGTGTTTTACGTGAGGGATCTCTCTGTTGTAGGGTTTTTACTAGGTGACTTACTTTTCTTTGAATAAAAGTGGAAAACAAGTTTCAAGGTGATGTACAAGCATGGTATGAAGTTGTTTGAGGCTTTAGACCTGTTGGTTGTAGTTTATAGCGGACATGTGTGCAGATGGGACAGGTGCAAGGCTCAAGAAACTTTTCTAAAAATGGAAATGATAACTTTATTCCATTAAGGGAAAGTTGTCTTGGGAAATACTTGGGTAAGAGTTTAATTTAATTGTGTAAACAATTAGTTATAGAGTGAGGCACACGTTTGAGGCCTGAAAAGCAAGATCATGTAGCCTGGCCTATGGATTTTGTTTCCAACTTGATGTCTTGGATCGAATACTCTGTATTTCATTTTAGTCACATAGATCCCACCTTCGACCAAACTCAAGGGTGAACAAGACTAATTGTTCCCACCAATGCATGCTTTTCGAATGGGTCATATTCAGCTGAATATACCACTTTGAATCTTTTTGCTTTGATCACGTAGGTCCAACCTTCGATCAAGCTCAAGGGCAGACAAAACTAAATGTTCCCACCAATGGCATGTCTTTCGAATGGGTCATATTCAGCTGAATATACCACTTTGAGTTGGCAAGGCTGAATGCTCCCACCAATGGAATGTCTTTCGAATGGGTCATATTCAGCTGAATATACCACTTTGAATAGGTAAGATGACCTCAATGGCATAGTCAAAATGAAAAAATGTATGGGTTGCTTTCCTACTTCACAAAAGAAGCCAAATGTCCAAACGAAGCATAGGAACCAAGCTTTCTCAAAGAAGACAGATGCCCAATCAAAGCATAGGAACCAAACTTGCACAAAGAATCCAAATGCCCAATCTAAGAATAAGAACCAAGCTTGCACAAAGAAGCCAAATTCCCATTTGAAGCATAGGAACCAAGCTTGCACAAAGAAGCCAAATGCCCAATCGAAGCATAGGAACCAAGCTTGCTCAAAGAAACCAAGTGTTTAAGCGAAACCTCTCAATCAAACTTGCACAAAAAGAATCCAAATTCCCAATCGAAGCATAAGAACCAAAGCTTGCATCGAAGGAGGCCCAAATGCTCAAGTGAAGCTTTGTGTGAAAGTAGTCTACTGCTTTGAATCGAAGCAAGCTAGGTTCAAAGGGAGACATTGCCCATTCGAAGCTAGCATGAAGTAAGGAGTTCAGTCGAAGCTAGCATGAATCGAAGAAATTCATAGTCGAAGCTAGTATGAATTGAAGAAAACAGGATTTTCTTCAATTTTGTCAAAAAAATCAAATTTATCTGCTTTGTTCTTTCAACAGTTTCCTCTTTGACTTGATGCATGAAAATCCAATATGATTCACGGAAACTATGTGGGGCATTAAAAATCCAATTATACTTGTGCAATCTTGATTTTTATGATAAAATGTCTTAATAAATGAGAGGCAAAATTTTGGGGTACAACAGCTGCCCCTGTTCAATCTTCTTGAACTTGAAGAGTGAGATTGGCAGATCTTCCTTTCGCGACTTAAAGGTGAAAGATGATTGAACATTAAAGTGCCCAGAAATTTGCACTCGATGATGTGTTAAATTGGGAATGGGCTTATAGATTCCATTTGGAGAGATGATGGAGAGTTGTCAGAGATGGGCTTACAGATGCCATCCATGGTGACAGAAAAGGTCTTTGTTTCGCCTGTTCTTAACTGGAAGAAGTAAATCTAACCAGAAAAGGTCTTTGATTTGCCTGTCTTTAACTGGAAGAAGTAAATCTAACCAGAAGAGGTATTTGTTCGCCTATTTTTAACTGGAAGAAATAAATTTCACAAGAAAAGGTCTTTGATTCACATGTCTTTAACTGGAACACCTAAATCTAACCAGAAGAGGTCTTTGATTCGCCTATTTTTAACTGGAAGAAACAAATCTAACCAAAAAAGGTCTTAGATTTGCCTGTCTTTAACTGGAAGAAGTAAATCTAACTAGAAGAGGTCTTTTATTCTCTTGTTTTTAACTGGAAGAAACAAATCTAACCAGAAAAGGTCTTTGATTCTCATGTCTTTAATTGGAAGAAGTAAATCTAACCAGAAGAGGTCTTTGATCGCCTATTTTTAACTGAAAGAAACAAATCTAACCAGAAAAGGTCTTTGATTCACATGTCTTTAACTGGAAGAACTAAATCTAACCAGAAGAGGTCTTTGATTCGCCTGTTTTTAACTAGAAGAAACAAATCTAACCAGAAAAGGTCTTTGATTCACCTATCTTTAACTGGAAGAAGTAAATCTAACCAGAAGAGGTCTTTGATTCGCCTGTCTTTAACTGGAAGAAATAAATCTAACCAGAAGAGGTCCTTGATTCGCCTGTCTTTAATTGGAAGAAGTAAATCTAACCAGAAGAGGTATTTGATTTTCCTGTTTTTAACTGGAAGAAACAAATCTAACCAGAAAAGGTGTTTGATTCGCCTGTCTTTAACTGGAAGAAGTAAATCTAACCAGAAGAGGTCTTTGATTCTCCTGTCTTTAACTGGAAGAACTAAATCTAACTAGAAGAGGTCTTTGATTCTCCTATCTTTAACTGGAAGAAATAAATCTAACCAGAAGAGGTCTTTGATTGATCTTTCCTACCAGGAAGAGGGTTAGTTGCATGCAGATGTATGCATGGCGTGATGATATTCTAAAAATAAATAAGATTATGTTGTATGTGTATGTTATATGATGTATGAAAGTGAAATGTTATTGAAGTGTATCTTTGTCTGGGAAAATAAATCTTTGACAAATGCTAGGGAGTTTTGGGAAACTGAATCCTAGACTGCTGCTGGAGATGAAGAGTATGTGTATCTTCAACTTTGTTTAGAGTGTTTCTGTTGTTTGAGGAGAAACTCCACTAGGGAACATTGGCTTGCTTGAGGGAAACTATGTGGAGAGTGTTGATTCCTACTTGGGAAAAGAGTTCAGGAGTTTTAGTTATCCATTGCTCTACAGGTGAGTTATCTCTTGAAGGTTAGCTGTTATCTGGTCGGATTCCAGGTTTCACGCCAACTTGCTAAGGATAATGAAGTTAACTATTATCTGGTCAGGTTCTAGGATTTTACAGTAACTTTCGGAGATAGCAATGACTTTGTTGACAACTTTACTGGGGATTAAGGGTCGTGGTCCCTTGATTTGTAGTAGTCGGAGAGGAAAACTCTAGTTGGGGAATTTTTCCGTTTGTTGGGGAAATAAACCATGTTGAAAAGGATATTGGATGAACTGTCGGGGAGGATATATTTTTTTAAAAAGAATTCCACAAGGCTCCCTTTTAAGACTAACTTAGTTGGGGAGAGGAAATTCCAGAGATTGAAACTCTGGCTGGGGAGTTTATGAATCCCAATCTGTGGAGATAACATCATTGAAATAACTCTGTGGGGATATCTCAAATAAATTTAGGGAGATACTTGTCACTGTTTTTAAGCATACATTTGCTAAAAGTTTAATCATGCTCATATGCATATGTTCATTCAATTTTAGTCATTGGACACCTTTACACTCAAAACAGAAAAACAAAAAGTTTGTACTTCAAAGTATATTTGTGTTGATGTTTTGCCCATGAATAGGCATTTTTTGTACAAAGAGACAGAGATCCTAATAGGATGAAATCTTCAAAAGAAATGAAAAGTGTACAGAGTGAAAATAAAAATAATAGCCATGTGGAAGTGATCTCATTGTCCCAACTCTGCTATTGTCGCTATGTCGTCAAGCAAACCCTTGTCGTTGAACGAAGTTGATTGAATTGATTTTGGACCATTTGAACTTCGGTTTTTGGTAATAAAGCTGGTTATATAGATTCCACGGGACATAGTCATACGCTTTAATCCTTAACTTTTGCCTGGCCCTCCCTTTCAGGTTTTCAGCCCACCAGGATACCCATTTTTGCCCAAGTTGCCCTTTTAGGTTTTCGACTTGCCGGGTGTACAATCTTTTGCATATATCCCTAACTTTTGCCCGAACCTCTTTGGTTCGATGAGATGCCTGTATTTTTTTCCTAGGTGTGTCAACCTAGCGGGTCGTTTTATGCGTAGTATTTTTTAACTATGTCTGCAGTTACGGGATGTGGGAAGTCTTCGCCATCCATAGTAGTCAGCATCATGGCACCACCATAGAAAACTTTCTTTACAACAAATGGTCCTTCGTAAGTGGGAGTCCATTTGCCCCTGGGGTCGCCTTGTGGAAGAATGATGTGCTTTATTACCAAGTCGCCAACTTAATACACTCGAGGCTTGATCTTTTTGTTGAACGCCTTAATCATGCGCTTTTGATACATCTGACCATGGCAAACAACAACCAACCGCTTCTCGTTAATCAAGTTCAGTTGATCCAACCTAGTCTGAATCCATTCATCTTCATCTAGACCTGCTTCTTTCATTATCCTTAGAGAGGGAATTTGAACTTCTACGGGCAAGACGACTTCCATGCCATAGACCAAAGAGAAAGGAGTTACCCCAGTTGACGTGCGAGTCGAAGTACGATAGCCATGAAGAGCAAACAGTAACATCTCATGCCAGTATTTATATGTTATCACCATATTTTGCACAATCTTCTTGATATTTTTATTGGCAGCTTCCACTGCGCCATTCATCTTGGGTCTGTACGGAGAAGAGTTGTGATGCTTGATTCTGGACTGAGTGCAGAGTTTCATAATCATAGCGTTGTTCAAGTTAGTTCCATTATCGGTGATAATCCTTTCGGGGATACTGTAACAGCAGATGAGATTATGCTTGATGAACCTGGCTATAACATTCTTGGTAACTGAGGCATATGAAGCAACTTCAACCCACTTGGTAAAGTAATCAATGGCAACAAGGATGAAACGGTGTCCATTTGAAGCAGTAGGTTTGATCTCTCCAATCATGTAAATGCCCCACATTGCAAATGGCCATGGAGCAGTCATGACATTTAGAGGAATAGAAGGTACATGGACCTTGTCAGCATAGATTTAACACTTATGGCAAGTCCTTGAGTGATGATGATAATCAGTTTCCATTTTGGACTAATAGTATCCAGCCCTCAGGATTTTCTTGGTCATAGTGTGTCCACTAGAGTGGGTCCCAAAGAGGCCATCGTGCATATCATCCATAATTTTATCTGCCTTCTTCTTGTCCACACATCAGAGTAGAGTAGAGTCATGGTTGCGCTTGTATAGGATTTTGTTGCTTAGAAAGAATATGGCTGAAAATCTTTGCAAGAATTTCTTATCATTGACGAAAGCCCCTTCAGGATATTCTTATGCTTCAAGATATCTCCTCACCTCATGGTATCATGGTTTCTCTTTGTCAGTGTCAAGCTCGTAGCAGTGCACAGGTTCGTCGAATCTCTCAATTGTAATCATAGGAGCTTCGTTGTCCCATTTGACCTTGAACATGGAAGACATTATGGCCAAAGCGTCGGCTAATTGATTTTCCTCCCTAGCAAAATGCTCAAAGGTGATCTCCTTGAAGCATGGAATCAGAGTTAACACAAGTTCCTTGTATGAAATTAGGTTAGGATGTTTAGTGTCCCATTCCCCCTTTACTTGGCTAATCACTAGAGCAGAGTCTCTGAATACATCCAAATGTTTAATCCTCAAATCAATGGCAGCCTTCAGACCCAAGATGCATGCTTCATATTCAGCCATGTTGTTCGTACAATCGAAGCATAATCTAGAAGTAAAAGGAGTGTGGCAACCAATAGGAGAAATAATCACAGCCCCAATTCCATTTCCCAAAGCGTTGGAAGCTCTGTCAAAAACCATAGTCCATCGGGATCCTTGTTCAGGTCCGTTATACAGTCCAGGTTTTGCACAGTCGGTCACTAGCATGATATTCTCATCCAGGAAGTCAAAGTTCATAGATTGATAGTCATCAACAGCTTGATGAGCCAAATGATCTGCTAATGTACTTCCTTTGATGGCTTTTTGTGTTGTATATTGAATATCGTATTCAGTTAGAATCATTTTCCATCTAGTTATCCTTCTGGAGAGAGCGGGCTTCTCGAAGATATACTTGATAGGGTCCATATTAGAAATCAATATAGTGGTGTGAGTCAACATATACTGTCTTAGCCGGCGAGCAACCAATGCCAGAGCACAACAAGTTTTCACAGTCGGTAAACTTTTTGCTCAGGTAGTATATTGCATACTCTTTTCGGCCAGACTCATCATGTTGGCCCAAAACACACCCCATAGAATTCTCTAGCACAATCAAGTTCATGATGAAAGGTCTTCCTTCAACTAGAGGCATAAGGATATAAGGCTCTTGCAAATATTCCTTGATCTTGTCGAAGGCAGCTTGACAATCGTCATTCCATTTGACTACATGATCTTCCTTCAAGAGTTTGAAGATTGGTTCACAAGTAGTAGTTAAGTGAGATATGAAGCGAGAAATGTAATTAAGACGACCCAAGAATCCTATGACCTCCTTTTCAGAATAGGGGACTGGCATTTCTTGAATGGCTTTTACCTTTGCAGGATCAACTTCGATTCCTTTACCACTGCCGACAAAACCTAGAACCTTTCCAGACCTTACTCTGAATGTGTACTTATTAGGGTTCAACCTCAACTTGTATTTCTTCAACCTATCAAACAGCTTGTGTAGGTGATCGAGATGCTCTTCTTTGGTTTGCGACTTTGCAATCATATCATCCATATAGACTTATATTTCATGATGAATCATATCATGAAATAAAGCTACCATAGCTCTTTGATATGTTGCCCCTGCATTTTTTAATCCAAATGGCATAACTTTGTAGAAAAAGGTGCCCCATTGTGTAACAAAGGTGGTCTTTTCCATGTCTTCGGGAGCCATCTTGATTTGGTTGTAGCCAGAAAATCCATCCATGAAGGAGAAGACTTTGTGTTGAGCGGTGTTGTAAACCAAGACGTCAATATGCAGTAGAGGGACATCATCCTTGGGGCTTGCCCTATTCAGATCTCTATAATCCACACACATGTGAACCTTTCCATCTTTCTTTGGCACGGGGACCAAGTTTGCAACCCATTGAGGATAAGAAGTCACAGCCAGAAAACCTGCATCAAACTGCTTCATTACCTCTGCTTTTATCTATTCAGACATGTCAGGCCGCATGTGACGAACCTTTTGTTTAACAGGGGGATAATCTTCCTCTGTTGGCAGACGATGAACCACAATGTCGGTATCCAGCCCGGGTATATCTTCGTACGACCAAGCAAACACTTCAGCATAGTTATGTAACATCTGAACCAATCTGTTCTTGATACCATCTTTTAGGTTGGCGCCTATCTTGACCTCTCTTTTATCTGTCTCAGTACCTAAGTTGATAACTTCGACTGGCTCTTCATGAGGTTGAATAGCTTTCTCCTCTTGGATCAGAAGTCTGGCTAGTTCCCCTGGTGTTTCGCAATCTTCCTCTCCTTCTTCTTCGGCTTGGTAAATTGGATGTTCGAAGTCATAACTAGAAATAGTAGATTCGTTGGCAATGAGATCTGGAGTGGATGAAGATTTGCAACTGTATATGTGTGTGTGCATGTAAGATACATGGCTATTGAGAAAAATGTAATAAAGGAAAAGAAAGACAATGAACACAAAAATTTGAATTCCAAAAGGTCCAATGGTTTATATTAAATGATCATATGATAAATGAACATGAATAAAACCCTTAACAAATGGACCATAGTTCCCCGGGCAAGGCACATGGCTTAAAAAATCATTGTTTTGGAAATTAAGATTACAGACAGAAGTTCTTGAATTGACATAAAATAGTAAATAGTAATTACTCCTCAATGAAGGAGATGGGAGTCAAATCCTTCTCCTGCCAGTTATTGAGTTTTCCTTCGACCGTAGGGTAGATCCATTCTTCGAAAGTTCATTCATCATCATAATCTTCTACAACATTCACTTCATGATTTCTGATGCGGAGAGGTGTCTTTTCCACACGAGCGCACCTGACTTCTTTTTGAGCTTTAATGGTGAAACCCAATCCGAATTTGTCTGCTTTAAATGGAATGTCGGGAAGTTGGCCCCAGATTGTACAGTTTCCATCTTCGACCATGGCACAGGCATCCTTGAGAAGAACCATTCTAGGTACAACTTCATCAGCTCTTAATATGTTGGAGAAGATTTTGGTGGCGGCGACCATAGGAGGAACAATTTCGAAGGACTGGCATGGAGTCTCTATGAATTCTCCATCCATTTCCACATACTTGAAGGAGTTAAGATGGCTTACCATAAATTCTTCTTCGCGGCTAACAGTAACAATTTTCCCTTTTACTGGATATTTTAATTTTTAATGAAGGGTGGATGTTACTACCCCTGCCCCATGGATCCAAGGGCGTCCAAGTAGACAAGAATAGGTGGGACGTATGTCCATTATGTAAAAGGTAGAATTGAAGATCTGTGAGCCAACTTTAATTGGGAGATCCACCTCTCCATGAACCATTCTCTTAGACCCGTCGAAAGCCCTTACGACAATATCGCTTAGCTTCAGCACCAGTCCTTCACAATCTAGCCGATCTAAAGCCCCTTTGGGTAACACGTTTAAAGATGATCCAATATCAACTAGGACATGTGCCAAGGTGGTCCCCTTGCACTCAACAAAGACATGTAAGGCTTTGTTGTGATTTCTTCCCATAGGAGTCAAATCAGCATCGGAGAACCCTAATCCATTGTCAGTCATTAAACTTGCTACACAGTTCTCGAACTGGTCGACAGTGGTTTCTTGGGGCACGTGGGCCTTCTTTAAGAACTTGATCAGAGCTTGGGCATGAACGTCCGAATAGAGTAATAATGAAAGCATGGAAATTTTGGAGGGGGTTTGCCCCAACTACTCCACTATTTTGAAGTTGCTCTTCTTTATGATTTTCAGAATTTCCTCCATCTCGTGAGCGGATGGATCCTCAGCATTAGCATCTTTGGTAAGTTCCTCTATCCTAGCAGGCTCACCTTCTTTCTTTTTGCCTTTAGTGTTAGCGCTGGACTTGTCATTGGTTATGCGGACGGGAGTAGTTGTAGTAGTGGGTGGTGAGATATCAGGGGAAAAGACCTTCCCTGTTCTTGTCACTTTACTAGAGGCTGCAATATTAATGACATCAACTTCATCTTTATTGATCCAAGAATCTTGTTTTATCCCGTGATAATAAACCTCAGCACCATAGCTCCATCGAACTGCTTTGTCAGAGGAATAGGGGATAGGCCCAGCGGCAGTGATTATTAAAGGAGCAATGGTCGGTTCATTTGAAATTCTAATAGGACCCTTTGAGGGGATCCTAAAAGGCTTATTGGAAATTGTTATTATGGACAGGTCTTCAGTCTTGTTGGTCAAATTCTTGATGGCATGAATCTTTTCAAACAGGATCTCGTGGCTATTTATCAGGTGTTACACACCTTCCTTCAACCGCTTGCACCCGTTTACTTGTTGATCACAGCAGACACAGTCTCTAGAACAGCCAGGGAATACCCCGACTCTCAGCAATTTAACCTTCACAATAGTTAACAGAGTTGTCAAATCTTCAATGGAAGAAATAAAAGTAGTATTATCAATTGTGTTAACACCTTTGCCATGATTCGGCATTGGTGCATTTATCACATTTGGAGTAGCAGGTGGATCAAATTCAATTATCTTATTTTCTATCAGATCTTAAATCTTGGTCTTCAACGCCCAACATTAATCGGTCTCATGCCCATGACTATTTGAATGATATGCGCACTTGGCATTGGGATTGTATTTTGGTGATGAAGTGTTTGGATTGGATGGTGGATCACGTAGTGTCACTAGATTGGGCCTCAACAAATGTTGCAAGGCTTGGGACAGTGACATGCTAATCCTTGTGAGCTGCCTTCGAGGAACTTTGGGTCGTTGATTGTTGGATGATTGCCTTTGAGCAGACGGAGGGTTGGAGATTAACATGGTATTAACAGAGGGTCGGTGACTCTTCTTGGCATGGGTCCTTTCCCCATACGCAACATTTTCTTCCTTCTTTCCGGTGAAAGGCTTCTTTACAGCGTTGGATGTGGAAGCAGATGTCATTGGGATTTTTCTGCTCTCAATGTCGTTTTCTACCCTTTCACCAGTTAGTATCAACTCGATGAAACCAGACAAAGAACTGCCAATCAATAGGTTGAAAAATGGATCGGTCAATGTACCCATGAACATGTCAATTAATTCTCTGTCAGTTAGTGGTGGTTGGACCCTACCAGTAAGATCCCTCCATTTTTGTGAGTACTCCTTAAACCCTTCGCTAGTACTCATCGTCATACCTTGAGGTTGAAATCTTGTTAGTGTCCGGTCGGCATTATATTGATACTGATGATAAAAATAAGTGGCTATATCTTCTCATGTGTAGATGCGGGAACCTTCCAATTGGTAGAACCATTCTAGTTGAGTCCCAGCCAAACTCTCTTGGAAGAAATGGATCCAAAGCTTTTTTTCAGTAGTGTGCAGCTGCATCTTGCACACGTAAGACCTTAGATGAAGCTTTGGGCAGGAAACCTCGTCATACTTAGCGAAGACCGGTATTTTGAACTTATGGGGAATGACGACCCCGGGTACTAAGCCTCACTCACTAAAATCCAAACCAGGCACGACTTGAATTTCAACAGATTTTAGCCTATCCTCCGACTGTTTGTATTTATCCTCGGCCAGAGGGTATTGCTCATCAAAGTAGTATTCATCTTCAGAAGCTTGATCATTTGCAACCCCAGCATGGGTGCTCCTTTCCTCTTCGTCTTGATTTTCTTCCTCCTCAGACGAATCCTCGACTATTTGCGCCTGACGAACCGGTCCTTTGAATCTCTTACCCATGTTGATGCATGCCTTCTTTTTAGTTTTCTTTTTTGTTGTTAGCAGTGTCATCATCTCTTGTTGTCCCTTGGCCATGGCTAGCAAGGTTGCTTGGAACTGTGAATTATGCGCTTGCAAGTCCTTCAATGTTTGTTCGATATCCATCTTACTGAAATAAACAGTAGAAAGATAAGGAAACCTGTTGTGGAAAACCTGTTTATGTTATGATGCATGAAAATGCGTATGCACATGATTTCAAGGACTTAGAAGATTTAAATTTGTTTATACAAAAGGGAATAAAAATTAATTGTATTAATAATTTCAAATTGATTACAACATGCCTCTTGGGCTTACATTGAAACAAAAGAAACGAAATGCACTAAGATGCAATAACAACGGCTTAAATTTCCTATGGATGCTTCCTCTTTGGAGCGATGTAGGCAATCAGGATCCTCTCCTCATGAAGTTGTCTCATGAGCTCCAATGTCTTCTTCTCCCTTTCATAAAATTGGGCTTCCAATATGTCTTGCTCCTCCTTTAGCTGAATCCAAGCTCTTTGCAAGTCTTCAAGAGAAGTAGGCATGTTAGGATAAAGGACAGTATATGGAACATCTCCTTCGACAACATGCTCCATGATGATAGGTAAGATGGCGGGGTATGGTATAACGAGATTTTGAGCACGAGTTCGTATCCACTTAAGATAAGGCTCCAAAGGAATGGAGTTTTTATTTCCCAATGTCTTGCTATCCACCTTGTTTACCATTCTCAAAGCTCGTATGAACCTTTGACGATAGCCTTGGTCGTCGCCCTCGTAATCGAATACCAACCCTTGGATGATTGCATCATGGGGGGCATCTCTTCGCGCATACCCAAACTATCATAAATCCAAACAAGGGTTGTAGGTAATACCTCCCCTTATTCCAAGCATAGGGACATTAGGGAATTCCACATAACGGTCGATGATAGTAATGTCCTCCAAGGATCGAGAACACTAATGAATATCAGAATGTGTGAGTGATATCATCCTTTAAGACCATATCAAGCCTTGCTCATTCTTTAAAGTTGATAAAGGTAGGTGCAAAATAAACCACCTAGAGATAAAGGGAATGCAACACAAGAGAGTACCTCTTTTCTTCATGATGCGAGTATGGAAACAATGTAGAATGTCTCCAAGCAAGGTAGGTACAGGATTACGAGAGAGAAAGACATTCATAGGATTCACATCTACGAGTTGGTCTGGGTTGGGAAATAGAACCAAACCATAGATTAAAAGGGCCAAGACATATTCAAAAGCTTGAAAGTCTATATCCTCCCAGAATGAATGAGCCTTCTCCAACAGAAACTTGGCTAAGAAACCCTCAACTTCACTTCTTGTCTCCCAATTTATCGTAATGTCGGATCTTTTCAAATGCAAGGCTTCGGCAATGACTTCGGGCTTTGGAGTCTTCTCTAAGCCGGTGAACAGTATATGGTCAAGCACAAGCACTCCTAACAGTTGAGAGAATTCTTATAATGTAGGCACCAATTGGTAGTCAGGAAAGGTGAAGCAATGATGCATGGGATCAAAGAATTGGAAGAGCACACATATCATTTCTTCTTGGAAGTTTGAGGTAGCCAAGTTGAGAAGTCGACCATATTTATTGGTGAAGGGAGAATCTCCAGGCACTCTTGATGATAACTCTTGAAGTTGAGGATGCACTTTTACGAAGTTAATTCGGATGGTATTCCTACGAATAGAAGTCATGACCTACAAAATGGAACAAAGATAAATTCCTAAATCCTTGAAATAGTTAGTGATAATGCTTTATGATGTTATGATGTTTATGATGACATGAATAATAATCACAAACAAAGCACACAAAAACCTTAGGCTTAGGCTTGCATGGGTTTCATAGGTAAGTACCCTCTTGAAGTTTTAGTTGGCTCAACATGTCCTAGAAAGTAATCGGGTTCTAGGGGATCTCAATATCACTGACCTTTCTTTTAGGCATTTTCTCAGCATAATCAATCTTTTCTTGCGGCCGAAATATCCCAAAAGTCCGATCTCAATGAGTGTAGTATCGAGTATCAACAAATCTTCAGCTTTACATCAAAGTCGGTTATCTCACTACTTCCTAATGGCCAAGTTGTTCAACTAAGGTTCTAAGGTCAATTAGTGCTTCATGACACCACTCAGCGGCTCCATATTCTCCTCGATTCAATACAAGGGATACCGGTACCAAAAAATGTGTCACACTAACGTAGCCATTGTTTCAACCATATCGGTCTATGCCGTACAGTTTCCACAATCTATTGCTACTTACCTAAAAAGGTGCCACAAATCCGGGTGGAGGATTAAAACAAACCCAAACAAGGAACCATAAACGTAAAGCAAACAAATCAAACAATGAAAGCATTTAAATGTGATCTAACTCTAAGGTAACCCCACTTTTAAGTTTGTCCCTAGCAGAGTCGCCAGTTCTGTAATATGGTGGGAGAACTGACTTGGTTGTTTTGCGTTTGATCGCAATTGTTGCGGATATCAAGAGTCGCCACAGACTTTTCTTTTATCCAATAAGGAAAGGGTGAAAAGAACATGAAAGACCTTCTAGATTATTTTCTTGAGTTTGGGGGGTAGATTATTAAAAGGGAAGGTATTAGCACCCTTTTTATCCATAGTTATCTATGTATCTAACAGTGTTGGATAAATCCATGGGTTGTATTCTGGGACAACAGGATTAAACAGGAAAGAAAGAGTTCGCCATCTATTATCTCAGCAAAAAGTTCACTGATTGTGAGTCGCGGTATTCCAAGCTAGAAAAAACATGTTGTGCTTTGGCCTGGGCGGAAAAGCATTTGCGGCAGTATATATTGAATCATACCACTTGGTTGATCTCCAAAATGGATCCAATCAAATATATTTTTGAAAAGCCTGCTCTTACTGGGAGAATTTCCCGTTGGCAGATGTTGTTGTCTGAATATGATATTGAATACCGCACTCAAAAAGCTATCAAAAGTAGTGCGTTGGCAGATTACCTTGCTCACCAGTCGATGGAAGATCATCAGTCTGCAGAATATGAATTCCCCGATGAAGATGTGATGTTCTTGAAAGTGAAAAATTGTGATGAACCTTTGCCTGAGGAGGGCCCCGACTCTGAATCTCGTTGGAGTATGATATTTGATGGAGATGTGAATGCTTATGGTAAAGGAATTGGTGTTGTGATTGTTACTCCTTATGGATCACATATTCCTTTTACTGCAAGGTTAACATTTGATTGCACTAATAATATGGCAGAATATGAGGCTTGCATCATGGGTCTTGAAGAAGCTATTGATCTCCGAATCAAAATTCTGGATGTGTATGGCGATTCAGCATTAGTAATAAATCAGATTAAAGGGGAATGGGACACTCGTCACCCTGGCTTGATCCCTTACAAAGATTATGCTAGAAGATTACTACCCTTCTTCAATAAAGTTGAATTCCATCACATTCCCATGGATGAAAATCAAATGGCAGATGCTCTGGAAACTCTGGCTTCCACGTACCAAGTAAATGCTTGGAATGATATATCCCGAATTACAGCTCGACGGCTCGATAGGCCCGCTCATGTGTTTGCGGCAGAGGAGGTAGCAGATGAAAAACCTTGGTACTATGATATCAAGCATTTTCTTCAGACTCGGGAATACCCGTTTGGTGCGTCAAAGAAGGATAGAAAGACACTGAGAAGGTTGGCAGGTAGTTTTTTCCTCAGTGAAAATGTGCTATACAAGAGGAATTTTGACATGGTCTTGCTCAGATGCATGGATAGACACGAAGCAGACATGTTGATGCATGAGATCCATGAAGGTTCATTTGGCACTCATGCTAATGGACATTCAATGGCTAAAAGGATGCTAAGGGCAGGTTATTATTGGGTGACGATGGAATCTGATTGTTACAAATTTGCAAAGAAGTTCCATAAATGCCAGATTTACGCAGATAAGATCCATGTACCTCCGACACTCCTCAATGTGATTTCCTCCCCATGGCCTTTCTCTATGTGGGGTATTGACATGATTGGGATGATAGAACCCAAAGCTTCGAATGGGCACCGTTTTATCTTAGTATCAATTGATTACTTCACCAAGTGGGTGGAGGCTGCTTCATATGCCAATGTTACTAAGCAGATGGTGGTACGCTTCATTAAGAATAACCTTATATGTCGGTATGGTGTGCCAAGCAGAATCATCACTGACAATGGCTCGAATTTGAACAACAAGATGATGACAGAACTGTGCGAAGAATTCAAGATTGTCCATCACAATTCATCTCCATACAGGCCTAAGATGAACGGGGCTGTTGAAGCTGCTAATAAGAATATCAAGAGAATTATCCAGAAAATGGTTGTTACTTATAAGGATTAGCATGAAATGCTCCCTTTTGCTCTACATGGATATCGAACATCTGTCCGCACTTCAACAGGAGCAACCCCATTTTCTCTAGTGTATGGAATGGAAGTTGTACTCCCTGTCGAGGTAGAGATTCCCTCGTTGCGTGAGATAATGAAAGCCAAATTGACAGAGGCTGAATGGGTTTAGAACAGGTTTGACCAATTGAATTTGATTGAAGAAAAGAGAATGACAGCTTTGTGTCATGGGCATTTATATCAGAAAAGAATGAAGAAAGCATTTGACAAAAAGGTCAAACCTCGTGAATTCAGAGAAGGCGACCTCGTGCTCAGGAAGATCATGTCTTTCAATGCTGATTCTAGGGGCAAGTGGACTCCTAATTTTGAAGGCCCGTATGTTGTCAAGAAAGCCTTCTCTGGTGGTGCATTAATTCTTGAAACTATGGATGGCGAGGAGTTCCCACGTCCCATGAATGCTGACGCAGTCAAGAAATACTTTGCCTAAAGAAATAAAAGAATAGCTCGCTAAGTTGAAAACCCAAAAGGGAGGCTTAGGCAAAAAAGGAGCGCCTCGGTAGGCCGAAAACCCGAAAGGACGGTCTAGGAAAAAATTAGAGACATAAACAGAATAAATTTCCCGCTAAGTTGAAAACCCGCAAGGGCAGCTTAGGCAAAAGTTAGGGATTTTTCTTGGCAAGTAACTACGTCAGACAAGACTTGATCGTTGAAGCAACAATCTTCTCGGATCCTCACCATACTTCAACAAAAGCTGCTGCTCAGGACTTCAAAAGTTGTTAGGGGGAATAGTGGTCATTTTATCTCAATGTATCTTTTCCATTATGTATTATCATTTCCCAAACTTTGTAATCATCCATGGAGTCTCGCCATTCGCAGACTACCATTCTATTAATTAAATTCGAGCTTTTGCCCAACTTTTTGTGTTCTTATTTTTACTTAGCTTGCAAAAACATCATTTATTGCTGATAATAACTGTTAAAGCAAAAGGATTAATAAGCAAAATTAACTTTTCAAAAAGAAAAGAGATCTTTACCAATTCAATTTACTTTGGGATTTGTGATGAAACAATGACAACAAGAATGGTGGTCCCAAGAATGAACAAACTCCAATTGTTTTAAGAAGATTTACTCCCTTCATGAAAGTTTTCTCAGGTAATTTTGCTGGTGTGCGCAATCCTTGTGTGTTTCTCAGATAGTTAGAGACAATACCAGTGGGTACAAGATGCAGTATTGGGTTGTGATCCCATTATCCCTAGTCAAGTCTTGGTTCGCTTTTTGGGTTTGCATGGTCAGAATCCTCCGTCCCAGTTTCCCCAGCAAGTTTTCCCTCATATGATGAAAGTATTGACTTCTTGATTCCCCCGGAAAGTTATCCCAGGGCATCTCTTATTTGGAATGAGCATTCGTGATGAAAGTTTTCTCCGGGGAGTTAGGCTTGAATTCCCCGGTAAAGTTTGGTTGTGTCGGCGTCAGTCTACCTTATTTGAGGCCTGTCTCGAAATCTCCAATAGGCATGTTGCTTTTTAAAAGTTGTTTTCTCCCATAAAACCGGAAGAAAGATGTTCTATCTCGATATTTGTTTGATTTGGCTATGTCTGAATTATGTTTCTCCTCGGTAAAGTTAACACAGGCCATGGATTTGGTTTCCGCAATTGCTTTTACCTTTCTTGGATTGATCTTTTTGGTTGAAGATTAGCCCAGTGTCGTTAGTACCTGAGGCAGTTTTGTTTATTTGAACTGATTATGTATCCTTTTACCAACATATGCACGATAGCACTCATACATTCATACATACATCATGCATAACTAAAAAACCATAGTTCATTAGCATTGTGTTCTGACCTTTTCTGCAGCGCTCTTTGCTTAGTTGATTTTGGTTATCTCTCTTGAATTTATTTCCCAAAGGATGTATCTACATTGGCCGTCTTGCTCCATTTTATTTCTGAATTGGATTTATGAATCTCTGAAAAACTTTGAGTTTTGGTTCATGCATTTATTTTGCACAGGAAGACTTTATCTCCTCAGCAGGAATATCGTGGCATGTCCCCGGGAAGTCATATTGCTATCCCCAGAAAGTCATTTCTCTTTGTAAATCCCCTTTGACAATGAGTGGGAGTCTCTTTATTTGAGACAGATTACGTATTACCCTTTCCAGGCAGATTTCCTTGGTTAAAGAAGAAGTTGACACCCGTTCTTGGCAAAACACCAGAATCTTGGGGAAACTTGATGTATTTTCTCTTCCTACCTTCAGTAAACATTGGTAGTACATTGGCAGTGAACGTCGGTGTTTGATATTTCTTTGCTATCTTCAGTGAACGTTGATTGTTCATCGTCAGTGAACGGCGGTGATATGATATTCTCTTCCTACCTTCAGTGAACGTTGGTAGTACATTGGCAGTGAACGTCGGTGTTTGATATCTTTTTGCTATCTTCAGTGAACATTGATAGTTCATCATCAGTGAACGGCGGTGATATGATGTATTTTATCTTCCTACCTTCAGTGAACATTGGTAGTACATTGGCAGTGAACATAGGTGTTTGATATTTCTTTGCTATCTTCAGTGAATGTTGATAGTTCATCGTCAGTGAACAGCGGTGATATGATGTATTTTCTCTTCCTACCTTCAGTGAACGTTGGTAGTACATCTTCAGTGAACATCGGTGTTTGTTATTTTTTTTGCTATCTTCAGTGAACGTTGATAGTTCATCGTCAGTGAACGGCGGTGATATGATTTTCTCTTCCTACTTTAAGTGAACGTTGGTAGTACATTGGCAGTGAACGTCGGTGTTTGATATCTCTTTGCTATCTTCAGTGAACGTTGAGTGTTCATCGTCAGTGAACGGAGGTGATATGATATTATCTTCCTACCTCCAGTAAACGTTGGTAGACCATCGGCAATGAACGTCGATGCTTGTTATCCTCCTCTATGATTCTTTTCTTGTGGTTTACCAGTGATTTATTTTCCTGGTGGGATTGCTCTTTTGTTGCTACATTTCATGTTGCATCCCAAATGCTACTTTGCGTCTTTTTGTTCCATTCATATGAATTCAAATTCATAATTGTTTGTATGGCATCGTAGGGCCAAAAACAGGGTTTGTTTTATATTTAAGTATCTTTGATCACGTCAACACGAAGATTTTTAACCTTCGTATCTATGGATAGAAGAAACTTAAATAAGGGCAGCTGTTGTACCCCAATTTTTCCCCCTAAAATCCCTTCATCATACCATTTTGTTTTAATCACCACAAGATCACATTAGGGCTTTTGGTTCTTCTCCTTATCTTTAGCCTTGCTCTTCTGAGGAATTACCAAGCACCTTGACTTATTTTCTTTGGTGAACATGGATATTTGGCTTTGATTTTCTCTCTAAATTAACAAATACAATATTGGTTTGTCTTACTTGTTAATAATGTAGGTAAAGGCAATGAGGATTAGCAAGTTGTATCATGGGTTCATGAGTTTATTTCCATGCCCTAGTCAAAGCTTGAGAGATTCAAACCTCACCAATGAAGTTGTTTTGAAATTGGTATGGAAGTAGTTTTGGTGGCCATGAGTCCTCATCCCCATCCTCAACAAATACTATTCACAAAGGAAGAATATGGGCACAAAACGTTTGTTCAAACTTGGCAAAGTTCCACCAAGCTTTCTCTTGATCTAGAAGCTAGGGTTTTGGACTTCAGAGGGGCATATCTTGCTCATCTTTTGATATTTTTGAGTGATTCCAAAAGCATTCTTCTCTTCAAAGAGTTACCAATAAATCACTTCAAAAGTTCCAAAGAGTTTTCATGTGGAAGGAACTTAGTGAAGAGGAAAGATTACAAGTCACCCAGATGAATCCCCAATTTTCCATATGTGACTTCAAATGGTCATAACTTGGTCAATTTTTATCACCTTGGGCCCATTATTTTTTCATGATTATCCTAAAGATGTTTCCTTCATGCCTTATTTTATGTGCAAAGTGAGAAAATGGATGGAAGTTTCCTTGAGAATGCAAAAGATTATAGGTCACTTCATGATTTTTGGCCAACTTCAACAAGTCATAACTTGCTCAATTTTTGGATATTTTAAGTGGTTCAAATTGCAAAATGTCATTCAAGAGGTCTACTTCATTCCATCTTTTTTGATCAAGAGCAAATTATAAGTGCAAGGCCATGTTTGGATGCAAAAGATTATAGGTCATTTTTTAAGAAGAATTTGAAATATTTTTAAGTATGGAAAGTCAACTCTTTTTCTTCAACTTTGACTCCATGTAACTTTCAGCTCAAGCATCCATTTGATTCCATTCTTTTTCCATTGCAAAGCTTGTTACCTCATCTTTCCAAAGCATCAATAATTTTGCCGTAAGACTCCTTGAGGTGGAAATGCCATTGGAATAAACTTGGTAACTTGAAACTGAAGTTTCACCATAAGTCAGAATTTGAAATCCATGTTTTGGCCTTTAAACATCAAAATAGCACACGTTTGTGATCTAAACATGTTTAACCAAGTTGTCAGAGTGGATTAGAGCCTTGAAACGCAAGGATTTAATGTGTTTCGATGCAAATCAGATCACACTTTGCTCGTGTATCAGGTTCACACGATTTCCCTCCAATTTGCATCATTCCACACGCTTGAGCATTCCATTTGATTCCCTATAAATAGAGGGTCATCCCCCATTCAATTTCCCAAGCTTAGATAGCCAGAATAACCCTGCCAAACTTGCTTCACAACCCAGAATTCAGCTACTTTGAATTCTATTCTCAAGCCCTTTTCAATCCATTTTTTTCATCAATTCACCTTCCTTGATCTTCCGTGAGGCTAACCATATAATTACATTCAAGAATCGTGCCCTACATTGCTCCATAAAAGTCCAGTTTCAGAGCTCTGCAACTCAACTTCAATAGGTAGATTCCTTCATCAATTCTTCAAAACTTTGATATCATCGTGTTGCTCTAATTGCCCTGGTTCTAGTCGCAACACTTACTTCTTACTGGAAACACGTTTTGACCATGAATTTTCAAATCTCCTTTCAAAACTTTCTTTCCAAATTGCTTGAGTTACAGTTTATATAAATTGGGCGCGAAGGTGTGGTTGTCTTCATCTTGAAGAGACGAAGCGAATGGCATAGGTCTGAGTTTCTGATTTTACAGTTTGAGAGACCTGCAATTCGTGAGGCTGGAGGTTGAAGATGACCAATGTGTCACCTTCTAACCAATGAAAGCGTGCCATTTGTATTTTTTGAATTTCTGATTTTACATTTGATTCAGTGCTTTATTCAATAAAGACCATGATACGCACAGCGCGTCAGATCCTTTGGATTTGATTACTAATGCGTTTTGACTCTCATCCAATGGTCCACATCTTTTTCTTTTATTTTCTTTTTCTGATTTTTATATTTTATTTGTTTTAAATTTCAAAAAATCATAGAAAATTCATTTTTAGTCCAAAAAATCTGAAAAAATTATGAAAAACATTTTTGATTATTCTCTTTCTGATTTTTATTTTTTCACAATTTATTTTTGTGTTTTGGTATTTTTTATGAATTTTACACTTATTTGATTTGTTAAAAAATTTTAAAAATACTTTTACACATTTTTAAATTCTGAAAAAATTATGGGATGATCCAATGATATTGTGACAAATATTGGTGACTTTATTTTATTTTTGTTTCTGACTTTACTATTTTTTACCATTTTTGTTTATTTCACCCATTTATTTTAATTTTTAAAAATAGTTTCTGATTTTTAAAAAATTCCCAAAAGTTTTGTAAAATTACTTGGCCCCTTTTCTGATTTTTCTATGGTCTTATTTTTCACGTCTTGATTAATTTGAATATAATTGGTATTTCTCTCATTATTTCCTTTTTTTAACATTTTTTTAACCTTTTAATATATATATTAAATGTGATATTATTTTGTGATTATTTTCTGGCTATCTTGATTTGATTTTTTGATCATAGCTTTATTAACATCATTGGATCCATGGTGTTGAGTTTAACTCCACAAAAAATGGATGAATGATTTTAATAATAGTTTGATTAAATATTAATTCAAATGTGGTTTTTCTATTTACCCTAATTCCTCTTCATCTCTTCCCTTTCTAATTGCACTAAATGTTGTTAGAGCATGATCTCTATATCATGTCTCAAAATAAATGGTGCATATATTGCTATTGACCGGCCTCAAAATAGGTGCGACTTCTATATAAGTCCACTTACGATTGCTTAACATAGCGCTAAATTTTGTCCCGATTCAAATAAATGATCATTCGTGGCCCAAACTTATGATTGCAAGCCCAAGTATGTTAATTTGATCTCTTTGATCCAATAACTTTGAGATTCATTGTGTGAGGGCTTTGGTTCTACCAATCCTCTAATGGATCTACAATACTTTTGGTTAACGCGGATCACTTAAATATCATTGATCATTAAATGGTACTTATGAGAATTCCAAATGGATGATATACTTGACAAAAAGCAAATGCAACTTGTTGTGTGGAGGCTTTGGTTCTACCAACCCTCTAATGAGTTCCAAATGCAAGTTTCAAGATGATCATTCAACTAACCACTAATTATTGACTTGTTTTACCTTATGCTTTCATTCCACTTTATGATTTATGTACTATTTACTTTTAGCATTTTTTATTTCATGCCATTTTTATCTTTGCTCATTTGAGCATTTATTTTCTTGTCATTTTTACTTTGCTCACTTGAGCTTTTCTTTTTCTTTCTCAAAATACTTAATAACCAACTCAAATCCTAAAAAACTCTTAATGACACTTGGACTATTTGGTTACTATCCTTGGCATAGTGGAGCTGTGGACTTTTCTTGGACTTAGGATTAGAAACCTTGGCCTATCTTGGATACTTTATGATCTTATCTGATTATTTTGTTTGGAGCTCTTGAGGTTTACCTCAAGACATGGGGTTGCTTGTTTGTTTTTTGTGTGCAGGTTTTTGTGATTACATCCTCTGTTTGTAATATGGAATTCACCCGTATACAGCCGTTACTCTGCCCAATTTTTGTGAAGACTTAATACACTTGAAGAGGTCTAGTATCTTTTCTTGCTTGGTTTCAATCCAAAGAATGGGAATTTTATCTTGGCTCTTAATGTCAAGCTTTGGCTTCTTGTTGGTTATATGGTCCTTATCCTTAGCTTTTACCTTATGCTTTAGGATAGCCTCTTCTACTCCTCCCATCTTCTTTAATTTCAAAAATCTTCTCCCTCCTTTTTAAACTCTTCTTGTTTCTAAACTCGAAACACTTTCATAATAAACTTGGACTTAGGTCCATGCATTTTCAAAAAAAAAACATTTTTCATCAATAAACTTTAATCAATTTAATAATAATTTGACACTTTTTTGTGAGAAGACTAAAAGTCAATCAATCTCATTTCAAACCATTTTGCCACTTTGGTTTTTATCTTTAAAACTTTTTCTCAAAAGGTTAGACTCTTGTCAATCCTTGTAGTGTTGCAAACAACTATACTTCTACAATATGTAGTGAAGAGAGATATTTTCCACTTGGGTGTTGAGTGAGGCATTGTTGATTTTAAAATCCAAGTCATATCCTCCACTTTGAGATGATGCAAATTCTCCTTTCTCATGATTGTGAGTAGTAAGTATGTTTTCAAAACGGACAATGACAATGATGTCTTATCTCTTAAAATTAACCAACACACTTGTGTTTCAGATTTTTAAAGAGGAACTACGTGTACCCTGATCCCCTATTGCACGAAAGGCGGTACGTAGGCACTAAAGGTTCGCAACCGCGGCGGGTGCAAAAATCATAAAAAAAATATTTCTTTTCTCACCTCTACCATCCATTTTATATACAACACATTTTATATAGCCAAAATATATAGATTTTTCAAAGAGGCTCCTGCGGAGTACCGTAGATGTTTAGGGTGCTAATACCTTCCCTTTGCATAACCAACCCCCTTACCTTGAATCTTTCCCCCTTTTTGGGTTATTTGCTCTTTTCCCATTCCTTTGGAAACAATAAAGCGTGGTGGCGATTTTTATTTTTATTTGTATAAAGTCTAGTCAATCCAATGGCTTAGTCTTGAACATTTCTACCGCTACACTATAAACCTTATATGTGTGATCTTGTGTGTGATTGTTGCATCATGCATCCATGCACTCATAAGCATCTTTTGAAGAAACCATATTTCAAGGGATTTAAAGGTTGACTATTTGTGAATCTCTACGGTATTTTTTAACCATGGATTCTGGAGAGAGAAAGACCGGAAAATACAGTTTCAACGATCCCAAGATAGATAAGTTGATCAGTCTAATTCCCGAGATCGAGTGTTCTGCAGACTTTCGGAACAAGTATGGATCCATTATTCCTCTCCTGAAGCTGAAGATGAAGGAGGGTATTCTCTCGACCTTGGTCCAGTTCTATGATCCGATGTATCATTGCTTTACTTTTCCCGCCTATAAGTTGATTCCCACACTGGAGGAGTATTCTTATCTATTGGATTTACCTGTTACCGATCGTGTTCCTTTTACTGGTTTGGAGGGGGAGCCAAAACCACGTGAGATTGCTACCTTGATTCATCTGGGGAAGTCTGAGGTGGAAGCCCATATGACTATCAAAGGAGGGATTAAAGGATTACCAACTCAGTTCTTATTGGAGAAAGCTCGTTACTTTTCCATAATGAAGAGTACAGTTGCTTTTGAGGCCATCTTTGCTCTGCTTACTTACGGGTTGTTCTTATTTCCTAATGTGGACAAGTTTGTTGACATTAATGTTATCAGGATCTTCATGATTGGAAACCCGGTTCCTACATTTTTGGGTGATGCTTATTGCTCTATTCATCTTCATAATTCTTATCTTGGGGGGATAAATATCTATTGCATGCCTCTGTTGTACCGGTGGTTTATCTCTCATATGCCTCAGTCTGATGCTTTTTGGGATGTCAAGAAGGAACCCCATTGGGCTCCTAAGATCATGGCACTTACTCACTCAGATATTGATTGGTATCATCGAACTTACCAGGATATAGAGATTATTGACAGTTGTGGTAGTTTCCCCAATGTACCTTTTCTTGGTACAAAGGGAGGAATTAACTATAACCTTGTTCTTGCATGGCGACAACTTGGTTATCTGATGAGGGATAAACCGAATAGTATTCATATGAGTAGTTTCTTTCTGAAGGAAGGAGAAGACCATAGGGAAGCTAGGGAGCAGATTGCGAAGGCCTGGCGTCACATTCATAAGAAGAGTAGGAAAGATTTGGGACCTAGGGGCATTGTGTCTTTGGAGCCATATCTTCAATGGGTCCAATTGAGAGCCATTTAGTTAAAGATGTCATATACCCGGGAGACACCCATGCCTGATCTATTTGTGAAGACCACTCCTCCCTTATTAGATGATCTGGAAGAGCTGCAGCTTGCTTTGGTTAGGATGCAACAGGTAAAAGATGCTTGGAAGAACAAGTTCCAAACTTTAGAGAGTTCCTACAGATCAGACCTGAAGGAGAAAGACGACTTGATTGAGATCCTTGAGAGTCGAGCAGTAGAGTCTATGGAGAGGAAAGGGGATTTATTTTCTCCTAAGCCTCAATCAGGTGTTGATCACTCACTTCCTGATTCAGATGATTGGAAGGAGGTTTCCATCAGACATTTGGAAGAAAACCAGAGGTTGAAGGCTTAGATTGCCAGGCTCACGAGAAAGCGCCAGCGTACAGAGTGATCTCCATCAGTTCTATTTCTCAGGGTTTTAGATTTTATTTTCATCTTGTACTTGGGATCATTGAAACTTGTAATCCATTTTAGAGTTATTATAATGAAAAAAATTCAGTATTTCAAATGCGTTATTACTTTGATGTTTGCAATATGTCTATAAACTTTAAATCCCTTGAAATATTAAATAACAAAGTAAAAATAATCATGTGCATTGCATATCATGCATCATATTGCATATATTTCTTGCATTTGTTATGCATATCCAGGTGTCTTACCAAGCTTCTTTACTTTGTTCAGCAAGCTGACTCACCACTACAACACTCGGGCTAATTTCAAAAAGAAGATGGGTAACTTAGAACAAGAAAATCGCGAGTTGCGCGAGGAAGTTTCTACTTTGAAGGCCGGCATGGCCAATCTGACTACTCTGATGGAAGCTCTGGTGGCTGCTCAGAATCAGCCACCGAGTGTTCAACCTCAACCAACAAGGGAAACTATTGAAGCTCTGACTGTTCCCGTATCTGCCACTCCAGTTGTTGTTCTGAATCGCATGCCTCAAGGTTATCCATGGGGAATGCCAGATAATTTTGCACCTGAAGGTTTCAATCTTGGTCCTCAAGATACTCCAGTTGTTCAGACTATTGTTACTCCGACACCTCCTGTGGTGTATGCTGTTCCTGCTGCACCTCCGTCGGTGAATATGGTTCTGTTTATTAATGATTATGTGTGTCGTCCTTTCCCTCCACCGAGTGAAGACTTAGGTCTTTATGACATAATGGATGATTTTCAAGAGCATTTTGACAAGATGCAAAGAGAGATGAAGGCCCTCAGGGGAAAAGAGCTATTTGGGCAGAGTGTGAATAAGCTATGTTTGGTCCCGAATGTTAAGATACCTGCTAAGTTTAAGGTCTCAGAGTTTGAGAAGTATAAGGTCAATACTTTCCCTCGTGCTCATCTGGTAATGTACGTGAGGAGAATGTCTACCCATACTGATGATCAGCGTGTGCTGATTCACTTTTTTCAAGATGGTTTGACTGGTGTTGCATTGAAGTGGTATATGAGTTTGGAAAGCGCCAATATCCATACTTTTAATGATTTGGGAGAAGCATGCATTAAACAATACAAGTACAACATGGACATGGTGCCTGACCGTGATCAACTCAGGGCCATGGTTCAGAAAGACATGGAATCATTCAAAGATTATGCGCAGAGATGGCGTGAGGTAGTCGCCCAAGTGATTCCTCCCATGGAAGAGAAGGAGATGACTAAGATTTTCTTAAAGACGCTGGGTGCTTTCTACTATGAGAGGATGGCAGCAAGTGCGCCAAGCGACTTTACTGAGATGGTAGGAATGGGTATCCGCTTAGAAGAGGCTGTAAGAGAAGGTCGTTTGACAAAGAGTGAAGGATCTGGAGGTGTGAAGAAGCCATCTTATGGGTTTACCAAGAAGAAAGAAGGAGATGCAAATGTTGTTATACAAGAGAGAAGGGTAAACACTCCTAGAAGGAATTATTAGCATCATCAGCAAGTCGCCTCAGTTACTCCCGTTATGAATGTCGCTCCAACTATCGTTGCTTATCAGAGACCGTCCCAACAGGGGAATCAAGGGTATAATCAGATAAGGGAGAGTTATGATCCTATTCCCATGAGCTATACAGAGTTACTACCGGCATTAATTCAGAACAAGTTGGTTCAAACCCGACCACCTCGCGTTGTACCATCACCATTACCTTGGTATTACAAGGCAGACCAAACATGTGCTTTTCATCAGGGTGCACCAGAGCATAATGTTGAGAATCATTATCCTTTGAAGACTGAGGTGCAGAAGTTGGTAAAGTATGGTGTTCTATCTTTCAAGGACGTGGGACCTAATGTGAAAGACAATCCTCTACCAAAGCATAGTGGAGTAAATGTTATGAATATGGTGGCCGGTTGTCCAGACGACTTCCGAATTTTTGATATTAATCAGGTTAGAGAAGATTTGGTGAAAATGCATGCAAACCTCTATGAATTTAGCAACTATACGCATGACCATTCCGGTTGTGCTATTTGTAGTACAAATATATAGGGTTGCGGTAAGATAAAGGCTGATTTACAGGAGATGATGGATGAGGGCCTAATCCATATAATCAGGCCTAGGGAAGAGTATGAAGAGGAAGTGAACATGGTTTCAAGATGTCCCGGTGAATTCAAAATTTTTAATGTGGAGTATATGAATGAAGACCTCGTGCAGTTGCACGCTACCTTCTGCCATACGACGGGTCGGGTGGAACACCAATATGATCTTGCCTAGTTTGCTGTCGAGACCCCCGAGGATGTTCAATCATGAAGAAGGGTGTTCAGTTGTTGTTAGACCATGGAACTATCAAGATCACGGGTCAGAGGGATGATTACCATGAAATTGATATGGTTGAGGTTTGTTTAACGGAAGAAGAGTCAGATGAAGAGTATGCCTCCGCAGATGAGTATTTCTCTTCAGACAAATATTTGTTTTTCAGAAATGACTTATTAATGAATGATCGTATGGAAGAAGGGGTAAACGTCATTGTGCCTTGTTTTGGTGCACCCTCCCATTTTGAAGTTGAGTATCATAGCAAGCCAGCTGTTACCCCATTGGTGATTAGTTTGCCAGGTCCTATCCCCTAAAAATCAGATAAGGTTGTGCCTTACAAATACAATGCTACAATCTTGGAAGATGGAGTGGAAGTTCCCATCCAGCCAATGCCTAATGTTGAAATATAGCTGAAAATAGCAGGGTGACCCGTAGCGGTCGTGTGTTTGCTCCAGTTGTTCGAAGAGATGTTGATGTTGGAAAGAAAGTTGTCGAGAATGATGAACCTAAGAAGGCTACGGGTGAGACTAGTGGAGCTACGTTAGAGAAATAAGTGGATGATATTTCGAAGATAATTAAGATGAGAGATTACAGAATTGTAGATCAGCTACTGCAGACTCCTTCAAAAATATCTACCTTAGCTTTATTGATGAACTCCTCTGCTCATAGAGAATCCTTGATGAGGGTACCGGACCAAGCTTTTGTGGAGAGTGATATGCCAATAGATCAATTCAGCAGCGTAATAGGAAATATTACTTCATGTAATAACCTGAGTTTCTACGATGATGAATTACCAAATGAAGGGACGAATCACAGCCTGGCCCTCCACATCTCCATGAACTGCAAGAACGATTCACTATCCAATGTGCTGATTGATAATGGATCCGCGTTGAATGTTATACCGAGTAGTACTCTCATGAAGTTGAAATATCAAGGAACGCCTATGTTCCCTAGTGGCATCATTGTGAAAGCGTTTGATGGGTTAAGGAAATCTGTCATCGGTGAAGTGGACTTACCTATCCATATAGGACCACATTTGTTTCAGATAACTTTCCAGGTCATGGACATTGTTCCTGCTTATAGCTATTTGCTAGGACGACCGTGGATTCATGAAGCAGGGGCTGTCACTTCAACTTTAAACCAGAAGCTAAAGTTTGTACGTAAAAAGAAAGTAGTGATCATAAATGGGGAACAGACATTGTTGATATCTCATTTGTCCTTTTTCAGCATTGTAGAAGCGAATGAAGCTGTTGTTGGAACCCAGTTCCAAGCATTATCCATTGACAACATAAGAGGAAAGGAGAATTCCATGGTTTTGCTGAAGGATGCGTAGCAGGTTGTGCGTAATAGTCATAGTGAAGTTTGGGGACGAATTGTGGATCCACCTGTGAACAATAACAGAACTGCCTTGGGGTTCTCTTCGAAGAATGACAAAGGGAAGGGCATGAAGCCGAAGTCTGCTGCAAGCAGGTATCAAGACATTTTCCGTAACGGGGGATATCTTCATCCGACTGTTTCCAGGATTAACGCCATTGTGGAAGATGAAGCAGAGCAGGAAATGCCGAATTATGTGACGCACTGAGTTAGGGTTCAGAAATGGAACACCATTGATGTTCCCTCTTGCATACATGTTTCAAAGTAATTTTATTTGTTAATCTTCTTTTTGAAAAAGCTTTCACTCTGCCCAAGGTGGAAGTATTAATGGTATAAGGATTATCTTTTTGCTGTGAATTTTAAGATCAATAATAAAAGTTGTCTTTGCTTCCCGAATTATGTCTTTATTTTCTGATTTTTCTTGGAAAATGGTAATCATAAAAAACCTTTCAAAATAAATAATAGCCGAAATTCAATCTGCATGATCACTTGTTGTATGTGTCAGTTTCTAAATGCAATCACAAATCATATGTGCATATTACTTAAAAAACCCGTTGAACACAATGACCCTGCACCCTCTCCCAACTTTGAATGTTCTGTGTATGGGGCTGAAGAAGAAGACTATGATGAGATCCCAGAAGAGGTCTCATGGTTGCTTGAGCTCGAGGAAAATACCATTCAGCCATATAAAGAGCCATTGGAATTGATCAATTTGGGTTCAGAAGAAGATCCAAAGGAAGTCAAGATTGGAGCATTGTTGCATCTCGATGTGAAGAAAAGGTTGATTGAGCTGTTGAAAGAGTGTGTGGATATTTTTGCTTGGTCTTACCAAGATATGTCTGGTCTAGATACAGATATCGTCGAGCACCGTTTGTCGTTGAAGCCAAAATGTACGCCAATTAAACAGAAGTTGAGAAGAACTCACCCAGATATGGCAGTAAAAATTAAAGAGGAGGTTCTAAAGTAGATTAATGTTGGTTTTCTTGTGACTTCAGTGTATCCCCAATGGATTGCCAATATTGTCCCAGTACCGAAAAAGACGGAAAGGTCTGTTGTGTGTAGATTACAAAGATCTAAATAAAGCTAGTCTAAAAGATGATTTTCCATTGCCACACATTGATATGTTAGTGGATAGCACAGTAAAATTTAAGCTATTCTCGTTCATGGACGGATTTTCCGGGTATAACCAAATAAGAATGGCTCCAGAGGACATGGAAAAAACAACGTTTATCACACCCTGGGGAACATTTTGTTACAGAGTGATTCCCTTCGGGTTGAAGAACACTGGTGCAACGTACCAGAGGGCTATGACAACCTTATTCCATTATATCATGCACAAGGAAATTGAAGTATATGTTGATGATATGATTGCCAAATCCCATACTGAAGAAGGGCATATAGAAGATTTGTTGAAGTTGTTTCAGCGTTTGAGGAAGTATCGTCTCCGCTTGAATTCAAATAAATGCACCTTCAGTGTTCGATCAGGGAAATTGTTGGGTTTCATTGTTAGCCAGAAAGGAATTGAAGTTGACCCTGATAAAGTCAAAGCAATTCAAGAAATTCCAGCACCAAGAACTGAAAAGCAAGTCAGAGGTTTCCTCGGGCGTTTGAATTATATTTCCAGATTCATTTCCCACATGACTGCAACATTTGAACCGGTCTTTAAGTTGTTAAACAAAGATCAAGGTTGTGTATGGACGGATGACTGCCAAAAGGCATTTGAAAGTATTAAAGAATATATGCTTGAACCTCCTATCTTACTCCCTCCCGCAGAAGGAAGACCATTGATTATGTATCTGACAATGTTATATAAATCCATGGGTTGTACTCTAGGAAAATAGGATGAAGCAGGGAAGAAGGAGTTCGCCATCTATTATCTCAGTAAAAAATTCACTGATTGTGAGTCGCGGGATTCCATGCTGGAAAAAACATGTTATGCTTTAGCCTGGGCGGCAAAGCGTTTGCGGCAGTATATGTTGAATCACACTACTTGGCTGATCTCTAAAATGGATCCAATCAAGTACATTTTTGAAAAGCCTGCTCTTACTGGGAGAATTACCCACTGGCAGATGTTGTTATCTGAATATGATATCGAATACCGCACTCAAAAGGCTATTAAAAGCAGTGTGTTGGCAGATTATCTTGCTCACCAACCAATGGAGGATCACCAGTTTGTAGAATATGAATTCCCCGATGAGGATGTGATGTTCCTGAAAGTGAAATATTGTGATGAATCATTGCCTGAGGAAGGTCCTGACCCTGAATCTCGTTGGAGTATGATATTTGATGGAGCTGTGAATGCTTATGGTAAAGGAATTGGTGATGTGATTGTAACTCCTCATGGATCGCACATTCCTTTTACTGCAAGGTTAACATTCGATTGTACTAACAATATGGCAAAATACGAGGCTTGTATGATGGGTCTCAAAGAAGCTATTGATCTCAGAATTAAAATTCTATATGTGTATGGTGATTCAGCTTTGGTAATAAATCAGATTAAAGGAGAATGGGATACTCGTCACCCCGTCTTGATCCCTTACAAAGATTATGCTAGAAGATTATTACCCTTCTTCAATAAAGTTGAATTCCATCACATTCCTAGAGACGAAAATCAGATGGCAGATGCTCTGGAAACTCTGGCTTCTATGTACCAAGTGAATACTTGGAATGATATACCCCAAATTACGATTCGACGGTTGGATAGGCCCGCTCATGTGTTTACAGCAGAGGAGGTAGCAGATGAAAAACCTTGGTATTATGATATCAAGCATTTTCTTCAGACTCAGGAGTACCGGATTGGTGCGTCGAAGAAAGATAGAAAAACATTGAGAAGATTGGCAGGTAGTTTCTTCCTCAGTGAAAATGTGTTGTACAAAAGAAATTATGACATGGTCTTGCTTAGATGTGTGGATAGACACGAAGCAGACATGTTGATACATGAGATTCATGAAGGTTCATTTGGCACTCATGCCAATGGATATTCGATGGCTAAAAAGATGCTAAGGGCAGGTTATTATTAGCTGACAATGGAATCTGATTGTTAGAAATTTGCAAAGAAGTGTCATAAATGCCAAATTTATGCGGACAAGGTCCATGTACCTCCGACACTTCTCAATGTGATTTCCTCCCCGTGTCCTTTCTCTATGTGGGGTATTTACATGATTGGGATGATAGAACCCAAACCTTCGAACGGACACCATTTTATCTTGGTAGCAATTGATTACTTCACCAAGTGGGTGGAGGATGCTTCATATGCCAATGTTACTAAGCAGGTGGTTGTGCGCTTCATTAAGAATAACCTTATATGTCGGTATGGTTTGCCGAGCAGCAGCATCACTGGCAATGGCTCAAATTTAAACAACAAGATGATGACAGAACTTTATAAAGAGTTCAAGATTGTCCATCATGATTCCTCTTCATACAGGCCGAAGATGAATGGGGCTGTTGAAGCTTCTAATAAGAATATCAAGAGAATTATCCAGAAAATGGTTGTTACTTATAAGGATTGGCATGAAATTCTCCCTTTTGCTCTACATGGATATCGAACATATGTCCGCACTTCAATAGGAGCCACCCCGTTCTCCCTAGTGTATGGGATGGAAGTTGTACTCCCAGTCGAGGTAGAGATTCCCTCGTTGCGTGTGATAATGGAAACCAAGTTGACAGAGGCTGAATGGATCCAGAACAGGTTTGACCAATTGAATTTGATTGAGGAGAAGAGGATGACAGCCTTGTGTCATGGCCATTTATATCAGAGAAGAATGAAGAAAGCTTTTGATAAAAAGGTCAAACCTCGTGAATTCAGAGAAGGCAACCTCGTGCTCAGGAAGATCATGTCTTTCAACGCTGATTCTAAGGGCAAGTGGACTCCCAATTTTGAAGGCCCGTATGTTGTCAAGAAAGCCTTCTCTGGCGGTGCATTAATTCTTGAAACTATGGATGGCGAGGATTTCCCACGTCCCATGAGTGCTGATGCAGTCAAGAAATACTTCGCCTAAAGATACAAAAGAACAGCTCGCTAAGTTGAAAATCCGAAAGGGCGGCTTAGGAAAAAAAGGAGCGTCTCGGCAGGCCGAAAACCCGAAAGGGCGGTCTAGGCAAAAATTAGAGACCTAAACAGAATAAATTTCCCGCTAAGTTGAAAACCCGCAAGGGCAGCTTAGGCAAAAGTTAGGGATTTTCTTGGCAAGTAACTATGTCAGACAAGACTTGATCGTTGAAGTAACAATCTTCTCGGATCCTCACTATACTTCAACAGAAGCTGCTGCTCAGGATTTTAAAAGTTGTTAGAGGGGATAGTGGTCATTGTATCTCAATGTATATTTTCCATTATATATATATATATATATATATATATATATATATATATATATATATATATATATATATATATATATATATATATATATATATATATATTACCATTTTCCAAATTTTGTAATTATCTATGGGGTCTCGCCATTCGCAGACTACCATTCTATTGATGAAATTTGAGCTTTCACCAAATTCTTCGTATTCTTTATTTTATTTAGCTTGCAAAGACTCAATTTATTATTGATAATAACTTTCAAAGCAAAAAATAAAGATTAAATAACAAAATTGATTTTTCAAAAAGGATTTTACAATCTTCTCTTACTTTGAGATTTGTGATGAAACAATGACAACAAAAATGGTGATCCCAGGAATGGATAAACTCCAGTTGTATTGATAAGTTTTTGTTCCCCTCGAGAAGGTTTACTTGGGATGTTTTCGCCGTGTTGGGTCTATGATTCCGGTACCCTCGGTCAAGTTTGGACTCATTTCTCCTCTTTTCTGATTTTTCATGAGGTGAAGTTTCAATCCACATTTTCTCTAGTGGAGTTTTCAAGTGGCCTAATAGAAGTTCTTTTTCCAGAGAAGTTGGTATCATACCCGCTCTTGAAGAACGCAGGTCCCTGGATTCTCTAAGTGAAGGAGGTATTATGAATGTGGTGTTAACATCGCTAGTGAAGTAGGCCTGAATTTCCAAGTGAATGTTTTGATGTTTTGATGTCAGTCTACTTTACTTGAGACTAGTCTTGCAATCTCCAGTAGGAATGTTACTTTTGAAAAATACTTATTTCCCCGGTGAAGCCTGAAGAAGGATGTTCTATTCCTGTATCTGTACTATTTTATCACTTTGATTTGTCTACCTCTGGATTATGTTTCTCCCTAGTAGGGTTAAAGCAGGAAGTAGGTTTTGTTTCCTCAGTTGGCATTTACTTTTCTTGGAATGATCATCTTGGATGAAGTTTAGCCGAGTGTTGTTAGTGCCCAAGGCGGTTTTTCCTGGTTGTTCCTAATGTTGTGTATCTGTTTCGTCAGCATACGCATGATAACACTCATACATTCATACATACATCATGCATAGCTAAAATTGGAATATCATTGTTCATCGATATTTGTTAATTTTTTTCTGTTGACATATTACCCTATTTTGCAGAGTTATGTTGTCCTCTCTATGATAGAGTGTTGGCCTTAAGCAGAAAGTGTATATTCTTTCAACTTCCCCACTGAGTTATCCCTCGTGGAAGATTTTTGCTTTAGCTTTCTTGCACATCTCCTTGTTTGGATGGATTTAGTTTTCCCTATTGAGTTTATTTCTCAAAGGATGTATTCTGATTGATTGTTTCATTCCAGTTTATTTCTGGTTTGAATCTGTGGTTCCACGGCAATATTATTTACTTTGGATTTCTGAAAGCTTCGAGTTTTGGTTCGTGCATTTATTTTGCACAAGAAGACTTTATGTCCTCAGCAATAATATCATGGCATCTCCCCTAGGAAGTCATACCTCTTTCCCCAGGAAGCCGTATTTCTATCCCCAGAAAGTCGTTTCTTTTTGCAATTCTCCATAACAGCAAGTAGCGAGTCTCTTTATTTGAGCAACTTGTACTTCCCCATAAAAGTCGGCGTAACTCTTTTTTTTGCTATTTCCTCTATGAGTGGTTAGTTTGCAGTTCGTCGTCAGTTTACGCTAGTGGATGGCAAGACTTTCAAATTCACAGAAACAGCTCGTTGTGAAATCTTTGCAAGTGAAAATCTCTTTATTTGAGATATATTATATACTATCCTTTCCAGGCGGAGTGCCTTGGTTAAAGAAGAAGTTGAGACTCATTCTAGGTGAAATGCTAGAATTTTGAGGAAAACTTGTTATCTTTTTGCTACCTTCACTGAACGTTGGTAGTTCATCGTTAGTGAACGGCGGTGTTATGATATATTTTCTCTCTACCTTCAGTGAAAGTTGGTAGACCATCGACAGTGAACGTAGATGTTTGTTATCTTTTTGCTACCTTCAGTGAACGTTGGTAGTTCATCATCAGTGAACGGCGGTGATATGATATATTTTCTCTCTACCTTCAGTGAAATTTGGTAGACCATCGGCAGTGAACGTCGATGTTTGTTATCTTTTTGCTACCTTCAGTGAATGTTGGTAGTTCATCGTCAGTGAACGGCGGTGCTATGATATATTTTCTCTCTACCTTTAGTGAAAGTTGGTAGATCATCGGTAGTGAAGTCGATATTTGTTATCTTTTTTCTACCTTCAGTGAACGTTGGCAGTTCATCGTCAGTGAACGGAGGTGCTATGATATATTTTCTCTCTACCTTCAGTAAAAGTTGGTAGACCATCGGCAGTGAACGTCGATGTTTGTTATCTTTTTGCTACCGTCAGTGAATGTTGGTAGTTCATCGTCAGTGAATGGCGGTGCTATGATATATTTTCTCTCTACCTTCAGTGAAAGTTGGTAGGTCACCTTTAGTGAAAGTTGGTGATTGTTATCTTTTTTCTACCCTCAGTGAACGTTGGTAGTTCATCGTCAGTGAACGGCGGTGCTATGATACATATTCTCTTCCTACCTTCAGTGAAAGTTGGTAGGACATCGGCAGTAAACATAGATGTTTGTTATCTTTCTCTCTGCCTTCAGTAAATGTTGGTATCTTTGCCTTCGGTAGAAGTTGGTGTATCCTTTGACCATTCTACCATCCTATTTTATTCAGGTCTTTTGATCCACCAGTGATTTATTTTCCTGGTTGGGTTGCTCCCTTTTCTTTATTATTGTTACATCCCCAGTGGTGTTTTGCGTCTCTTTGGTCATGTTCATATGCATTCATGATCATAAACATTTGCATGGCATCTTAGGTCCAAAAATAGGGTTTGTTTTATATTTAAGTATCTTCGATCGCGTCGACACGAAGATTTTTAACCTTCGTACCTCCGGATAGAAGAAACTTAAATAAGGGTAGATGTTGCACCCTAATTTTTCCCCTAAGATCCCTTCATCATGCCATGTTGATTCATTCACAACAAGATCACACTAGGATTCTTGGTTCCCCTCCCTACATTTAGTTTTTCCCTTTTGAGGGATTACCAAGCACCTTGACTTATGTTCCTTTTGTGGTCATGAATATTGTTTTGATTTCTTCATTTAACTAATAAAATTCAATGTTGGTTTGTTTTTCTTTTTATCCATATAGGTAAAGGAAATGAGATCTAACAAGTTACCCCATGGGTTTATGAGTTTATTTCCATGCCCTAGTCAATAAAGCTTGAGAAGTTCAAAATCTCACTATTGGATTGGTTTTGGAAGAATTGGCATGGCAAGGCCTTGTTCCTATTAGTCACAAGAGCATATTTCTCTCAATTCTCAATATATGGAAGTGGTTTTGGTGGCTATGAGTTCTCATTATCATCCTTAACAACTTCTATTCACAAAGCAAGAATGTTGGTACAAGAAGTTTGTTCAAGCTTGTCTTAGTTCCTCAAAGCATTTTCTTGATCTAGGAGTTAGGGTCTTGAACTTCAAAGGGGTATATCTTGCTCACCTTTTGGTATTTTTGAGTTATTCCAAAGACATCCTTCTCTTTAAATGGTTATCAATAAATCACTTCGAAAGTTCCAAGGAGTTTTCATGAGGAAGAGACTTGATGAGGAAGAAAGATTACAAGTCCTCCAGATGAATCCCCAATTCTCCATGTGTGACTTCAAATGGTCATAACTTGGTCAATTTCCATCACCTTGAGTCCATTATTTTTCCATAATTATCTTGAAGATGTGAACTTTATGTCTTCTTTTATGTGCAAAGTGAGAAAATAGATGGAAGTTGCCTTAAAGATGCAAAAGATTATAGGTCATTTCATAATTTTTTGCCAACTTCAACAAGTCATAACTTGCTCAAATTTTGGAGATTTTGAATGATTCAAGTTTCAAAATGTAATTCAAGAGATCTACTTTATGCCATATTTTTTGGTCAAGAGCAAATTCCAAGTGGAAGGCCATGTTTGGATGCAAGACATTATAGGTCATTTTTGAAGAAGAATTTGAAATATTTCTAAGTATGGAAAGTCAACCATTTTTCTCCAACTTTGACTCAATGCAACTTTCAGCTCAAGCATCCATTTAACTTCATTATTTTTCCATTTCAAAGCTTGTAACCTCATCTTTATAAAGCATCAAGAATAATTCCTTAAGACCCCTTGAGCTGAGAATGCCATTGTTTCAAAAGTGGTAACTTGGAATTGAAGTTTCCTTGCAAGTCAGAATTTGAATTTTCATGTTACAACCTCTAAAACTCAAATTAACACGCGTTTTGGGTCTAAACATGATTAGACAACTTTCCCAAGTGGATTAGTGCATCAAAATGCAAGAAGTGGATGAGTTTTGGTGAAGTTTGGATCACACTTCACTCGTGCATCAGGTTCGCACGAATTCCCTCCAAAACGCATCATTCACTCTTCCTTTTGATCCCATTTGCTTCTCCTATAAATACATGAACTATCCCATTCATTTTCCCAACCTTGGATAGCCAGAATCACCCTGCCAAACTTATTTCATAACTCAGAATTCAGCAACTTCAAAATCCATTCTCGAGCCTTTTTCAATCCAATTTTTCCATCAATTCACCTTCCTTGATCTTCCCTGAAGCTAACCACATAATTACATTCAAGAATCGTGCCCTATACTGCTCCATAGAAGTCCAGTTTCAGAGCTCTGCAACTCAACTTCAATAGGTAGATTCCTTCATCATTTCTTCAAAACTCGGATATCATTGTATTGCTCTCATTGCCTTGGTTCTATTTGCAAAACGTACCTTTTACTGGAAATGCGTTTTGACAATAAAATTTCAAATCCCTTTTCAAAACTTTCCTTCCAAATTACTTGAGCTACAGTTTATATAAATTTGGCACGAGGGTGTGGTTGTCTTCGTCTTGAAGAGACGAAGCGAATGGCATAGGTCTGAGCTTTTGATTTTACAGTTTGAGAGACCTATAATTCGTGATGGCTGGAGGTTGAAGATAAGCAACGTGTCATCTTCCAACCAATGAAGGCGCGTCATCTGTTTTTTTCAAATTCTGATTTAATTAATGATTTTGTACATTATTCACTAATGACCATGATATGCACAGCGCGCCAGATCCCTTGGATTTGATTACTAACGCGTTTTGACTTTCATCCAATGGTCCACATATTTTACTTTTATTTTCTTTTTCTGATTTTTAAATTTTAATTGTTTTAAATTTCAATAAAATCATAGAAAATTCATTTTTAGTCCAAAAAATCTGGAAAAAATTATGAAAATATTTTTGATTATTCTCTTTCAGATTTTTATTTTTTCACAATTAAATTTTGTGTTTTGGTATTTTTTATAAATTTTACACTTTATTTGATTTGTTTAAAATGTTAAAAATACTTTTATACATTTTTAAATTCTGAAAAAAGTATGGAATGATCCAATGATATTGTGATAAATATTGGTGACCTTATTTTATTTTTGTTTTTGACTTTACTATTTTTATCATTTTTTGTTTATTTTACCCATTTATTTTGATTTTAAAAATAGTTTCTGACTTTAAAAATATTACCAAAAAATTTGTAAAATTATTTGAGCCCTTCTCTGGTTTTTTGATGGTCTTACTTTTTATTTATTGATTATTTTGAACCTAGTTGATATTTTTCTCTTTATTTTCTATTTTTAAACATTTTTTTAAATCCTTTTGTGTATATTAAAATGTGATATTATTTTGTGACTATTTTCTAGCTGATCTTGGGTTGGATTTTGGATCATGAACTTTATTAACATCATTGGATCCATAGTGTTGAGTTTAATTCCACAAAAATGGATGAATGATTTTAATAATAGTTTGATTAAAATTTAATTCAAATGTGGTTTGTATATTTTCTCCTCATCCCTCTTCATCTCATCCCTTTCTTATTGCACTAAATGTTGTTGGACCATGATCTCTATATCATGTCTCAAAACAAGTGGTGCATAGATTGTTATTGACCGACCTCAAAATAGGTGCGACTTCTATATAAGTCCACTTACGATTGCTTAACATAGCGCTAAATTTTGTCCCGATTCGAATAAATGATCATTCGTGGCCCAAAATTATGATTCCAAGCCCAGGTATATTAATTTGATCTCTTTGATCCAATAACCTTGAGATTCATTGTGTGGAGGATTTGGTTCTACCAATCCTCTAATGGATCTACAACAACTTTGGTCAATGTGGATCACTTAAACATCGTTGATCATTAAATGGCCCTTGTGAGAATTCCAAATGGATGATATACTTGACAAAAAGCAAATGCAACTTGTTGTGTGGAGGCTTTGGTTCTACCAATCCTCTAATGAGTTCCAAATGCAAGCTTCAAGATGGTCATTCAACTAACCACTAATTATTGACTTATCTTACCTTATGCTTTTATTCTTTTTTATGTTTTATGTATCATTTACTTTTAGCATTTACATTTTATGCCATTTTCATCTTTGCTCATTTGAGCATTTACTTTCTTGTCATTTTACTTTGCTCACTTGAGCTTTTCTTTTACCTTCTTAAGATGATTAATAATCAACATAAACCCTAAAAAATATTTAATGGTACTTGGACTATTTGGTTACTATCCTTGGCATTATGGAGCATGGGACTTTTCTTGGACTTAGGATTAGAAACTTTGGCCTATCTTGGAGACCTTGTGATCTTATCTGATTATTCTGTCTGGAGTTCTTGAGGTTTACCTCAAGACATTGGGGTTTCTTGTTTATTTTCGTGTGCAGGTTTTTGTGATTACATCCCTTGTTTGTAATCTGGAATTCACCTGTATATAGCCGTTACTCTGCCCAATTTTTGCGAAGACTTAATACACTTGAAGTTTGGTTCTCCTAAGAGGTCTAGTATTTGTTTTTTGCTTGATTGGTTCCAATCCAAGGAATGGGAATTCTATCTTGGCTCATAATGTCAAGTATTAGCTTCTTGTTGGTTAAATGGTTCTTATCCCTAGTGTGATACGGTGGGAGAACTGACTGTGAATTTGCGTTCGTATTCGCACTTGTGCGGTTGAGCAAGAGTCGCCACCGACTTTTTATTTTATCCTAAAGGAAAGGTTGAAAAAGCACAGCAAAAACCTTTTGAGATATTTCGTGGGTTCGGGGGGTAGATTATGAAAAGGGAAGGTATTAGCACCCTTTTCATCCATGGTTATCCATGGGCTCTTAGTTACTTGGTTTTTTAGATCACTTGCCTTGATTTTCGATTGCTTGAAAATGGTGTATGTGTGAGTGTTTTTTGAAAATGTTTTGGAAGAAGATGCCTTGTCTTAGGCTAACCTTGTAACAATTCTTTATTGGTCTGATGCAGGTCTTTCCTTCCTCACGAACCTCAAACCAAAGAGACATGTAAATCTGAATTAACATACGAAAACTAAGCACGCAAAAATACAAAACCCCTAATGCGTTGAAAGAATTAAAATACCTCTTTTTACTGCCGTTGAAATGAGTGTAAGGAGGAGGAAGAATAGTGGCGCCGGTGGCCTTGAACGAAGGGAAATACAGAGGCATGCATGAGGAGGACGAAGAAGAACACGAAAATGAACGAAACCCCCAAAAACGGCGCGCTGCTCACAAACCCTAAGTTCTCTTCTGAACACAAAATCAACAAAACCCTAAAAAATGTTTTGTGTCAATATGGGCCTAACCCATTTTTCTCAATGCCCAAGCCCTTCTGTTTTCCAATTCAAACCCCCCTTCTATCTATTCATTCTGCTTGGGCCATAATCCTCCAAGCCCACTTCTTTTTTTTTGTTTCCAATTCAGTTTTAAAAACATTATTTTCTTTTTTTAATTAACAAAATACAAAAACTAACAATATTCTTTTTATTTGGTTCATTTAGAAACTTATAAAAATATATTTTCTCTATATTTAAAATTATCTTTTCTTTTATTTCCTATATATACAAAGAATATAATTTGTTTCTTAAGATTAACATTTAATTGACATACTAATACATTAATACATAAAACACATTTTTATTTAGAATTATCTAATTTAAATTTTATTTGTACATAATAGATAGATACATTTTTGCATAATTTAAATTCTTAAACATTTAATTAAAATAATTTTTGTACATAAATAACAAAAATACATTTTTTACATCATAATTGAAAATACTTTTTTTCTTTTAATTCAAATATTCTTACTAACAATACAAAGACACTTTCTTATGTCAAATGAAAAATAATAACTTTCAAACTTAGAATATTTTTCTTTTTATACATATTAAAAAAAATATAAGATCGTTAATTAAATTAAATAAACATTTAATTTTTCTTTAAGCTTAACAATACTTAATACACATTTAATTTCACATCTCTAACCTGTAAATAATTACACAATACAAATACATTTACATTGCTCCTATACACATTTGCTTATCTTATGCATTGATATACGTTATTTACATTTGATCGCAAATTCGATTTTGTTGTAACTTATTGGATACTATAAGTCTCATACCCATTTGTGAATATTGTACCCCCACTCCCGGGTACTTATTTTGTAATAGCGTAGACTTTACATTTTCGCAATTTACCACTTTCAATTATACCATGATTAGACCTAGGGTTTGCATGTACATAAAATCAAACGCTAGATAACCTAATACAAGACAGATATATGAAATCAATACACAATCACACTTGCACCCCCTATGGTAATCCCACATGTTGCCTTCCAAAATGGGCCATGCTTGCACGTCGAGCATCTTTGGCAAAACAAATTTAAATGATCATAAGTCCCTCGGTGACGCTTTCGAATGTTGCCTAAACGGAATGATCATAGTCCCTTCAAAACAAATTGCCAAAGACACTTGGCGCCATTTCATTCATGGTCCATCCGATGACCCGCGCCCGTCCCGAACCAACTTCCTAAACGCAAGATTGTCCACCAAATTCAATGGTGGAACAAAATTGTTAAAAAGGGTTGAAAACATAGAGAAAACCTTTGAGTACAATAGGGTGGATAAAACTCTTAGTTACTTGAGATCAACTTGCAAAAACACTTGCCTTCTTTTCAAAAACCACAATCCACAACACTTTCAAAACAAACTCTCAAAAACATTTGAAACATCTTTTCGAAAAGATACACGCCTGGTGGTGAGGTTTCAGGCTGTTTGGTTTACTAGG
The DNA here is from genome assembly GCA_948472305.1 of Vicia faba. NCBI lineage: Eukaryota > Viridiplantae > Streptophyta > Magnoliopsida > Fabales > Fabaceae > Vicia > Vicia faba. Next base: position 593,153,893 of record OX451736.1, read on the forward strand.
CCATTGCAGGTTTTGTTTATGCAGTAGGCCACCCTTGGTAATGGTTAGGACAGGTTTTTATGTTGTTATATTTTGCTCTCCTGGTTTGAGGTTTTTCTCCCCCGTAGGTCTGATGCAGGTCTTATCTTTTATGGTTAAGGTTTATGCAGTTTTGTATATTGGTTTGCCTCCTTGCCTTATCCACTGTGTTTTGTTTTTGTATTTCTATCTTCCTGCCTAAAAGCCTAAAAACCTGCATTCTTTTATCTCTCTACTCTTCTCTCTCAGTACAGCTAAATATTAAACTATGTTTTTTGCTGTACCTTTAGTTCTGAAAGTGGCCACCTTTCTTTGGGAAATGATGGGGAAAAAAAAGCTTGCTTGCATATCTTATCTTTCCTTGACAGCTTGTGTACTTTGTATCTTCTTTGATATCTTTGCCAAATCCTCTTTTCTTTGACAGCTTGGGTAACCTTTGGCATTTTGACAGCAAGTTGTACTTTTGGATTTTGACAGAAAGTTGCAATTTGATTTTTAGTTGGGTTTGAACTTGGAGTTTGAGATTTTGAATTTATGCAGTTTTGACACTTTGCATTTTTTTCTCAACTTTGCATTCATGATTAGCAAATAAAATTCTTCCCTCTTTGTGAACCGGGAGAAATACCGTGATTTGCAGAGAGGGTTAACTGATCCCAATCAGTGGCCCTTAATGATGAACTCTTTTTATCTGTCTTTTTATTTATTTATCAGTTACTGACTTTTCTCCTTTTCTTTTTGCAGATGAATAATTGAATGGAGGGGAGCAAAGTGAAGAATGAAGAATTGGGACTTAGAAAATATTTAGAAGAATAGGATAGTTTTATTTTCAATTTAATCATTGTAAACTATTATTATTATAAATACTTCGCAAATGAATACTTGTATCTAAATAATAATTGTAACAAATATTTAAATATGAAATAAAAATTCTATTGATCCATTTAATTCTTTTTTATCCCTTTTCAATTATTTACTTATTATTCATAGTTCCTTAAATTAAAATAAATGAAAATTAAATTCCAGATATTTAATCCTTAGAATGATAAATAATCAACTAAACATTGATTCTACGTTGATCAAAATAAATGAACTTGGCGCCTCCATCATCCAAAGCAACGCACAGTCAAACGCAATAACTGATCAGACGCATTCCTTTCTTACTGATTTCTTATCAAGCACTGTAAATCCAAACTGCATATATCTTTTGACTGGTTCAATCAAACGAACGTGAATTCAAAACAACCGCCTTCTTTTACTGATTAAATCAAAACAATACGAATTCAACCCGAATCTTGGAATAACTTGCAAAGTGCTGTGGAATTTAAATCCTTCTGAGAATATGCCCACAAAAACCTTAATTCCTGATTAAATGCCAAAGAACGTTCACCTGATCAAAATTGAGTCAAAGTCAACCAAAACCCTAAGCCAACTGTGTGAAACAATCCAGAGCCCTGAAAGATCAATAAAAACCCTAATTGCGTCTTGACTGACGAGAAAAGTCTGTTTGACCGATTCTTGAGCCAGTTTGAAAGATCATGAAAAGCCTGAAGTTGTTATTTCTTGTGGAAAAATGCGAGGGCAAATTTTGGGGTACAACACCTAGATTTTACCTTATGCTTTAGGAAAGTCCCTTCTTCTCCTCCAATCTTCTTTAATTTCAAAAATCTTCTTCCCCCTTTTTGAAAACCCTTCTTGTTTTGAACTTGAACCACTTTCATAATAAACTTGGACTTATGTCCATGCACTTTCAAAACATTTTTCATAAACAAACTCCAATCAACTTAATAATACCTTGACATTTTTTGTGAGAAGACTAAAAGTCAATCAATCTCATTTAAAACCATTTTGCCACTTTGGCTTTTATCTTTAAACTTTTCTCAAAAAGGTTGAACTCTTGTCAATCCTTGTAGTGATGCAAACAACTATACTTCTATAATATGTAGTGAAGAGAGATATTTTCCACTTGGGTGTTGAGTGAGGCTTTGTTGATTTTAAAATCCAAGCCATATCCTGCACTTTGAGATGATGCAAATTCTCCTTTCTCATGATTGTGGGTAGTAGGCATGTTTTCCACACGGACAATGACGATGATGTTTTATCTCATAAAATTAACCAATACATTTGTGTTTTAATTTTTTGAAAGAGGAACTACGTGTACCCTGATCCCTTATTGCACAAAAAGGTGGTACATAGGCACTAAAGGTTCGCAACCGCGGCGGGTGCAAAAAACTATAAAAATAAATATATTTCTTTCCTCACTTCCACCATCCATTTTTTATATACAACATTTTTTATATAGTCAAAATATACAAATTTTACAAAGAGGCTCCTACGGAGTACCGTAGATGTTTAGGGTGCTAATACCTTCCCTTTGCATAACCAACCCCCTTACCTTGAATCTATCCCCTTCTTTTTAGGTTATTCGCTCTTTTCCCATTCCTTTGGAAACAATAAAGCGCGATGGAGATTTTTATTGTGATTTGTATAAAGTCTAGTCAATCCCATGGCTTAGACTTAAACATTTATACCGCTACAAGGTGAAGTTTCGAACATGAGACACCATCATACTTGGAAAAAGCAGGGATTTTGAATTTGTGGGGAATGACTATCCCAGGCACCAAACCCAAGTTACCAAAGTCCAAGCCAGGCACAACTTGGATTTCTACAGCTTTTAATATGTCTTCTAGTTGCTTATACTTGTCGTCAACCGATGGATATTGCTCATCAAAATAATCTTCGTCTTCAGAGATTTGATTGTTTCCACCCCTAGCACGGGTGCTCCTAGCATATTCTTCTTGGTTCTCATCCTCCTCGGAGGAGTCTTATTCAACTTGAACTTTTTGAACGGGGCCTTTGAATCATTTCCCTATGTTGATTACAGCTTTCTTCTTTGTCTTCTTTCTAGTGACAAGAAGTATCATCATTTCTTGCTACCCCTTTGCTAAGTTAAGCAGAGTTTCTTGAAACTGAGAGTTTTGAATCTGCAAGTCCTTCACAGTTTTCTCGAGATCCATCTTATACTGAAATAAACAGTAGAAAGATAAGGAAACCTATGTCAGAAAACCTGCTTATGATATGATGCATGTTATGCATATGCAATGATTTCAAGGACCTTTAAGATTTAAGTTTGCTTAAACAAAAAAGGAAACATTAATTATATTAATAAGTTCAAAGGTTACAAACTTCCTCTTGGGCTTACAATGAAAGAAAAACAACAAAATGAAATTATACAACAAAAGACTAAGGTCTCCCATGGATGCTTCCTCTTTGGACTGATGTAGGCATTCAAGTTCTGCTCCTCGTGGAGTTGCCTTGTGAGCTCCAACACTTTCTTCTCGCTTGAGTAGAATTAGGCTTCAAAGGTGTCTCTTTCCCCCCTTGAGTTGAATCCATGACCTTTGCAACTCCTCGAGAGTAGTAGGCATGTCAGGATGAAGAATGGTGTAAGGAGTGTCTCCTTCGGCAATAGGCTCCATAATGATTGGTAGGATGTCCATATACGGCATCATGAGGTTTTGAGAGTGAGCTCGCACCCACTTGAGATAAGGTTCCAAAGGAATTGAGTTCTTATGCCCCAAATTGTTTCTATCAACCTTGTTCACCATGCCCCAAGCTCGTACAAATATTTGACAATAACCTTGGACATTGTTCTCATAGTCAAACATAATACCTTCGACAAGCGCGTCATGGGAACCATCCCTCCGAGCGTAATAAAACTGTCGTAGAGCCAAGCAAGGATCATAAGTGATACCTCCCCTAATGCCAAGGAGTGGGACATTAGGGAATTCCCCCACAACGGTCAATAATGGTGACATTTTTCAAAGATCGAGAACACCAATGAATATCTGAATATGAGAGTGACATCAACCTTTGAGACCACTTCATGCCTTGTTCATTCTTCAAAACTGACCAAGGAAGGTGTGAAATAAACCACCTAGCCAGCAAAAGAGTGCAACACATAAGAATTTCCCTTCTCTTCATGGTACGGGCGTGAAGAGAGTGTGAAATGTCTCCGAGTAAGGTAGGCATCAGGTTACGAGATTGGAAGATTTTGATCGCATTCACATCTATAAGTTGGTCTGGATTAGGGAATAGTACCACCCCATAGATTAGAAGAGCCAAAACTTCTTCAAAGGCTTGCGAATTCAGAGCATCCTAAAATAGTTGAGCCTTCTCAAACAGAAACTTGGCTAGAAAACTTTTAACACCACTTCTAGTTTCCCAATTAGCCACAATGTCGGACCGTTGCAAATGTAAGGCTAGAGCAATATCCTCAGGTCTTGGGTCTTTCTCAATACTGGTGAAGGGTAATTGATTAAGAATAGGCACTCCCAATAGTTCAGATAACTCCTCCATGGTAGGCACTAATTGGTAATCAGGAAATGTAAAACAATGATGTTTAGGGTCAAAGAATTGAAAAAGCACATGTACCATGTCTTCTTTAAAGTTTGAGGTAACCAAGTTGAGGACTCGGCCATACTTCTTGGTGAACGGAGAATTTTCAGGGACCCTTGATGCTAACTCCTAGAGTTGAGGAGACACTTTCACAAGGTTGATTCGCATGGTATTTCTGCGAATGGAAGCCATATCCTACTAAACAAAACAAAGATAAATCTCTAGGTCCTTGAAATGGTTAGTGCAAATGCTATGGTATGATGTCATGATGTTATGTACAAATAATCATATACAAGCAAAGAAAACAAGCCCTTAGGTTTAGGCTTGCATGGGGTTCATAGGTAAGAACCCTCTTGAAGTTTAGCTGGTTCAACCTATCCTAAAAATTAATCAGGTTCTAGAGAATCTCAACATCATTGATTTGTCTTCATCGGGAATTATTTCAGCGCAAGCCTCTTTATTGGTGACCAAAATATCCCGAAAGTCTGATCTTAATGAGCGTAGAATCGAGTATCAACCAACTTCGGATTGCACCAAAGCCGGCTATCTCACTACTTCCTAATGCCCAAGTTATTCAACTAAAGGTTCTAAGGTCAGTTAGTGCTTCATGACACCATACAACGGCCTTGTATTCTCCTCGATTTGCCACAAGGGATATTGGTACCAACATATGTGTCATACTAACGTAGCCATCGCTTTAACCATATCGGTCTATGCCGTACAGTCTCCATGATCTTTGCTACTTACCTAATAATGTTCCTAGATCTGAGTAGAGGATCTATACAAAACCCGAACATAACCCATAATATAAAGCAAGCAAGTCAAACAATGAAAGCATTTAAAGGTGATCTATTCTCTAAGGTAACCCCAATTTTAAGTTAACTCCCCAGTAGAGTCGCCAGTTTTGTAATATGGTGAGAGAACTGACTTGAGTGTTTTTCGTTTTATCGCATATGTTACGGGTAGCAAAAGTCGCCACCGACTTTTCTTTTATCCAATAAAGGAAAGGGTGAAAAGAACATGAAATACCTTTTGAGAATTTTCTTGAGTTCGGGGGGTAGGTTATGAAAAGGGAAGGTGTTAGAATCCTTTTCATCTGTAGTTATCTGCGGGCTCTTAGTTGCTAGCTCACTTTGAAATGCTTTGTTTGAAATGTGTTTGTGATAGTTTGAAAGTATTTTGAAAAGTGTCTTTGTTTAGGCAATCTTTGTAATGATTCATGAAAAGTGTTTGTGTTTTTGAAAGATGTTTTGAAATGTTTTGAGCAAGAAACTATGAACTTTCTACCTACTCAAAAAGTCTTTGTTCATTTCCTCCTCCTTTAGATAGTGTTATCTTACCATTTAGTTAGTAAGAAACCAAATCATTGGATGTGAGGAACATGCATGGGTCATCGTACAGTCATAGAAGACAACATTGTAGGATACCTTAGCAATTTATCTTAAGGGTCTAAGATCCTTTACCGAAGGCAACATCGAAGGGTCATCGAGGGACTACGATCTTGTATTCAAGGGTTATTGCTAAAGTATCCCACGTTCGAGGGACATGACTGTTTCAATCTAAGGCAACAAGTGTGGGTTAACCCTAGAGGTGCAAGTGTGCAAAGTGTATTGTTTTCATGCATTTTTGTCTTGAATTAGGGTTATCTATTGATGGATTTTAAGTCTTGCCATACACACCCTAATAACTAGCAATAATATTGAAAGCGATAAATTGTGGAAATTTAAAGTTCTACGCTATTACATCTTTTTGGGGATGGGGATACAAATCACAAATGTGGAATGAAAGCGATTAAAACCTAATTACTATTACAACCATATCGAATAATGAATAACAAAAAAAATATACAAGAATATAAAGATAATATAAAAGAAAAGACAATTGTGTTTGTTTGAGTTTTTAATGAAAGGTTTTAATCTTAATTAAACTAAAAAATAAAGAAAATAAATAATTAGTCTAAGTTGATTTAATAAAACTAAACCTAAATTAATTTAAGCAAAGAAATTAAATTAATTAAAAAAACAATTTTTAGGTTTTTTTATGAAAAGGTTTAAGGTTTAACCTATTTGAATTGATTAATTTAATTACAAGAAATATTAATTGATCATTAACAAAACCTAAATCTAAGTAAAATAAAAACCTAAGTCTAAATTAACTTTGTTTAGAAAATGATTTTTGTTAAGGTTAATGAAGAAAATTTCCTATAATGCAAAAGAAATGATAAAAATTTAATTTAACAAAATAAAATAAAATGCCTAAATTAGAATATTTTTAATTTAATGAAGAAAATAAATATATAAATGAAAATAAGTAAAATATAAAATAAATGAAAATAGTTAGGCTGGGGTTGAAGAATGAAAATGGGGATCAAATGTAGCAAAAAAGGGTTAGGCCCAAGATGTTTTTGTTTGTAATCAGAAAAATGACAAAATAAAAATGTATATGGGCCTGCGTGGTTGTTAGTAAATAGGGGGTATATGGAAGCAAACACAAAAATTAAAGAGGCCCATGATCTGGGAGGCTCGGCGCTTCATTTGATTCAATGTTACTGCTTTCTTGAGGTGCATCACGGACTGCACATGTGGTGCGGGGGATGAGATCATATGATGATCGTGTGGTGTGGATGAAAGGTACGTGATAGGAACTCCTCACCTATTTGCATTGAATCAGAAATGACAAATTATGAAATAAACAAAAGGGTGCCGATGGGGCTCGAACCCAAGCCCCTATGGACAAGTGACTTAGCGCGCGCTTCTTTACCACTGGGGTGGCTGTTACATTCGGTAGTAATACCACTTGCACTAAACTTAAAATAAACCAAACCATGAATGTTTGAACTGGCTTCATCTTCAACCTTGCGCATGCAATGAAGAATAACACCATGGCCAAAATTGTAACTTCTTCATTTCTCAATCATTTGTAAAAGTATAAACATGAAACTTGTTCCATTTTTCCATAAAAATTCGACCATATAAATTTCATGAGCTATAAATCAAAGATGAATGAGAATTTTTTTGGGTACAAAATATGACCTAATTTTTTCAACAAGTTCAAGCTTAAAATTCACACTACTCGGGCAACATAAATGAATTCTAAGGACATGGTTAGTTTCAGGGCTATGATGTCTATATTTTATCTTCACAAATGGAAACCAAATGGTGCCTATATGAAGATTTCAAAAGTCAGAAAACTCATCTTGAAAATGGAATTCGTGTTTTAAGTTTGAGCTTACTTCAAGGTACTGCAATGATCTAATTAGCTTCCTTGGACCTCTAGGAAGATAATGCAATTCTTAGCTTGAGTTGAGGGTGGCTGAAATGTTCTGGAGAAGTCAAGTTGCAGGTGGCTGTTTTTGAGTTTGGATAATGGTGATGGAGGTGGTACAGCTGTGAAACAAGGAGGGGGATGAGTTATATTTGATGTAAGGAAGCTTCAGGATTGATTTGGAGAAGAAACGCACGAGTGGATTATGAGATGGAAGTTTTTTGGAAGAAATGGCAAGTTATGGGAGTTTGAATGCAAGTCTGAGTTTGAGGGAGTTTGAGGGAGTTTCAAGGCTTATAATTTATTATTCTAAGTTGCATAATAGTGTCTCAATTTATAGGAGAAGGTTTTAAGTCATGGAGAGGTCAGAAAAAAAAGTTCACATGTTATGGATTTTTGCCTTGTTTTTGGAGCAACTTGAAAAATATAGTTTCAATGCATAGTACAAACATGATCTGAGTAGTTAGAGGCTCTATACAAGTTTCTTATGGATTTTAGATTGTGTGTGATCAGAAGGAACAAGTGCAAAGATGAAGGAGAGTGGACTTTGTGATTAAAGCCACTTTACTAGAATGGCAATGTTACTTTGTGCCATTAATGGAAATGCAACTTAGATAAGAGCTCAAATGCCTGGACAATGGCTCTATCAGTTGTGTAATTAATTAATTATGGAGTGAAACACAAGTTAGAAGCCTGCAAAGAAGATTATGCAGCATGGTTGGATATTGGATCAAATGTTTGTCAAGAAAATGACTTATAATTCAAGTTTTTGAGGCCATCTTCATCTCTTCAAAACTTCTAGCTCAAGCATGATCTCTTCAAGTTCTTGGACATTTTGGAAATATTGAAACATGATCTACAATATTCATTTTGACCATTTTTATAAAATCATCTTGGAGTTTGGTGATAATTGGCCAAAAAGTTGGGACAAAAATCTGCCTAAACTAGGTCAAATTTTCACTAAGTGTTTTAGAAAAAGTGCACGACTTCATGGGTTCAAAATTCAAAATCCAAGAATTTATAGGACATGATCATTAAAGCAAAGTTGTATATATTATTGAGATCTACAACTTTCATGTTGAAAGTTTTCTTTGAATCATTTTGCATCTTGGTGAAAAAATGTCATGAAGTAGTGAAATTATCATGTTTAGAACACTTAGAAAAATTTCTAAGTCTTGAAAAGGTTGACTTTTCAAGTTGACTTTTGAATTTATTGATTTCTTGATGATCAAGCTTCATATTTTTGAATGTCTTGATGAATTGTAATCTTTGAAACTCAAATTTGATCAAAAAGTCAAAGTTTGACTTTTTGTGCATCCGTTGACCAAAAATTCAACTATTAATCCATTGATCTTGAGGAATGTTTTGAACCGTGAAATTAGGTCAACATGTTGTATTTGAAACTTTGAGATTATACTTCAAGCCATTAGATCATGCATTAGGTCAAAAGTCATTGATCAGTCAACTTCAGCCAAAACCCTAATTTGACCATTTTGCCCCTTTTGGTAAATTGAGTGCTTTTCTTGAGGGATTGTGATAAATACTCGATCAAGTGATGCATAGGACTTTAAGATGTTGATGTTTGCCAAAAATCATGAAGTTTGACTGTAGGTTGACCACAGTTGACTTTTTACCCAATATAGTTGATTTTCAATCATTTGAGCAATTGACTGAGCAAAATTGTGATTCAAGAATTGAAACTTGACATGAGTATTCTTAGAGGTCTATAATGATCCATGAAAGTCATTTAAGGTATTATAAGTCTAATTATCCTTGTGAAAATCAAAACCCTAATTTGAGGCATCAGTGTTTAAGAGATGGTTTGACCTAGTCAACACTTGTGCAAACTTGAGCTATTGAAGATCTTATGTGAAATGTTTTGAGGAAAGAGAGGGCAAATTTGGGATACAACAAGAGGTTAATTAATTATTTAAAAAAAACCTAAAATCTAATTTAATTAAAAAAATAAAATTAAATAAAACCTAAGTCTAATTATTTTTAATTCTAAAGAAAAGAGATTCATTAGTTAAGAAAATATTTTTAGTGTTTCATTTATAAATATAAATAAAGTACAAATAAAATAAAATTAGAAAGTTTTTAGCCTAATTATTTAAGAAAATATATTAATAAACAAAATAAAATAAAGAAAGAAAATATAAAAAATATAAAAGAAAATAAAAAGTTGAGTCTGGTGTTTAAAGAGTAAAAGGGAGGTGGAAAAGTATTTTTTGGTTTAGGCCCAAATAGATTTTTATGTTAAATCAGAAAATAAAAACAAAAATATGAAATGGGCTTGCGCAGTAAGTAAAAGAGGGGGTGAGGAGATATCAAAAATTTAATTAAAAAAAAAAAGGAAAAGGCCCAACAAGGGAAGCCCACACGCGCTAACAACACAGAAAAATATGAAAAAAGGAAAAAGGACCGTTGGGGCTCGAACCCAGGTCACAAGGATTAAAGGCGCACGCTTTAACCACTGAGGTGGTTATACATCCATTAGTTTATGCAACAACTATTAAATATAAAATAAATTTGCTTCTGACTGTACTTCATCTTCTTCCTCGCGCCAGCCATTTTTTGAATTTCAAACTTGCTCATTTCTCAACCATTTCAGAAAGTGTAAACATCAAACTTGTTAGAAATTTCATCACAATTTCAACCATATAAATAATTTAAGCTAACACTCAAAGATGAACACGAATTTCTGTTGGCACCAAATTCTGACCTAATTTTTCTATAACTTCAACTTTAAAATTTGCATCACTCAGGCAAGATAAATGAAAATTAAGGGCATGGTTAGCTTCAGGGCAATGATGTCTACATTTTATCTTTACAAAATAACTATTAATGATGCTTGTATGAGAAGTTCAAAGTTGAGAAAACTTACCTCAAAATTGGAAATCGTGTTTGAAGTTTGAGCACTCCTGGAGATGTTGTGATGATCTGAATAGCTTCATTGGACTCCTAGGAAGCTAATGCAATTCTTAGTTTGGATTGAGAGTGGTTGAATCTTCCTGTAGAAGTCAATGTGCAGAACTCTGTTTTTGGAAATGGAGGATGGTGATGGAGGTGTTACAGTTGTGTAATAGGGTCTTAGATAGGTTCTAAATAATGTATGGAAGCTTTGAGATTGATTTAGAGTGAAAACGCACGAGTGAATTCTGTGTTGGATGTTCAAAGTCAAAAATGCCACAAAAATGGAGTTTGAGAGAAATTCTGAGTTTGAGAGTGTTTGAGGGAGTTTCAAGACTTGTGAATTCATGTGTTAGGTTGTATATAAACTCTATATTTATAGGCAAGAGGTTTGTAAGCATAAAGGGATCAAAAACAAGAGATCACATGTTTTGGTCTTGAAACTTGTTTTTGAAGCAAGCTTGACAAACACAGTTCCAATGCATGGTGCAAGGACTTGTAGGGTGGTTAACAGGTTTTAGATATGTTTCTTCTTGTTTTGAAATGTTTTGGAGTTAGAAGCAACAATGTATGGGCTCAAGAAGAGTTGACATTGTGATTAAAGCCATTTTTCCAAAATGGAAGTGGTGACTTTGTGCCAAAAATGGGAAATCAACTTGGACAAAGCTTTAAACACCTGGATAATGGCTCCAAAAGTTGTGTAAACATTTAATTATTGAGTGATTATCAAGTTTTAAGCCTTCAAATCAAGATTTATGCAGCATGGCTTGAGATTTGTTCAAGTGTTCTTCATGAAAATGACCTATAATTCAAGAATGGATGTCCAACTTCTTCTCTTCGAATCTCCTAGCTCAAAAATGATCTCTTCAAGTTCTTTGACATTTTGGAAATCTTGAAACATTATCTACAACCTTAATGTTGACCACTTTGGTTAAATCATCTTGGAACTCGGTGAAAATTGGTCAAGAAGTTAGATCAAAAATCTGCCTAAACTTGCTAAAATTTTCACTAAGTGTTTTATGAAAAATGTCATGACTTTATGAGCTTATATATTCAAATCTAAGAATTTTTTGGACATCAAACCTAAGGGAAAAAGTTGTATAATTCATCAATATCTACAACTTTCATCTTTTAAGTTTTACTTGAATCATCTTGCATCTTGGTGAAAAATTGTCATGAAGTATTAAAATTATCAAGGTTAAAAATACTTTAAAATTTTCTAAGTATTGAAAACTTTGACTTTTTGTGGACTTTCCTTATTCTTGATGATCAAGTTTTTATATTTTTAAATGTATTGATGAATTTTGATCTTTGAAATTTAATGTTGACCAAAAAGTCAAAGTTTGACTTTTTGTGTATCAATTGACTTTTCATCAGTTGATCAAATTTCAATTATCAATCTATTGATCTTGAGAAATGATTTGAGCCATGAAATTAGGTCAACATTTTGTGTTTGAGTCCTTGATATTATGCTTCAAACCATTAGGTCATGTACTAGGTCAAAAATCATTGATCAATCATTCTTAGTCAAAACCCTAATTTTGACAATTTTGCCCTTTTGATGATTTGAGTTCTTTTCTTGATACATTTTTATCAAACCTTGACCAATTGATGAATATGACTTCAAAATGTTGACGTTGGCCAAAAATCATGAAGTTTGACTGTATGTTGACCACAATTGACTTTTTACCCAATACAACTGATTTTCAGTCATCTGAGCAATTGACTGAGCAAATTTGTGATGTGTTGTACCCCAAAATTTGCCCTCTCATTTATCAAGATATTTCTCACAAGACTTCTTGGACTCAAGACAAGATTAGGGTTTGATCAGCTCAAGACACCTCATCTTGCACTGATAACCTAAAATTAGGGTTTGAGTTTGCACAAGGGTTTTTGGACCATCAATGCTTCATGTGACCTTCATACATCATCTTGGACCCCTAAGATTGCTCATGACAAGTTTCAAGCCTTGAACCACATTTTTGATCAGTCAATTGGACAATTGACCTAAAAATCAGCTGTATTGGGGAAAAAGTCAACCATGGCAAATTTACAGTCAAACTTCATAATTTTTTATCCACATAAACATTTTAGACTCATATGTACCATTTGATCAAGTTTGGATCACAACTCCCCAAGAAATTTGATCAAATCATCAAAATGGTCAAAATTAGGGTTTTGACTGAGAAAGGGCAATTTCTAATTTTTAACCTAGCCAATGACCAATTGGGTTCAAACATGATTTCAAGGGTTCAATGGCATCATCTTGACCTAATTACATGGTTCAAAAAAATCTCAAGTTCATTGGATTGACAGATGAATTTTGCAGTCAACTGATCAAAAGTCAACTGTACACTGAAAAGTCAAACTTTGACTTTTTGGTCAAAATCAAGTGCCAAGGGTCATAATTCATCAAGATATGTCAAAATGTGAAACTTGTTCACCAAGAAAACCAATTTTGAAAATTAGGGTTTTGAATTTGAAAATTTCATAACTTAGAATTTTTCAAAGTATAAGAATTTTCTTATTTTTTTCCAACTTTCCACCACTTTTTCGCCATGATGCAATTTGATTCAAAGAAAACTTACAACAGGAAAATTGTAGTCCTCCATGAAATATACAACTTTTCTTCACAAACTTTTCCCAAAAGATGCTTGGATCTCAAGTTATGAATTTGTGAACATAGGTCCATGAACTAAATAACTTAGTGAAATTTTGCCCTAATTTAGGCAGGTTTTTGACCCAACTTCATGGACATTTTTCACCTAGTTCCAAGAGGTATCTCAAAATTAATTTCAAAGATGGATTAGGGAGAATCGAAGAAGGGAAGTTGGCATTTTATCACTTTTGGTCAAGCCATTTTTACAAAGCATCAAGTTGCAAATCAGATCTTTGATGTTTGAATCTTGCTTTACAGGTCCTAAACTCATTCTACACTCCATAATTAAATGCAAACTCAGAAGATATAGGCTTTATCTTTGCTTTTGGAGCATTGTACAAGAGATAATTCCATTTTAGGCATAAAGGTTACAATGCCATTTTCATAAAGGTGAGATTTTGCAACTTTACAAATCTTGAGCCTTGGACATGTCCCTTTGGTACAAACAACTTCCACAAGTCTCAAGAAATTTAAACAAGTGCATTTCAGCTCTCAAGCAAGCAAGGACAGGCATGTTAGTATGGTCACTTCACTTTTCTTCAAATGCAAGAAAAGTTGCAAAAAATGCTAGAACTTGTACAACTAGTAAGAGGTGGACTTTGTATCATTTCTCTACATATTTACAAAACACTCCAAAACACAAAACCATCAAAACACCAATTTTCTGTCCAAACATACAAATTTCTGCAAAACCATAACCAATACATTTTTGGCTCGTGCGTTTTGTATTTTAACACTTCAAACACCTTCTACATATCAAACCAAAGCAAGCCAAGCCCTTGCCCTGCTTCTGTAAGCCCTGTTTCAGCCATTTCCATTTTCACTTTGGAAGCTTGCAACTTGACTTATGCAAAGAGTTCTGGCTATCCACAAAGTAAGCTAGGCATTGGAATAGCTTGAAGGAAGTTCAAGGAAGCTCACACAATCCTTAGGCCTCCATCAAAGTCCCTACATTGCTCTATCCAAATCCAACTGAAGGAGGTATTTTTCAAAACTCTATCTCTCTGAATAGGCATCCTCAAGTCACGATTTGTGAAGAAAAAATATAGTCTATAACATGGTGAAGATGTACATATGCATACTTTTCATTTATATTAACTGTGCTGTGAGAATTTGAAGCTTGAAGTTCCTGAATTTTTTAGGTCACAAATTGGGGATTCAAAAATTCTCTCTGATCTTTGAGAGTTAGGTTACAAAATTTATATTTTTAGAATCGTGATCTCAAATGCTACATGTTTCATGTTATGGGTTTATATTTTTGTGCAAGCATTAGCAAGTTACAGTTTAAACCATGAAGTGCGCGCAGAAGAGATGGCTGGAGGACAGGGACGAAGCGCCTGGGCTTTTTGGCGTGTTGGGTTGTTTTTGTTTTTGCTTTTCACACCTCCTGATCCACTATTTGCACCCCCTGGCTTATTTTGTTATATTTTTTCATATTTTCTCATATTTTTATATTTATTGCTTTTAATTATTTTTCTGAACATTAAAAAATCATAAAAAAATAATTTCTTTATTTTTGCAATTTTATTTTATTTTTTGCATAAAAAATAGTTCATTAGGATAATAGATTTTATTTTCTTAAATAAATTTGTAAATGCATTTAAAAAAATACTTAACTTTTTTATTATATTATTTATATTCATAAATATTTATTTTTATACATACCTAATTTTTTAATATTTATATATAATATTATGTATTATTTTTCTTATACAAAAATGGACAAAATATTAAGGTAGAACATATATTTTCTTCTAATTGAAAATTAGGGTTTCACCCTTTCAAAAATAATAATATTTTTTCTCTTATTTCTAGGGTTTAAATAAATTATTTTCTCATACAAAAAATAAATACAAAACATTTTTTAACATAAATACATTTGCATTGCATTTTAATATTTGTATATTTATTTAATGCGCATAATATTCGATTGGGTTGTAATAGTATTTTTAGGTTTATGTTTGTGCAATATCCCTATTCAAAAACTTGTACCCCCCCCCTTAATAATTGTTGTAATAGCTTAGTTTACATTTACGCAATTTATTGCTTTTATACCATGTTTAGTAAACTAGGGTTTGCATGACAAGATCAAAAACCAAACAAATAGAAAAAACCTAATGCAAGACAAAAGCATGAAAAATGACACACTTTGCACACAAGCACCCTTAGGGTTTCTCCCACTTGGTTGCCTAAATTAAAATGGCCATGTTACGCATGCAAAGTATCTTGGCAAAACAAAACAAATATAAGATCATAGCCCCTCGATGAAGCTATTCAAAAGGTTGCCTAAACAAAATGATCTTGGTCCCTAAAAATTTCTAAGATACTTGGCAACATTGCTATCATGGTCATACGATGACCCACGCCCGTCCCGTTTACATCCAAAGATAGGGTTGCTTACCAAATCAATGGTAAGTCGACAATGTCAAAGGAATAAAAATGCACAAGAAAGACATTTGAGTAGGTAGATAACTTCTAGTTACTTGTTCCATTTCAAAACAATCCTTGCTATTTTCAAAAACAAACACACACACATTTCCAAACATCTTACAAAACATTGAAACATTTTTCAAAAGACAAACATCTTTGTATACATTCTTATGAACGAGAATCATTACAAAGGTTGCCTAAACGAATGGCCTCTTTTCAAAATATTTTCAAAAAACACACCAAAGCACCATTTCAAACAATTTCAAGCAAAGCAAGTGATCTAAAACAAGTAACTAAGAGCCCATGGAAAACAATGGATGAAAAGGGTGCTAGCACCTTCCCTTTTCATAATATACCCCCCGAAATCAAGAAAAAATCTCAAAGGTCTTTCCTGTGCTTTTTTACCTTTCCTTTTGGATAAAAGAAAAGTCGGTGGCGACTCTTTCTAACCGCGACATTTGCGACGAAATGCAAAACCTCAAGTCATTTCTCCCACCGTATCACAGAACTGGAGACTCTGCTGGGGAAAATTATAAAAGTGGGGTTACCTTAGGGTTTTATATCACATTTAATTGCTTACATTGTTTGACTTGTTTGCTTTACAATTATGGTTCTTTGTTTGGGTTTGAATCCTCTACCCAGATTTGGGAAACATTATAGGTAAATAGCAATACGTTGTGGAAACTTTGTAGGGTATACCGACACGGTCTAAGCAATAGCTATGTTAGTGTGACATATTTGTTGGTATCAGTAGCCTTTGAGTCAATCAAAGAGAATACGGGGCCGCTGATTGATGTCATGAAGCACTAACGAACTTCTAGAACCTTTACTTGACCAACATGGCCTTTTAGGATGTAGTGAGATGACCGGCTTTGGTGTAGTCCGAAGTTGGTAGATACTCGATACTACACTCATTGAGGGTTGGTTCCTTGGAATATTTCGGTCACCGGTAAAGAGGCTTGAATTGAAACAATGAACAAGGAAACAATCCAGTGATATTGAGCTTCTTAGAACCCGGTTACTATTTCTAGGACAGGTTGAGCCAACTAAACTTCAAGAGGGTACTTACCTATGAAACCTAATGCAAGCCTAAACTAGGAACTTGTGTGACTTGCTTGTACATATATACTTGTGCATAACATCATGGACATCATGAGGATCATTTGCATCCACTAACCATTTCAAGGATTTTGGAGATTCATCTTTGTTCTTGTTTTGTAGTTTATGGATTCACTTCGCAGGAAAATAATCCAAGTCAACCTTGTAAGAATTCCTCCACAACTCAAGGAGCTAGCTTCAAGGATTCCTGAGAACTCTCCATTCACTGGGAGACATGGTCGTCTACTCAACTTAGTCACTTCCAACACAGAGGAAGACATGATGAAGGTTCTCTTCCAGTTCTTTGACCCTTTGCATCACTGCTTCACATTTCCTGACTACCAACTTGTGCCCACTTTGGAAGAATTCTCTCAACTTCTGAGGATTCCTATTCTCAATCAACTACCCTTCAACGGTACGGAAAGAGATCCAAAGCCAGAAGAGATTGCTCAAGCCTTGCACTTGCACTCATCTGATGTCACAACACATTGGGAAACTAGAAGTGGTGTCAAAGGCTTCTTGGCAAAGTTTCTGTTTGAGAAGGCCCAAAGCTGTTGGAATTCCCTAGACTTGCAAGATTTTGAGAAGATTGTATCTCTTCTCATCTATGGGATGGTCTTGTTCCCTAATCCTGACCAACTCGTAGATGTGAGCACTGTCAAAATCTTCATGTCTCGCAACCCGGTGCCTACATTGCTTGGGGATATCCTACACTATTTTCACACTCGTACAATGAGGAAAAGAGGTATTCTTATGTGTTGCACTCCTCTCCTGGAAAGATGGTTTATTTCTCATCTTCCCCAATCAGTCTTGAAGAATGAGCAAGGTTTGAGGTGGTCACAAAGGTTGATGACGCTTACACATTCAGATATTCATTGGTGTTCTCGATCCAAAGAGAATGTTATCATTGTCGACCGTTATGGGGAATCATCTAATGTCCCTCTACTTGGAATTAGGGGAGGCATCACCTACAACCCGTGTTTGGCTCTAAGACAGTTTGGTTATTCCCGAAGGGATGGCCCACATGACATACTGATTCAAGGTTTAGTTTTTAACTTCGACAA
Organism: Vicia faba; assembly: GCA_948472305.1. Lineage (NCBI taxonomy): Eukaryota > Viridiplantae > Streptophyta > Magnoliopsida > Fabales > Fabaceae > Vicia > Vicia faba. Next base: position 593,171,731 of record OX451736.1, read on the forward strand.
CGATGATCAAGGTCTCTTCCAAAGATTCATCTAAGCTTGGAGGATGCCCAACAAGGTAGATAGCAAGACTTTGGGACACAAGAATTCCATCCCTCTTGAGCCTTACCTCAAGTGGATATGAACCCGCGCCCAAAGTCTTATGATGCCTTACCCCTCTGTTCTCCCAGTGATTATAGAGCCTGTTAAGGAAGGAGAGGTTCCATACACCATCCTACATCCTGACATGTCGACATCACTCCAAGATCTACAAAGGAGTTGGATACAGCTCAAAGAAGAACGCGATACTTTCGAAGCTCAATTCTACGCAAGCGAGAAGAAGGTTTTGGAACTCACTCGGCTACTTCATGAAAAGCAGACTCTCAACACCTACATTGCACCAAAGAGGATGCGCAACGTCTTTTTACCTTAGAGTTTTATATTATTTTGCCCAAGGGGCATTGATGTATTCAAATTCTATTAATATGACGTGTGTTTCTTTTTTGTTTAAAACAAATTTGAATTTCTAAATCCTTGAAAGCATTGCATGAATACATATCATTCATCATAAGCATAAACAGGTCTTTGTAACAAGTTTCCTCATCCTTCTACTGTTTATTTCAGCAAGATGGATCTTGAACAAACGGTCAAAGACTTACAAGCTCAGAATTCACAATTTCAACAGTTACTCATGACCTTAGCCAAGGGGCAGGAGGAGCTGAAGACTTTGCTCAAAAAAGAAAAAGAGAAAAAGAAGAAGAAGCCAACTGGTGTGGTTATCATGGGAAGAAGGTTTCAGGGACAAGTCAGAAGGACCTTAGATTTTCCAACAACATCTGAAGAAGGGGAAAGAAAAGGAAAAGAGACGGCAGTACCATCAGATTCTGAAGCAGAAGAAGAGGAAGAAGAGGACTACTCTGAACAGCAGTACCCTCCGGCCGATGACAAATACAAACACCTGGAAGAGCGTCTAATTGCTATGGAGATACAGAGAGTACCGGGGCTAGATCTCGAGGAATTGGGGCTGGTGTCAAGAATAATAATCTCGCCGAAGTTTAAAGTGCCATTATTTGCCAAGCATGATGGGGTGTCTTGTCCCAAAATGCACCTCAGATCATATGTCAGGAAGATTCAACCATATTCTGCTGACAAAGACTTATGGGTCCATTTTTTCTAGGATAGTTTATCAGGAACGCAGCTTGATTGGTTCTATCAGTTGGAGAGGGCCGATGTTCACAATTGGGAAGACTTGGCAGAAGCCTTCTATAAATAGTATCAATACAACGCTGATTTGGCACCAACCTGTACTCAACTCCAGAGTATGGCTATGGTATCAAATGAGGGCTTCAAAGACTACGCACAAAAGTGGAGGGATCTGGCCGGAAGGGTGCAACCCCCTTTATCTGAAAGGGAGATAGTGGACATGTTCTTGGGAACTCTATCAGGCCCCTTCTTTAATATTCTGATTGGAAGCTCCTCCACAGGGTTCACGGAATTGATTTTAACTGGCGAGAGGGTGGAAGCCGGTATAAGAAGCGGGAAAATTCAGAAAGACGCGTCTGCTTCCACAGCTGTAAAAAAAGCCCTTCACGGTAAAGAAGGGAGTGTCTGCTGTCTATGCACAGAGGAATCAGGGAAGAACTGAACAAAGACCAACAGTGGGGGCCGTTATGATTCAAAAGCCTGCATCAGACCAGCCAAGAAATAACCAGCCGAGAACTAATCAGCAAAGGGTAGAAAGGCCAGTTCGGCAATTCACCAAGATTAACATGACTCCAGCCCAAGTCCTACCACATCTTCTGAAGTTGAATCTGGCCAGGCTAAAGGAGGCCCCAAAGAATCCTAATACTGTGTCTCCATATTACCATTCGAATGCCAGGTGTGCATACCATTCTAAAAGTCTAGGGCACGACACCAACAACTGTTGGTCTCTGAAGAATAAAATTCAAGATCTGATAGACGCGAAGGAAGTTGAGTTTGAAGCGCCAGAGAAACCGAATGTTATTTCCGCTCCGATGCCGAGGCATGGTCACAATGCCAACGCTATTGAAGAAGATCTGTTTGTTGCTACCGTGGATGAACTGTTAACTCCGCTCCCGGCCATCAAGTTGAATTTGTTAAAAGCTGGCATATTCCCAGGTTGTGACAAAGACTGCCATGTTTGCCTGACCTCATCATTTGACTGCCCTCTGTTGAAGAAAGGTATCCAACAACTGATTAATAACCAAGAAATTTTGTTTGAGAAAGCTCATGTTTCACCCGTTCCAGTGAAAGAAGTTTCAATAATAACCATCTACGCCAATCCTTCCGGGGTCCCTAAAAGACCCGTTAGGATTGCATCTGCTTCAATGACTACTCCGCTTAAGATGACAATGCCCGGGCCGACCCCATACAATTCAGACAATGCAGTACCATGGAATTATGGTGGAGAAATCTATTATCATGGTATTAAACAGGATGAAATGACAGCCGAAGAAAAGAGCTCTGAAGAAGACAATTCTGACATCAGTAACATTTCCGGAACAAGCAAGGTTACCCGTAGTGGAAGAATCTTTTCTCCATAGATTGCTCCTCCAACAACAGTCTTTGGACCCGTGGCTATTCCAAAGATTACCTTTGCACCAGTGATTGTACCTGCCAGCATACCTACCAACAAAGACAATACAATTCCTATCCCTACTTCCACTGCTAAGAATAAAGGAAAGAATGTTCAAGAGGAGCATGTCCTGACGAAGGCTCAATCACTAGCTATTCCTGAAACATCCAAGAAGGAGATGGAAGAAATCTTGAGGATCATAAAAAAAGAGTGATTATGATGTGGTTGAACAGTTGGGGAAGACCCCTTCCAAGATCTCTAAGATAGCCCTGTTGTTATGCTCTGAAGCACACGCCAAAGCTCTGGTAAAATTTCTGAAGACAGCTCATGTGTCGCAAGAGACGTTCGCGAATCAATTCCAAGAGTGTGTGGCCAATTTGACAGCTGACAATGGCCTGGGTTTCTCTGATGCTGACTTGACACCCAGAGGGAGAAAACACAATGATGCATTACACGTCTCAGTGGAGTGTGGAGGAACAACCCTAGCCCATGTGTTGGTTGATACCGGATCATCTTTGAACGTCTTGCCAAAGAAATCCCTTGATAGATTGGATTGTGAGAGGCTGACTTTAAAACCCAGTAATATAGTGGTGAGAGCTTTTGATGGTTCTAAGAGGATGGTCCACGGGGAGGTGGACATCCCAATCAAGGTGGGAACTCAGTTTTTCAATTCAACTTTCTACGTGATGGACATCCGTCCTTCTTATTCCTGTCTGTTGGGACGCCCCTGGATCCACAATGCTGGTGCTGTCACCTCCACTTTGCATCAGATGCTGAAGTACCCTGTCCAAGGGAAGATCATAATTGTCCATGGGGAGGAGGAGTACATGATTAGTCATCTGAATTCTTTCTGATATGTAGAATTGGATGGCGAATTCATTGAGACCCCTTTCCAACATTTTGAAGAAGTCTCTCAGGAAATAGTGGCGACCAAGGAGGTATCCTTAATTCCTATGATCACAAGACCTCTACCTCGGATGTCATCTCTAAAGGATAAAAAGGCAGTAGTGGAAGAAGGGGGATACACCATCTGGGGGCAGCTTCCAGACATTCCCTACAAATCAGACAAGTTTGGCTTGGGGTTTACTTCAACTGCTCATAAGGTTGTGCGTTGCGCCCGTGTCGGAGGGCCACCTGTGAAGATTAGTCATCAAGGGGTCAACGCAGTAGAGGACAGTGAAGAATAGGGCAGCTTGGAAGATTGGATATTTCCTACTGTCAGCGGAGGATTTCGCAACTGGGAAGCCAAAGACTTCATCCCGATAACTTTCATATCGCAGTAATTTATCTTTTACATTTCTGTTGGACTTGTAATAATTCACAAACAATTCGTACATTTTCAACCTTGTGTCTTACCCGAGGCACAACGGTCCATTTGTAAGGGTTTTTATTTCATTTTCATATGTCATTCAATGAACCATGGACGCTTTTTCATATATAAACCTTTTATGCTCATTGTCTTTCTTTTACATTTTATTGTTTTAAGATGGCTATACCCTTACACACACCCACACTCACAAATGCAGGTACCCTTCCATTCTGGATCCCATGGGTAACGATACTGCTATAGCCTTCAGTGACTCTGAAGATCTGGTCTACCAAGCCGAATACGAAGGTGAGGAAGATTGTAAGCTGCCAGGGGAATTGGCCAGATTATTACAACAAGAGGAAAGAGCAATTCAGCCTCATGAGGAGTTGTTGGATACAATCAACTTGGGCACCGAGGAAGATAAAAAGGAAATCAGAGTGGGTGCCAATCTAGAGTCGAGTGTCAAGGAGCGCCTAATTCAGCTATTGCATGATTATGTTGAGATCTTTTCCTGGTCATACAAAGACATGTCGGGACTCGATACAGACATTGTGGTACATCGTCTACCCACAAGAGAAAGACTGTCCACTAGTGAAACAAAAAGTCCGCCGCATGAGACCTGACATGTCAGAGAAGATCAAAGCAGAAGTTATGAAGCAGTTCAATGCTGGGTTTCTGGCTGTTACTTCCTATCCACAATGGGTTGCTAACATTGTTCCCGTGCCTAAAAAGGACGGCAAAGTGATAATGTTCATGGATTATAGAGATTTAAACAGGGCCAACCCTAAAGATGATTTTCCACTTCCGCACATCGACATCCTGGTTGACAATACAACCCAGCACAAAGTATTTCCTTTCATGGATGAATTCTCAGGGTATAACCAGATCAAAATGGCACCTGAGGACATGGAGAAAACTACATTTGTCACACAGTGGGGTACGTTCTGCTACAAAGTGATGCCATTCGGACTGAAGAATGTCGGGGAAACCTATCAACGCGCCATGGTAGCTTTGTTTCATGATATGATACATCATGAGATAGAGGTCTACGTAGATGACATGATAGCCCGATCACAAACTGAAGAAGAACACCTTAATCAGCTGCAAAAGTTGTTTGTCAGATTGAAGGAGTACAAGCTAAGATTGAACCCAAACAAGTGCACATTTGGAGTCCGGTCCGGTAAACTCTTAGGTTTCATTGTCAGCAACAAAAGCATTGAGGTTGATCCTGCCAAAGTCAAAGCGATACAAGAAATGTCTGCTCCTCTCACTGAGAAGGAAGTCAGAGGGTTCTTGGAACGCCTAAACTACATTGCTAGGTTCATTTCTCACCTAACATCTACTTGTGAACCAATCTTCAAACTGTTGAAGAAAGATCAGGTAGTTAGATGGAATGATGATTGTCAAGTTGCTTTCGATAAAATCAAGGAGTATTTACTAAAGCCTCATATCCTGATGCCACCAGTCGAGGGAAGACCGCTAATCATGTATCTGACCGTCTTAGAGAACTCAATGGGGTGCGTACTGGGGCAGCATGACGAGTCTGGCCGAAAAAAGCATGCCATTTATTACCTGAGCAAAAAGTTTACCGATTGTGAAAACAGATATTCACTGCTCGAGAAAACTTATTGCGCTCTGGTATGGGCTGCTCGCCGGCTAAGGCAGTATATGTTGACTCATACCACTTTGCTGATATCTAAGATGGATCTGATAAAGTACATCTTCGAGAAGCCTGCTCTGTCTGGAAGAATAGCTAGATGGCAGATGATCTTAACAGAATATGACATCCAGTACACGACCCAAAAAGCTATAAAGGGCAGTGTGCTAGCTGATCATCTGTCCCATCAAGCTGTAGAAGATTATCAATCCATGAAGTTCGACTTCCCTGACGAAGACATCATGACATTGGACAACATTGAAGAAATCAGGCCATATGACGGACCTGAACAAGGATCCCGATGGACCTTGTACTTTGATGGGGCATCCAACGCGCTTGGTAACGGTATCGGTGTTGTACTTATATCTCCGGAAGGATGCCATACTCCTTTCACCGCCAGACTTTGCTTCAACTGTACAAACAACATGGCAGAGTATGAAGCATGCATCTTTGGACTCAGGGCTGCCATAGACTTGGGAATCAAATCTTTGATTATGTTTAGGGATTCAGCTTTGGTCATCAGTTAGATCAAAGGAGAATGGTACACTAAGCATCCAAACCTTATTCCTTACAAAGAACATGTTTTGACATTGTTACCACATTTTGAGCAGATTACCTTCGAGCATTTCCCGCGAGAAGAAAATCAGCTAGCATATGCTCTAGCTACAATGTCATCCATGTTTAAACTTAATTGGGATAACGAGGCTCCCTAGATCACCATTGAATGGATGGACGAACTGGCACACTGTCACGAGATTAATACCTAAGAAGTAGTGGACCAGCCGTGGTTTCATGAAGTCAAAAGGTATCTCGAGGCTCAAGAATATCTGGAAGGAGCTTCAGTCAATGAAAAAAAGTTCTTAAGGAGATTCTTAGCTAAGTTCTTCCTAAGTAATGGTGTCATGTACAAACGCAATCATGATCCTATTCTGCTCTGTTGTATGGACAAGGCTGAGGCTGAAAGAATTATGGCTGAATTGCATGAAGGTACCTTTGGCACTCACTCTAGCGGGCATACGATGGCAAAGAAGATTCTACGGGCAGGCTATTACTGGTCTACCATGGAAGCAGACTGCTATCCACACTCCCGGACCTGCCACAAATGTCAAATTTATGCAGATAAGGTGCACGTGCCTCCGGTTCCTCTAAATGTCTTAACAGCTTCTTGGCCTTTCGCTATGTGGGGAATCGACATGATTGGGGAGATCAAGCCTACAGCATCCAATGGACACCGCTTCATTCTGGTGGCCATTGACTACTTCACGAAGTGGGTCGAAGCAGCTTCCTTTGCATTTGTTACTAAGAATGTTGTTGCCCGTTTCATCAAGAAGAATCTTATTTTCCAGTACAGTATCCCAGAAAGGATCATCACTAATAACGGTACAAACCTTAACAATACTATGATCACCGCCTTGTGCGAGCAGTTCAAGATTCAACATCACAATTCATCCCCCTATCGGCCAAAGATGAATGGTGTTGTCGAAGCTGCGAACAAAAACATCAAAAAGATCATACAAAAAATGACAGTCACCTACAAGGACTGGCATGAAATGTTACCGTTTGCTCTCCACGGGTACCGTACCACGGCTCGCACATCAACTGGGGCAACACCCTATTCTTTGGTATATGGCGTGGAGGCTGTTTTACCTATTGAGGTTCAGATCCCCTCTTTGAGAATCATGAAGGATGCAGGTTTGAGTGAATACGATTGGATTCAAACTCGACTTGATCAGTTGAACTTAATTGACGAAAAGAGGCTTACTGTTGTTTGCCACGGTCAGACGTATCAAAAATGGATGATCAAGGCCTTCAACAAGAAAGTCAGACGCCAGATATATCAAGTTGGAGATCTAGTGATCAAGTGCATCATTTTGCCACAAAGTGATCCCAGGGGCAAATGGACTCCTACCTATGAAGGACCATTTGTAATCAAGAACATCTTTTTTGGTGGGGCAATGATCTTAACCAACATGGATGGTGACGACCTGCCACACCCTGCGAACGCAGACATAGTCAAAAGATACTACGCATAAGAGACCCTCTAGGTTGACACACCTAGGCAAAAAAAGGGCATCCCGGCGAACCAAAAAATTTCGGGCAAAAATTAGGGATAAAATTAAAAAAAAATTGTACACCCGGCAAGTTGAAAACCCGAAAGGGCGACTTAGGCAAAAAAGGGTTTCCCGGTGGACTGAAAACCCGAAAGGGCGGTCCAGGAAAAGGTTAGGGAATTAAAGCGTATGACTATGTCTCGTCGGATCACTTTGAGGACAACTTCAACCTCTTCACTGACAAACTCTGAGCTTCTGATCAACTCAATCATCTTCGAACGAAGCAATGAATGGACAAGATATTCAGAGATACGAAGGCTATAGCAGAATGGGAACCCCATGGGATTTTTTACACATAGCTATCTTTCTTTGTATAAAATTTTTCTCATTTTTTATGACACCATCCTCTTACTAGGATGTTTGTCTCCTTTGTACAAAATACTTATTCAAAGTAAATACAAAGATATCTCTTTCAAAGTACAGAAAACTATTTTCCTTTTTCTTTACACTTGTGTTTTTATTTGCAAAAACGTCCAATGATTCATTAATGAACATATGCATTTGAACATAATTACTGTTTACAAATAAACAAAATGAAAAAGAACAATTAATGACAAATGGAAAGGATAGGAAAACGTCTTTAGGCTATTCCATGAGCAATCCCTACAATACATCATTAAGGTCCCCAGTGGAGCTGAAACTTCCAACTACTAATCCCCAGCGGAGCCAAAGTTTCAAACTATCAATCCCCAGCGGAAACCATTCAGTTTCTCCAAATTCCCCAGCAAGTTTTCTTGAAGCCTAAAAATCAACCGGATAACAGTTAACTTTTGTCTCTCCCCAACATAGGATAACTCCCCAGTAGAGTGGCAGACGACCGAAACTCCTGAACTTTTTCTGAACAGGAATAAGCTTTTCCCCCACAGAGTTTTCATTGCTCCCCAACAGAATGAAGATTCTCTTTATTAATTCACCGCAGAGGTCATCAAAGTTTTATTTATTCTCCAGCAGAATAAGGATTCCCATTGTGTAATCCCTAGTAGAAGTCATCAAAATTCTCTGGACTCCCCAAGCATATTACTCAAACAGTATATGGCATTGCTCGCAACAGAATTTTTGTCAAATACTCCAACTTCAAGACATGAAGAATCCCTATATCCCAAGTGAAGTCGCCAAGGGTTTTCATATCCTCAGCAGCAATCAAGGATTTATTGTCCCCGGCAGCAGTCAAGGATTTATTTTCCTCAGCAATACAACAAATTAGCTTACATGCGCATACATTACATCCATATATCATAAACATTGATAAAACACATATATTGCATCATACATTTCATGCAACATAACTTTGTGTTTCAGCTAACATTTTACCCTTTTCAGGATAAGATTAACAAGCTACCATTAACAGTATACAATCATGATACAGTACAGATACACTCCAAACACGGAAGTCATTCTGTTACTCATTCAGATTTCAACTATCAGATACAGATCAGATACGCTACAGACACGGATGCCATCCTGATACTCATTCAGATTCCAAGTTCAGATACGCTCCTGACAAGGATTCCATTCTGGTACTCATTCAGATCTCAACTTCAGATACAGTTCAGATACACTCCAGACACGAAAGTCATTCTGTCACTTATTCAGATTCTAGTTCAGATACGCTCCAGACAAGGCTGCCATTCTGATACTCATTCAGACCCCAATTTCAAGATACAGTTTAGATACGCTTCAGACAAGGATGCCATTCTGATACTCATTCAGATTTCAACTATCAGATACAGTTTAGATACGCTCCAGACACGGAAGCCATTCTATTTCTCATTCAGATTCAGATTTCAGATACAGTATGGATACGCTCCAGACACGGATGCCATCCTGATACTCATTCAGATTTCAAGTTCAGATAAGCTCCAGACACGGATGCCATTCTGGCCCTTATTCAGATTTCAAGTTCAGATACACTCCAGACACGGATGCTATTCTGTTTCTCGTTCAGATTTCAAGTCTCTAGATACAGCTCAGATACGTTCCAGACGCGGACACCATTCTGATACTCATTATTTTGACTTACAACGTACAATTCAACAAACATTCTTGGATGGCATCTACAAGCCCATCTCCGACAAGATTCTATCACCTCTCCAAATGGCATCTTTAATCCCATTCCCTCAACTACATTTTATCGAGTGCAAATTTATGGGCACTCTAGTGTCCAATCATCTTTTACCTTCGAGTCACGAACCGTAAAACTCGCCAATCTAACTCTTCAGGTTCAAGAATATTGAACAGGGGCAGCTGTTGTACCCCAAAATTTGCCCTCTCATTTATCAAGATTTTTCTCATAAGACTTCTTGGACTCAAGACAAGATTAGGGTTTGGTCAGCTCAATACACCTCATCTTGCACTGATAACCTAAAATTAGGGTTTAAGTTTGCACAAGGGTTTTTGGATAATAAATGTTTCATGTGAACTTCATACATCATATTGGACCCCTAATATTTCTCATGACAAGTTTCAAGCCTTGAACCACATTTTTGATCAGTCAATTGGACAATTGACCAAAAAATCAGTTGTATTGGAGAAAAAGTCAACAATGGCCAATTTACAGTCAAACTTCATAATTTTTTATCCACATAAACATTTTAGACTCATATGTACCTGTGATACGGTGGGAGAACTGACTAGTGTTTTGCGTTCGTATTCGCACTTGTGCGGTTGAGCAAGAGTCGCCACCGACTTTTTATTTTATCCTAAAGGAAAGGTTAAAAAAAGCACAGCAAAAACCTTTTGAGATATTTCGTGGGTTCGGGGGGTAGATTATGAAAAGGGAAGGTATTAGCACCCTTTTCATCCATGGTTATCCATGGGCTCTTAGGTACTTGCTTAGATCAATCCTGCCTTGGTTTTCGATTGTATGAAATGGTGCTTTGTGTGTTGTTTTGAAAATGTTTTGAAAAGATGCCTTGTGCTAGGCTAACCTTGTAACAATTCTTTACTCGAATGTTTTACAAAAGGTGTTTTATCTTTTAAAAAGATGTTTCAAGGGTTTGAAAAGTTTGATTTTTGAAAGTGTTTGTGAAGTGGGTTTTGAAATTAGGCAAGTGTTTTCTTTGCAAATTGACAAGTACTTAAGAGTTTATCTACCCTAAAGTTTTCTCAAAGATTTTCGTCGTGTTTTAACCCTTTTGACAATTTTGTTCTACCATTGAAATTGGTAGGCAATCTTGTATTTAGGAAGTTTATTCGGGACGGGCGTGGGTCATCGTATGGACCATGAATGCAATGATGCCAAGTGTCTTTGGCAAGTTTTTTTGAAGGGATTATGATCATTCCATTTAGGCAACATTTTGAGGGACTTTTGATCATTTGATTTTGTTTTGCCAAAGATACTCGACGTGCAAGCATGGCCCATTTTGGAAGGCATCATGTGGGATTACCCTAGGGGGTGCAAGTGTGATTGTGTATTGATTACATGTATTTGTCTTGTATTAGGTTATCTAGCGTTTGATTTTATGTACATACAAACCCTAGGTCTAACCATGGTATAATTTGGAAAGCTGTAAATTGCGGAATGTAAAATCTACGCTATTACAAAATAGTGTCCGGGAGTGGGGGTATAAATGTACAAGGGGATGAGACTTATGGTATCCAATAAGTTACAACCAAATCGAATGTGCGATCAATGTGTAAATATCGAATGTACAAATATAAGATAAAATGTATATAGGGCAATATATTGTGTAAGTGTAAATGTGAGATGTATATGTATCGTGTAATTATGTACAAGTGCGATAATGTGAAGTTGAATCGTATTAGGGTTTGACCTAGATAAATGTATTTTAAATGAATCTTTGATTTTTGTATGTTTGATTATGTACAAAAGAAAAATGAAGTGTTTTGATTAAAATGTTAAGTTTTAATTAAAAAAGTATTTTAGTCAAATGTTTGTGAATTTCGATATTAGAAAATAAATGTATTTAAATTGGTATGTACAAATGTATATGTTAATTAAAAAGTTTCAACTTAATTATGTATAAAAAGAGTATTTTGTTATTTTATATACAGATATATATTTAAAAGGGGATGTTTGAACCATATGATAAAAATATATTTCATTTAAGTTAGTATTTTATAAGAAATAAAAAAGTAAACATTGTTTATAAAATAAAGTTAGTATTTTTTTTAAAAAAAGAAAGGAAGTAAATATTGTTTATGAAAATAAAAAGGGTTAGTGTTTCATGAAAATGCTTGGTTAGAAAATATTAATGATTTTTGATGGGCTTTAGAGGTGAATCAGAAGCGGGTCCGGCCCATGGTTCAGGCAAACGAATTTAGGGTTAGGCAATTGGTATGTTCAGTTTGGCAACGAACGTTTTAGGGTTAGCGAGACAGCGACGGCGCGTTCGTCTTCTCCGTTTTTCTTCATCTCCCTGAATGCTGAATGTGATGCCTAATGATGCCGAGCCAACCCAACGCCACCTCCGATTCCGCTCATCTCCGCGGTTGGACTAAACCTAAACGGACAGGGTAACGCTCTCACCTTCTCTATGCATTAGGGTTTTCACTCTTCTTTGCATGCTCAGTTTGACTTGTAGTTTCACACGTTTATTATTGTTTGTTTTTTTTCTTTTCTGAGATTTTGAGAAAAAAGGAAGAACGAGAAGCTACCTTAATCTTGAGGATGGAGGAAGTGGAATCGGAACTGGAGGCGTTGAGGTGGAGGCCCGGTGGCGAAGCTGGAAGCAAGCTTGGGAAAGTTTGGTACCTTTTTTTTTTATTTGTTACCGTTTTAGGGCTTGATGATGATGTATACTGAGAAGCTCTTTTTAATTCACCTCTTTATCTTCTTCTTCTTACTGTGATGCCTTTGGGAATTTGTATGCTTCTCCTTCTCTCGTGTTGCCTTTGTGTTCTGTTTGTCCTTTGAATTGTTGCCTTTGGATATGCTTCTTTCTTCTTCTTCTTGAAAGGTTGTATGCTTGTTTGCGTTGCCCAGAATTTTGTTGAATGGTTGCTTTGAGATGATTTGCCTATGATGAGGGAAGAAGAACTCTGAGGCTTAGTGTTGGTTTGAATGTTTTTGACATGCTTGAGGGGTTAGTTTGAATGTGCTTGAGGCAGGACTGTGGTATTAGCAGGTTATGGTGTTAGCTTGGCTTTGTGACAAGTTGATATAGTTAGGCTCTCTTGATGGAGGTAAATGGTGTATGGACTTTTATGGTTTTGAATTTCTGTTTCTTTTCTTGACAGTAGGCAGGTTATGGTATTTTTTAGATTATGGTTTTGAGATCTTGTTATGTGGTTGGGCTTGGCCAAGTTTGAGGTTGCTGTTGGCAGTGGGATGTAGGCAGGTTCTGTTTATGTGTTTGACAGGGACTTAGCAAGGTTTGAGATTGATAGGCATGGTGCTGGTGTGAAGTTTCTGGTTGGTTTTTATGACAGGTTGTATGTTCACTTTAAGATTATGTGTTGACAGGAGGTGGGTTTGTTAGGCTAATGGTAAGGCAGGTGAAGGCATTGTGTTATGTTTGGCTTATCAGGTTTTTTGAAGCTTGAGGTTGCATTTTTTGGTTATCTGTTTAGTGATTCTGGTTATGAGCCTTTGAAAAGTGTTTGATAACTTGTGTATCTTTTTGACAGGTATGAGCTTCCTTTGCCTCTCTTGGTTCAGTTCTGAGTTATATGGGTGATATTGGTGCTTGGCTCAATCAGTCTCTTTTCTTGTATTATTTCGTCCTTTTGCTATTGGTCTTTGGCGCCTAACCTTATTTCAAACTTTGGTCTTCTTTTTGATCCATGCTTGCTGGGTAGTTTGACAAAATTTCTTGGCATCTTTTCCATTTCTAGTAACTGTCCATGCTGTGTAGTTTTGAACAAGGCTGAATTGTGTCTTCTTTTTTGTATATCTTTTCTGCTGTCCTACTGCCTATGCCTAACCTGAACTCTGCCTATGCTCTTTTATCTCTCTTTTTCTCACTCATAGTACAGTTCAGAATTATTATATGATTTGTATTGTACCATGGTTCTGAAGGGGCCCTCTCTCATGCTGGGAAATGATGAAAAGGATTAAATTGCTTGCATATACTTCTCTGCATTCTTATTCTGCTTTTGACAGCTTTGCACTTCTTTGATATCTTGGCATTTTGACTTTGCAGCAAGTGTACTTTTGGGTAATCCTTAGGCATTTTGACAGCAACTTCCTTTTTGCTTTGGATAGAAAGTTGGAAATGGATTTTTTCAGTTTAGTTTGAATTGGAAGTTGAGATTCTTATGCAGTCTTGAATTTTTTAGAAATTATGCATTTGCATTTCATGAACAAAAAATCTTCCCTCTCTGTGAACCGGGAGAAATCCCGTGATTTGCAGAGAGGGCAACTGATCCCAGTCAGTGGCCCCTAATGATGAGCAAATTAACTGTCTCTTTTAATTAACGGTCTTCTGACTTCCTCTTCCTTTTTGCAGATAAAAAAAATATGGAGCATCGGCATGAAGTGGAGAATGAAGAATTTAGAAATAGGATAGAATTTTTATTTTTAGTTTAATTCTTGTACATTATTATTATTTAAATACTTTGTAATAAATATTAGTATCCAAATAATAACAATTGTAACAATTATTAAATGTGAAATAAAAATTCATTTGATATTTTAATTTTCTTTCAATTCCTTTTCTTTAATTGTTCATTTGTTATTTATAGCCCCTTAAAATAAAATAAAATGAAGGTTTAAACTTCAAATATTTTAATTCTTAGAATCATAAATAATCAACTAAACCTTAAATGATCAAAATAAATGAATTCGACGTATCCATTATTCAAAGCAACGCACAGTCGAACACAAAGACTTAATCAGATGCAATCCTTTTTTTTCACTGATTCTTTTGCCAAGCACTGTAATTCCACATTGCACACATCCCTTTTGACTGGTGAATTCCAACCAACTGCCTCATTTACTGATTAAATCGAGATAACGCGAATTTTAACACGAATCGGGATAAACTGCAAAGTGCGGTAGAACTTAAATTCTTCTGAGAATATGCCCATAAAATCTTAATTTCTGATTAAATGCTAGATAACGCTCGCCTGATCAAAATTGAACCAAAAATCATCCCAACCCTAAGCCAACTGTATGAGACAAATCAGAGCTCTGAACATCAGTAAAAACCCTAATTTTGCTTGAATGTCAAGAAAAGTCCGTTTGTCCGATTCTTGCGCCAGTTTGAAAAGTCAGGAAATGTCTGAAGCTGAGATTGTTTGTAGCAAAATGCGAGGGCAAATTTTGGGGTACAACAGTTGCCCCTGTTCAATCTTCTTTGACCTGAAGAGTTAGATTGGCAAGTTTGCCTTTCGCGACTTGAAGGTAAAAGGAGATTGGACACTAGAGTGCCCGGAAATTTGCACTCACCAAGGCACTGGATGTAGGAATGGGCTTAGAGATGCCATTTGGAGATGGGCTTAACGATGCCATCTAGGAGAGTGACAGAAACTTGTCGGGGATGGGCTTAAAGATGCCATCTGGAAGGGAATGTTAGGAAAGTGTCTGAGCTTTGGACCATTTCTGAACTGGAGGTCTGAACAGGCAATAGGTTGACATCCGTGGTTGGGAGGAACCTACAAGCCATTTTCAGGAAGTCGCATCTAAATAAGTCGATAGATTAACATCCGTTACCTGGGAAGAATCCACGAACCGCTTTTAGAAGTCTGGAAGAAGAAACTGAACAAGCGATAGGTTAACATCCATTTACTTGGAGAACCCGTGAACTGTTTTCAGAAATCTTGAAGTTGAATCAGTAATAGAGCAGCATCCGTTGTTGGGAGGCTTCTGAATTCAAAGGTGCATCTGAACAAGCTGATAGATTAACATCCGTTACTTGGGAAGAATCCATGAACTGTTTTCAGAAGTCTTGGGAAGAATCTGAACAAGTGATAGGTTAACATCCGTTTACTTGGAGAACCTGTGAACTGTTTTCAGAAATCTTGAGATTGAATCAGCAATAGAGCAGCATCCGTTGTTGGGAGGCTTCTGAATTCAAAGGTGCATCTGAACAAGCTGATAGATTAACATCCGTTACTTGGGAAGAATCCATGAACTGTTTTCAGAAGTCTTGGGAAGAATCTGAACAAGTGATAGGTTAACATCCGTTTACTTGGAGAACCTGTGAACTGTTTTCAGAAATCTTGAGATTGAATCAGCAATAGAGCAGCATCCGTTGTTGGGAAGCTTATGAATTCAAAGGTGCATCTGAACAAGCTGATAGATTAACATCCGTTACTTGGGAAGAATCCATGAACTGTTTTCAGAAGTCTTGGGAAGAATCTGAACAAGTGATAGGTTAACATCCGTTTACTTGGAGAACCTGTGAACAGTTTTCAGAAATCTTGAGATTGAATCAGCAATAGAGCAGCATCCGTTGTTGGGAAGCTTCCGTAAACTGTCTTCAAAAGGTTGCATCTGAACAAGTTGATAGATTAACATCCGTTACTTGGGAAGAATCCATGAACTGTTTTCAGAAGTCTTGAGAAGAATCTGAACAGGCGATAGGTTAACATCCATTTTACTTGGAGAACCTGTGAACTGTTTTCAGAAATCTTGAGATTGAATCAGCAATAGAGCAGCATCCGTTGTTGGGAAGCTTCCGTAAACTGTCTTCAAAAGGTTGCATCTGAACAAGTTGATAGATTAACATCCGTTACTTGGGAAGAATCCATGAACTGTTTTCAGAAGTCTTGAGAAGAATTTGAACAAGCGATAGGTTAACATCCATTTTACTTGGAGAACCTGTGAACTGTTTTCAGAAATCTTGAGATTGAATCAGCAATAGAGCAGCATCCGTTGTTGGGAAGCTTCCGTAAACTGTCTTCAAAAGGTTGCATCTGAACAAGTTGATAGATTAACATCCGTTACTTGGGAAGAATCCATGAACTGTTTTCAGAAGTCTTGAGAAGAATCTGAACAGGCGATAGGTTAACATCCATTTTACTTGGAGAACCTGTGAACTGTTTTCAGAAATCTTGAGATTGAATCAGCAATAGAGCAGCATCCGTTGTTGGGAAGCTTCCGTAAACTGTCTTCAAAAGGTTGCATCTGAACAAGTTGATAGATTAACATCCGTTACTTGGGAAGAATCCATGAACTGTTTTCAGAAGTCTTGAGAAGAATTTGAACAAGCGATAGGTTAACATCCATTTTACTTGGAGAACCTGTGAACTGTTTTCAGAAATCTTGAGATTGAATCAGCAATAGAGCAGCATCCGTTGTTGGGAAGCTTCCGTAAACTGTCTTCAAAAGGTTGCATCTGAACAAGTTGATAGATTAACATCCGTTACTTGGGAAGAATCCATGAACTGTTTTCAGAAGTCTTGAGAAGAATCTGAACAAGCAATAGGTTAACATCCGTTTACTTGGAGAACCCGTGAACTATTTTCAGAAATCTTGAGATTGAATGATTTTAGTCTGTCGACTGATCTTACCTGAAAAGGCAGAGAGTTAGTTGTATGCAATGCTGTGATGCATGATACAATGTATATTATGGCGTTATGAATGTAAATGGATGCGTATGTAAGTTGGAGAGCTGTCTTGCACAGGATAGATGAATCCGGGATAGCGGAAGATAAAGGAATCTTGATTGCTGTCGGGGAAAATAAGTCCTCGGTTGTTGCTGGGGAACATGGAGCTTGGGTTGTATACCAATCTTCTGGGGAATTCCTGAAGTCTTCTACTGGGGAGTACCAAACTAGTAGACTTAATGTTGGGGAGGCCAGATTGAGAATCTTCAGCTGGGAGAGATGTATCTCTGGAGACTCTACTGGGGAATGCAAGATTTTTCTTCTAAAAACTCTGTGGGGAGAAGATTTAAAAGTCCGACTTCGCTGGGGATTGTCCATTTGAAGCTTTTGATCTGCTGGGGATACTGAATCTTAAATCTGAGGGAAAATGATTTCCGGAAGATTCTTTGGCTGGGGATTTGCAAAGGTAAACTCCTCCGGGGATAGTATTGATAAGTTATTGTTGGGGGAAATTCTGAGGAACTCCGCTGGGGATGGGAAGAATTCTGGCGAGCGTGACCTCCCCAGATGGTTAGTTGAGGATAAACCAGTTATAAGCCTTTGTGAGAATAACTTTGAATACAACTTGGAAGGGACGTCCGTACTCTGCGGGGAATACCCTTCAGAACCTTACAGAGGATAAGCTCTGAGGGTCTGCTGGAGATAGACCTCAAGGTTTGTTAGGGACGTGGATTACAGATCTCGAGGGATTTCCTTTGAAAGGGTGTCAAAATATCCGTCTGTACTTTTATCCTATCAGTAATCCTTTTCCTTGGGTTCAATTAGGAAGTGATTATGTTTCAAATGCATATGCCTATTTAACAAAACATTGGACGTTTCTCAAAACAAAACAAATAGTGCAAGAGAAAAAAGAAAAAGGGAAATGACACCAATTTTGGGAAGAGTATTCGTATTGATTTTATTTGAGTATGCTTGTACAAAGGAGACAATCATCCTAGTAAGAGGATCTTGTCGTAAATATTTGAAACATTTATACAAAATAAAGATGGCTATGTGAAATAATTCCATGGGATTCCATTCTGCTGTAGCTTTCACAACTCTGAACCTCTGTCCATTCAATGCTTCGTTTGACGATGGCCGGATTGATCAGAACCCTGGAACCGGTTGATGAAGAGATTGTCCTTGAAGTGATCTGACGAGACATAGTCATACGCTTTAATTCCCTAATTTTTGCCTGAATCGCCCTTTCGGGTTTTCGATCCACCGAGAAACCCCTTTTTGCCCAAGCCGCCCTTTCGGGTTTTCGACTTGCCGGGTGTACGATTTTTTGTTTTTATCCCTAATTTTTGCCTGAACCGCCCTTTCGGGTTTTCGATCCACCGGGATGCCCATTTTTGCCCAAGCCGCCCTTTCGGGTTTTCGACTTGTCGGGTTATTTTATGCGTAGTATCTTTTGACTATGTCTGCGTTCGCAGGGTGTGGCAAATCGTCGCCATCCATGGTGGTCAGAATCATCGCACCACCAGAAAATACGCTCTTGATTACAAATGGCCCTTCGTATGTAGGAGTCCATTTGCCCCTGGAATCACTTTGCGGCAAGATAATCCGCTTGACTACTAGATCTCCGACTTGATACACTTGACGTCTGACTTTCTTATCGAAGGCCTTGATCATCCGTTTTTGATACGTCTGACCATGGCATATAGCAGCAAGCCGCTTTTCGTCGATCAGATTGAGTTGATCAAGTCGGGTCTGAATCCAATCATCTTCATTCAAACCCGCGTCCTTCATAATCCTTAGAGACGGGATCTGAACTTCCATAGGCAAAACAGCTTCCATGCCATAAACCAAAGAAAATGGGGTTGCCCCAGTTGAGGTACGTATCGTCGTACGGTATCCATGCAGCGCAAATGGTAACATCTCATGCCAGTCTTTGTAAGTGACTGTCATTTTCTGAATAATCTTCTTGATATTTTTGTTCGCAGCTTCAACAGCACCGTTCATCTTCGGCCGATAGGGAGATGAATTGTGATGATAAATCTTGAACTGTTCGCATAATGCAGTGATCATCGTGTTATTCAGATTTGTACCGTTGTCTGTGATGATTCTGTCTGGAACACCATACCGACATATGAGATTTTGCTTGATAAAGCGGGCAACCACATTTTTGGTGACGGAGGCGAAGGAAGCTGCTTCGACCCATTTAGTGAAGTAGTCAATGGCAACCAGGATGAAGCGATGTCCGTTAGAAGCCGTGGGTTTGATCTCTCCAATCATATCAATGCCCCACATTGCAAAGGGCCATGGAGCAGTTAGGACGTTGAGAGGAACCGGAGGGACATGAACTTTGTCAGCATAGACTTGACACTTGTGACAAGTACGGGAATGTTGATGGCAATCAGCCTCCATGGTAGACCAATAATAGCCTGCCCTTAGGATCTTCTTAGCCATTGTATGCCCGCTTAGGTGAGTGCCAAATGTGCCGCTGTGTATATCAGTCATGATTAACTCTGCTTCAGCCTTATCAACACATCGGAGTAATACACAATCATGGCTTCGTTTGTAAAGGATTCCGTTGCTCAGGAAGAACTTAGCAGCGAATTTCCTTAAGAACTTCTTGTCATTCACAGAAGCTCCTTCAGGATAATCTTGGGTCTCGAGATACCTTTTGATTTCATGGAACCAAGGTTGTTCCACTACTTCTTCGGTGTTAATCTCGTGACAATGCGCGGGTTCATCCATTCGCTTGATGGTGATTTGGGGAGCCTCGTTATCCCAGTTGAGTTTAAACATGGAGGACATTGTGGCTAGAGCATCTGCTAGCTGATTCTCTTCTCGCGGAAAGTGCTCGAAGGTAATTTGCTCGAAGTGAGGCAACAATGTCAGAACATGTTCTTTGTATGGAATAAGATTAGGATGCTTGGTATCCCAGTCTCCTTTGATTTGGCTAATGACCAAAGCCGAGTCCCCGAATACGATCAGAGATTTGATCCCCAAGTCTATAGCAGCCTTGAGACCAAAGATGCAGGCTTCATACTCCGCCATATTGTTTGTGCAGCTGAAACAAAGTCGGGCCGTGAAAGGAGTGTGGCATCCTTCCGGCGAAATAAGTACCGCGCCAATGCCGTTTCCGAGTGCATTTGAAGCACCATCAAAGTACAGGGTCCATCGGGATCCCTTTTCGGGTTCGTCATAGGGTCCGTCACCTTTAATGTTGTCCAAACTCATGATGTCCTCGTCTGGGAAATCAAATCTCATGGGTTGATAGTCTTCGATAGCCTGATGAGCCAGATGGTCAGCTAGTACACTCCCTTTTATGGCTTTTTGGGTGGTGTACTGGATGTCATACTCGGTCAAGATCATTTGCCATCTGGCTATCCTTCCAGATAAAGCGGGCTTTTCGAAGATATATTTGATAGGGTCCATTTTGGATATCAACAAGGTAGTATGAGTCAACATATACTGCCTTAGTCGGCGAGCAGCCCATACCAAAGCGCAGCAAGTTTTCTCGAGCAGCGAGTAGCGAGTCTCACAGTCGGTAAACTTTTTGCTAAGGTAATAAATAGCATGCTCTTTTCGACCGGACTCGTCATGCTGGCCCAAAACACACCCCATTGAGTTGTCCAAAACAGTCAAATACATGATCAATGGTCTTCCTTCGACGGGTGGCATCAGAATAGGAGGTTCTAGCAAATATTCCTTGATTCTATCAAAAGCAGCTTGGCAGTCTTCGTTCCATTCAATTACCTGATCTTTCTTCAAGAGTTTGAAAATTGGCTCACAGGTAGAAGTCAGATGTGAAATGAATCTGGCAATATAGTTTATGCGCCCCAAGAAACCTCTAACTTCCTTTTCGGTACGAGGAGCAGGCATCTCTTGTATTGCTTTTACTTTTGCCGGATCGACTTCAATGCCTTTTTTGCTCACAATGAATCCCAGGAGTTTACCAGACCTAACTCCAAAAGTGCATTTACTTGGATTCAGCCTGAGCTTGTATTCTTTCAATCTGGCAAACAGCTTTTCCAGATGTTCAAGGTGCTCTTCCTCTGTTTGTGACCGAGCTATCATATCGTCTACGTAAACTTCAATCTCATGATGTATCATGTCATGAAATAGAGCTACCATGGCGCGTTGATAAGTTGCTCCTGCGTTCTTCAGCCCGAATGGCATCACTTTGTAACAGAAAGTGCCCCATTGCGTGACAAAAGTTGTTTTCTCCATGTCCTCGGGGGCCATTTTGATTTGATTGTAGCCCGAGAATTCGTCCATGAAAGAAAACACCTTATGCTGAGCTGTATTGTCAATCAGGATGTCAATATGAGGTAGCGGAAAATCATCCTTAGGGCTGGCCCTATTCAAATCCCTGTAGTCCACACACATTCTGACTTTGCCATCCTTCTTAGGTACTGGCACAATATTGGCGACCCATTGAGGATAGGACGTAACAGCCAGAAAGCCAGCATTGAACTGCTTCATCACTTCTGCTTTGATTTTTTCGGACATGTCAGGCCTCATTCGGCGAACTTTTTGCTTGATTGGTGGACAGTCTTCTCTTGTGGGGAGACGGTGAACCACGATGTCGGTGTCTAGGCCCGGCATGTCTTCATAGGACCAAGCGAAGATTTCAACATACTCATTCAGTAACTGTACCAAGCGTTTCTTGACTTCTGGTTCCAGGTTGGCACCCATTTGTACCTCCTTCCGATTCTCCTCGGTTCCCAAGTTAATAGTTTCCAACGGCTCTTCATGCGGTAAGATGGCCCTTTCCTCTTGTTGCAGGAGTCTGGCTAGTTCCCCGGGTACTTCACAACCTTCGTCATCCTCATACTCGGCTAGATTGACCAGGTCTTCCGAGTTATTGAAAGATACAGCAGAATAGTCACCCATGGAATCCGGAGTGGATGGGTACCTGCATTGGTGAGTGGTGGGTGTGTGTAAGGGATAGCCATCCTTAAACAACAACAAAAAATGCGAAAGGAAAGAAAATGAACACAAGCAGTTTATCAAATGAAAAACGTCCAATGAATCGTTAAACATGGCATATGAATATGAAAGATAGTCAAAACCCTTACAAGTGGACCTACATGCCCCGGGTAAGGCAGGAGGTGGAAAGATAGTGTACGGATAGTTTGAAAGTAAAATATTACAGACCAAAATAGAAAATGTTTGATAGATAAATTACTGAGGAATAAAAGTGACGGGGACAAAGTCTTTAGCCTCCCAATTGCTCAACCCTCCTCTGACAGTCGGATGAATCCACTCTTCAAAGTTGCTTTCTTTGTCTTCATCTTCCAGGGCGTTGATTCGGTAAGGAGAAATCTTGACTGGCGCTCTCTCAATCTTTGACCGGCGCATAGCTTTCTGACCAGCGGTGGTGAAACCTAATCCAAGCTTATCAACCTTATGCGGAAAATCGGGTAGCTGCCCCCACGCTGAATTCTTTCCTTCTTTAACTGCAGCCCTTGCATCCTCCAGAGATGCCATCCTGGCCATCTGCTTTGGTGTCTCAGCTGCCAATCTTGCCGCTGCTATCTCAGGGAGTACTTCTTAGAAATGTTGAAACGGTGTCTCAATGAACTCCCCTTCGACCTCCACATACCGGAAAGAATTTAAATGGCTAATCATGTACTCTTCCTCGCCGTGGACAGTAATGATCTTTCCCTTTACAGGATATTTCAGCATCTGGTGCAAGGAGGAGGTGACTGCCCCAGCATGGTGTATCCAAGGTCTACCCAGCAGGCAGGAGTATGATGGACGGATGTCCATTACATAGAAAGTGGATTTGAACACCTCGGTACCTATCTTGACAGGAATTTCAACTTCTCCATGGACCATTCTTTTCGACCCATCGAAGGCTCTGACGACAATATCACTCGGCTTTAATTCCAACCCTTTGCAATCTAGCCGGTCCAAGGCCTTCTTAGGCAAAACATTCAGCGATGAACCGGTATCAACCAAAACATGCGCAAGGGTGGTTCCGCGACACTCGATTGAAATATGCAACGCATCATTGTGATTTCGGCCTTTAGGGGTCAGGTCGGCATCAGAAAAGCCTAATCCATTGTCTGCAGTCAGGCTAGCCACGCAATGTTGAAATTGATCTGCAGAGGTTTCTTGGGGCACATGAGCTGCCTTTAGAAACTTAATCAAAGCTTGAGCGTGCGCTTCTGAGCAAAGCAACAGTGCCAGCATGGAGATCTTGGAGGGGGTTTGCCCCAACTGTTCCACCACATCATAATCACTTTTCTTGATTATCCTCAAAATTTCGTCCATCTCTTTCCTGGAGGCTTCCGGAATCACCAAGGGTTGAGCCCTCGTCCTGACGGACTCATCTTGTATTCCTTTTCCTTTATCGGCAATGGTAGGAGAGACAGCACTAGGAACGAAAATTTCTTCGATCAAAGGAGTTCTGGCAGAGAGCTTTGCTGGTGCAGGGATGACTTCTTTTACTGATGAGGGTCCAAAGACTGCTTTTGGAGGAGCAATCTCTAGAGAAAATATCCTCCCACTCCTGGTGATTTTGCTGGTGCCCGCAATGTTACTAATGCTGGCTTCATCATCATCTGAATCTTCTTCAATTATTTCAACTTGCTTGATACCATGGTAGTAGATGTCACCACCATAGTTCCAAGGTATCGACTTCTCGGAGACATAGGGAACAGGCCCCGGCATTGTTATCTTCAAAGGTATAGACTTTGCAGCTGGTGTAATCTTAACTGGCTTTTTGACGGCCTCGGAAAGATTGGCGTGAATGGTTATGATTGAGATATTTTCAACATGAACTGGAACAGCAGGAACTTTTTCGAACAAAATTTGTCGGCTATCCATGAGGCCTTGGATGCCTTCCTTTAGTAGCGGACAATCCAACGGCAGAGAGTGGCAACAGTAACAGTCTCTTTTACATCCCGGGAAGATCCCGGCCCTTAACAAATTCAACTTAATGGTTAACAGTGGAGTAGTCAGATCACTAACGTCAGCAACATACCGATCCTCCTCAATGGCGTTGACGTTCCGACCGTGCTTCGGCATAGGTGCAGAGATCACATTGGGCTTTTCTGGAGCGTCAAACTCTACCTCCTTGGCATCTATCAAGTCCTGGATCTTATGCTTGAGTGCCCAGCAATCGTTGGTGTCATGTCCAACACTGTCTGAATGATAGGCGCACTTAGCATTGGCATGGTAATGTGGAGAGGATGTGTTTACATTCTTTGGCGCCTCCTTGATAGTGGCAAGATTCAACTTCAACAGATGGGGAAGCACCTGCGCTGGGGTCATATTAATACGAGTGAACTGCCGTTGTGGCCTTTCCACCCGTTGCTGATTTGGTCTGGATTGGTTGTAGCGAGGCTGCTCACTCGGAGTGTTTTGAATCATTACGGCCTCCACAGTCGGCCGACGCTCCACCTTCCCCGCTCTTCTTTGAGAATATACCATAGCTGTCTCCTTCTTAAACGGCTTCTTCTCCATACTTGCAGCGACACCCTTCTGAATTTTTCCTGACTTGATGCCAGCCTCGATTCTTTCGCCCGTTAAGATCAAATCAGTAAACCCCGCGGAAGAGTTACCAATTAAATGATTGAAAAATGGCCCAGATAGGGTCCCAAGAAACATATCAACAAGCTCACGATCGGTTAAAGGAGGCTGCACCCTGCCAGCCAAATCCCTCCATTTTTGTGCGTATTCCTTGAATCCCTCACTTATTCCTAGCGACATACCCTGAAGTTGGGTACGGGTAGGAGCAAGATCGGAATTATACTGGTATTGTTTATAAAAAGCGGTGGCCAAATCTTCCCAATTCCTGACACTGGTTCCTTCTAACTGATAAAACCATTCCAACTGGGCTCCCGACAGGCTGTCTTGAAAGAAATGAATCCAGAGATTTTTATCTGCTGTATAGGGCTGAATCTTTCTCACATAGGACCTGAGGTGCATTTTGGGGCAGGACAGCCCGTCATACCTTACAAACGCCGGCACCTTGAATTTTGGGGGAATCACAATTCCGGCGACCAAGCCCATGTCTTCAAAATCCAAACCCGGTACCCTTTGCAATTCCATGGCAGCCAATCTGTCTTCTAAACCCTTGTACTTGTCATCAGCTGGAGGATACTGTTGGTCAGAATAATCTTCGTCCTCTTCAACCTCTTCTTCCTCTGCATCAGACTCGGAAGGCACTGCAACCTGATCTCTTTTACTAGTCCCTTCATCAGAAGTAGGAGGAAATTCAAGCACCCTCCGAGCTTCTCTGTCAAATCTTCTCCCCAAAGTAGCCACTCCGACCCTCTTTTTCTTCTTCACTGGGTCCTTGTTCTCCAGATGAGCCTTGATATCCTCTTGACTCTTGACCAAGGTCATCAAGAGTTGCTGGAACTGTGCATTCTGGGCCTGTAGGTCTTTGACCGTTTGCTCGAGATCCATCCTACTGAAATAAACAGCAGATAGATAAGGAACCCTGGAGTGAGACCTGCTTATGCACATGATGAATGGTATGCTGATGTATGCAATGCATTCAAGGATTTAGGACATTCAAAATTGTTTCAGACAAAGAAGAACGCACGTCATATTAATAAGAAGAAATCTGTTAGTACATAAATGCCCCATGGGCCAAATGTTACAACATAAACTTCTCAAGGCAGAAAGACATTGCGCATCCTCTTTGGTGCGATGTAGGTATTGAGGGCCTCTTGCTCATGGAGTTGGCGGGTAAGCTCTAGAACCTTCTTTTCACTGGCGTAGTAGCTAGCTTCAAAAGTGTTCCGTTCCTCCTTGAGCTGAATCCAACTCTTCTGCATTTCCTCCCACGATGTAGGCATGTCTGGATGCAGGATGGTGTAGGGGACCTCTCCTTCATTGACGGGTTCCTTAATCACTGGGAGTACATGAGGATAAGGCATCATTAGACTTTGGGCTCGGGCTCGCACCCACTTGAGATAGGGCTCGAGAGGGATGGAGTTCTTGTGTCCCAGAGTCTTGCTATCAACCTTGTTGAGTTTTCCCCAAGCTCTGATGAATCTTTGGCGAAGTCCTTGCGCATCGTTGTCGAAGTCAAAAACTAGGCTAGGAATCAACATGTCATGAGGGCCATCCCTCCGTGCATATCCAAATTGCCTCAAAGCTAGGCAAGGGTTGTAGGTGATACCTCCCCTAATTCCAAGTAAGGGGACATTAGGAAATTCTCCGCAACGATCGACGATGATGACATTTTCTCTGGACCGAGAACACCAATGTACATCAGAATGAGTGAGAGTCATCAATCGCTGGGACCACCTTATACCTTGATCATTCTTCAAGACAGATTGGGGAAGGTGCGAAATAAACCACCTTGCGAGGATAGGAGTACAGCACATGAGAACACCCCTCTTTCTCATTGTTCGTGTGTAAAATGAGTGAAGGATGTCTCCAAGCAATGTTGGTATTGGATTTCTGGACAAGAAGATTTTGACAGCGTTGACATCTACCAATTGGTCAGGATTTGGGAACAGGACCAACCCATAGATAAGGAGTGCCACAATTTCTTCAAATGCTTGTAGGTCCAATGAGTTCCAACATTCTTGTGCCTTTTCAAACAAGAACTTTGCTAAGAACCCTTTGACGCCGCTTCTGGTTTCCCAATGCCCCTTGATTTCAGATGGTTGTAGATGTAATGCTCGAGCAACATCTTCAGGCTTTGGTTCCTTCTCCGTACCGTTGAAGGGTAGTTGATTAAGGATAGGGATTCTTAGGAGTTGAGAAAACTCCTCCAAAGTGGGCACCAACTGATAATCCGGGAAAGTGAAGCAATGGTGAAGGGGGTCAAAGAACTGGAATAGTACTTTCATCATGTCTTCTTCAATGTTGGTGTTGACTAGGTTGAGCAGTCTACCATGTCTTTCACTGAAGGATGAATTTTCCGGAATTCTTGAAGTGATCTCCTTGAGTTGAGGAGAGATTCTCACAAGGTTGACTTGAATGGTATTTCGGCGAGGTATTTCCATGACCTACAAAACAAGAACAATGATGAAGATCCAAACCCTTGAAATGGTTAGTAAATGCATATGATGCTTCATGATGTTTATGATGTATGCATAAAACATATGTACAAGCAAATCACACCAAACCCTAGTTTCAGGCTCGCATGGGGTTTCATAGGTAAGTACCCTCTTGAGTGTAGTTGGCTTAAAAACTTGTCCTATAAATAGTAACCGGGTTCTAAGGAGCTCAATATCACTGGGTCGCTTTCATTGTTCATTGTTTTGGTTTAGCCACTTAACTGGCGACCAAAATATTCCAAGAAAACAACCCTCAATGAGTGTAGTATCGAGTATCTACCAACTTCGGACTGCACCAAAGCCGGTCATCTCACTACCCCTAATAAAAGGCCAAGATGGTCAAGTAAGGTTCTAGGTCATTAGTGCTTAGTGACATCACTCAGCGGCCCCGTACTCTCCTTGATTGAACTCAAGGGTTACCGGTACCCACAAATATGTCGCACTAATATAGCTATTGCTTAGACCGTGTCGGTATACCCCGCACAGTTTCCACAATGTATTGCTATCTATGAATGTTTCCCAAAATCCGGGTGGAGGATTATAAACCCAAACAATAGAGCCAAGGTATAAAGCAAGCAAATCAACCAATTAGTCATGCAAGAAGATGATCTAAGCCCTAAGGTAACCCCACTTAAAAGTATCTCCCCAGCAGAGTCGCCAGTTCTGTGATACGGTGGGAGAACTGACTAGTGTTTTGCGTTCGTATTCGCACTTGTGCGGTTGAGCAAGAGTCACCACCGACTTTTTATTTTATCCTAAAGGAAAGGTTAAAAAAAGCACAGCAAAAACCTTTTGAGATATTTCGTGGGTTCGGGGGGTAGATTATGAAAAGGGAAGGTATTAGCACCCTTTTCATCCATGGTTATCCATGGGCTCTTAGGTACTTGCTTAGATCAATCCTGCCTTGGTTTTCGATTGTATGAAATGGTGCTTTGTGTGTTGTTTTGAAAATGTTTTGAAAAGATGCCTTGTGCTAGGCTAACCTTGTAACAATTCTTTACTCGAATGTTTTACAAAAGGTGTTTTATCTTTTAAAAAGATGTTTCAAGGGTTTGAAAAGTTTGATTTTTGAAAGTGTTTGTGAAGTGGGTTTTGAAATTAGGCAAGTGTTTTCTTTGCAAATTGACAAGTACTTAAGAGTTTATCTACCCTAAAGTTTTCTCAAAGATTTTCGTCGTGTTTTAACCCTTTTGACAATTTTGTTCTACCATTGAAATTGGTAGGCAATCTTGTATTTAGGAAGTTTATTCGGGACGGGCGTGGGTCATCGTATGGACCATGAATGCAATGATGCCAAGTGTCTTTGGCAAGTTGTTTTGAAGGGATTATGATCATTTCATTTAGGCAACATTTTGAGGGACTTTTGATCATTTGATTTTGTTTTGCCAAAGATACTCGACGTGCAAGCATGGCCCATTTTGGAAGGCATCATGTGGGATTACCCTAGGGGGTGCAAGTGTGATTGTGTATTGATTACATGTATTTGTCTTGTATTAGGTTATCTAGCGTTTGATTTTATGTACATACAAACCCTAGGTCTAACCATGGTATAATTTGGAAAGCTGTAAATTGCGGAATGTAAAATCTACGCTATTACAAAATAGTGTCCGGGAGTGGGGGTATAAATGTACAAGGGGATGAGACTTATGGTATCCAATAAGTTACAACCAAATCGAATGTGCGATCAATGTGTAAATATCGAATGTACAAATATAAGATAAAATGTATATAGGGCAATATATTGTGTAAGTGTAAATGTGAGATGTATATGTATCGTGTAATTATGTACAAGTGCGATAATGTGAAGTTGAATCGTATTAGGGTTTGACCTAGATAAATGTATTTTAAATGAATCTTTGATTTTTGTATGTTTGATTATGTACAAAAGAAAAATGAAGTGTTTTGATTAAAATGTTAAGTTTTAATTAAAAAAGTATTTTAGTCAAATGTTTGTGAATTTCGATATTAGAAAATAAATGTATTTAAATTGGTATGTACAAATGTATATGTTAATTAAAAAGTTTCAACTTAATTATGTATAAAAAGAGTATTTTGTTATTTTATATACAGATATATATTTAAAAGGGGATGTTTGAACCATATGATAAAAATATATTTCATTTAAGTTAGTATTTTATAAGAAATAAAAAAGTAAACATTGTTTATAAAATAAAGTTAGTATTTTTTTTAAAAAAAGAAAGGAAGTAAATATTGTTTATGAAAATAAAAAGGGTTAGTGTTTCATGAAAATGCTTGGTTAGAAAATATTAATGATTTTTGATGGGCTTTAGAGGTGAATCAGAAGCGGGTCCGGCCCATGGTTCAGGCAAACGAATTTAGGGTTAGGCAATTGGTATGTTCAGTTTGGCAACGAACGTTTTAGGGTTAGCGAGACAGCGACGGCGCGTTCGTCTTCTCCGTTTTTCTTCATCTCCCTGAATGCTGAATGTGATGCCTAATGATGCCGAGCCAACCCAACGCCACCTCCGATTCCGCTCATCTCCGCGGTTGGACTAAACCTAAACGGACAGGGTAACGCTCTCACCTTCTCTATGCATTAGGGTTTTCACTCTTCTTTGCATGCTCAGTTTGACTTGTAGTTTCACACGTTTAT
Source organism: Vicia faba (assembly GCA_948472305.1). NCBI lineage: Eukaryota > Viridiplantae > Streptophyta > Magnoliopsida > Fabales > Fabaceae > Vicia > Vicia faba. Next base: position 593,201,472 of record OX451736.1, read on the forward strand.
TATTGTTTGTTTTTTTTCTTTTCTGAGATTTTGAGAAAAAAGGAAGAACGAGAAGCTACCTTAATCTTGAGGATGGAGGAAGTGGAATCGGAACTGGAGGCGTTGAGGTGGAGGCCCGGTGGCGAAGCTGGAAGCAAGCTTGGGAAAGTTTGGTACCTTTTTTTTTTATTTGTTACCGTTTTAGGGCTTGATGATGATGTATACTGAGAAGCTCTTTTTAATTCACCTCTTTATCTTCTTCTTCTTACTGTGATGCCTTTGGGAATTTGTATGCTTCTCCTTCTCTCGTGTTGCCTTTGTGTTCTGTTTGTCCTTTGAATTGTTGCCTTTGGATATGCTTCTTTCTTCTTCTTCTTGAAAGGCTGTATGCTTGTTTGCGTTGCCCAGAATTTTGTTGAATGGTTGCTTTGAGATGATTTGCCTATGATGAGGGAAGAAGAACTCTGAGGCTTAGTGTTGGTTTGAATGTTTTTGACATGCTTGAGGGGTTAGTTTGAATGTGCTTGAGGCAGGACTGTGGTATTAGCAGGTTATGGTGTTAGCTTGGCTTTGTGACAAGTTGATATAGTTAGGCTCTCTTGATGGAGGTAAATGGTGTATGGACTTTTATGGTTTTGAATTTCTGTTTCTTTTCTTGACAGTAGGCAGGTTATGGTATTTTTTAGATTATGGTTTTGAGATCTTGTTATGTGGTTGGGCTTGGCCAAGTTTGAGGTTGCTGTTGGCAGTGGGATGTAGGCAGGTTCTGTTTATGTGTTTGACAGGGACTTAGCAAGGTTTGAGATTGATAGGCATGGTGCTGGTGTGAAGTTTCTGGTTGGTTTTTATGACAGGTTGTATGTTCACTTTAAGATTATGTGTTGACAGGAGGTGGGTTTGTTAGGCTAATGGTAAGGCAGGTGAAGGCATTGTGTTATGTTTGGCTTATCAGGTTTTTTGAAGCTTGAGGTTGCATTTTTTGGTTATCTGTTTAGTGATTCTGGTTATGAGCCTTTGAAAAGTGTTTGATAACTTGTGTATCTTTTTGACAGGTATGAGCTTCCTTTGCCTCTCTTGGTTCAGTTCTGAGTTATATGGGTGATATTGGTGCTTGGCTCAATCAGTCTCTTTTCTTGTATTATTTCGTCCTTTTGCTATTGGTCTTTGGCGCCTAACCTTATTTCAAACTTTGGTCTTCTTTTTGATCCATGCTTGCTGGGTAGTTTGACAAAATTTCTTGGCATCTTTTCCATTTCTAGTAACTGTCCATGCTGTGTAGTTTTGAACAAGGCTGAATTGTGTCTTCTTTTTTGTATATCTTTTCTGCTGTCCTACTGCCTATGCCTAACCTGAACTCTGCCTATGCTCTTTTATCTCTCTTTTTCTCACTCATAGTACAGTTCAGAATTATTATATGATTTGTATTGTACCATGGTTCTGAAGGGGCCCTCTCTCATGCTGGGAAATGATGAAAATGATTAAATTGCTTGCATATACTTCTCTGCATTCTTATTCTGCTTTTGACAGCTTTGCACTTCTTTGATATCTTGGCATTTTGACTTTGCAGCAAGTGTACTTTTGGGTAATCCTTAGGCATTTTGACAGCAACTTCCTTTTTGCTTTGGATAGAAAGTTGGAAATGGATTTTTTTCAGTTTAGTTTGAATTGGAAGTTGAGATTCTTATGCAGTCTTGAATTTTTTAGAAATTATGCATTTGCATTTCATGAACAAAAAATCTTCCCTCTCTGTGAACCGGGAGAAATCCCGTGATTTGCAGAGAGGGCAACTGATCCCAGTCAGTGGCCCCTAATGATGAGCAAATTAACTGTCTCTTTTAATTAACGGTCTTCTGACTTCCTCTTCCTTTTTGCAGATAAAAAAAATATGGAGCATCGGCATGAAGTGGAGAATGAAGAATTTAGAAATAGGATAGAATTTTTATTTTTAGTTTAATTCTTGTACATTATTATTATTTAAATACTTTGTAATAAATATTAGTATCCAAATAATAACAATTGTAACAATTATTAAATGTGAAATAAAAATTCATTTGATATTTTAATTTTCTTTCAATTCCTTTTCTTTAATTGTTCATTTGTTATTTATAGCCCCTTAAAATAAAATAAAATGAAGGTTTAAACTTCAAATATTTTAATTCTTAGAATCATAAATAATCAACTAAACCTTAAATGATCAAAATAAATGAATTCGACGTATCCATTATTCAAAGCAACGCACAGTCGAACACAAAGACTTAATCAGATGCAATCCTTTTTTTTCACTGATTCTTTTGCCAAGCACTGTAATTCCACATTGCACACATCCCTTTTGACTGGTGAATTCCAACCAACTGCCTCATTTACTGATTAAATCGAGATAACGCGAATTTTAACACGAATCGGGATAAACTGCAAAGTGCGGTAGAACTTAAATTCTTCTGAGAATATGCCCATAAAATCTTAATTTCTGATTAAATGCTAGATAACGCTCGCCTGATCAAAATTGAACCAAAAATCATCCCAACCCTAAGCCAACTGTATGAGACAAATCAGAGCTCTGAACATCAGTAAAAACCCTAATTTTGCTTGAATGTCAAGAAAAGTCCGTTTGTCCGATTCTTGCGCCAGTTTGAAAAGTCAGGAAATGTCTGAAGCTGAGATTGTTTGTAGCAAAATGCGAGGGCAAATTTTGGGGTACAACAGTACCATTTGATCAAGTTTGGATCACAACTCCCCAAGAAATTTGATCAAATCATCAAAAGGGCAAAATGGTCAAAATTAGGGTTTTGACTGAGAAAGGGCAATTTTTGATTTTTAACCTAGCCAATGACCAATTGGGTTCAAACATAATTTCAAGGGTTCAATGGCATCATCTTGACCTAATTACATGGTTCAAAAAAATCTCAAGTTCATTGGATTGACAGATGAATTTTGCAGTCAACTGATCAAAAGTCAATTGTACACTGAAAAGTCAAACTTCGACTTTTTGGTCAAAATCAAGTGCCAAGGGTCATAATTCATCAAGATATGTCAAAATGTGAAACTTGTTGACCAAGAAAACCAATTTTGAAAATTAGGGTTTTGAATTTGAAAATTTCATAACTTAGAATTTTTCTAAGTATAAGAATTTTCTTATTTTTTTCCAACTTTCCACCACTTTTTCACCATGATGCAATTTGATTCAAAGAAAACTTCCAACATAAAAGTTGTAGTACTCCATGAAATCTATAACTTTTATTCACAAACTTTTCCCAAAAGATGCTTGGGTCTCAAGTTATGAATTTGTGAACATAGGTCCATGAACTAAATAACTTAGTGAAATTTTGCCCTAATTTAGGCAGGTTTTTGACCCAAAATCATGGACATTTTTCACCTAGTTCCAAGAGGTATCTCGAAATGCATTTCAAAGATGGATTATAGAGCACATTGCAAGCTTTCCAAAATGTCAAAGAACTCTCCAATATCGATTTTGGTTAGGGAGAATCGAAGAAGGGAAGTTGGCATTTTATCACTTTTGATCAAGCCATTTTTACAAAGCATCAAGTTGCAAATCAGATCTTTGATGTTTGAATCTTGCTTTATAGGTCCTAAACTCATTCTACACTCTATAATTAAATACAAACTCAGAAGATATAGGCTTTATCTTTGCTTTTGGAGCATTGTACAAGAGATAATTCCATTTTAGGCATAAAGGTTACAATGCCATTTTCATAAAGGTGAGATTTTGCAACTTTACAAATCTTGAGCCTTGGACATGTCCCTTTGGTACAAACAACTTCCACAGGTCTCAAGCAATTTGTACAAGTGCATTTCAGCTCTCAAGCAAGCATGGACAGGCTTGTTAGTATGGTCACTTCACTTTTCTTCAAATGCAAGAAAAGTTGCAAAAAGTGCTAGAACTTGTACAGCTAGTAAGAGGTGGACTTTGTATCATTTCTCTACATATTTACAAACTTGTTACAAACCAAAACACGCTGGCTTTACATCTGAAACTCTCCAAAACATAAAAACTCCAATTTTCTGTCCAAACATACAGATTTCTGCAAAACCATAGCCAATACATTTTTGGCTCGTGCGTTTTGTATTTTAACACTTCAAACACCTTCTATATATCAAACCAAAGCAAGCCAAGCCCTTGCCCTGATTCCGTAAGCCATGTTTCAGCCATTGCCATTTTCACTTTGGAAGCTTGCAACTTGACTTGTGCAAAGAGTTCTGGCTATCCACAAAGCAAGCTAGGCATTGGAATAGCTTGAAGGAAGTTCAAGGAAGCTCACACAATCCTTAGGCCTCCATCAAAGTCCCTACATTGCTCTATCCAAATCCAACTGAAGGAGGTATTTTTCAAAACTCTATCTCTTTGAATAGGCATCCTCAAGCCACGATTTGTGAAGAAAAATGTAGTCTATAACATGGTGAAGCTGTACATATGCATACTTTTCATTTATATTAATTGTGCTGTGAGAATTTGAAGCTTGAAGTTCCTGAATTTTTTAGGTCACGAATTGGGGATTCAAAAATTTTCTCTGATCTTTGAGAGTTAGGTTACAAAATTTATATTTTTAGAATCGTGATCTCAAATGCTACATGTTTCATGTTATGGGTTTTTGTTTTTGTGCAAGCATTAGCAAGTTACAGTTTGAACCATGAAGCGCGCGCAGAAGAGATGGCTGGAGGGCAGGGACGAAGCGCCTGGGCTTTTTGGCGCGTTAGGCTGTTTTTGTTATTGCTTTTCACACCTCCTGATCTACTATTTGCACCCCCTGACTTATTTTGTTATGTTTTTTCATATTTTATCATATTTTTATATTTATTGCTTTTAATTATTTTTTCTGAACATTAAAAAATCATAAAAAAATAATTTCTTTATTTTTGCAATTTTATTTTATTTTTTTATTATTTTTTGCATAAAAAATAGTTTATTAGGATAATAGATTTTATTTTCTTAAATAAATTTGTAAATGCATTTAAAAAAATACTTAACTTTTTTATTATATTATTTATATTCATAAATATTTATTTTTATACATACCTAATTTTTTAATATTTATATATAATATTATGTATTATTTTTCTTATACAAAAATGGACAAAATATTAAGGTAGAACATATATTTTCTTCTAATTGAAAATTAGGATTTCACCCTTTCAAAAATAATAATATTTTTTCTCTTATTTCTAGGGTTTAAATAAATTATTTTCTCATACAAAAAATAAATACAAAACATTTTTTAACATAAATACATTTGCATTGCATTTTAATATTTGCATATTTATTTAATGCGCATAATATTCGATTGGGTTGTAATAGTATTTTTAGGTTTATGTTTGTGCAATATCCCTATTCAAAAACTTGTATCCCCCCTCCCTTAATAATTGTTGTAATAGCTTAGTTTACATTTACGCAATTTATCGCTTTTATACCATGTTTAGTAAACTAGGGTTTGCATGACAAGACCAAAAACCAAACAAATAGAAAAAACCTAATGCAAGACAAAAGCATGAAAAATGACACACTTTACACACAAGCACCCTTAAGGTTTCTCCTACTTGGTTGCCTAAATTAAAATGGCCATGTTACGCATGCGAAGTATCTTGGCAAAACAAAACAAATATAAGATCATAGCCCCTCGATGACGCTATTCAAAAGGTTGCCTAAACAAAATGATCTTGGTCCCTCAAAATTGCTAAGATACTTGGCAACATTGCTATCATGGTACAAAGTATTTTTGGACATCAATCCTAAGGTACAAAGTTGTATAATTCATCAAGATCTACAACTTTCATGTTGAAAGTTTTCCTTGAATCATCTTGCATCTTGGTGAAAATTTGTCATGAAGTAATGAAATTATCATGGTTAAAAAACACTTAGAATTTTTCTAAGTCTTTGAAATTTTGACTTTTGTTGACTTTTATTGAATTTCTTGATTCTTGATGATCAATTTTTATATTTTTGAAGGTTTTTATGAATCTTGATCTTTGAAATTCAATGTTGACCAAAAAGTCAAAGTTTGACTTTTTGTGTATCAGTTGACTTTTCATCAGTTGACCAAATTTCAACTATCAATCCATTGATCTTGAGAAATAATTTGAGCCATAAAATTAGGTCAAGATATTGTGTTTGAATCCTTGAGATGATGCTTCAAGCCATTAGGCCATGTACTAGGTCAAAAGTCAATGATCAGTCATTCTCAGTCAAAACCCTATTTTTGACAATTTTGCCCCTTTGATGATTTGAGTGCTTTTCTTAAGGCATTGTGATCAACCCTTGATCAATTTATGAATATGACTTCAAAATTTTAATTTTGGCCAAAAATCATAAAGTTTGACTGTATGTTGACCGTAGTTGACTTTTTACCCAATATAGATGATTTTCAGTCATCTGAGCAATTGACTGGCCAAATTTATAGTGCAAAGATCGAAACATTATATGAGAAATCTTGAAGACCTATAATGAACCATGAAAGTCATTTGAGACATTAAAAGTCCATTTATCCTTGAGAAAACCAAAACCCTAATTTGTGAACTCGGTGCTTAGGAGGTGAGCTTGTCTGATCAACCCTTGAGAATCCTTGAGCATTTGAGATCTTTGGTGAGAAATGTCTTGAGAAAAGAAAGGGAAAACTTTGGGGTACAACAGTTATTCTTGTAACACTTGTAATCTTGTTTAAAGAGAAAGTAAAGAATAACATTTATAAGCAATCCTTGTTGTTCTTCTTGTTCCCTACTTTTCTTGACCCTAATAGGTTTCCCTTTAACAAAGAAATCTAATATACTTTATTTCAAAGGCATCATTTTCACAACAGGATCTTAGTCAATTTGATTATTTCGCGAGCATTGAAGTTCATCACCTACCTAATATGTCCTTGTTGTCACAAAGTAAGTGCCAATTACATTAAGTACATTAAGGATCACCAATGTCCCATGGGATAAGTTGTCTAAAGTTGTTCATAACAGGTTCTTGAGCCCACCATGTTTAAAACTATTATAGGTGTTCTACAATATGCCATAACCACTAGACTTGAAATTTTATATGATGTGAACAAGATGTCCCAATTAATCCTCTTGAAGATCATTAATCATGGTCTGCATCTCGTACCAACTAACCTTACTTTACCTATCACCATCACTAGTTTAGGGAATTTTTTAATGCACTCCATAACTTTCTAGCGTGCCACGTGAAATTCTAAAAATATTCCCAAATTCTGGAAGTATTTTCGGACGCACCTCACACACATATAATTCATTCGTTTTTGAACTGTTACCCTATTTTACGTCTAAATTTATTCCAGAAAGAGATTTCTGAAACCTAATAGTATACTTTGCGGTAGTTTTATTTCTTCATCATTGCTAGTTTACACTCTATTTGTCTTCTATTTACCATCCTCCAACTTCATATTCATCTCCACTTACTACAAATTGATTCAGGACATGCTCGGAAATGAATTTTATATAAGCACTTTCAAGGTAGTTTTTTTTAATCTTTCTTTATTGTTCAAATTGATTACTTAATTGAAGATTAATTCTGGATATATATATATATATATATATATATATATATATATATATATATATATATATATATATATATATATATATATATATATATATATATATATATATATATATATATATATATATATATATATATATATATATATATATATATATATATATATATATATATATGAAGGATGGTTTTGTGTGGAGGACCAATAAATTTACGAATTTTTCTCAATATCCTATTCTGGCGGGTTCCCTTGTTGATACGCGAATCTGGGAACGTCGATTGCTTTCTTGTGTTCCACTCACTTTTGGTGTGTTTGGTTTAAAAGAGAAGATATGAAGAGAGAAATAAACAAGAGAGTGTGAGAAGAGAGAAAAAGGTGAGAAATAGAGTAGATTTGAAGTATTGATTGATTTAAGAGAAAGAGGGAAGAAATAGAGAAGAGAGAAGTGTCAAATATTTTCAAAAATACTATAATGCCCTTAGATAAAATATAGTATAATATTAAACTTTAATTTATTCTAAAATTTATTATATTAATCTATTAGTTTTAACTATAAAAATTTAAACTTTTACAAGTAAATTATTCAATTAATTTATAAATTTAATTTATTTAAATAATATTAAGCAAAAATTATTGTAAGAAAAAAAAATGATTGTAATAATACAAGTGCATTGAGTTTCTTAAATATAGTACCATATAGTTAATGCAGATAGTATACAAGAGATTGAAGGGAAAAGTAAGGAAAAATCAAAATTTTGAGTTCTTTTCTCCTCTTTCTTCACTGCATTGAAGAGAAGATAAATTATGCGGGTCCACACTCATTTAGTCTCTCTCATTTCTTTGTTGTTCCAATCAGCAGAAGTTTTTACTTTCTTCGCTTTCTCTCTTGCATGCACTTCTCTTGTCTCTACTTCGTTCATTCCAATCACACCCTTTGGATTGAATCCATGGGCAGAAACTACACCAGAAACAATCTTCGATGTATCTAAGGATTATACATCAGATCAAAGAGAAAAGTGGGGGAGATGAGAGATACAAAGTCGTTTAACTATGAAAGTGACACGAGTGTTTTCAAAAGTATATTTCTAGAATTTGAAAATGTATTTTCAGAATAAATTTTAATAGGGTGAGTCTCACTTTAAATGTATTTTAGTGTGAAAATGGTGCGTCCGATGTATTTTCGAAATCTGAGAGGTATTTTTGAATTTTTATAGGGTGTTTTTCCATGTTATAGGGTGTACTAAGAAATTCCCCTAGTTTTTATAATGTTGACTGGGTCTCTAACCTAGATGGCATGAGATCCTTTTCAGGTGCTTGCATTTATTTTGGACCTAATCTAGTGTTGTGGTGGACTAAATAGAAAATACTGGTTGTCAGGTCCAATATTGGGGCAAAATACAAAATCTTAGTTCAGGACGCTATAGAAATTTTGTAGCTACAATCTCTAATGCAAGAACTCGGGGTCAAATATCAAATCTCTAAAATATCATTTGATAACTCAAGTGCAATGTATCTTTCTCACAATCATGTACTTAATTTTAAGAACAAACACATGAAATTAGATATTTTCTTTGTTAGAGAAAATGTGTTCAACAAAAATCTAGTGGTGTCACATATTCATGCTCTAGATCAATGGGTCGATATGTTAACAAGCCTCTAATCACACCCAGATTTGTAACACTAAGGGACAATATAAAAGTGGCTGACAAGTTCACCCTTAGTCAACAACCCTGAAATTGAAGAGAAATTATTAAGAATAAGAATTGGATATCTCTTGAAATGAAAATTGGACCTTGGTCCAATTCTCTCTCCCCTTTCCCTTAGAGCCTCTTCTCACAAAAAAATAATTTTACAAGAATCATCCCGAGAATTTATTTTCCTGTCTCATTATGCTTTACCTTTACGACACACTTCTTTGCGAAGCCAAAAAGGTGTTTGGAGAAACATGTATAAGGAAAAAGAAAGGGAACAAAATAACATAAATACTCAAATCTAGAATCGAACATTTTCATTCATGGGATTCAAAGGAATTCCTATATGGCCAATGTAAAAATTTGAACCCTTTAAAGGAGGGCTATCAGGAGGATGTATACATAATGACAACATGAAATATCACTTACATAAGCAAGCCTCTTTCATTCTAACATCCGAGAGACACTCGATTGCAGATTGTGCAGGAACGCCAAGAGTGAAAAAGTTAAAAAGATCAAGGATCAAACTTGGCAAGGAAAAAAAATACTAGCATAACATACTAACATAACAATTAACCGCTTATCAAAAGAAAATATCCATAGGAAAAAAATGGATGAGCTTAAGAGTTGAGCTCTACAATGATGGCAAAACAGAAATAAAATGCATAAACCAGAGCTAAGCTCCTAAATCAGTGATGATCTCTCCTAACAAACTTTTTAACAATATTTATGAATATTCCTCAACTTCCCCTACCTCTCTCTCTCTCATAATAGAGGTTTTCTATAATATTTAAGAAATAATGGAATATCCTAACTAACTCTTATTGGATTAAGGCTCAAACTCAAGGTCCTATCACTCATTCGAAGAATTAACATGTCATCCCCACAGCTATACACGACACTCCTCATTTAATATGTTTTTATCATTATACCCTTGTCTAACACTACTAAATTTAAAAAAAAAAAATGAGTTTTACCGAAAATTTAGAGAAGTGACAGAAATTTCAGAAAAATACCGATTTTTTCCGAAATTTCCGGAAAAATACCGGATTTTTCCGAAATTTTCGAAAAATTACTGGATTTTTCCAAATTTCCGGTATGTACCGGAAATTTCAAATACAATGAAATTTCCGGTTTAAAAAAAAATTAAAAAAATTTTTTTACCTGAAATTTCATTCTTTACCACCCTCTAATTTTGTTCATGAGCATTTTGGGAATTAAGAAAAATGTAGGGGTGTCAATTCTTCCTCTCATCCTCATACCTTTCATAGAGAACTGGAAGCATATGTGCAGCAACAATACCAATATAGGCCACAATAAAAAAATTGCACCAGCACCCAATCACTGAGTCAGCTCTCAAACTTGCTATAACAATGAGAAATAGCTTTAAGTTTCCTTCACAAGAAACCTCATTCCCAATTACACTTGCAATATTCACAAAGTATTCTTCGTTCTGGGACAACAGCAGGAGACACTTTAGTTGGTGTATTGTTAACAAGCCAAAAGCTTAAAAAGATTCAAAAACTAACAAAAGTCAGAACTTTTTCTGATATGAAATCAAACAACTTTAATGATCAACACTGCCATATTTCTTACCCATTGTAACGCTCTAAATTCACTTATATGGTATGTGACATTAAATTTAGGCAATTTTACGTAGATGCCATTAAGATATAGACACATAGCATGCAAAGACTTTCAACCTAATGGTTGCACAAGGCAATTGGGAATACGAACTTGAAGATCTAAGCCAATATCAATAACTGACAATGAGAACAACTTGGTGCTATAAGCTCCTGCTGTAGCAAGGTTCAGGAAATAGTCGAACCCAATGCGAGTCTATTGCAGGTACCCGGCGATATATATGCAAGAGGCTAATTCTACAACCCAATTCAAACTTGAGACTTCCAAGTCACATAGCCAAAATTCCAGTTATTACACCAAGCATCCCCTTTGAAATTATTAATTATAAATTTTCAAACATTAAAAAAAATTCAAATTGTATTGTCAGACAATGACATTCTAAGCCTATATCCGAGCAGCTTACCACAAGAGTTCTTCCATCAGTCTGCACTAAACCATTCCTGTCATATATAGTGCAGACTCCAATGGTACCCTCCTCGCAACTCATCAAACTACGACGTCTTTGTAGATCAAGGCACAGTAAACTAGATGAAGGTAAAATTTATAACCATAGAGCAAATGTTTCTTACAATTGGTGCTATATTTGCTTCAGGCAGAGAAAATCTGCAATTGTATAAGATGCTGATGACCTATTCACATTTAAAAAAATGTGAAATTGTGTAGCAGCAGATTTTAAGCATCAATATTGGATACAGAAGACCATTATCAAACCTTCTTTTTGCATATATTGGTTACAAATTATAGACCAGAGTTAATAAGCTTCTCCAAGAAGCTTATTCATGAGTGATTATTACAAATAAACTAAACAAAAGAGATTTAAGAGTAAATTTATCAAAATGAGCATTTGATTGAGTCAAAACCTACATCATGCATTACACTTGCATTAGCCATTCTTCCACCACTACCTATACCTATGCTACACACTTCTTTGCAATGCCAAAAAGGTGGTAGTGGAGAAATATGTATGAAGAAACAAAAAAAAATAAGGGAACAAAATGACATAAAAACTCCCATCAGAATTAAACATTTTCATCCGTCAGATTTAGAAGGATTCCTGTCAGGCCAATGGAGGAATTTGAACCCTTGAAGGGAGGGTGGCAAAAAGCTCTGGGTTGCAGAAGGGTTATCAGGAGTGTATATGTATCCCTTCCCATACCCAACTTCCTTCATTAACTTGGTCGGTGCATTCCTGAGATGAAGAGGCACCCCTTCATTCTGTCCAACTGATTCCTTCACTACCTTCTCAGCATCTCCAATCGCTCTATAAACCGCTATAGACTTGGGAGCCAAAGCCAAGTAAGCAACACATTGTGCAAGAATCACATTGCACTCTGGCATTCCTATAAAATGACAAGCTTGGTAGCAAGAAACAGCTTGATTGAGAGCTAAAGGATCAGCCAAACCAACATCCTCACTTGCAAACCGTACAAGCCTACGTGCAATATAAAGTGGTTCTTCACCTCCTTTCAACATTCTTGCCAACCAATAAATCGCTGCATCAGCATCACTTCCCCTCATAGACTTGTGCAATGCACTGATCAAATTATAGTGTTCTTCCCCGGCTTTATCATATGCAAGATGTTTGCTTTGAAGTGCCTCCTTCGCATCCTCTACACTAACAGCAACAACAACAGCATCCTGGCATTCTTCATTACCCTGTTGTACTCGAGTAGCTGCAGTAACTGAAGCAATCTCCAATACATTCAAAGCAACACGAGCATCCCCGTCACAATTATTACCAATAAAATCAACCACATCTTCACCAACACTAACATCAACATTGAAAGAACCAGAACCAGAATCAAAACCAAAACCGAGACTTTTCACCAACCCTTTATCTCTATCACTAACAGCGCGCTTAAGAAGCAAACCAAGGTGATGGGGTTGAAGAGGATTAAGAGTAAGGACACGACAACGCGACAAAAGGGGTGTAATCAAATGAAAAGAAGGGTTTTCAGTAGTAGCACCAACGAAAACAATGCTACCATCTTCAATAACAGGTAAGAAAGAATCTTGTTGAGATTTATTAAATCTATGAACCTCATCCACAAAAAGAACAGTAGTTTGATTTGTTTTGAGTCTGAGTTTTCTTGCTTCATCAACAGCTTCTCTAACATCTTTAACACCACTAGTAACAGCAGATAAAGAGACAAAACGATAGAAAGTTGAAGTTGTTGTTGAAGAATTGACAATAGCTTTGGCAATAGTGGTTTTACCTGTGCCAGGTGGACCCCATAAGAGGATAGAAGGTAAACGGTTGCGTTGGATTGCGGAACGGAGAATGGAATTTGCTGATAGAAGATGGTCCTGCCCGACAACATCGTCCAATGTTCTGGGACGTAAACGTTCGTATAAGGGTTCATGAGTGTGGGTTTGAGTTTGAGTTTGTTTCTTGGAACGGTTGAAGAAAAATGAGGGTTTGTTGTTTTGCAGTGTAGGTGTTTGAGATTGTGTCTGTGAGAGCGGTGTTGGCGATAGCTTTATACGTTTGGTTGGTTCATTTGTTTCGGTTTCTTGTTCTTTTTGTTGTTGTTGTGAATCAATGGGTTGTGGTGGAGATGGGTTTGGGTTTTGGAAGAAACGGTCGAGTTTGGGTTGGAATGCGAATGATGAAGGTGGTGGTGGTGGTGGTGATGGTGATGGGGAAGGGGAAGGGTTGTTGGTGGTGGTGGTGGAGGTAGGTTTGTGAGTGAGAATCCATTCGGTGGCTTTGACGGTGGATTTACCGCCGGTGGCAGCTAAGGCTTGGGCGGCTAACTCGTCGGGAAAACCCATGGAAAGAAGCTGTTGCATCTCCATCTTTGTTGCTGGTTGGTGGAGTTTTTGTCAGTGATTATATGTAGTCAGATTTTCTAGTCACAGAACAAACCAAACAGCACTAGTGGATCATTCCTTCCTCATTCTTGATGTCTCCCTATCTTCTTCTTTATTGGATTTCTAGGATATCATTGTTTATTTAATACTCTCTAGGGTCCCATAATAAGTACGGGTACTAACAAAATGTTATGAGTAATTTTTCTAATTAAAGCATTGTCTCGGGGTCCCTTATATAAAGCACACTTAGAAATTAGTACTATTTGTTAATTGGGTACGAGAGGGGGGAAATGGAGCAACTCAAACAAGTATGGTTGTGAAGCGGTAAGGGGAGTCAAACACAAGCACACAGTTAAATACAAACAGTTAAATATAAATAAGTACGAAGACTTGTATCCGTGTACGAGGAATTTAGAAGTAGGTTTTCTGTCTTTCTATTTAGGTCATATAAAATCACATTCTTGATGGGTTATCTCTTGTGTCTAATCATCAAGAGACTTGGACGAGCCCACAATACAATGAGTCAAATGGATCTTAAGTGGCATATCATCAGTGACGAGTTCACGAAGTGACATTGTCTATGTGACGTCACGATCCCATCAATCATCATTATGCATGTGAGTACAACCGCAAGTGCAAACACGTTGTAATGACTACACAAGCCCACTGGGTGAAAGCCTAGTGATATTGCCTACGGGGCACCACTAGAGGTGAATTACTCGACATGATGTAGCTTACATGGCATCACGACCTCACCATACCAAGCACGTTGATGTGCACAACCGCAAGTGGAAAATGCCCTTTTAAGACCCTCACAATCACATCACAGTGATAGCTCAGGTGTGTATGACATATTGATAACGTTGATGAGTACAACTGCAAGTGGGAAATGCCTTAACATACCCTCGTAAGCTCATCGCAAACGGTAAAAATAGGATGGACACACAGTCCTGGTCAAATGTGATTTATCACCTAGTAGCTTAGGCCTACTTCGATTCAAGCATACATCATAATCACATACGCATCAAACCACACATGCAAACATCTTCAAACGTCCAACTGTAACGAACGGGATAAACAACACATGATCACATCATATCATTCTTCATCAGAATGCATTTAATGATCATACATATCCATAAGATTAGCATATAAGTGATCATAACATGGCATCACACAGATCTTAGCATTAGTCATACAGACAAAGAGGCTTCCGGTTTCCGATATGGAATGAAACTGTAATTGGGAAAAAACACGTAGTTTCATCCAAGTATGTTCGCTAAATGAACTGGTAGCGACGTCTCAACTCGCTAAGCAAAACCCCGACGAACCATTTCTTTCCAGTTTCAGATTGTCGCTAAGCGAACCTAGTAGTGAGAGTTCGCTACGCGAACCTTAGCTTGCTAAATGAAAGTACAAACTCAAAAAACCATAGGATGCACCAAAACCAAATCTACATAACTATTCTAATCAAGGAGCAGGTTAATAGCCCATATATTACATGTATAAACAAGATTGATACTATAGGACGAGGTTAACACAAGGAATTTCATTCCAACAACCATTTCCTAAGTTCATTTATATTCATTCCACATTATGCAATTTAGCATCTATTTTCCCATATTCTAAATTGAACCAAAAGCATGATATCTATTCATATCCATATAAAGTATTAAAAGACCTTTCCAACACTTTTAACCGCACTCTGTTTCGAGTTGTAGAACTCAAGTTATGACCATTTCAGTGAAACACAAATTTAGTTCAGTCTGCAGACTCTCGCTAAACGAACACAAAATTCGCTAAACGAACCTGCCAGAACAGAACATGAATTTTAGGATTCTAACACCCATTTTTGCATCCCAATTCAAACCCCAACATGTAATAACGATCCAAGAAATATATTATCATCATAGGAGCATATTTTTATCAATTAATCAAACATGTAACATGATCATCTCACCCAAAACCCCAAACATGCCATTATTCTCGATTCTCCTACCTAATTTCTATCTAATGGAACTGAGAATTGAGATGCCATTATTCCACATTACCCAAAACCCCAAACCTTGAATTGAGATGAGGTTCTGAGTTGGATGAAAATGACGATGAAGAGAAAGTTCTGACATGAATGAATGGAGAGGATGATGATTCTCACACTAGGATTGAGTCTTGAAGCCAAACCCTTTCTACCTTTAAGCATCTTGCTCATGCATGTTGATGATGATCGTGAACCACTTGCTTCCTCTTCTTCTTCAATCCACTTTTCACTCTCTTATACTTCTGTCATTCCAATTCTGATTTTTTTGGGCAAGTGAGTGAATAAGATTTATAAGCCAAATAAGTCTTAACTCCATTTAAGTGGTGTAAAGACCACAATGCTCTCCAACTATATCATAATTACAAATTTGCCATTTGGTTCAAATATAACCAAGTACTTGAAATCTCTACTATTTTCTCATTAGGTAACATTAGCCCTTATTCTCATTCTTATAGAATTTGGGATGTTACATTCCACTCTTAAATATAATTCGGCCTTGAATTCATTCCAATCACCATGAAGACAAGCTCCACATATCTTTTTCCAACGAGGGGATGAAATGTTCCTTACATTCATCCTTTGGATAAACCTCGCAACTTCGTCTGAATGTTGTTCCATCCAAGGAAACACAACTATTTGATACACTCGTGTCATAACATTCCTGACTGAAAATCTTAGTCCTCATGTAGCGACCGACTTAAAAAAATTTACGTTTAAACATGAGAGTCGTCACACATTGCTTGTTTTACACTAATGAAAGGACAGGGAAAGTGGGAGACCCTAAAAATAATAGATATCTGGATAAGTAGGTAAATTAGGCAAATGGAAGGTGTTAGACACCCTTTACCTTCCTTGTACTCAAGGGGACCCATTTAGTCTTCGGGTTTGAAAAGAATGAGGTTTTTAGGTTTTATCGGGATTATTGTATTATTGCCACATATTATCATATATTGCGTTAAAAGGGAAACATACAAAAAATTTATAAGCAAATAAAATCACAAAGAAAACAAAGTTTTAATTTTTAGTGAAAAATAAAATTGAAAATAAAGGTTGGCTTCATTCAAAGATTTTATCATCGGCCAAAAAGGTAAAACTACAGGGTTTAAAAATAAAGTTTTGAAGAAAAAAACAAGGGAGGGGGGGAGATCATATGCAACCATCGGCCTAAATTATCTTTAAAAAAACGTTTAAAAAAGTAAAATAAAGTTTGAAAAGTGTAGAAGTTTGAAATTGAAAATTTATGGATTTTCGTGGATGATTGTTGATTGTATAATCATGGATTTCCTAGACAATTCATGAGAAATTGTTGGTAATTGTTCACTGTCTGTTAAAGACAACAACATGGTTGTTTGTTTAAGGCAACCCTAAAATAAACCAAAAGAAAAAAAACATAGTAAAAAAGTGTGAGAGGTCAGAGAATTCTTCTTCCTTTGAACTATGACAGTAGAGGGCTATTTATAGGTGAACATTAGGTCAAAAATTAAATGAAATTGGTATATTTATGGCATGATTTTGAAGATTGAAAATTGATTGAGAATTGATTAAGGTCTTGATGAGCAAGACTATGAATCTAGATGGTTTAGTGATCCGGTGCAAGATTTGATTTGACAAGAATTTGATTTGAAAAGATTTTATTTAATTTTTAAGATTTTTGACTATTTTTTCATAATATGATGATTTTAATAAAAATAATATTTTAAAATATACTAAATATAGGAAAACAAAAATACTATTTAAATAATTAAAAAACATGATTTTTGTGATTTTCAAAATAATTAAAAATGGAAATAAAGTTAATAACAAATAAACAGAAAAAAATATTCAAACCGCATACTTGCAAGATTCATTCCTTATCAACTGTGTTATGGTACTCATTTAAAATAAAAACTCAATTGAAAGTATATGAAAGTGAACAAATATTTGTTATTTAAAATACAAATAATTTGAAATAAACAATTATATATTTTTAAATGAGGGAAATAATTTATTATTAAAATGTTAGTAAAATTGAACCAAAGAATATTATAAAATCAATGTTGAAAATATTTTTGACTGTAGAAATAAAGGGCGGACAAATTTGGGGTATGATAAATGCCCTATTTAATTACTCTTTCGTTGAAGGATGTAAGAATACGCAGGTCTCGCACATTCAAATCGGAGGGTTATTAAATAATGAAAGACCCCAAAACTTGACTCGTGATTGGCTAGATAAGGATATACTGTAAAGCATACCCCATAGAATGAAGAAAGATAGGCAAGATGATGATGTATCATCTTACCAGAGTTAGCGCAAGAAGTACGACGACACGGATAACTCGCCAATACCTAGAAAAGTGATCGTATATTTTTGCGTATTTACCACGCCCTGGGAGGTAAATAACATAAGTTTGAAAATTGACTTACTAATGCTTTGAGACTAACATATTAAGCTTAACGTAGATTTTGTTTATTCATCACAACCTAGGGAATGAATAAAACAAAGCTTGATAATACATTATCGCATGGAGACTAACATAATGAATTATATCACATATTTCGTATATTTACTACAACCTAGAGAGTAAACAGTACGAGGATGAGCCTGTACATTTATCACGACCTAGAGGATAAATGACACAGGGATAGACTTATGTATTCATCACGACCTAGAGGATGAAAAGTATAACCCTAAAAATTCGCATACCTATCACAACCTAGAGAATAGATAATTGAAAAATTTTATGTGTTTATCACGACCTAGAGGATAAACGATACGAAGATAGACTTATGTATTATTTATGACCCAGAGAACGAATAACATAAACCTGATAATCTGTACATTTACCATAACCTAGAGGATAGATGACATGAGGATAGACTTATGTATTCATCACGACCTAGAGGATGAATAACATAAACCCGATAATTCGCACACCTATCACAACCTAGAGGATGGATGACTTAAAAGTTTGTACATTTACCATAACCTAAAGGATAAACGACACGAAGATAGTCTTACATATTTATCACGACCTAGAGGATAAATAATGTAATCCTGAAAATTCGCATACCTACCACAACCTAGATGATATATAATTGAAGAGTGTTTTGGTAATCGAATCTTAGATAACTAAACCAAAGATAAGATATAAGTTTACTGGTTGTGTCTGTCCTCAACCAAGGTATTCGTTTGTTAAGGTAGTTCAACAGTGGGCCCCAAGAAAGTTCATAGTTTAACCAAAATGTATTTGAAAAATGACATGCATAATGCCCTTAAGTTGATATGGAACTCAAAATATACATGCACTGAGTATTTTGTATATGCCCCAAATGTTTATAGATGCACCAAATATTTGTTATAAATGTTTTAATATTCTCTCCTTTTAAACTATTGGTTTTGTGTCATCGACTCCCCAATGTCGTATGTTGTATTGTTGTGGCATCTTTATGTTGATAAGTGTCGACAAGATTTTGATATTTGTATCGCAAGCGTAGGCGTGGGCATAGTCATGGACATACGCATGGATGTGGTTATGGTCGCAGGTGTGGACGTAGTCGTGGACCTCTTTCAACATTTTTCTAACCAAAATAAACTTTGATGTTTTATCAAATGCTCTTTGATGTTTTTGTATGTTAGATGCACCAAATGTTATGAATGACTTTGATACTTTGATATGGTTATGTGCATTTCATGCTTGATGTGAGGCTCTTAACAGGAAATCTACTGTTGAGATTTCCAAGGAACCTACTACCAAGATTTAAATAAGGACTACCTAATACCGATATTTTTTTGAGAAATCATCAGCCAAGATCACCCAGGGAAATCTACTTTCGAGATTTTGTTCAGAACTACCTTCTGCCGAGGTCTTCTAAAAATTCGTCTGCCGAGATTAACCACGAGAATCTACTACTGAGATTTTATTGAGAAAATACCTTCTGCCGAGGTATTCTGGAAAATCTACTGATATTAACCAGGGGAATCTACTGTCGAGATTATGTTAATGAACTACCTTCTGTCGAGGTCTTCTGGATAGTCAACTGTCGAGATCCACCAGGAGAATCTATTGCCGATATTTTGTTGAGAACTACCTTATGCCAAGGTATTTTGGAAAATCATCTATCGAGATTAACTAGGGGAATCTACTTCCGAGATTCGATTGAGAACTACCTTCTGTCGAGGTCTTCTGGATAATCAATTGCCGAGATTAACCAGGGGAATCTACTGTTGAGATTCCATTGTGAACTACCTTTTGTCGATGTCTTCTGGAAAATCATATGCTGAGATTAACTAGGAGAATCTACTACCGAGATTCAATTGTGAACTATCTTATGCTGAGGTCTTCTGGAAAATTATCTGCCGAGATTAACCAGGAAAATCTACTATCGAGGTTCTGTTGAGAAACTACCTTCTGCCGAGGAATTCTAGAAAATCATATGCCGAGATTAACCCGGGGGATCTACTACTGAGATTCCACATAGAATATATTACTTAATTTGACCATGATGATTGTCTTCACGTGTAACATGGTTTATGGTATGCATTATGCTTTATGATTATGACTTAGATGCTTTTTGAATGGTGCACATGTTGTGGGTAAAGAAATGATTAAGACTCAGAGAGGTTACTAGTGCAACAAGAATGATTTTTGAAAAAGTGGTAGGGTATTATGCTGACATGACTTCCCGATACTCTTTTAAACTCGAAATTATGGATATAGAAGAGAAGTCCACATGGGATTATGAAAGTATGAAGAGGGCTTGCCTTTTGTGGCATGTCTTGCCCCAACATTTAAATTTTGAAACACCATGCCCTTGATTAACTGACCCTTGGAATGATTTTCCCTTGATGAACCATTTAGAACCGATCTCCGAGTCTCGCAGTGGTCTACCCCAACATTTGAATTTTGAAAGTCATTCCCCTATCTTTAGGATTTGGATGAGTGTCCTAAGAAGGAACTTGGATACCACCATTTTGTGATATAGGTTTTGATATAAGTTACCCCAAGTGTCTGAATCTTGAAAAGTAGGCTCTTTATCAACTGGTGTTTTGAGAAGTGATCCAAGTTGACCAAATCTTAGAATAATTTTCCCTAGTTAACAGGATCTCCAGATGATGTGCCCCTATGATCATCAGGATTTGCCCCTATTTATAGGGGTCCTCTTAGATTCTTTGTCCCTAGTTAGAAGCTTCTTGGAAATGTTTCCTTTTATCAGACAAATTTTGAAATCTCCTTGATGCTAAGTATTGACTCGTAAGTAAAATTTTCCCATTTGAAAAGTAATCCTAATGTGATGCACATGCAAGTTCTTGAAATCGAAATTGATTATTGAAAAGAAATGGATGATTAGAGATGAAGAAGTGACAACATGGTTTAGTGATAATTTAATAAACATTAAGAGTCAGTTTAACACAAATCTTGTTGAGTATGCTTTCATAGTGAACCTAGCTTCAATTAGGACTTTTGAAGGTTGCAATGTGGCCTGGTTCACAATTTTAAAAAAAGGATATAAGTCTAAAAAATTTATTTATCCCACCCTCATTCTCCTTGATATTCTCCGTTCCTAAATTGAATTAACCCAATGGATGTGTTCAGTCTGCAAGAGAATTTTCGTAGCCACGATGATTAGTAGAAGCATTAATAAGATTTAAACACTTGATGAGAAGCATTGATGTTTATTAAGGTGGAATTCACAAGATGTTCTCTAATTTATTTATTTTCAATCCCTTATTTTTGCATGGACCAATTCTTTTGAATTTTCTGGTCCATCGGGATATCCTAATTTTTGCCTAAGTCAATTTTTTTACTTTTTGTTTTTGACTTAGCGGGCTCTCTTTTTTTTTGAAATTTTTCTTTTGATAATTTTTTCTTTTGATTTAGGAAAGTCGTGACTTCCGTGTTTTATTTTTGCGAGCTTCATCTTTATTGCTCCCACGATGTTGTATGAAGTAAGTGACAAAGAAGACGTTGTGAGCTTTATCTTCATTATTTTATCGATCTTGGATGATGTATGCGAGGAAAAGGATGTTCCTGAACCTTTTGCATAGATAGACTGATTCTCTTGAGATTAGAATGCATCCATAAATTAATTGAAATCTACCTTGCCCTTGGTTAAGATTACGGAGTTTTAGAAAATAGAAATAACTCCAACTTCTGGCTCGAGGGGGTTAACTATGGATTATCTCCTTATTTCTCCACTGTTTATGAAGTGAAACAATGTCTTACATCTTCAGCTAAGTCTTACTATTAAAAAACATACGTCAGCAAAATTCGATTATTTAGTTTTCGTCATTCTTCCTCGAAGTTTGTTAAAGTTGTGCAATGGAAGATAAAAAAGAAGAGTATGGAAAGTCATTGATTATTTGTGAAAAGTGATAGAAGAGTGGATACAAATGGATAAATTTCAAAAACATGCATGATTATTTATTCAAATTACTTAATCAAAAGATATAAAGTTACACAAAATACAACTTAGCAACTTGGAAATTATAAATTGAAATTGATAAGTATGATGATCCTATGGAAGAGCCCCTTTTTTTTATCCACTTGAATTTAGGAGATGCTTCTTAGTTCTTGGACTTGTCAGAGCATGGGGGTGACCCTTGACTTTTCTTGGGCATACCTATTTCATGAGGGCATTGCTCTTGTTGATATTATTGCTTCTGAATTACCAATGATAGTTGCATCTGAGGCGTTGTGTATGCTTGTATAATGAAGGGTTGCCTTTTCTTTTTAATTGGACTTGTAGGACCAAGCTCATTTGAGTCTTCAATGGTTAATCTCCTCCTTCTATAATTTAGGATTTTCTTGAATTCCTTTATGAGTCTCAGAAAACCAACTAGCACCGATAATTAGATAAGTGTGAAACTGGAAATGCGTATGCAAATGTATGAACATGTATGCGAATGAAAATGCACGGGTATGCAATTTTTTTCAAGGGTATGCAAAAATATCTTCATAGAGATGCAATGAAAGTGAGGTTAGAACAAATATAAACCTAAGGACCACCTATAAAGATTATGGCAGACACAAGGAAAAGTCCTACGGATGACATTTAAGGGGAGACCCCTACAAGCTAGGGGTTATGACACTCCTATGAAAATGGGTTTAAAGATAGACATGAAAATGAGGATACCTTATATTGACTCAAATATTGAGACAACCACAAGGTACTCCTTAAGGATTATGGATAATGAAAGAAAAAGAAGAATCCCTACAATCTAGGGATTAAGACTTACCAAAGATAACTCCTACAGGATAGGGATTATGATAAGCCAATTGACAGTTGAGATGATGGTTTGACTGAGGGAATAGCATGGAAGAGAGCACATGGTGATCGATCAACGGTCACCAAATCCCATGGCCTGATGTAGGCCACATGGAGTGCATTAGCAAGGACGTTCTTCGTGGGACGGTTTCATATGGAAAACAAGATCATACAAATATTCTAATGATAATGACGGGCCAAAGGGGGATCCCTACAGGCTAGGGATAGTAACAGACACATGGAAGTCCCTACAGGCTATAACATACTTAAGGAAATCCCTATGTACCTAAGGTTTATAATTGACAAACTGAAACCCTTATGGGTTTAGGGTCTTGAATACCCTGTACGAGTTTAGGGTATGTGAATACCCTAACCGGTTTTGGGATAAATATAGAGATGAGGATACCCTTACAGGTTAAGAGGATAGGATGTTGATAGAATAACCTATAGGAGAGTTCCTATAAAGGTTCTAAGTTTTTCTACCCTTTCCCATAAGGTGGCTTCCTTAAGGGTATCATGGATTACATTAGAGAGAAAGGCACAAGGGCCCCCTTAAGTGGAGCCTCATTGTAGACCAAAACTTTTGTCTCTAAGATCGTACAAGGTCTCACCATAAGATTTTAGTTTAGAGTTATACAAAGAGTCATAGTTTTCATTCTAAAGTCTCATTCCCCAAGAGGATGCCTCTTTAGACATATTTCTTTTTTGGAATTCCACCAACTCTAGGCGAAGTCGTCACAAAAACTCATAGGAATGATATACCCCATTGGCCAATAGACGAACCTTCTTTCTAAGGTTTTGATATATTATTATTTTTTAAATTGAATCCCACCAATAACAAATTAAAAGGATAATAATGATAATATAAATTAACAAATAAATGAATACATAAATAAACAAATATGGAAACAAAACATTAAAAAAATAGAAAGAAAATCCAAAAAACTCTAGACCTAAAAGAGAGTTTTTTTTATAAAAAAAATTTGTAAAGTTGTTTTTTTGAAGTTTTTTTTAAATTTTATGAAAAAAAAAATTGTATAAAAAATTCTTTTTAAAAAAAAAGCTTTTTGGAATATATATATATATATATATATATATATATATATATATATATATATATATATATATATATATATATATATATATATATATATATATATATATATATATATATATATATATATATATATATATATATATATATATATATATATATATATATATATATATATATTGATCTAGATTGGGCCTGCACTTGTCCCCCGGTTGGGAGGCCCAATCTAACACTCTTGTATAAGGCCCAAAAGTAAGCAGCCAAAGCTAGGGACCGTTGGGCAACTCCCCACACATCCGTTGGGGAACGTGACCCACGTCCCCACATTACAGTCATATTAACTGCCCTTCGGAAATCACAGATCCAACCCCTATTCTCACGGAGCAGTTGGCCAGGGGGAGTCCACTTGCTGGACTCCATTCACACGTAAGCTCTGGCAATCTCCATTATTAGGCCTCAACGTGGCCCAACAATGGGGACCTTGGTCCAACGCTGGGGGCTATAAATACCCTTTCTTTCGAGAGGGTCAGGTATTGAAAATTTTCTCACTCTATTACTTGCTAGCTCATTCTGAATCTCACTTTGGCATTGGAGTGTCTTGCAGGTACCCCCACCCCACTCTTAAGTTCCACTCGACGTAAGTTGTGACGGTCCATTCTGGTCAGGTACGATCAATGGCGCCGTCTATGTAAAATACAACTTCCCCGTTGTTGTACCCCAAAATCTTCCCTCTTTTTTCTCAATACATTTCTCACAAGATCTCCAAAGGCTCAAGTTTGCACAAGTGTTGACTAGGTCAAACCACCTCATAAACATTGATGCCTCAAATTAGGGTTCTGATTTTCATAAGTACAATTGGACTTATAATGCCTCAAATGAATTTCATGGATCACTATAAACCTCCAAGAATACTCGTGTTAAGTTTCAAGTCTGGAATCACAATTTTGCTCAATCAATTAACTAAATGACTGAAAATCAGCTGCATTGAGTAAAGTTAACTGCGGTCAACCTACAGTCAAACTTCAATATTTTTGACCAATATCAATATTTTGAAGTCATATTTATCAATTGATCAATTTTGGATCATAGTTCTCCAAGAAAAATGCCCAAATCATCAAAGGGGGTAAAATGGTCAAAATTAGGGTTTTGACTGTAATTGACTGATCAATAACTTTTGACCTAAGACATGGTCTAATGGTTTGAATCAAAATATCAAGGATTACAACACAACATTTTGACCTAATTTTATGACTCAAATCACCTTTCAAGATCAATGGATTGATAGTTAAATTTTGGTCAACTGATAAAAAGTCAACCGATACACCAAAAGTCAAACTTTGACTTTTTGATCAACATTAAGTTTCAAAGATCCAAATTCATCAATACATTCAAAAATATGAAGCTTGATCATCAGGGAATAAAAAAATTCAAAAGTCAATTTAAAGAGTCAAATTTTTCAAGACTTAGAAATTTTTATGTGTTTCTGTACATGATAATTTCACTACTTCATGCCAATTTTTCATCAAGATGTAATATGATTCAAAGGAAACTTTTTAATTGAAAGTTGTAGATCTTGATGAGATCTAGAACTTTGTATTATAGGACTCATATCCAAAAAATGCTTAGATTTTGAGTTATAGGCCCATGAAGTCATGCACTTTTTCTTAAACACTTAGTGAAATTTTGAACTAGTTTAGGCAGATTTTTTGTCCCAACGTCTTGGCCATTTTTCACATAGCTCCAATTTAATTTAGCAAAAATATAAAAAATTAAAGTTGTAGAGGATGTTTCAAGCTTTCCAAAATGTCCAAGAACTTGAATAGATCATTTTTGAGCTAAGAGAATCGAAGAGAAGAAGTTGGGCATCCATTCTTGAATTACAAGGCATTTTTGTGATGAACACTTGACCAAATCTCTAACCATGCTGCACAAATCTTGCTTTGCAGGCTTCTAACTTGAATATCACTCCTTAATTTAATGTTTACACAACTGATTGATCAATTTTCCAAGTGTTTCAATCTTTGTCCAAGTTGACTTGCCATTTAGGGAAGAAATGTCACACTTCCATTTTGGAAAAGTTCACTTTAATCACAAAGTCAATTTATCGAGCCTCTGACTTGTTTGTTCTACTCATACTCAACATAAACAATCAGAAGAAATATGTTTAAAGTGTCTAGCCACCCTAGAGGTTATGGTACTTCACCTTGAAGCCATGTTCTTCAAGCTTGCTTCAAAATCAAGAAACATGGCCATAAATTTGCAACTTACAAATTTGATGTTCTCTTTCCTCCAAACCTATTTCCTATAAATTGAGACATCATTTGCAAGCTAACGCACAAACTTACAAGCCTGAACCCCCCCCCCCCCCCAAAAAAAAAACTCTGTCAAATCAGAAATTGCTCTAAAAACACCATTGTTGCCAACATCTATCTCATAAACCACTCGTGCGTTTTCCATTTCTATTATTCACCAAGCTTCTATAACATATATAGAAGCCATCCCAACACATGTTACACAACTGTAACTCCATCTACACCATCTTCCATTTTCAAAAACAGCACCCTGCACTTGGACTTCTCTAGCATGATTCAGGAACCCTCAGCTCAAAGTAGCTATTGGAATAGTTTCCCGGAGGTTCAAGGAAGCTAACCAGATCACTACAACACCTTGAAAGCTGCTCAAACTCAAAACACGATCTCCATCTACAAGGTGAGTTTTCTGATTTTCTAACTCTTCATACAAGCATCATTTAACTTCCATTTTAAAATATAGAATGTAGACATCATATCCATGAAACTAACCATGTCCTTAGAATTCACTTATGTTGCCTGAGTTGTGAGAATTTTGAGCCTGAACTTTCTGAAAAAATTAGATTAAAATTGGTACCATTTAAAATTCGTGCTCATCTTTGATTTATTGCTTAAGTTATTTACATATTTGAAATCATGGTAAAATTTCTAACAAGTTTGATGTTAATACTTTTGAGAATGGTTGAGAGTTGAGAAATTTACAGAACTTTGGTTATGGCGCGAGGAAGAAGATGAAGTTGTCACTAGAACTTGTTTTATAATATAATGTGTTAGTTTTGTAAAAATAAACAGATGTATAGCCACCCCAGTGGTAGAGAGCCCCCACGTAAGGTATACCTATAGAAGGTCATGGGTTCGAGCCCCAACGAGACCTTTTGTCATTTTTACAACATTTCCTTGTTTCTTTTTTTGTTCAAAAACGCGATTGGGCCTCTATCTGTTTGGGCCTGATTTGTTTCACTCAGCTAACACCCCATGATCACTTTACAACACGCAGGCCCATCCCTTTGTTTTTATTATTTTTATTATTTCTTTTCTGATTACAAAAAAAGGGGTTTGGGCCTAAGACACACAAAAATTGTTTTACTTTCTAACACCCTTTTCACTTTCAAACCCCATGACCCAATTTATGTTTTATTTTTATTTTATTTTCTTTTCTTTTAAATACTATTATAATAATAATTATTATTTCTCTTTTTTATTATTTAAGTTAGAAAATACAAAATATATATTTTTATTAAATTTTTAGACTAAAATTATTATTTTTTAATTATTTCCTTTAAATAAAAGACCAAAAATATTTCCTTAATAAATTAATTTCTTTTCTTAAATTAATTTAGACTTAGGTTTTAACTTTCTCTTAAATTAAATTAATTTAATTTAGACATTAAAATTATTATTAATTTCTTTTCAATTTGGTTAATTAGGTTAAAACATTTTTCATATAAAAAACCATAAATTTTTTTTTCTCTTACACTATCTCTATATTCTTGTACATTTTACATTCTATTATTCAATATGGTTGTAATAGTAATTAGGTTTTATTTACTTTCATCCCCATTTGAAATTTGTATTCCCCTCCCCTAAATTATTGTAATAGCGTTGGACTTTAAATTTCCGCAATTTATCGCTTTCAAAGTTATTGCTAATAATTAGGGTTTGTATGGCAAGACTAAAATCAAGCAAGTAGATAACCCTAATTCTAGACAATTTGCATGAAAATAATACACTTTACACACTTGCATCTTTAGGGTGAACCCACGCTTGTTGCCTTAGAATAAAATAGTCATGTCCCTCGAAGGTGGGATACTTTAGCAAAAACCCTCGATTACAAGATCATAGTCCCTCGATGACTCTTTGATGTTGCCTTTGATAAAAGATCTTAGACCCTTATGACAAATTGCTAAGGTATCCTACAATGTCTCCTTCTATGACTGTACTATAATCCACGCTTGTCCCTTCTCATCCAATGATAAGGTTTCTTACTAACTAATGGTAAGACAACACTATCTAAAGGAGGAGGAAAAGAGCTAATACTTTTTTGAGTAGGTAGAACGCTCGTAGTTGCTTGCTCACAAGCAAAACCATCTTCACACTCACAAAACATATTTCTTCAAAACAAACATCTTCATGAAATATTTTCAAAATTTAACACTTTGTATACATTCTTATAGAGACGAGAATTATTACAAAGTTCGCCTAAACAGAGGCGTTTTTCAAGAATACTTTCAAAAACAAATCACAAGCACATTTACAAAGCATTTCAAAGTGAGCTAGCAACTAAGAGCCCGTAGATAACTACAGATGAAAAGGGTGCTAACACCTTCCCTTTTCATAGCCTACCCCCTACCTCGAGAAAATATCTCAAAAGGTCTTTCCTGTTCTTTTCACCCTTTCCTTTATTGGATAAAAGAAAAGTCGGTAGCGACTCTTGCTATCCGCAATAATTGCGATAAAATGCAAAACACCCAAGTTAATTCTCCTACCATATTACAAAACTGGAGACTCTGTTGGGGAGATAATTAAAAGTGGGATTACCTTAGAGACTAAATCACCTTTAAATGCTTTCATTGTTTGACCTGCTTTACTCTTAAAAAGGTGTTTTGGGTTTTGAATAGATCCTCTACCCGGATCTGGGAACATCATTAGGTAAGTAGCAAAGATTGTGGAGACTGTATGGTGTAGATCGATATAGTTGAAATAATAGCTATGTTATTGTGACACATTTGTGGGTACTGGTATCCCTTGTGGCGAACCAAGGAGAATATGGGGTTGCTGTGTGGTGTCATGAAGCACTAACTAACCATAAAACCTTTAGTTGAACAACTTTGTCATTAGGAAGTAGTGAGATAGCCGACTTTGGTGCAGTCTGAAGTTGGTTAATACTCGATACTACGCTCATTGAGATCGAACTTTCGGGATATTTCGGTCGCCAAAACAGAGGCTTGTGCTGAAATAATGCCTGATGAAGAAAGATCAATGATATTGAGATTCCCTAGAACCCGATCACTTTCTAGGACAGGTTGAATCAACTAAACTTCAAGAGGATACTTACATATGGACTCCATGCTAGCCTAAACCTAAGGACTTGTTTTATTTATGTTGTATATGATTTTTTACATAACATCATGACATTATACCATAGCATTTGCACTAACCATTTCAAGGACCTAGAGATTTATCTTTGTTCTATTTTGAAGGATATGGCTTCCACTCGCAGAAATACAATCCAAATCAACCTTATGAAAGTGCCTCCTCAACTAAAAGAGTTAGCATCAAGGGTCCTTAAAAATTCTCCATTCACCAAGAAGTATGGTCGACTCCTCAACTTGGTTACCTCAAACTTTGAAGAAGAGATGGTACTTGTGCTTTTTCAATTCTTTGATCCTAAACATCATTGTTTCACA
Organism: Vicia faba; assembly: GCA_948472305.1. NCBI lineage: Eukaryota > Viridiplantae > Streptophyta > Magnoliopsida > Fabales > Fabaceae > Vicia > Vicia faba. The sequence goes on from OX451736.1 coordinate 593,231,164, forward strand.
TTTCCTGATTACCAATTGGTGCCTATCATGGAAGAATTCTCTTAACTATTGGGAGTACCTATTCTTGATCAAATATTCTTCACCAGTATTGAGAAAGACCCAAGACCTAAGGAGATTGCTCTAGCCTTACATTTGCAATGGTCTGATATCGTAGCTAATTGGGAAACAAGAAGTGGAGTTAAGGGTTTTCTTGCCAAGTTTCTATTTGAGAAAGCTCAATTGTTTTAGGATGCTCTGGATTTGCAAGATTTTGAAGAAGTTCTGTCTCTTCTAATCTATGGGATGATACTATTCCCTAACCCAGACTAACTTATAGATGTGAATACAGTCAAAATCTTCCTATCTCTTAACCCGGTGCCTACCTTACTTGGAGACATCTCTTCACGCCCGTACCATGAAGAGAATGGGATTCTTATGTGTTGCAATCCATTGTTGTCTAGGTGGTTTATTTTGCACCTTCCTCGATCGGTTTTGATGAATGAACAATTCTTGAGGTGGTCTCAAAGGTTGATGACACTCTCGCATTCAGATATTCATTGGTGTTCTCGATCTTTGGAGGATGTTACCATTATTGATCGCTGTGGGGAATTCCCTAATGTCTCACTCCTAGGAATTAAGGGAGGTATCACTTATAATCCTTTCTTGACTATACGACAGTTTGGGAATGCTCGGAGGGATGGTCCTTATGACACACTAGTCCAAGGTATTGTATTTGACCATGAGAACGATGTCCAAGGTTATCGTAAAAAATTTGAACGAGCTTGGGGCATGGTTGTGATACGGTGGCAGAACCGACTGTTTTGAAAATGCTAGTTTGCGTTTTGCGTTTGTATTCACAAAATGTCGCGGTAAGCAAGAGTTGCTATCGACTTTTATTTTATCCAACTGGAAAGGAAAAAAGCACAGAAAAATTCCTTTTTTCGAGATTTTGAGTACGGGGGGGGGGGGGATATATTATAGAAAGGGAAGGTATTAGGTACTTGCTCATCTTTTAAAATTGCTCGTGCGTGTTTGTTTTGAAAAGTTTTGTTTTACTTCGTTTTAACCCTTGTTTCTGTCCTTAGAGTGTTACGAAGTTGTTTTTGAAACCTTTGTTTGGAAAAAGTGTTTGGTGTGAAAAATCTTGATTTGAGCAAGTACCTACGAGCATCTACTTACTCGAAAAAGGATTGTTTCTATTCTCGTTTCCTTTAGACAGTGCCATCCTACTATTGAGAAACAGGTAGCACCATCGTTGGAGTTGTAAGGGTCAATTCGTAAGGGAAGTACGATCACTAAAGCAATGTTAGGACGTCTTAGTAATAACCCTAAAGTCTTAAGATCATATTCGAGGCAACATTTCCGAGGCAACCTTTTCGAGGCAGTATTTCCGAACGGGACATTTGATCTTTGTTAGATAGGGGGCAACCACTAAAACACCCTATACTTAATGACTGTTTACCAAAGGCAACTGAAGTGAGAGTATACCCTAAGAATGCACATGTGCGAGTGATTTGATTTCAATTATTATCTTTGCACATTAGGATTTTCTAACCGTTTTAAATTATCACGCAATCTTGTCATACAATCCTATTAACATACATCTAAATAGTTAATAGTTGCGAGAATTAAAATGCGAGAAAATAAAACCTACGCTATTACAAGGCTTCGGGGAGGGGATTAATTACATAGCCAAAAAACCTGTAAAAGACGATAAAATAAAAGAAAATCCTAGATTTAAACTATTACATACCGTGGACAGTTACATTAATATTGCAAAAAATTAATAAACGCGCGCGATGAATCGAACGAAAAAATAATTAGGGTTTTGACCCCGACTAAGCCTAATTAAAAGAAAAATCATTTTTTTGTCGTTTTTGTGCTATTTTAAGAAAACAAAGTTTAGTTGAACAAATAAAAAACCTAATTACTAATTAATTTAAATTTAAGAAAAAATAATTAAATTACCTTATTTTTTGTATTTTCTTATTTTGAGAAAAGAAATAAAAATTAAATCAAGAGTTAACCCTAATTTTTCTAATTGATTTTAATTATATAAAAAAAGGTTTGAATTATCCTAAATTAAATTTAAACTAATATTAAAATTAAATTTGATAAAATAAAAACCTAATTCTAGATTTTGTGAAACTTGATTTTATGATTTTTTTGAAAAAAGGAAATCAATTGTGTTAGAAAATAATTAAACAAATTAATTTTAAAAAAAAAGAAAAAAAGAAAAAAAGAAAGAGAATGGGTCTGATTGCTTAGAAAAAAAAAGGGTGTAGTTGGCAATTCTGAGCCCAATAAACTCTTAGCCTGTTTGACTTTTCCCAATCTTATGTGCTTGCTTGACTGGGCGCATGGTGGAACTTCATTGGGAAGGCCTTGGATCTGGCATGTTGATGATTTGATGGTTGGTTGCTGATGATGTATGGTGGACTCATGGGGTACCAACGCACCTGAACATGTGATAAAAAATAATATGAAGCTAAGTTGGGACATGGAGATCGAACCCAGGCCCTTAGGCATTCTCCCACTGCGCGCTTGCCATATGATCTGGCCATGTTAGTTGTATAAAAGATAACAAATAAATATTATATGATAAAAACAAAAAGCCAAATTCTGAAACGCATGAAATTCAAATAGGCAAGTCAGGGAGTGCCACGTGACCTTCTTCTTCCTCCCACCGTCGCTGTAAGTTCCATGACTTTTACCTACGGACACTGAGTGTAGGTACAACCCTGTGCATTTCCAAAATCTCATACAAGCATGATAAATGAAAACCAATGGTACCAATCAACTCGTTGCAACCTCACGAGCATCATGGTACCATTATTAATGGCCAATTGTTCCTGTATGAAAAATCCCTAAAAACGAACCACGAACCCTAGCCATGGCATCTTGGTGTACAGTCAATAAAAATGCAATTAAATATAACCATTAGCTTGCAAACATCTCAAGGATTATGAATATATCAATTAATCATGCTAAATATGCCAGGATTATTGTATTCGATTTCAAGAAAATATGCAAACCGTGTGACTCTTACAAGGCGTTTCAAGGCGTGGGGAAGCTTGCTAGTGATTGAAATACAATCCTGGGGAGTTCAGCAATTTATTGGAATGATTAGAATGGCTTGAGATGGTCTGAAACTTGGAAATCAGTTTACAACTTTTCTTAAATTTTTTGAAATTTGTTCTCTCCTTTGCACGCCTCTAGCCTCTTTTTTTTCTGATCTTCCCTTGTCCCTTATGTATCCAAGAATGTATTAGGGTTACAATTTGTTTCAAATCTTCTCCAATTATGAATATTGATTCATGATTTAATCCTTGTGCAAAATCTTTCCAAATCAAGCAAATTCAATCTTTTTCTGTCCATTTTGAACCTTGCATGATTTGATCTTGTTTCCAGCTGTATAGTGAACCTAATCATGCACAAAATCTCAAGATTTAATTAGTTTTTGATATTTTCATTATTTTAGATTGATTTTATTTGATTTTATTGAAATAAAATCAAAATAAATAACAAAAATAAAAGAATAAAAAGTGGAAGGGCTCATGGGTCGTGGGTCACATTACAAACTCAGTGCAAGCATAAAAAGTTGGGCCCATTTGACAAAAAATGCAATTTTGGACACTTTTGACTTTTGGCAATTTTGCAAAAAGGGTCAACTTGGACAATGCATAACTCCCTCAATTTTGACCATAGAGATGTGTTCTTGGACTTTTTAGAAATCTTAATATGTCCTCTAAGCAACCCTTTTGGTCTCATCTCAATTGAGTCTTCCATGTTCATGTATGAAGCTTTGACCCAAAAGGTGTTTTTGTTGACTTTTCAAAATGACCTATAATGTCCAAATTCATATCTTCTTGTGAGTGCATATTTTGAACTTGGGAGCTGAATATGAATTGTAGGGAATTATATCCTCTTCAAAATGAGCTTTGGATGGGTCATTTTTGATAAAGTATGAGAAAGTTATGCTTGGTCAAAGTTGAGTTGACTTTTCCTACAAAACCCTAATTTAGCAACTTTTGGGTTTTGATGAATTGTGAGAAATCCTTGAGGAATCGTGATCAACCCTTGATTAAATGATGAATAATACTTCCAAATGAGGATGTTGACCAAAAATCTTGAAGTTTGACTGTATGTGGGCCACAGTTGACTTTTGCCCTAGCACAGTCGATTTTTAGGCCTTTGAGCAATTGACTGAGCAAACTTCCTCTGCAAGGCTTGAAACTTGACATGGATGATCTTGAGAACATATTAGTACAATGGTGAGCATTTAGGATCCTTTGGACTCAAGCATCTTGATGCAAAATGAAACCCTAATTTGAGGTAGACTGCCTTAGGAGAGAGTTTGTCTGGTCAACTCTTGGACTTCCTTGAGCAATTTGAGGACCTCACTTGAAATGTATTGAGAAATATGGGAGGGAAAATTTTGGGGTACAACAGCTACCCCTGTTCAATCTTCTTAAACCTGAGGATGTCGATTGGCTTGTCTGCCTTTCGTGATCTGAAGGTTGAAGATGATTGAACACTAGAGTGCCCAAAAATTTGCACTCGCATGAAGTGGTACTTGTCTTGAAATATCGGGAATGGGGCTTATAAATGCCATTTGGAAGTTAATGACAGAATATGGGCTTAGAGATGCCATCAGAAGAAATGTTGATCGCATAAGAGATTCCTCTATGAGAACCCGTATACCTGTTGTTGAGGAAGATTTCACCGGGGAATGCTGGTCTCTGTCTTGAGAGAAATAGAAGTTTAGAAGCTTCATTTGTCCGTTATTCTACTGGGGAATCATCTCTTAGTTGAGGAGGTGAAAATGCACTGCTATCTGGTCGTGCTACAGGTTTTGCAGCGACTTACTGGGGAGATGAGATTAAACTTGCTATCTGGTCGTGCTCCAGGTTTTACAATTTCTCAATTCTTATCTGGTCGTGCTCCAGGTTTTGCAATTTCTCAATTTTTATCTGGTCGTGCTCCAGGCTTCAGAAGGAATCAAGTGGTTATCCGATCGCATCCGGGTTTCAACTTGAATTTAAGGCATACTAATATCCGGTCGATTTCCGGGCTTCATAGTAATTAGCCGAGTAAACTGCTATTTGGTCGAATTCCAAGCTTCGCAGTACCTTATACTATTATCTGGTCGTGTCCCAGGTTTCAGTGTCCTTTGCCGCTATCTGGTCGTGCTCCATGCTTCACAGCGTCTTATATCGTTATCTAGTCGTATGCCAGGCTTCACGGTGTCTTATACTGCTATCTGGTCGATCTCCAGGCTTCACAATAACTTGCTGAAGGTTAAGCTGTTTTCTGGTCGATTTCCAGGCTTCAAAGCTTGTATTTAAGAGATGCCACTATCTGGTCGATTCCAGGCTTCGTAGTATTTTAGGAGAAATCAAGATGTTATCCGGTCGATTCCCGGGCCTCATAGCTTGAACTGGAATAGTAATCTTAGTATCAATTTGACTGAACTAGAGAAGACTTGCGAGAACTTGATTGCATATTTCCCTGAAAGGTAAAGAGTTAGTCGTATGTAATGTCATGATGTATGAAATGTATTGAGTAATGATGTTCTCAAAATAAATGAGATTGTGCTGTATGATGCATATGCGCATGCCACAATGTATGGATATGCAATGTTCTTGTGATATTCTCTGGCTGGGGAGAATAAATCCCAAACTGCTGTTGGAGAGTACAAGGAGTTGAGTTCTTCGTTCTCGCTGGGGATAGTGATTGAAGATGATTAGCTGGAGACTTGCGTCCGTTCTTCTCGAGAACATTCCGCCGGAAGAGACTCTGTTTGAGAATAATCCTGTGGGAGAATGACTCTGTGGGGAAAAGAGATACTCTGTTGGACGATCTGCTGATCTGGAGAAATAGACTCAGCTGGGGATGAACTTCTGTTACTGGTGATAGATAAACTCTACTTGGGGAGAATTTTGCCGACTCATTTGCGATTATGAACCTCGGCTGGAAAGAGCTAACACCACTGTCTTTAGATACTTCCTACTCTGCGGGGAGTGTATGTACCTTTAGTCATATTCTCAAGCTGGATTTATCCCTGTACCTGGTGGGTAGAGCAACTGTAAGGTTTGGACACTTCTTGTTTGCCCCTGTTCCTGGAATTACGAGTAATTGTCTTTTGTTTCTTATGTAAATATTTATGAACAACAATTATTTTCAAATGCATATATAAAAAATGAATCATTGGACATTCTTGCAAAACAAAACAGAAAAAGAAAAACAATTTGGAATTTCTTGTGAAAATGAATTGTATTGATTTTGAAGTTAGCCTGTAATAGGTGTTTTGTATAAGAGGTTGACGTCCTTGTAAGAGAACACCGCCGAAAGATAGAAATTATACAATTTGTGTAAAATAAAGAAAAACAGTTATATGAAACAATCCCACTGGGTTCCAACTTTGCTATTGCCTTTATATCTTTGATCGTCTCATCACTTTGCTACTTGGTCGAAGGTAGATCAGATTGATTAGCGCCGTCCGAGCTTGATAGTCGATAATGAAGTCTGGTTGCAAGATGATCCAATGAGATATAGTATTACGCTTCAATCCCTAATTTTTGCTTGAACCGCCCTTTCGGGTTTTCAGTCCATCAGGATACCCTTTTTTGCCCAAGCCGCCTTTTCAGGTTTTTGACTTGCCGGGTGTACATTTTTTTATTTATTTTCTACCCTTACTTTTGCCCGAACCCTTTTGGTTCTCCGGGAAGCCCTTATTTTTGCCTAGGCCAGTCGACCTAGCGGGTCGTTGATTATGCGTAGTATCTTTTCACTATGTCTGCATTGATGGGATGAGGAAGGTCGTCACCATCCATGGTGGTTAGAATCATAGCTCCTCCCGAGAAAATGTTCTTAACCACAAATGGTCCTTCGTATGTGGGGGTCCATTTGCCTCTGGGATCACCTTGCGGTAGTATGATGCGTTTGATCACCAGATCCCCGACCTGATATTCTTGACGCCTGACTTTCTTGTTAAAAGCCTTGATCATTTGCTTTTGATACGTCTGACCATGACAAATAGCAGTAAGTCTCTTTTCATCGATTAAGTTCAGTTGATCAAGCCGGGTCTGGATCCAGTCGTCTTTGTTCAAACCTGCATCCTTCATGACCCTGAGAGAGGGTATCTGGACCTCGATGGGTAAGACTGCCTCCATGCCATACACCAAAGAGTAGGGTGTTGCCCCTGTCGATGTCCATGCTGAGGTACGGTACCCATGAAGAGCGAATGGTAACATCTCATGCCAGTCTTTGTATATCACTGTCATCTTCTGCACGATCTTCTTGATGTTATTATTAGCCGCTTCAACAGCCCCATTCATCTTCGGCCGGTAGGGAGAAGAGTTGTGATGTTGTATCTTGAACTGTTTGCAGAGCTCGGTGATCATCGTATTGTTGAGATTTGTACCATTGTCCGTAATGATCCTCTCTGGTACACCGTATCGACATATTAGATTATGTCGGATAAATCGCGCCACGACATTCTTGGTTACTGTAGCAGAGGAAGCTGCCTCGACCCACTTCGTGAAATAATCAATCGCTACCAAAATGAAAAGGTGCTCGTTAGACGCAGTAGGCCTGATCTCGCCGATCATGTCAATGCCCCACATTGCGAAAGGCCAAGGAGCTGTCAAAACATTCAGAGGAACCAGAGGTACATGCACCTTATCAGCATAGACTTGGCACTTATGACAGGTCCGAGAATGCTGATAACAACCGGCTTCCATAGTGGACCAATAATATCCAACCCGTAGGATCTTCTTTGCCATGGTATGTCCACTGGAATAAGTTCCGAAGGTACCTTCATTTAACTCTTCCATGATCCTTTCTGCCTCGCTCTTGTCCATGCATCGCAGTAAGGTCGAATCATGATTACGCTTATAAAGAATCCCATTACTGATGAAGAACTTTGCAGCGAACCTTCTCAGAAACTTCTTATCATTAACAGATTCACCCTCGGGGTACTCTTGAGTCTCAAGACACCTCTTTACCTCGTGAAACCAGGGTTTATCTGCTACCTCTTTAGTCTCTATGTAACAGCAATGTGCGGGTTCGTCCAACCTCTCGATGGTAATCTGGGGAGCTTCATTGTCCCACCTGACTTTGAACATAGAAGACATGGTAGCTAGCGCGTCCGCTAACTGGTTCTCCTCTCTCGAGAAGTGTTCAAAGGTTACCTCCTCAAAATGTGGGAGCAATGTCAATACACACTCTTTTTAAGGAATAAGATTTGGGTGCTTCGTATCCCACTCACCTTTGATCTGACTGATCACTAGAGCAGAATCTCCGAATACACTCAAGAACTTAATCCTCAGGTTAATAGCAGCTCGAAGACCTAAGATACATGCTTCATACTCAGCTATATTGTTGGTGCAATTAAAACATAATCGGGCGGTGAACAGAGTATGACATCCCTCAGGAGATATGATCATAGCGCCAATGCCATTACCCAACGCGTTTGATGCTCCATCAAAATACATAGACCATAGGGATCCTTCCTCAGGTCCTTCATCCGGTCCAGGTTCTCCATAGTCGGTCACCAACATGATATTCTCATCCGGGAACTCGAAATTCATGGATTGGTAGTCATCCACGGCCTGATGCGCCAAATGATCTACCAACACACTCCCCTTGATTGCTTTTTGGGTTGTGTATTGGATGTCATACTCAGTTAAGATCATCTGCCATCTCACTATTCTTCCGGATAAGGCGGGCTTTTCGAAGATATACTTGATTGGATCCATTTTTGATATGAATAAGGTAGTGTGAGTAAGCATATACTGTCTCAGTCGGCGAGCAGCCCATGCCAAAGCGCAGCATGTTTTCTCGAGCAATAAGTATCGGGTCTCACAGTCAGTAAACTTTTTGCTAAGGTAGTAAATACCGTGCTCTTTTCGGCCAGACTCGTCATGCTCCCCTAGCACACACGCCATTGAACTATCAAGTACTGTCAAGTATAAGATCAAAGGTCTTCCTTCAACTGGAGGCATCAAGATTGGTGGCTCTTGGAGGTATTCTTTGATTCTTTCGAAAGCGTTCTGGAATTCGTCATTCCATTTTACCACTTAATCTTTCTTCAGCAGCTTGAAGATTGGCTCACAAGTAGCAGTCAGATGTGAAATGAACCGGGCGATGTAATTTAGACGTCCCAAGAAACCTCTGATTTCCTTTTCTGTGCGGCGAGCTGGCATCTCTTGTATAGCTTTTACCTTGGCGGGGTCCACCTGAATACCCTTATCATTGACGATGGAACCCAGTAGTTTGCCAGACCTTACCCCGAAGGTGCACTTGTTCGGGTTCAACCTCAGCTTGTACGTCTTCAACCTGTCGAACAGTTTCTGAAGATGGTCAAGGTGTTCTTCCTCAGTTTGGGACCTTGTTATCATGTCATCAACATAAACTTTGATCTCATGGTGAATCATGTCGTGGAACAAAGCGACCATGGCGCGCTGATAAGTTGCCCCAACATTCTTCAACCCGAAAGGCATTACCTTGTAACAGAAGGTGCCCCACTGCGTAACGAAGGTTGTCTTCTCCATGTTCTCGGGAGCCATCTTGATATGATTGTAACTGGAAAACTGTCCATAAAGGAAAAGATCTTATGTTGCGCAGTGTTGTCAACCAGAACATCGATGTGAGGAAGTGGGAAATCATCCTTGGGGCTTGCCCTGTTTAGATCTCTATAGTCCACACACATCCGTACCTTACCATCCTTCTTAGGCACCGGAACAACGTTGGCAACCCACTGCGGATAAGAAGTGACAGCTAGAAATCCAGTGTCAAACTGTTTCATGACCTCAGCTTTGATTTTCTCAGACATCTCAGGGCGCATACGGCGAACCTTCTGCTTTACCGGAGGACATTATTCTTTAGTTGGTAGACGGTGTACCATAATATCAGTGTCTAAACCAGGCATGTCTTCATAAGACCATGCGAAGATCTCAACATAGTCGCATATCATTTGTATCAATCGTTGTTTGACACTAGGCTCCAGATTCGCGCCTATCTTAACTTCTTTCCTGTCTTCCTCTGTACCCAAATTTACTGATTCAACTGGCTCTTCATGAGGTTGTATGAACCTTTCTTCCTGTTGTAACAGTCTAGCAAGTTCTCTAGACACCTCACAATCATCCTCACCTTCGTCCTCGGTTTGGTTGATCGGATTTTCAAAGTCATAACTGGAAGTAGCAGAGTTGTTATCAATGGGATCCAGAGTGGATATGGATCTGCATTATGATACGTGAGTGTGTGTAAGAGAATAACTGTTTCGATAAAGTGAGAGATAGAAAATAAAAACAAAGAGCGCAAAATTTGTAATGCGAGAAACGTCTAATGCTTTATTAATGATATATGAAAATGACAAATAATAAGCCCTCACAAGCAAGGCCAAGGTGCCTCGGGCCGTAAAGTTTCAGACTGTTTATTACAAATCTTAAAACAAAAGTCAATTACTGTGGAATAAAAAAAACATGTATGAAGTCCTTCGCCGTCCAGTTATTCAATCCACCATTGGTTGTAGGGTAGATCCAGTTGTCGATATCTGAATCTTCTTCACCATCTTCAATCACATTAACTCCCTGATTGCTGATATGCAGAGGAGGTCTTCTAATCCGCGCACGCCTAACAACCCTTTGAGCCCCTGTAGTAAAGCCCAAACCAAATTTGTTAGTTTTATGCGTGAAATCAGGGAGTTGACCCCAGTTTGTACACCCACCTTCTTCAATTACAGCCCTGGCATCCTTGAGAGAAGCCATCTTCAACGGAGGTTTGTCGGTAGCAACTTCAGTTGACGCTAAGGTCTGAGGGACCTCTTCAAAGTTCTGACAAGGGGTTTTGATGAATTCCCCATCCATCTCCAAGTAGAGAAAGGAATTGAGATGACTCACCATGTACTCCTCTTCACCTTGTACCGTGACAATCTTCCCCATTATCGAATATTTCAACATTTGATGGAGCGTGGAAGTCACTGCACCAACCTTATGAATCCAAGGGCGACCCAACAAGCAGGAATATGATGGTCTGATATCCATCACGTAAAAGGTGGACGCAAAAGTCTGCGAGCCAACTTTAACAGGGATGTGCACCTCCCCGTGTACCATCCTTTTTGACCCGTCGAAATTCCTAACCACAATATTGCTCGGCTTCAGAATCAAACCTTCATAGTCCAGACGGTCTAATGCTTTCTTTGGCAAAACATTTAATGAGGACTTGGTATCCACCAGTACATGGGCCATAGTAGTGCCCATGCACTCGATCAAGACGTGCAGAGCATCATTGTGATTTATTCCTTTAGCAGTCAGATCTGCATCTGAGAAACCCAGCCCATTGTCGGCAGTCAGGCTAGCTACGCAATCTTTGAATTGATCAGCCAAAGTTTCCTGCGGAACATGTGCAGTCTTGAGGAATGCAATTAGAGCCATTGCATGGGCTTCAGAACACAATAATAAGGACAACATGGAGATTTTTGACGGGGTATGCCCCAGCTGCTCGACTATGTTGTAGTCGTTCTTCTTGATAATCTTCAAAATTTCTTCTATCTCTTATTTCGAGGTTTCTACAATGATCTTCTTAGGTGCCTCCGTCCGGGAAGGCTCACCTGTGATTTCTTTTCCCCGAGTCCTAGATGGCTCCACGACAGGGGTTATGACTGGAATAGGAACCGTGCTGGTAACTGATGTACCGACAGATGGAATGGCAACAGGTTTGTGAACAGTCGGAGGGGAAATCTCGGGAGAAAAGAGTCTTCTGCTTCTGGTGACCTTGCTAGCACCGACAATATTTCTGACATCAACATCAGCTTCCCCACTTTTTAAGTCTTGTTTAACTCCATGGTAATACACATCAGTCCCGTAATGCCAAGGGACAGCCTTATCCGAAGTGTATGGGATAGGACCAGGGACAATAATTATTAACGAAGCAACTCTTGGGACGGGTGTAATCCTAACAGGTTTTCTCGAGGAAACCTTGGAAGGATTGGAGGAAATGGTTATGATGGCAACATCTTAAATTGGAACCAACAGAATCATAGTTTTTTCGAACAGGATCTCTTTATTATCCATCAGGCGTTGAACTCTTGATTTCAATAAGTGGAAACCAGTAGGCAGATTTGAACACATGTGGCAACCTTCACCACAACCCGAAAATAAACCGGCCAACAACAAATTCTTCTTAACTGTCGTCAACGGAGTAGAAATTTCTTCCACAGAGGTCACAAATAAATCATTGTCTATAGCATTTACTCAATGACTATGTTTGGGCATGGGAGAAGTTATGACATTGGGCTTCTCCGGAGCGTCAAACTCAATCTCTTTGGCTTCGATCAAGTCTTGCACTTTGTTTTTCAAAGCCCAACAGTTGTTTGTATCATGATATGGACTTTCAGAGTGATAGGCGCATCGGGCATTCGGGTTATAGTGGGGAGAAGTGGTGTTGGGGTTCTTCGGGGCTTCCCTCAGAGTTACCAGATTGGTCTTCAATAATTGTGGTAGAATTTGAGATAAGGCCATATTGAGCCGAGTGAACTGCCTTTGTGGTCTTTCTACCCTTTGTTGATTGTTGCATTGTGGAGAAACTGTGGGTCTTGATATCATTACCACATTTACTGCTTGACGGTGTTCAGGTTTGCTTTGGCCCCTCGGGCCGTAGACTGCACTAGCTTCCTTCTTACCGGTGAAAGGCTTCTTTATTGCACTTGATGAAGTATCCCTTTATATCTTGCCACTTCGAATACCATCTTCTACTCTCTCTCCAGTCAAGATTAACTCAGTAAACCCAGATGACGAACTGCCGATCAAATGATTGAAAAATGGACCAGATAGCGTCCATAGAAACATGTCAACCAACTCCCTATAAGACAAAGGGGGTTGGACTCTTCCAGCCAAGTCTCTCCACTTTTGAGCATAGTCCTTAAAACCTTCACTTACACCCATAGACATACCCTGAAGCTGAGTACAAGTGGGAGCAAGGTCGGCGTTATACTGATACTGCCTGTAAAAAGCAGCAACAAGGTCTTCCCAGTTTCGGACATTGGCTCCTTCTAATTGATAAATCCATTCAAGCTGAGTCCCTGACAGACTGTCTTGAAAGAAGTGTACCCACAAATTTCTATCAGCAGTGTGGGGTTGGATTTTTCTGACATACGAGCGGAGATGGAGTTTTGGATAAGATACTCCATCGTACTTGGCAAAAACCGGAGCTTTGAGCTTATGAGGGATCACCACTCCCGATACCAGTCCCAGCTCTCCGAAATCCAAACCAGAGATCTTCTGAATCTCCAAAGCACTCAGACGGTCTTCTAATTGTTTATACCTATCCCCGGCAGGAGGATATTACTCATCATCATAATCCATATCATTGTCAGAAACTGCTGGACTAGGGTCCTTTGTCCTTTCTTGGTTCTCCCCGTCCTTAGATGAGGAGGTTAGATCAGCTGATTATCTTATCCTTTCTCCGAATCTTCTACCCATGTTCAGAATACCAACCTTCTTATTCTTCTTTTCTTTCAGAATAAGGGTCTTCAAATCCTCTTGCCCTTTAGCCAGACTTAAGAACATCTGTTGGAATTGGGCGTTTTGTGCCTGAAGATCTTTGATGGCTTGATTAGAAGATATTTCTGCTGAAATAAACAGCGAAGAAGATGAGAAACCTGTAATGGTACCTATAGTGGTGTGCATGATAATGTGCATGAAATGATTTCAAAGACTTTGGGAGATTTAAATTTACAAACCAAAAATAAAACAAACTTTATTAGATTAACTTGTAAAAGGTTCAAAAATGCCTTTGAGGAGTTACAAAGAAATAAATGGAAAATAAATCTAAACTAGAAAAAGCAAAATCAGAAATCCCATGGATGCTTCCTCTTTGTGCTGACGTAGTCGTTGATCACTCTTTCTTCCTCGAGCTGCCTGGTGAGCTTCAAGATCTTCCTTTCTTGCTCATGATACTTTTCCCGGTAAGTATCCCTCTCCTCTTTCAGCTGAATCCAGGATCTCTGTAATGCCCCAAGATCAGTGGGCATGTAAGGATAAAGGACTGTGTAAGGAACACCCTCTTTATTAGTGGGCTCCACAATCACTGGCAATACGACTTCATAAGGCATCCCAAGCTTCTGGGCACGAGCTCGGACCCACTGGAGATAAGGCTGCATAGGAAGGGAAGTCCTTGGTCCCATCTCTTAGGGGTCAGATCTGTTCACCATGCCCAAGCTCGTATAAACCTCCGGCGATGCTCGTCAACATCTTCCTTGTAGTCAAATGCAATATCCTCAAGAAGTAGCTCATGAGGACCGTCTCTCAGAGCACGACCAAATTGTCGCAGAGCTAGACAAGGATTGTAGGTTATACCCCCTCTGATTCCAAGCAACGGGACATTAGGGTATCCCCCACAACGATCAATGACAGCAGTGTCTTCCATAGCCCGAGAGCTCCAAATAATATCTGTATGGGCAAGTGACATTATTCTGTAGGACCATCCCAAACCTTCTTCATTCTTCAACACAGACTTAGGGAGGTGCGAAATAAACCACCTCGACAGCAACGACATGCAACACATGAGAGTCCCTCTTCTTTGGACAGTACGAGTGTAGAGGGCATGCAAGATATCACCCAGTAAAGTAGGCATATGACTGCGAGAAAGGAATATCTTAACCGCATTCACATCCACGAAGGAATCCGGATTCGAGAAAAGAACCAAACCATAGATAAGGAGAGCCAAGACGTCTTCGAAGGCCTGAAAATCCAAATTATCCTAGAATAGCTGAGCCTGATCCATCAGAAATTTGGCCAAGAAACCTTCGACCCCGCTTCGTGTTTCCCAATTGGATACTACATCAGCCCATTTTAGATGCAGAGCTGAGGCAATGTCTTATGATCTAGGAGTCTCTTCCATACCTGTGAAGGGTACCTACTCATGGATGGATATGCCCAATAAGTGAGAGAACTCTTCCATAGTGGGAACCAGCTGGTAATCTGGAAATATGAAGCAATGATGCACAAGATCGAAGAACTGGAAAAGTACACTCATCATCTGCTCATCAAGCTTTGAGGTAACCAGGCTAAGAAGCTGACCATGTCTCTTAATGAACATAGAAGTCTCAGAGACTCTTGAGGCTAACTCTTTAAGTTGAGCAGGTATTTGCACAAAGTTGACTCGGATGGTATTTCTGCGCACGGAAGCCATAATCTGCAAAACAAAACAAAGATAAATTCCCTTGGTCTTTGAAATGGTTAGTGTAATGAAGAAGGAATGCCATGTTATGATGCATGATGTCATGATAAACCACATGTATAGTAAACAACAAGTATTGCAAACACAGTCAAACCACACAATGCCCTTAGGTTTAAGACTTGCATGAGGTCAAAGGTAGTACCCTCTTGAAGTTAAGTTGGTTTCAACCTGTCCTAGAAAAAGTAACCAGGTTCTAGAGGATCTCAATATCACTGACCATCCTCCATCGGTCATGGTTTCAGCTCACACAATCTTTTCTTGCAGCTGGAACTATCTCAAGAGTATGGTCTCAATGAGTGTAGCCTCGAGTATCAACCAGCTCTCAGCTTTACAGCGAGGCCGGCTATCTCACTACTTTCTAATGGCCAAGTTGGTCGATTAAAGGTTCTAAGGTCAGTGATGCTTAACGACACACATAACGACCCTGTATTCTCCTCGTTTCTCCACAAGGGATACCGGTACCAACCAATGTGCCACATCAACATAGCTACTGCTTCAACCGTATCGGTCTACGCCATACAGTTCCCTCACAGTTTATCACTACTTACCTAAAAGGTGTCCCCAGATCCCGGTTAGGATCTATAGTAACTCCCAAATAAACCTTAAAAGTAAAGCAACCAAAACAAACAGGAGAAGCAATTATAATGAAATAGATCCTAAGGTATACCCCACTTATTTATCCCCAGCAGAGTCGCCAGTTCTGTGATACGGTGACAGAACCGACTATTTTGAAAATGCTGGTTTGCGTTTTGCATTTGTATTCGCAAAATGTCGCGGTAAGCAAGAGTCGCCACCGACTTTTATTTTATCCAACTGAAAAGGAAAAAAGCACAGAAAAATTCCTTTTTTCAAGATTTTGAGTACGGGGGGTAGATTATAGAAAGGGAAGGTATTAGCACCCTTTCTATCCATGGTTTTCCATGGGCTCTTAGGTACTTGCTCATCTTTTAAAATTGCTTGTGCGTGTTTGTTTTGAAAAGTTTTGTTTTACTTCGTTTTAACCCTTGTTTCTGTCCTCAAGAGTGTTACGAAGTTGTTTTTGAAAACTTTGTTTGGAAAAAGTGTTTAGTGTGAAAACTCTTGATTTGAGCAAGTACCTACTAGCATCTACTTACTCGAAAAAGGATTGTTTCTATTCTCGTTTCCTTTAGACAGTGCCATCCTACTATTGAGAAATAGGTAGCACCATCGTTGGAGTTGTAAGGATCAATTCGTAAGGGACGTACAATCACTAAAGCAATGTTAGGACGTCTTAGTAATAACCCTAAAGTCTTAAGATCATATTCTAGGCAACATTTCTAAGGCAACCTTTCCGAGGAAGCATTTCCGAACGGGACATTTGATCTTTGTTAGACAGGGGGGCAACCACTAAAACACCCTATACTTAATGACTGTTTACCGAAGGCAACTGAAGTGAGAGTATACCCTAAGAGTGCGCATGTGCGAGTGATTTGATTTTAATTATTATCTTTTCACATTAGGGTTTTCTAACCGTTTTAAATTATCATGCAATCTTGTCATACAATCCTATTAACATACATCTAAACAATTAATATTTGCGAGAATCAAAATGCGAGAAAATAAAACCTACGCTATTACAAGGCTTCGGGGAGGGGATTAATTACATAACCAAAAAAATCGTAAAAGACGATAAAATAAAAGAAAATCCTAGATTTAAACTATTACATACCGTGGACAGTTACATTAATATTGCAAAAAATTAATAAACGCGCGCGATGAATCAAACGAAAAAATAATTAGGGTTTTGACCCCGACTAAGCCTAATTAAAAGAAAAATCATTTTTTGTCATTTTTGTGCTATTTTGAGAAAACAAAGTTTAGTTGAACAAATAAAAAACCTAATTACTAATTAATTTAAATTTAAGAAAAAAATAATTAAATTACCTTATTTTTTTGTATTTTCTTATTTTGAGAAAAGAAATAAAAATTAAATCAAGAGTTAACCCTAATTTTTCTAATTGATTTTAATTATATAAAAAAGGTTAGAATTATCCTAAATTAAATTTAAACTAATATTAAAATTAAATTTGGTAAAATAAAAACCTAATTCTAGATTTTGTGAAACTTGATTTTATGATTTTTTTGAAAAAAGGAAATTAATTGTGTTAGAAAATAATTAAACAAATTAATTTAAATAAAAGAAATAAAGAAAAAAAGAAAGAGAATGGGCCTGATTGCTTAGCAAAAAAAAGGGTGTAGTTGGCAATTCCGAGCCCAATAAACTCTTGGCCTGTTTGAATTTTTCCAATCCTATGTGCTTGCTTGACTGGGCGCATGGTGGACCTTCATTGGGAAGGCCTTGGATCTGGCATGTTGATGATCTGATGGTTGGATGCTGATGATGTATGGTGGACTCATGGGGTACCAGCGCACCTGAACATGTGAGAAAAAATAATATGAAGCTAAGTTGGGATATGGGGATCGAACCCAGGCCATTAGGCATTCTCCCACTGCGCGCTTGCCATCTGAACTGGCCATGCTAGTTGTATAAATGATAAAAAATAAATATTATATGATAAAAACAAAAAGCCAAATTCTGAAACGCACGAAATTCAAATGGGCAAGTCAGGGAGTGCCACGTGACCTTCTTCTTCCTCCCACCGTCGCTGTAAGTTCCATGATTTTTACCTACATACACTGAGTGTAGGTACAACCCTGTGCATTTCCAAAATCTCATACAAGCATGATAAATGAAAACCAATGGTACCAATCAACTCGTTGCAACCTCACGAGCATCATGGTACCATTATTAATGGCCAATTATTCCTGTATGAAAAATCCCTAAAAATGAACCACGAACCCTAGCCATGGCATCTTGGTGTACAGTCAATAAAAATGCAATTAAATACAACCATTAGGTTGCAAACATCTCAAGGATTATGAATATATCAATTAATCATGCTGAATATGCCAGGATTATTATATTCGATTTCAAGAAAATATGCAAACCGTGTGACTCTTATAGGGCGTTTCAAGGCGTGGGGAAGCTTGCTAGTGATTGAAATACGATCCTGGGGAGTCCAACAATTGATTGGAATGATTAGAATGGCTTGAGGTGGTCTGTAACTTGGAAATCTGTTTTCAACTTTTCTTGAATTTTTTGAAATTCGTTCTCTCCTTTGCACGCCTCTAGCCTCTTTTTTTCTGATCTGCCCTTGTCCCTTATGTATCCAAGAATGTATTAGGGTTACAATTTGTTTCAAATCTTCTCTAATCATGAATATTGATTCATGATTTGATCCTTGTGCAAAATCTTTCCAAATCAAGCAAATTCAATCTTTTTCTGTCCATTTTGAACCTTGCACGATTTGATCTTGTTTCCAGCTATATAGTGAA
This sequence comes from Vicia faba, assembly GCA_948472305.1. Taxonomy (NCBI): domain Eukaryota; kingdom Viridiplantae; phylum Streptophyta; class Magnoliopsida; order Fabales; family Fabaceae; genus Vicia; species Vicia faba. Next base: position 593,249,743 of record OX451736.1, read on the forward strand.
CCTAATCATGCACAAAATCTCAAGATTTAATTAGTTTTTGATATTTTCATTATTTTATATTGATTTTATTTGATTTAATTGAAATAAAATCAAAATAAATAACAAAAATAAAAGAATGAAAAATGGAAGGGCTCATGGGTCATGGGTCACATTACAAAATCAGTGCAAGCATAAAAAGTTGGGCCCGTTTGACAAAAAATGCAATTTTTGACACTTTTGTCTTTTGGCAATTTTGCAAAAAGGGTCAACTTGGCCAATGCACAACTCCCTCAATTTTGACCCTAGAGATGTGTTCTTGGACTTTTTAGAAAGCTTAAGATGTCCTCTAATCAAACCTTTTTGTCTCATCTCAATTGAGTCTTCCATGTTCATGTATGGAGCTTTGACCCAAAAGGTGTTTTTGTTGACTTTTCAAAATGACCTATAATGTCCAAATTCATATCTTCTTGTGAGTGCATATTTTGAACTTGTGAGATGAATATGAATTGTAGGGAATTATATCCTATTCAAAATGAGCTTTGGATGGGTCATTTTTGATAAAGTATGAGAAAGTTATGCTTGGTCAAAGTTGAGTTGACTTTTCCTACAAAACCCTAATTTAACTTTTGGGTTTTGATGAATTGTGAGCAATCCTTGAGGAATCATGATCAACCCTTGATCTAATGATGAATGATACTTCCAAATGAGGATGTTTACCAAAAATCTTGAAGTTTGACTGTATGTGGGCCATAGTTGACTTTTGCCCTAGCATAGTCGATTTTCAGGCCTTTGAGCAATTGACTGAGCAAACTTCCTCTGCAAGGCTTGAAACTTGACATGGATGATCTTGAGAACATATTAGGACAATGGTGAGCATTTGGGATCCTTTGGACTCAAGCATCTTGATGCAAAATGAAACCATAATTTGAGATAGACTGCCTTAGGAGAGAGTTTGTCTGGTCAACTCTTGGACTTCCTTGAGCAATTTGAGGACCTCACTTGAAATGTATTGAGAAATATGGGAGGGAAAATTTTGGGGTACAACAATGGTAAACAAGGTTGATAGAAAGACTTTGGGGCATAAGAACTATATTCCTTTAGAGCCTTATCTCAAGTGTATGAGAGCTTGGGCTCAAAACCTCATGATGCCGTATCCAACCATCTTACTAATAATTGTGGAGCCTATTGCCGAATGAGACATTCCCTACACCATTCTTCATCCTGACATGCCTACTAGTCTCGAGGAGTTACAAAGATTGTGTATTCAACTCAACAGAGAGCGAGACACCTTTGAAGCCCAATTCTATATAAGCGAGAAGAAAGTGTTGGACCTCACAAGGCAACTTCATGAGGAGCGAAGCCTGAATGCCTACATTGCACTAAAGAGGATGCACGAGTGGGAAACCTGAGCCTTTTGTTTTAGGAGTTTTGTCTTTTTGTTTTTTTTCATTGTAAGCCAAAGAGGCATCTGTAACCTTTGAACTTATTAATACAATTGATGTTTTATTTCCTCTTTGGTTAAGCAAATTTAAATCTTAAAAGTACTTGAAAACATTGCATTCACATAACATGCATCATATCATAAGCATGTTTTTCGACATAGGTTTTCTCATCTTTCTACTGTTTATTTCAGTATAAGATGGATCTCAAGAAAACTATCAAGGACTTGCAGACTCAACACTCTCAATTCCAAGAGACTCTGCTCAAATTAGCAAAAGGGTAGCAAGAAATAATGACACTTCTTGTCACGAAGAAGAAGACCAAGAAGAAAGTTGTAATCAACATGGGGAAGAGATTCAAAGGCCCTGTCCTACAAGTTCAAGTTGAAGAAGAATCCTCCGAGGAGGATGAGAATCAAGATGAAGATGCCAGAAGCACCCAGGCTGGGGGTGGAAATAATCAAATCTTTGAAGACGAGGATTATTTGGATGAGTAATACCCGTCGATCAACGACAAATATAAGCAACTAGAAGATAGACTAAAAGCTTTGGAGTTTCAAGATGTTCCTAGCTTGGACTTTGGTGACTTGGGTTTGGTTCATGGGGTAGTCATTCCCTACAAATTGAAGATCCCTGTTTTTTCCAAATACGACAGTGTCTCATGTCCGAAGCTTCACCTAAGATCTTACGTCTGCAAAATTCAACCGCATATCGCTGATAAGAAACTATGGGTGCACTTTTTTCAAGAAAGTTTATCTGGGACGCAGTTGGAGTGGTTTTACCAATTGCAAGGGACTAAGATCCATACTTGGGAGGATTTGGACACTGCCTTTTACCGCCAATATCAATATAACGCTGATCTTGCGCCAACTAGGATGCAATTACAAGGAATGGCCATGGGTTCCAATGAGGGCTTCAAAGAATACGCTCAAAAATGGAGAGACCTGGATGGCAAGGTGCAACCACCTTTGATTGATAGAGAGTTGGTAGACATGTTTATGGGAACATTGAGTGGACCATTTCTCAACTTGCTGATTGGAAGTTCATCATCTGGATTTACTGAATTGATCTTAACTGGTGAGAGGGTTTAAAGCAGGATTAAAAGCGGGAAGATACCCATGGCCTCCACTTTAAATGTTGTGAAAAAGCCATTTATTGGTAAAAAAAGAGACTAATGTTGTGTATTGGTCAAGGAGTCATGCTAATAATGACCTTCATCATTCAGTAGGGGCAGTTTTGATCTCCAATCCAAATTCTACTCAAATACCACAACAACAAGCTAAGCAACAAAGACCGGACATCCCGAGGAGACAATTTACCCGAATCAACATGTCATTATTTCAAGCCCTACAACACCCGTTGAAGGATAATTGGTAACATTGCGGAATCCCCCTTAAAATCACAATGTTTCATCTTCAAAATATAACTTGAATGCAAAATGTGCCTACCACTCCAATAGTCTCAGACATGACACTGACCATTGTTGGGCATTAAAATGCAAAATCCAAGACCTAATTAATAACAAGATAATTGAATTCGACCCTCCATCAACTCCCAACATGATCACCACACCCATGCCAAATCATGATAAAGGTGTCAATGCTATTGAAGATGCTTATTTTATTTCCTCCGTCAATGACTTGACCACCCCTTCGAAGATTGTTAAAGAGAATTTGTTGAAAGTTGGGGTATTCCCTGGCTTCCTTGAAGACTGTTGTTGTTGTGCTATACAAATCAATGGTTGTGAATGGCTGAAGAAATGTGTCCAACACCTGATGAATAGCCGTGAGATTCTATTTGAATAAACTCCATATGTGAAAAGTCTTACCAAAAGTGTATCTCAAGAGTTTGAAGATGTTTCCATCATTACTATATCAAACAAACCTATTAGAATCACCTGCAAAGGTCATATTAGGATTCCCATTGAACCAAGAATAGCTCCACTAATTATCACCACATCGGGGCTGGTCCCCTACTCTTCTGATAAGGTTGTGCCCTAGAATTATGGGGCGGAAGTGTATTACCATGGTATCAAACAAGATTCATAGATCGATGAAGATGAAACTGCTGACATTACAAACATTGTTAGATCAAGTGAAGTTACTAGGACATGGAGGATCTTCTCTCCAGAGATTTCACTCAGACAACCACAACTACACCCATTCGTATTATTGTTGTTAAACCTGTTGCTGATACTCGAGGAAAGGAAAAAATGATCGAGCTTACCAGGACGAAGGCGCTCACAAAAGATATTGCCATTGAGGACCCATCTACCCAAGAGATGGAGGAGACTCGAAATATTATCAGAAAAATTGATTACAAGATAGTGGAACAATTGGGGCAAACACCCTCGAAGATTTCTATGTTGTCTTTGTTGCTATGCTCCGAGGCGCATGCTCAAACACTGATAAAATTCTTGAAAAATGCACATTAACTCAAGAAACTACGGTTGACCAATTTGAAAACTGTGTAGCCAGTTTGACTGCTGATAATGGTTTGGGATTTTCGGATGCCGATTTAAACCCAGCCGAGAAAAATCACAACAAAGCTCTGCATGTGTCCATCGAGTGTAAAGGAACCACTTTAGCCCATGTGTTGGTGGATACTAGGTCCTTCCTCAATGTTTTACCAAAATGTGCTTTGGATAGATTAGACCGCAAAGGGTTGGTACCGAAACCAAGTGACATTGTAGTGAGAGGTTTTGACAGATCAAAGAGAATGGTCCATAGAGAGGTTGATCTCCCTATCAAAGTTAGGTCTTAAGTCTTCAACTCAATATTCTATGTGATGGATATCCGTCCTGCTTATTCTTTCCTGCTTGGACGCCCATGGATACATGAGGCAGGTGCGGTGACTTCCATACTACATAAAAAGCTGTAGTATTCGGTCAAAGGAAAAATTGTTACTGTACGCGGAGAAGAAGAGTTTATGATTAGTCATCTGAATTCATTCAAATATGTTGAAATGGACGACGAGTTCATAAAGACTCCTTGTAAATCCTTTGAAGTGGCCTCTCCCATGGTTGTTGTTGCCAAAGCCACTCCTGATATTCCCAAAACTGCTAAAGATACACCAAGGATGGCCTCTATCAAAGATGCTCATGTTGTTGTTGAAGACAGAGGTTGCACTATTTGGGGACAACTTCCTGATTTCCCTTTCAAGTCAGGAAAATTTGGGTTGGGCTTCACTTCCAAATCTCAAAAGTAGGTTCGACGGGCTCATGCAGGGAAACCACCTCTTCACATTGGTAACTATGAGGTTAATTCTCTTGAAGACTCTGATGCTGATTGTGACTATGACGACTGGATTTACCCGACTGCTGGTGGAGGACTCAACAACTGGCAGACCAAGGACTTCATCTCAATCTCCTTCAGCCAGGAGTAATTGCCATTTTTTGTTTTTATTACTTTGAGAACTTTGTCTGTAATTTCCATTAGAACAATGACTTTAAGTCATGTGCCTTTACCGGGGCACAATGGCCCATTTGTTAAGGGTTTGTCATTTTCATATGCCATATGCTCATTTTAATGAAAAACATTGGACTATTTTGCATTCAAATTTTGTGCTCATTGTTTTTCTTTACTTTATTGCATTTTCAAAATAGCCATGTGAGCTTACATGCACATACACACATTTGCATATTCGCATCCACTTCGGATCTCATTGACAATAATTCTGCTATTGCAATCTATGACTTTAAAAATCCAATCTATCAAGCAGAAGGCGAAGGTGAAGAAGATTATGAAATACCTGGGGAACTCGCCATACTTCTGATGCAAGAGGAAAAGGCCATTCAATCACATGGAGAGCCAGTTGAAGTGATAAACCTAGGTGCTAAGGAAGACAAAAAAGAAGTCAAGATCAGCGCCAATTTGGAAGACAATGTCAAGATAAGATTGGTCCAGATGTTGCACGACTTTGTTCAAGTGTTCTCTTGGTCATATGAAGATATGCCAGGGATTGATACTGATATTGTAGTTCATTGTCTGCCAATGAAGGAAGGTTATCCTCTGGTCAAGTAAAAGGTTCATTGCATGCGGCCAGATATGTCTGAGAAGATCAAAGTTGATGTAATGAAACAATTCAATGCAAGTTTCCTGGCAGTAAAGTCATATCCGTAGTGGGTTGCAAATGTGGTCCCAGTGCCAAAGAAAGATGGTAAAGTCTGTATGTGCGTAGACTACATGGATTTGAATAGGGCAATCCCCAAAGATCCCACTACCATATATTGATGTCTTGGTCGACAATACTGTTCAACACAAAGTTTTCTCCTTCATGGATGGCTTCTTCGGTACAACCAAATCAAAATGGCACCTGAAGACATGGAGAAAACCACTTTTGTCACACAATGGGGTGCCTTCTGCTATAAGGTCATGCCTTTTGGTTTGAAGAATGCAGGCACAACCTATCAATGGGTTATGGTAGCTCTATTTCATGATATGATTCATCATGAGTTAGAATTCTATGTGGATGACATGATTGCAAGGTCGCAAACTGAGAAATAACACCTTGGTCATTTACACAAGCTATTTGAAAGGTTGAAGAAATACAAGCCGAGGCTGAATCCCAACAAATGCACCTTTGGGGTGAGGTCTGGAAAACTCATAGGGTTTATTGTCAGTGGAAAAGGTATCGAGGTCGATCCCGTAAAAGTCAAAGCCATACAAGAAATGCCAGCACCTTGTACTAAGAAGGAGGTCAGGGGTTTCTTGGGTCGACTCAACTATATTGTCTGGTTCATATCTCACTTAACTGCTACTTATGAGCCAATCTTCAAGCTATTGAAGAAAGATCAAGTAGTCAGATGGAATGACGATTGCCAAGCAACTTTTGACAAGATTAAGGAGTACTTACAAGAACCTCCAATCGTGATGCCTCCAGTTAAAGGAAGACCTCTAGTTATGTACTTGACTGTATTAGAGAATTCAATGGGGTGTGTGTTGGGCCAACATGACGAGTCTGGCCGAAAAGAGCATGCAATATACTACCTTAACAAAAAGTTTACCGACTGTGAAACCAGATATTCACTGCTCGAGAAAACTTATTGCGCTTTGGCATGGGCTGTTCACCGGCTAAGAAAATATATGTTGACTCACACCACTTTATTGATTTCTAAGATGGATCCCATCAAGTATATCTTTGAGAAGCTAGATCTCTCCGGACAAATAGCTAGATGGAAAATGATATTGACTGAATACGATATCCAGTACACTATATAAAAAGTAATAAAGGGAAGTGTATTGGGGGATCATTTGGCCCATCAAGCTGTTGGTGACTACCAATCCATTAACTTTGAATTCCCGGACGAGAATATCATGTTGATAATCGACTATGAAAAACTTGGGTCGTATGAAGGACCTGAATAAGGACCCCGATGGACTTTGGTTTATGATGGAGCTTCCAATGTTTTAGGTAACGAAATTGGTGTTGAGATTATTTCTCCCGAAGGTTGCCATACGACTTTCACTGCCACACTATGCTTCGATTGTACAAACAACATAGTCGAGTATGAAGCGTGCATCTTGGGTCTAAAGGCCGCTATTGACTTAAGAATCAAATTTTTAAGCGTATACGGAGATTCAGCTCTGGTTGTCAGTCAAGTTAAGGGAGAATGTGACACCAAACATCCTAATTTGATCCCTTACAAAGAGCTTATATTAACCTTGATCCCATACTTTGAGGAGATCACCTTTGAACATTTCCCGAGGGAAGAAAATCAGTTGGAAGATGCTTTAGCAACTATGTCGTCTATGTTCAAGGTCAACTGGGACAATGAAGCTCCTAGAATTACCATCTAAAGATTTGACGAACCTGCACACTGTTATGAGATCGACACTGATAAGGAGAATCCTTGGTATCATGAAGTGATAAGGTACCTTGAAGCACAAGAATATCCCGAGGGAGCCTCAATCAACGACAAGAAATTCCTGTGGAGGTTCTCAGCCAAATTCTTCCCATGCAATGGGATCCTGTACAAGCGCAACCATGAATCTACTCTGCTCTGTTGTGTGGACAAAAAGAAGGCAGAGAAGATCATGGAAGATATGCATGAGGGCATCTTTAGAACTCACTCTAGTGGACACACTACGGCCAAGAAGATTCTAAGGGTTGTTTATCATTGGTCGACTATGGAAACTGATTGTCACCACCATTCAAGGACTTTCCATAAGTGTCAGATCTATGCCGACAAGGTTCATGTGCCTCCAATACCCTTGAACGTCATGTCTGCTCCGTGGCTATTTAAAATGTGGGGCATTAACATGATTGGAGAAATCAAGCCCACTGCCTCCAATGGACATCATTTCATCCTCGTCGCCATTGACTACTTCGCCAAATGGGTCGAAGCTGCTTCATTTGCCTCTATCACTAAGAATTTTTAGCCCGGTTTATCAAGCATAACCTCATCTGTCGGTATGGCATCCCTAATAGGATCATCACTAACAATGGAACCAACCTCAACAATGTCATGGTCACTCAACTCTGCACGCAGTTCAAAATCAAGCATCACAACTCTTCTCCATACATACCTAAGATGAATGGCGCAGTGGAAGTTGCCAATAAGAACATAAAGAAGATTATGCAAAAGATGGTTGTGACCTATAAAGACTGACATGAGATGCTACCGTTTTCTCTCCATGGCTACCGTACCTCGGCACGAACATCAACTGGGGAAACCCTATTCTCTTTAGTCTATGGCATGGAAGCTATCATGCCTGTTGAAGTTCAGATTCCTTCCTTAAGGATTATGAAAGAAGAAAACTTAGGCGAAGAGGAATGAATTCAGACTAGATTGGATCAGTTGAACTTAATTGATGAGAAGAGAGTGGTTGCTGTTTGACATGGTCAGATGTATCAAAAGCGTATGATCAAGGCATTCAATAAGAAGATCAAACCTCGAGTATACCATGCTGGCGACTTAGTAATAAAGCGCATCATTTTACCATAAGGAGATCCCCGGGTTAAATGGACTCCCACTTACGAAGGGCCATTTATTGTCAAGAAAGTATTCTCTGGCGGTGCTATGATGTTAACCACTATGGACGGTGAATATTTCCCACACTGAACGCGGACATAGTAAAAAAATACTACGCATGAGAATTACCTGCTAGGTTGTCATACCTAGGAAAAACTAAGGGTGTCCCAGCAAACCATAAATGTTTGGGCAAAGATTAGGGATATATATGAAAGATTGTACACCCAACAGGTCAAAAACCTGAAAGGTCGGCTTAGGCAAAAATGGGTATCCTGGTGGACTGAAACCCCAAAAGGACGGTCCAGGCAAAAGTTAAGGATTAAAGCGTACGACTATGTCCCATTGAATCACTACAACCAACTTTATTACCAAGGTCAAAAGTTCAAAAGGACACAAGATCAATTCAATCAACTCCTTCCAACAACAAGGGATGATGTTCGAAGACATAAGGGCAATAATGGAGTTGGAACCCAATGAGATCACTTCCACATGGCTATATAATTTTTGTTTTCACTTTGTATTCTTTTGATTTTTTTCGACGACTTCCTCTTTCTAGGATTTCTGTCTCCCTGTACAAAAACGTCTATTTTTAGGCAAATTATCAATACAAATTTACTTTTAAGTGCAATTTTTTCTCCTGTTTTGATTGCAAAAACGTCAAATGACTAAAATTGAATGAACATATGCATATGAGTATGATTAATTATTAACAAATGTACGCACAAGAACAATAATAAACATTTACTTAAGGATTTGGGGTATCCCCACAAAGTAACTTCAATGAGATTATCCCCACAGAGTGAAGTCATACAAAGTTTCAATCAGCATATCTCCTGGAAATTCTCTTCCCCAACCGAGTTTGGTCTTCCAAGACCAGATTTTTTTTTTCAAAAAGCGCTTCCCTAGAAGAAATCACTTCCCCAATAATTTCACCAAAACGCCTTCCTCAATAGGGTTTATTTCCCCAACGGACCACTGTCTCCCCAACCTAAGTCTATTCCTCAGACTACTACAAATCAACTGACAGAACTCCTCTTTTCTAATAGAGTTGATACTATCCCCAGAAAGTTGCTGCAAATCCTGGAATCCGACCAGATACCAGTAAACTTTATCCAACAAGATGGACGTTTAATCATCTCTTTTATCTCCAGTCAGGGTACATAAGAATTAAATTCCCCAGTAGAGTAACGATCAACTAAATCTCCTAAATTCTATTCCTCAGGCAGAAGCAAACATTCCCTGCAGAGTTTCCTCAAACAACAAACAAGAATTCCTAGTGGAAGCATTCTAAACAAAGTTGAAGATACACATACTCTTCGTCCCCAACGGTTGTCTGGGATTTAGCTTCCCAAAACTCCTTAGCAGTAGTCAGGGATTTATTTCCTAGACAAAGATACACTTCAATAACATTTCACATTCATACATCATAGCATATGTGTGATACGGTGGGAGAACTGACTTGGGTGTTTTGCGTTTGAATGAAATTGTTGTAGATAGCAAGAGTCGTCATAGACTTTTCTTTTATCCAATAAAGGAAAGGGTGAAAAGAACAGGGAAGACCTTTAGAGATGTTTTCTTGAGTTCAGGGGGTAGGTTATGAAAAGGGAAGGTATTAGCACCCTTTTCATCCGTAGTTATCTACGGGCTCTTAGTTGCTTGCTAGATCACTTTTACTTTGTTTGAAAATGTGCTTTGTGGTGTAAGTTTGAAAATATTTTGAAAACACCTTTGTTTCGGCTAACTTTGTAATGATTCTCGTCTCTATAAGAATGCGTACAAAGTATTGGTTTTGAAAATAGTTCAAAGAGATGTTTGTTTTTGAAGATGATTTGAAAGTGTAAGTGTGGAAATGGTTTTAGTTTGTGAGTAAGAAACTACGAGTGTCCTACCTACTCAAAAGGTCCATGTTCTTTTCCTCCTCCTTTAGATGTTGTTATCTTACCATTGATTGGTAAGAAGCCCTATCGTTGGATGTGAATGGACGGGTGTGGGTTATCGTATAATCATAGAAGGCAACTTATGAGACGTTTTAGCAATTTTCGTAAGGGACTAGATCGTTTACTGAAGGCAATATCGAGGGGCATCGAGGAACTGCGATCTTTTTCATCGAGGGTCTTTGCTAAAACGCCCATATTCGCGGGACATGAGTATTTTCCGAGGCAACAAGCGAGGTTACCCTAGAGGTGTAAGTGTGCAAGTGTTTTGTATTTCATGCTTTATTTATCTTGAATTAGGGTTTTCTAAGTATTGATTTTATCTTGCCATACACACCCTAATTACTATCATTTTTTATAAAAGCGGTAAATTACGGAAAATAAATGTCCTACGCTATTACATAATTTGGCGATGGGGTTTACAAATTTACAAATGGGGGGTGAAAAGCAATAAAAGTCCTAATTATTACAACCATATTGAATAGCAATGAAAGAAAATATATAGAAAATATAAAGACAAAAAATAGTGCAAAAGAGAGAAAGAACAAGTCATTCGATTCATGCAGTATTCGAGGCACATGTCCTTCGATTCATACAAACTTTTTTCTTTCGTTTGGGAGTGTGAAGCAGGGTGTTTGAGACCTGCATCCTTCGATTCACACAAACTTTTTTTATTAGGGACTGTGAAGCAATATGGGACGAAGCCTAAGGCTTCGATTCACACAACCTTTTTTTTCCTTTCGCTTGTGACTATGAAGTAGTATGGGGCGAAGCCTAAGGCTTCGATTCCCACAACCTTTTTTATTTCATTTGGGACTGTGAAACAGTGTGTTCGAAGCCTAAGGCTTTGTGTCAAACCATGCTGTTATTTTTTACTCCAACATTGTTTTATGGTCTGTACAAGTTAGTTCTTGACAATAAAGGAAAGAAAACAAAATGGTAGAAATGAAAACAAACAAAAAGTTATCAATGATGCTTGAAACGAAAAGGTTTAAAGTCAGGAAGACTTACCTTGAATCTGGAGTTGGTGTTTTGAACTTTGAGTTAATGCTCTGGATATTCTTGAATTCGAAAGCAAAGAACAGGGGTATTGTGTTTCTTTGATTCTGGATTTGAAAGCAAATAAAAGAAGAGTTGTGTTTCTTTGGTTCTGGATTCGAAAGAAAAGAAAAGAAGTGTTGTGTTACTTTGGTTCTGGATTCAAAAGAAAAGAAAAGAAAAGAAGTGTTGTGTTTCTTTGGTTATGGATTCGAAAGAAAAGAAACAAAGGTGTGGTTTTTTTGGTTCTGGGTTTAAGAGTATTTAAGTGTTCTCTCCTCTCTTTGCCTTGCCAACAAACCTCTTTCAAGCCACTAAAAAGTCACCCTTAGATGTTGTTTAAACAACTCATTTATAGATGAAGTTTGGCTAAGATTTGGGCGGGGGGGGGGGGGGGGGAGCAAATGAAATTTGAACAGTTTGGGTATGTTTTTTTCATAGCTTTCGAGGTGCAGATCTTATATGCTATTTTGGTGCAAATTAAGAGCAGCATAACAGGACTACTTTGCAGCAGTTTTGGAGTGTTGTGGCAGCTTGGTGCAAGACTGTTTCATATCAGTACAACAGACTTGGGCTTGGCAGCATATAGGACTTTGTTCAGTAGCCTTAGACCAAACTCAACAACAGACGAAACAATCTTTGTTTCCACCAAATGTGTGACCTTAGAATGAACCACACAACCTTCGACAAGACTCAACAACAGATGAAACAGTTTATTTCCACCAATTGTTAGTCCTTCGAATGGACCACCAAATATATGTTCTTCGAATGGTCCCATTATATATCCTTAGAATGGACCAATTGTATGTCCTTTGAATGGACCAATTGTATGTCCTTCAAATGGTCCAAATGCATGTTCTTCTAATGGACCATATTGTATGTCCTTCGAATGGTCCAAATGCATGTTCTTCGAATGAACCAATGGTATGTCCTTCGAATGGACCACCAAATTCATGTTCTTCAAATGGGCCACCAAATATGTGTTCTTCGAATCCACCAAATTCATGTTCTTCGAATGGGCCTTTTGTACGTTATTCGAATTCACCAATTGTGTGTCATAGTGTAGAAACTATGTGTTTTGAAGGGTTTAAAGGTGGAAATCGAAGTAAGCTTGAAGGAGGCCAAAGTCCAGTCGAAGCTTGGGAAATTAAAGCAAACTTGCAGGAAGCCAAAGTCCAGTCGAAGCTTGGTAAAATCGAAGTAAACTTGCAAGAAACCAAAGTCCAGTCGAAGCTTGGGAAATCGAAGCAAACTTGCAGGAAGCCAGAGTCCAGTCGAAGCTTGGGAAATCGAAGCAAGCTTGAAGGAAGCCAAAGTCCATTAGAAAGCTTGGTAAATTGAAGCAAGCTTAAAGGAGGCCAAAGTCCAGTTGAAGCTTGGGAAATCGAAGCAAACTTGAAGGAGGCCAAAGTCCAGTCGAAGCTTTGTGAATCGAAGCAAGCTTGCTTTTCTTCAATTTTGATGCTTGAAATCCCAATGTGATCCATGGAAACTATATGGGGCATTAAAAATTCAATTGTACTTGTGAAAATTTAAACTTTTGAAAATCCTTGTGAGAAAATATCTTGAGAAGAGAGAGGGAAAATTTTGGGGTACAACAACTGCCCCTATTCAATCTTCTTAAACATGAATAGTTAGATTGGCGAGTCCGCCATTAGTGACTTGAAGGTGGAAGATGATTGAACACTAGAGTGCCCAGAAATTTGCACTCGACCATGTGTTAGTTGATTGTGTAGGGAATATGCTTAAAGATGCCATTTGGAGAGATGATGGAGAGTTGTCGGAGATGGGCTTATAAATACCATACACAGGCTTTTTCAGTTTAAAAACATGTTCTAGATATTTTGAGTCATCAAAACCCGGAGGTTGGTGGACATAAACTTCTTATTCTATGTAACCATTTAAAAATGCACTTTTAACGTCCTTTGATATAATGAGATGTTGTGTTGTGTTGGTGTAAGCCCTAGAGGCCAATACTTTTGGTACTTGTATCGAATTATTTATTAATAATAAAAGGCATTTCTTTATTATGTTTGCTTTCCAAAATAATAAAGTCCCTAGAATGGTTTATTGGTTTAATGAAATGTTAAGTGTGACTTAATCATGAGATCCCATTAAACATAAGACACTATTCTTAAAGTATCCGTAGTCAAGCTTTAGTGTGAAGTGGGATAACATTAAAGCATTAAGATTATTATGAAGATAGATTGATGATCACATATCATGGATCATAGATAAGGAGTTATCAAGTCTTGACATAGGTATGAATATTAGGAGTAATATTTATACTGGATTGACCCGCTATGAGAATACTACATAGAATGTTATGCAAAGTGTCATAAGTTATTCTCATGATGATAATGGTGTATACCACCCTTCGACCTGAAACCACTATGGACCCTAGATGTAGAGTCAAGTACTTTATTGCTAATCAAACGTCATCCGTAACTGGATGACTATAAAGACGGTTGATGGGTACTTCACAAAGCATGCTAAGGGACATGAGTGACCTAGATGGAATTTTCTCATCCTGCATAACAGGATAAATGTCTAAGGGCCCAATATTGAACTGGACAAGGGTGACACAGTGTATGCCTTGTGTTCAATATAGACATGAGGGCAAAAGGGTAATTGTACAACACAAATATTATCACGGAAAAGGTTTGGTCAGATCACGTGACATTTTCGTGACTTGGGTAACAGTGATGTGGTTCTAGATACCGCTCACTGTTTATTATATTAAATGTGTGATTTAATATAATTGCCAACGTCGCAAAAACCTACAGGGTCACACACATAAGGACAGGTTGATGAGAGATAGAATAAATAAGGAACACCGTAAGGTACGGTGCACTTAAGTGAAATACGGAAAGTGGTAAGGTACCACGTGGATAAGTGATATATGGTACATCATAAGGTATGATGTCCATAAGCTTAATTGGGATTTTAGCTTATAGCCTTAATTGGGTTTTTATCTTGTAGCCCACACGAGTGATTCTATAAATAGATCCCTTGTGATGAAGCAATTTCACTTGATGCAATTTCGTTTTTGATTCTCTCTCTCACTCAAGGTTTCCGTTCGTGATCAGCTAGTACTGTGACCGGAAGCGATCTGTTCGTGTGGACTGAGTAGAGGCGTTGTTCTTCATCAACGCTCGTGATCACAACATCAAAGATCTGAATTGCCACAAGAGGTAAATATTTCTATCACTGACCATGCTCATTCGTAAAGATCGCTAAAGGAAAATTTTAAATTCCACTGCGCTTTTGATCGCAATTTTCCTTCATGTTGAACAACAAAATAAATTAATAATCTAATTGATTCTAACCTGGCGACTGGGGCAAAAGTTTCATTATAATCAATTCCTTCTTGTTGACTATAACTTTGTGCAACCAGCCATGCCTTATTTCTGACAACCTCTCCTTTATCATTTAACTTGTTTCTGAATACCCTATAGCCTTTTGAGCATTCAGAATATTCAAGCAGAAAACACTTTTGTGCCTTAGAATCAAACTTGTTCAGATTATCTTTAGTATTCAGAGTATAGCAAGTACATCCAAAAGGATGAAAATATGAAATGTTGGGTTTTCTGTTTTTCCACAATTCATGAGGAGTCTTTTCAAGAATAGGTCTTATAGAGACTCTATTTTGAATATAACATGATGTGTTCACTGCTTCTGCCCAGAAGTGTTTAGCCATATTGGTTTCATTAATCATGGTTCTGGCCATTTCTTGCAAAGTTTTATTCTTTCGTTCTACAACTCCATTTTGTTGGGGGAGTTCTAGGACAAGAGAAATCATGAGAAATGACATTTTCTTTAAAAAACTTTTCAAAATAATGGTTTTCAAATTCTCCTCCATGATCACTTCTAACTTTTATGATTCTAAACTCTTTTTCATTTTGCACTTGGTTGCAGAAGTCGAAGAACACAAAATGTGACTCATCCATGTGTTTTAAAAACATAACCCATGTGCATCTGCTGTAGTCATCAATAATGACCAATCCATACTTCTTGCCTCTGATGGATGCAATTTTAACTGGTCCAAATAGATCAATGTGAAGAAGTTCCAACGGCCTATAGGAAGAAACAACATTTTTTGACTTAAAAGCATGTTTTGAAAATTTTCCTTTCTGACATGCTTCACACAGAGCTTCTAAGTTGAAATTTAGATTGGGAAGTCCCCTGACCAGATTGAGTTTGTTAATTTGATATATTCTTCTCATGCTAACATGTCCCAATATTTTGTGGAAGACCTATTGCTCACCGCTAACAGACATAAGGCATTTTACATTCTGAGTTATAAGGTCAGAAAGCTCAATTTTATAGATGTTGTTCTTTCTCTTGCCAGTAAAAAGGATTGTTCCATCTTTTTGACTAACAACTCTACATGATTTTTGATTAAAGATTATGTCATAACTGTTGTCACTTAATTGACTTATGGACAACAAGTTATAGCCAATCCTTCTACCAACAGAACATTAGTTATAGAAGGAAGGTTACCGTTTCTAATGGTTCCAGAACCAATAATCTTTCCTTTCTGATTTCCTCCAAATTTGACATCTCCTCCAGATTTAAGTTCCAGACTTTGGAACATAGACTTTCTTCCTGTCATATGTCGCGAGCATCCAGAGTCCAGGTACCATGACTAGTGTTTCAACTGTGCTGTTAAGGACATCTGCAACATATATTATTTTCTCCTTAGGTACCCATATCTTTTTGGGTCCTTTTTGGTTAGAGTTTCTAAAGTTTTGTTTAAACTTTGATTTAGCATACAAATTTTCAGAGTAAGATGTGTATTTGATATCATGTGTGTGCCCAAAACTAAATTGTTTATGCAGTGGTTTATATGTGATAACCATTTCCTCAATAGGTTTAGGTTTATATGTTTCTTTCCCTTTGGGAGTTCCATATCCAATTCTTCTTCTGTTATTTCCACTAACACCATAGATCATTGAAGCCATTTTGCTTCTATCTATGCTTTTAGCAAGAAATGTTTGAAAACTAGAGTCATATTCTTTAAGAATATCTCTTGAACTTGAAGCAAAATATGAAATAGAGATCTTTTGAACTTTTTGAACTTCCTCTTTGAGTTTAAAATTGTTTTCTTTAATTTTAGAGTTCTCTGTTTCAAGTTTCTCAAAATCAGATGCAAGATTCTTTTTGAGTTTCTTGTATTTGATTTTGAGTTGACTGTAGTTTTTAAGAAGTTCTGATAAGCTTTCTACTAGTTAGGCTCAAGAGAATTAAGAGAATACCTTTTTCGGTTCTGAATCAGATTCTAAGTCATCGTCATCTGCTGTGGTAGCCATAAACGCTAGGTTAGCGTGCTCATCTTCTGAGTCAGATTCAGCGTCAGAAGATTCTGAATCATCCCAAGTGGCCATCATGCCTTTCTTTCTTCTAAACCTTTTCTTTGGTCTTTCTCTTTGTAGCTTAGGACAATCACTTCTATAGTGTCATGGTTTTTTACATTCATAGAAGACTATATCTCTTCTGCTTGACTTCTTATGTCCAGAAGATTCTGGTTTTTCTTCTGACCTCTTATAGTTTGTGAACTTCTTTTGTCTGTGCTTCCACATATGGTTGATCCTTCTGGAGAGCAGAGATAACTCATCTTCTTCTGATGCAGAGTCTTTAGAGTTTCCTTCTTCTGCCTGAAAAGCGTTAGTTTCACATTTTTTAATATATTTAAGGGCGACAAACTTACCTTTCTTCTGAGGCCCATGTTCATCAAGTTCTATCTCGTGACTTCTTAATGCACTAATAAGTTATTCAAGAGATACATCATTCAAATATTTTGACACTTTGAATGCAGTAACCATAGGTGCCTATTGTACCCCAAAATTTTCCCTCTCATTTTACTCAAAACATGCTCATTGAAGTCCTCAACTTGCTCAAGGATGCCCAAGAATTAACCAAACAAACTATCTCCTAAAGCAACGAATCTCCAACTAGGGTTTCCACTTTCATCAATATGGGTGAGCTCCAAAGGACTAAAATATATCCCATGGACCTAATATGTTCTCAAGATCATCCATGTCAAGTTTCATGCCTTGCACAAGAAGTTTGCTCAGTCAACTGCTCAAATTCCTAACAATCAACTGTACTAGGTCAAAAGTCAACTGTGACCCACATATAGTCAAACTTCAAGATTTGTTGTCAACATCATCATTTTAAAGTTATATCCATCATTTGATCAAGGGTTGATCATGATTCCTCAAGGAATGCCCCAAATTCATCAAAGCTCAAAAGTTGCTAAATTAGGGCTTCTATAGGAAAAGTCAACCAAACTTTGACTAGGCATAACTTTCTCATACTTTATCAGAAATTTCCCATCCAAGGCTCATTTTGAAGAGGATTCAATTCCATACAACTCATATTCATCCCTAAAGTTCAATAAATTCACTCATGAAAATATATAAATTCAGACATTATAGGTCTTCCTCAAATGTCAACAAAAACACCTTTTGGGTCAAAGCTTATTACATAAACATAGAAGATCCAATTGAGATGAAACCAAAAGGGTTGTTTATAGGACACCTTAAGCTTTCTAAAAAGTCCAAGAACACCCTCCTAGGGTCAAAATTGACGAAGATATGCATTGTCAAAGTTGAGCATTTTTGGAAATTTGCACAAAGTCAACAATGCCCAAAATTGCATTTTCTCCACATGGGCCTATCTTTTCAAGTTTGGAGCTTGTTCCTAACTTGGTCCACGACCCATGAACCACTCCATGTGTCATTCACTTATTTATTTAATTTATTGTGATTTTATTCATTTAAAATTCAAATAAAATCAAACAAAATCAAAATAAATCATATAAGTTGCTTTTGGGATGATTTTGGCATTGAATGAAGATGATATATGCTGTCAAACAAGGATCAAATCGTGCAAGGGCTGATTGGAATGAAAATGGCATGATTTAGCCAATTTTGGAAACAAATAATATTATTTGAAAATCAAATCTCTTGCTCATCAATATCCAAGATTTAATCCAAATTTGTTAACCTATTTGATTTACATACATATAACAGAGCATTCTCAATCCTAAGGACGAGATTACAGAGGCGCAACTTGCTCCAAAGAGTCAAACAAAGTTTCAAATTTCCAAATAAAAGTGCAGATCGAATCTTTCTTTACAATCCAATTCAAGCAATTTCAAGGCCAGCAATCCGGTCCAGGACGTGTGCTGAAGCTATTCCAATCACTCCCAAGTCACAAAAAACCTAGAATCATAAGATACAGGATTCGATTTTCCAATTTTTCTTGATCTTTGATTACATGCATACATGCGTTTTCAATGAAATTTAACCATGCATTCTTGTTTATTATAAGGTTTTGATGCTTTCTGAATTATTTGATTGAGTTTTAAGTGCAGGAATTGAAAGATGCCATTCTCAGGGTTTCCAAGCTCGTTTTAGGGCTTCCTAATACAAGCAAAATTAGGGTTAGATATGGGTACCATGGTGTTCAGGGCTTCAAGCCCGGGTGATCCATGGTCTCCATTAAGATTTATGTTGCTTGTATTTAATTTTTGAATGATGCAGGGTTAGAGCTACATACATCGTCTATAGGTAAAAGATCAAGCCTAAAATGACTGTCTGAGGAAGGAGACAATGAGGTGGCAACGTCTTACTGGCTGGTTTGAATGTGGCACGTATTGTTTTGGGGCATGTCACCTGGTTTCCATTATATTATTATTTGTTCATTATATTAACAGATGAGTCACGTAGCACGGATGACAAAGGGTAACGTTGGTGAGAGAAAGGACCTGGGTTCGATCCCAGGTCTAAGCATCTTGTGATTTTACTTTCTTAACGTACTTTACAGGATCTCATGTGCCTCCCAACCAAGCGTCCATCATGCACCCAAGATCCATACCATCAGATCATGTCCTGGTTAGATCTCACGCCTCCAGAAAGCAGTCACATGGTGGACCTCCTGAAGACCAGCTGCACTGAATCTCATGCTGGGTACTGGGCTAGCATCTTGGGCCTAGTACAAAAAAGCAAGCGTACCCCCCAGATTGCTAACAATATCAGGCCCAAGTCATTTCTTTTTTTAATTTCTTTTATTTTATTTATTTGTTTAATTAATATTTGCAAAACAAAAATCATTTTTTTATCAAATCATAAAAACATTAAAATCATATTTTTTTTATAAAATATTTTATTTCATTAATTAATTAGATTAATTTAATTAGGGCAATTTAAATTCTTTTTCCATAATTAAAATCAATTAGAAAATTAGGTTTAATTTGCAAATATTTAATTTTCTCAATCAAAAAATAACAAAAAATATTTTCTTTGATTTCCTTCAAATTTAGACTTTGATTCCCGTACTTAATTTGTTTCGCGTGCATTTACTTATTTATAATTCCAATTATTGTAACTGTTTTGAGGTTTGTAATAGTTTTTAATTAGGGTTTATTTTACCACTTTTCATTTACTGTTTTCATTCCCCAAGTTTTGGTTATGTACCCCCTCCCTAAGGCCTTGTAATAGTTAGGACTTTAATTTCTTGCACTTTTAAATTTCTGCAACTATAAATTGTCTAGATGTATGGATAATAGGCTTGCATTAAAAAGACAAATGAGATTAAAAAGGTAGATAACCCTAATTGTGCAAAGATAAATAAACTGAAAAATAACACATGCACATGTGCACTCCTAGGGTTTATCCCACTCCGGTTGCCTTCTGTGATGCGGTGGGAGAACTGACTTGAGGTTTTGCGTTTGTGTTCGCAAATGTTTCGGTTTAGCAAGAGTCACCATCGACTTTTATTTTATCCAAAAGGAAAGGTAAAAAAGCACAGGAAAGACCTTTGAGATTGTTTTTGAGTTTGGGGGGTAGATTATGAAAAGGGAAGGTGCTAGCACCCTTTTCATCTATGGTTTTCCATGGGCTCTTAGTTACTTGTTTTAGATCACTTGCTTTTCTTTTTCAATTGTTTGAAATGGTGCTTTTGTGTGTGGTTTTGAAATTATTTTGAAAAGAGGCCTTTGTTTAGGCAACCTTTGTAATGACTCTTGTTTGAATGTATACAAAGGTGTTTATCTTTTGAAAAATGTTTCAATGTTTGAAAGTTTGTTTGGAAAATGTTTTGAAATTGTGTATATGTTTTTGAAAATAACAAGGATGATTTGAAAGAGATCAAGTAACTAGGAGTTATCTACTCTACTAAAAAGTATTTCCTACACATTTTTTATTCCTTTGACATTGTTGTTTTACCATTGCATTTGGTAAACAACCCTATCTTTGGATGTTAAACGGGACGGGTGCGGATCATCGTATGACTATGATAGCAATGGTACCAAGTATCTTAGCAAGTTTAAGGGACTAAGATCATTTGTTTTAAGGCAACATTTGGATAGCGTCATCGAGGGACTATGATCTTTTTGTTTTGATTGATTTTGTTTTTCCAAGATACCTATTATGCATACCATGGCCATTTTAAGGCAACAAAGTGGATGAAACCCTAGGGGTGCTTGTGTGCAAAGTGTTGTCATTTTCATGCATTTTTGTCTTGTATTAAGTCATGCTATTTGTTTTGATTTTTGGTCTTATCATTCAAAACCCTAGTTTACTATCATGGTATATGAAAGCAATAAAATGCGTAAAGTAAAGCTAGACTATTACAACAATATTATGGGGAGGGGGGATACAAGTTTTGAATAGGGGGATATTGCTCAAAATAAAACCCTAAGACTATTACAACCATATTGAATTCTTGTATAAATAAATAAATAAACAATTATTTAAATATGCAATTAAATGTAAATATGCAAGAAAGGTCTTTTGTATTAATTTTATGTATGAGAAAATAAATTTATTTATGTCTTAAAAATAAGAAAATAAAATGATTATTTTTGAAAGGGTGAAAACCCTAATTTTTGGTTTAAAAGAAAATATATATATATATTCTAATATTATTTATTTCATTTATATACAAGAAAATAAATAAAAATATATACAAAATGTTAAAAAAAATAAAATATGTGAGAAAATAATATTTTAAGTGTATAAATAATAAAAATAAAAATGTATGATATTTTTACACTATTTACAAGTTTTTTTATTTAAGAAAATAAAGTATGTTATTATTAATAAACTAATTTTATGCCCAAAAAATAATAAAAATAATAAAATAAAAATGCAAAAATTAAGAAAATATTTTTTGGGATTTTTTAATGTTCATAAAAAATATTAAAGTCAGAAATCACAAGAGAAATAAAAAAATATGCAAAATAAAACAAATGGGTCAAGGAGGTGCAAAAAGTAAAAGGGGGGTGCCAAAAGAAACAGGCCCAAGCGCGCCAGACCCATACACACTTCATCCCTGACCTCTGCCTTCGTCCAAAACGGGCGTTCTGTGCTTGAATCCTGTTCTTGCTATTCTTTGCATAAAATCAAAAACTTATAACATGAAAAATGCAGCTCATGATCACACGATTTCAATGATATAGAAAACTTGATCTAACTCTAAGAAACCAGGGAAAATTTCAGTGGCCCTAAATCTTAACCTAGTTTTTTAAGCAACTTCAACTATCAAATACTCCTAGCTCAGTTAATATAAATGAAATCTACACATATGTACAACTCAAGGAACTTAAGGACTACATTTTTGCTTCATAAACCTAAGCCCAATGATGCCTAAATAAGGAGATAGAACTTTGAAATTACCTTGTTCAGTTGAGTTTGAATATTGCAATGTAGCAACTTTGAGTGAGGCCTGAAGGTTGTGTGAGCTTGCTTGAAGTTCCCTCAACCTTTCCCAATGCTCAGCTTGCTTTGAAATTGCTTGGAACTCCCTGTAGAAGTCAACCTGCAAACTCAGAAATTGAAAATGGTGAAGCTTGAAACAGGGGTTACAGTTGCTTGAGAAAGACCTAGACAACTTAGGTGTGATGTATAGAATGTGTTTGAAGTGGTTCCAAGCAAAACGCACGAGGGAATATGGAAGTGGCTTGTGATTTGCAGAGATGGCCCTGTTTTGGGCAGAAATGGTGATTTTGGTGTTTTAGGGTGTTTGCAATGCTATGAGCTCATGTATTGGCTTGTTACAATATGCTGAACTTGTTTCAAATGATAGCAAGACTTGGTTTTATCAGATGGAAGAGTTATGTTCACTTTTGCAAGTTTTCTTGTTTTTGAAGAAAAGGTGAGTTGACAAATCTCAAAGCCCGTACAGGCTAGCTCAAGGCCTGCTGAGAGTTGGTACCAATTTCCTGATATTTGTGGACTTTGTTTGCAGCAAAAAGTTTGGTCCATGGCTCAAGATAAACAAAGTTGCTAAAAGTATGCTTTATCAAAGTAACAATGCAACCTTTATGCCATTTTTGGAATAATTCTTTGTACAAAGCTTCAAAGATCAAAACAATACCATTGTCCAATGTATTTGCATTAAATTAAGGAGCGTGGAAAGGGTTAGGACCTGTAAAAAAAGTACAAGCATGCTTAGGACAGATTTGCAACTTGTAACATGGTGCAAAATGCCTTGGACAAAAGTGATAATTTTCCATTTTCATTCCTTCGATTCTCCCTAACCATAAATGATCTTGGATAGTTCTTGGACATTTTGGAAATCTTGTAACATGCTCTACAATACAGATTTAAAATGCACTTTGAGATTCCTCTTGGAACTAGGTGAGAAGTTGCCATGAAATTAGGTCAAAAATCTGCCTAAACTAGGGCAAAATTTCACTAAGTTAAAAAGTTTTTGGACCCCTATTCACAAAATTATAACTTGAGATCCAAGCATCTTTTGGGAAAACTTTGTGAATAAAAGTTGTATATTTTGTGGAGGACTACAACTTTCTTGTTGTAAGTTTTCTTTGAATCCAATTGCATCATGGTGAAAAAGTTGGGAAAAGTTGGGAATAAATAAGAAAATTTCATAACTTAGAAAATTTCTAAGTTATGAAAAATTTCAAACTTAAACCCTAATTTTCAAAATTAGGTTTCTTGGTGAACAAGTTTCATGTTTTGACACATCTTGGTGAAATATGACCCTTGGCACTTGATTTTGACCAAAAAGTCAAAGTTTGGCTTTTCAGTGTACAATTGATTTTTGATCAGTTGACTGGAAAATTCATCTGTCAAGCCAATGCTTTTGAGATCTTTTGAACCTTGTGATTAGGTTAAGATAGTGACATTGAGTCCTTGAAACCATGCTTGAATCCAATTTGCCATTGGCTAGGTTAAAAATCAGAAATTGCCCTTCTACAGTCAAAACCCTAATTTTGACCATTTTGCCCTTTTGAAGATCTGATCAAATTTCTTGAAGAGTTGTGGTCCAAACTTGATCAAATGGTTCATATGAGTCTATAATGTTGTTGTGGATAAAAAATTATGAGTTTTGACTGTAAATTGGCCATGGTTGACTTTTTCCCCAATACAACTGGTTTTTAGGTCAACTGTCCAATTGACTGGGCAAAAAAGTGATCCAAGGCTTGAAACTTGGTATGGGCAATATTATAAGTCCAACATGAAGTATGAAAGTCACATGAGGCATTGGAAGTCCAAAAATCCCTGTGCAAACTCAAACCCTAATTTCAGGTCATCAGTGCAAGATGAAGTCTTGAGCTGAGTAAACCCTAATTTGGTCTTGAGTCCAAGAAGTCTTGTGAGGAGAATCTTGATAAAATGAGAAGGCAAATTTTGGGGTACAACACCTTCGGTAAACGGTCATGAAGCATAGGGTATTTTAGTGGTCGCCCTCCAGTCCCGAAAGATCAAAATGACCCATTGGAATGTTGCCTCAGAAAGATCTTTAAGACTCTAGGGTAACTACTAAGGTTTCTTAACCATTGCTTTTGTGACCGTAATTGTCCCTTCGAATGTCCCTTAAAACTCCAACGATGGGGCTACCTACTTCTTAATAGTAGGATATCGCTATCTAAAGGAAACAAGAACGAATAGTCTTTTTCGTGTAGGTAGAAAATCTTAAGTACTTGCTCAAAACAACAACAAAAATTTCACAAACACTTTCAAAACAGTTTTCAAAAACAACTTCGTCACACTCTTGAGGACAGATACAAGGGTTATCACGAAGTTAAACAAAAACTTTTCAAAACACACACAAGCAATTTCAAAATGAGCAAGTACCTAAGAGCCCGTGGATTACCACAGATAGAAAGGATGCTAACACATTCCCTTTCTATAATCTACCCCCCGTACTCAGAAACATCTCGAAAAAGGTTTTTTCTGTTCTTTTTCCTTTTCCTTTGTTGGATGAAATAAAAGTCGGTGGAGAATCTTGCTTACCGCGACATTTGCAAACAAAAAACACAAACCAGTATTAACAATCGGTTCTGCCACCATATCACAGAACTAGAGACTCTGCCGGGGAATTTAATAAGTGGGGTATACCTTAGGATCTAGGTCATTTTTAAATTGCTTTCTTGTTTGCTTTGCCTGCTTTATCTTCGAGGTTTTTGTTTGGACATTATTGAAGATCCTACACCCGGATCTGGGAATTCCTTTTAGGTAAGTAGCAATAAACTGTGAGGGAACTGTGCGGGGTATATCGACACGGTTGAAGCAGTAACTACGTTGATGCGACACTTTGGTTGGTACCGGTAGCCCTTAAGTCAATCAAGGAGAATACGGGGCCGCTGCATGGTGTCATAAAGCATCAACTGACCTTATAACCTTTAATTGCACAACTTGGCCAGTAGGACGTAGCGAATGGCCAAATTTGGTGTATTCCCAAGGTCGACAAATACTCGATGCTACACTCATTGAGGTTTGACTACTGAGTTTTGTTTGGTTGCGAGTCAATCGCCTATTGAAGGAAGCTTGGGGGAAAGATCAATGATATTGAGATCCCTTAGAACTCGGTTACTATTTATAGGACATGTTGAACCAATCCAGCTTCAAGAGGGTATGACCTTAAAACTCATGCAGGCTTTAAACCTAAGGACTTGGTGTGACTTGTTTGTTGCTTGCTATACATGTGATTTCTTAACATAATCATGACATCATAAACATGGCATATCATACTATCCATTTCAAGGATTTTCTAGGGCTCATCTTTGCTTTGTTTTGTAGGACATGGCATCCGCCTGCAGGAACACTATCCAGATTAACCTTGTGAAAGTACCTCCTCAACTAAAGTACTTGGCATTAAGGATTCCTGAAAGCTCTCCCTTCACTGAAAAACATGGTCGGCTCCTCAACTTGGTCACTTTAAAACCTGATGAAGAATTGTTAAAAGTGTTATTTCAGTTCTTTGATCCTTTGCACCACTGCTTCACCTTCCTGGATTACCAGCTAGTACCTATTATGGAGGAGTTTTCTAGGTTATCAGGGGTACCTATTCTTGATCAGTTACATTTCAACGGTACAGAAATGCATCCAAAGCCTGAAGATATTGCTCGAGCTTTGTCCTTACAACAGTCAGATGTAATGACAAATTGGGAAACTAGGGGAAGTGTCCAAGGAATCCCGGTTAAATTTATATTCAAGAAAGCTCACTGTTTTTGGGATACCCTGGATTTACAAGATTTTGAAGAAGAATTGGCACTCCTCATCTACAGGATGGTACTATTCCCTAACGCGGACCAACTCGTAGATGTGAATATGATTAAGGTTTTTCTGTCTCATAATCTGGTGCCTACATTACTTAGGGATATTCTACACTCTCTGTATGCTCACACTCTAAAAAGAAGGGGGACCCTTCTCTGTTGCACCCCTCTATTGGCTAGGTGCTTTATTTTGCACCTGCCCAGGTCTATTTTGAAGAATGAGCAGGGTATGAAATGGTCTCATAGGCTGATGTCCCTTAAACATTCAGACATTCATTGGTGTTCACGGTCTTCGAAAGATGTTACCATCATCGATCATTGCAGTGAATTCCCTAATGTCCCTCTCTTTAGAATTATGGGAGGAATCACTTATAACCCTTGTTTGGCACTGTGACAGTTTGGTTATGCGAGAAGGGATGGTCCTCATGATGCACTTATCCAAGGAATCACCTTCGACTATGAGAATGATGCTCAGGGTTACCGTAAAATATTCACGCGAGCTTAGGGCATGGTACATAGAGTTGATAGCAAGACACTGGGGCACAAGAATTCCATTCCTCTTGAGCCTTATCTCAAATGGGTACGAGTCTTCTCCCAAAGGCTTATGATTCCTTACCCCGCCATCCTACCTATGATTATGGAACCGTTTATTGAAGGAGACACTCCTTCTCTTGTTCTTCATCCTATATGCCAATTGATCATGAGGAGTTATAAAAATCCTGGATTCAACTTAAAGAGGAGCGAGATACGTTTGAATCTCAATTCTACGCCAGCGAGAAGAAGGTCCTGGAACTCACTAGGCTACTTCATGAAGAGAGGAATATAAACGCCTACATTGCACCAAATAGGATGCGCTCCTAGGAGACCCGATTTTCCTTTTTTGCTTTAAGTTTTGTTTTATTGTAAGCCTAAAAGGCACCTTTTGTAACAATTCAAAACTTATTAATACGATTAACGTGTGTTTCTTTTGGTTAAACAAATTTGAGCCTTTAAGATTCCTTGAAATCATTGCATATGCATATCATCCATGACATTGCATAAACAGGTACCATAACAAGTTTCTCATCTTCTTCGCTGTTTATTTCAGCAATAATGTCTTCTGAACAAAGCATTAAGGATCTACAGGCACAAAATGGCCAATTTCAGCAAATGTTCGTAGCCTTAGCTAAGGGGCTGGAAGATCTGAAAGCCCTCATTCTGAAAGAGAAGAAGAAGAAGAACGTTGGTGTCCTTAATCCGGGCAAAATATTCAAGGGGCCGTTGAAGCAACCGGTTGATTTGACCTCCTCATCCAAAGAAGGGGAGAATCAAGAGAGAGAGAGAGAGAGACAAGGGAGGAGGACCATAGCTCTGAAGTTTCTGTTAATGACACAGACTACAATGATGAACAGTATCCTCCCACTGAGGATAGATACAAACAGTTAGAGGATCGGTTGAGCGCAATGGAGATCCAGAGAATACCAGGGCTGGATTTTGAAGAGTTGGGTTTGGTATCTGTGCTGGTCATCCCACAGAAGTTTAAGGCTCCGGTTTTTGCGAAGTATGATGGGGTGTCTTGTCCCAAGCTTAATCTCTGTTCCTATGTGAGGAAGATTCAGCCTCACACTGCTGATAGGAACTTGTGGGTCCATTTCTTTCAGGATAGACTATTCGGGACTCAGCTTGAATGGTTCTATCAACTGGAGAGGACCAATGTCCGCAACTGGGAAGATTTGGCTGCTGCTTTTTATAAGCAGTATCAGTATAACGCTGACCTTTCCCCTACCCGTACTCAACTCCAAAGTATGTCCCTGGGCGCAGGTGAAGGCTTTAAGGACTATGCGCAGAAGCGGAGAGATTTGGAAGGGAGGGTCCAACCCCCTTTGTCTAATAGGGATTTGGTTGACATGTTTCTTGGGACATTGTTTGGTCTGTTCTTCAATCACTTGATTGGTAGCTCCTCAGCTAGTTTCATCGAGTTGATATTGACTGGAGAAAGGGTAGAAGCTGGGATCCAGAGCGGAAAAATACAGAAAGATACCTCGTCAAGTTCAGTGAAGAAGCCCTTCACAGGTAAGAAGGAGGCCAATGCCATTTATAGCCCAAGAAGTCAGAGCAGAGCTAAGCTCCGTCCAACGGTAGGTGCTGTGATGATACCTAGGCCTGCGGCTACCCAACAACAAAACAAACAACAAAGGGTAGAAAGACCGCAAAGAAAGCTCACTCGGATTAATATGACATTGACTAAGGTTTTACCCCATTTGTTAAGATCAAACTTGGCAACCTTAAAGGAGGCTCCCAAGAATCCTAACACCACCTCTCCTCGGTACAATCCAAACGCCCGATTTGATTACCATTTTTAGAGTCCTGGCCATGATACAAATGACTGCTGGGCTCTGAGAAATAAGATACAGGATCTAATTGAAGCCAAGGAGATTGAGTTTGATGCTCCGGAGAAGCCTAATGTCATAACTGCACCCATGCCCAAGCACAATTGTGGAGTTAATGCCATTGATACTGATCTGTTTGTTGCCTTTGTTGATGAAGTTTCCACTCCTCTCATGACTGTCAAGAAGAATTTGTTGCTGGCCGGTTTATTTTCGGGATGTGGTGAAGGTTGCCACATGTGTTCATCTCTGCCCTCTGGTTGTCATTTGCTGAATGCAGGTGTTCAATGCCTGATGGACAATAGAGAGATTTTGTTTGAAAAGACTCTGATTCTAACTATTCCGTATGAATATGTTGCCATCATCACCATTTCCTCCAATCCTTCCAAGGTCTCCTCTAAAAGACCTATTAGGATTACACCTGCTCCAAGAATTGCTCCATTGATAATCACTTTTCCTGGCCCTGTACCGTACTCCTCGGACAAAGTTGTTCCTTGGAACTACGGTGCTGACGTCTACTACCATGGCGTCAAGCAGGATTTAAAGACTGAAGAGGCTGATCCCGATATCAGTAATATTGTCGGGACCAACAAAGTTACCCAAAGTGGAAGGGTTTTCCCTCCCGAGATCTCCCCGAAGATTGTTGTTAAGCCTGTTGTTATTCCATCTGTTGTTCCTACCGGTACTTCTGTTACTAATCCCGTTCTTACTCCAGTTGTTACCCATGTCGATGAGTCATCTGGGACTCGGGGAAAAGAAGCTATACGTGAGCCTTCCCGGGCAGAGGCACCTAGAAAGATTGTCGTGGAATCCTCTAAGCAAGAAATAGAGGAAATATTAAAAATAATCAAGAAGAGCGACTACAATATGGTCGAGCAGCTGGGGAAAACTCCTTCGAAGATATCAATGTTGTCTCTGCTGTTGTGTTCCGAAGCCTATGTAAAGTCTTTGATTGCATTCCTCAAGACTGCGCATGTGCCGCAAGAAACCTCTGCCGACCAATTCAAGGACTGTGTGGCCAGTTTGACTGCTGACAATGGTTTGGGTTTTTCAGATGCCGATTTGACGCCAAAGGGGAGAAAGCATAATGATGCTCTGCATGTCTCGATCGAATGCAGGGGAACTACTATGGCTCATGTGCTGGTGGATGCTGGATCTTCACTGAATGTTCTGCCTAAGAAGGCTCTTGATTGGCTAGATTGTGAAGGCTTGACCCTAAAGCCCAGTAACATTGTGGTGAGGGCCTTTGACGGGTAAAAAAGAATGGTGCATGGGGAGGTGGACATCCCTGTCAAAGTGGGTTCTCAGACCTTTGGGTCCATCGTCTACGTGATGGACATCAGGCCATCATACTCTTGTTTGTTGGGTCGCCCTTGGATCCATGAAGCTGGGGTTGTTACTTCTATGCTGCACCAAATGCTGAAGTATCCGGTGAAGAGGAAGATTGTCACTGTGCATGGTGAAGAGGAGTATATGGTAAGCCACCTGAACTCTTTCAGGTATGTGGAGATGGACGTGGAATTCATAGAGACTCCTTGTCAAAACTTTGAAGAGGTTCCCCAGATTATGGCATCAATCGAGACTATCACCAGCGCCAAACCTCCTTTGAAGATGGCTTCTCTCAAGGACGCCAAAGCAGTAGTTGAAGAAGGTGGGTGTACCATTTGGGGTCAGCTCCCTGATTTTACTCGTAAAACAAACAAATTTGGTTTGGGCTTTACTTCAGGAGCTCAAAGAGCTGTTCGACGCGCTCGGGCTGAAGGACCTCCCCTATGCATCAACAATCGTAGGGTCAACGCTATTGAAGACAATGATGAGAATTCTGACATTGACAGCTGGATCTACCCTACTACCACCGGTGGACCTAGTAACTGGACGGCCAGAGATTTTGTGCCAATTTCTTTTGTTCAGCAGTAATTGTCTTACTTGTTTTTAGAATTTGTAATAAACAATTTAAACTCTATGGAATTGTGTCTTACCCGAGGCACAATGGTTCTATTTGTGAGGGTTATTATATGTCATTTTCATATGTCATCAATAAAACATTGGACGTTTCTTGCATACAAATTTTGTGCTCTCTGTTTTTATTTTCTGCTTTTCACTTTATCAATTCAGCTATGCTCTTACACACACTCACATATCAAACTGCAGATCCATATCCACTCTGGATCCCATTGATAACAGTTCTGCTATTTCCAGTTATAACTTCTAAAATCCAATCAACCAAGCCGAGGACGAAGGTGAGAAAGATTGTGAGGTGTCTGGAGAACTTGCTAGACTTCTACAGCAGGAAGAAAGGGCTATACAGCCTCACGAAGAGCCAGTTGAGACGATAAACTTGGGCACGAAGGTAGACAGAAAAGAAGTCAAGATCGGCGCAAATCTGGAGACTAAGGTCAAACAACGGTTGATACAGATGTTGCACGACTATGTTGAGATCTTCGCCTGGTCATATGAAGACGTGCCTGGTTTAGACACTGATATTATGGTACACCGTCTGCCGACTAAAAAATATTATCCTCCAGTTAAATAGAAGGTCCTCCGTATGCGCCATAAAATGTCAGAGAAGATCAAAGCAGAGGTTATAAAATAGTTAACCACTGGGTTCTTAGCAGTCACCTCCTACCCGTAGTAGGTTGCTAACGTCATTCCTGTACCTAAGAAGGACGGTAAGGTACAAGTGTGTATGGACTACAGAGACCTGAACAGGGCAAGCCCCAAGGATGACTTTCCGCTTCCCCACATTGATGTTCTGGTTGACAACACCGCACAACATAAAATCTTCTCCTTCATGGATTATTTCTCTGGCTACAACCAGATCAAGATAGCTCCTGAAGACATGGAGAAGATAACCTTCGTCACACAGTGGGGCACCTTCTGTTACAAGGTGATGCCTTTTGGGTTGAAGAATGCTGGGGAAACTTATCAGCTAGCCATGGTCGCCTTGTTCCATGATATGATTCACCATGAGATAGAGGTTTATGTTGATGACATGATAGCCATATCCTAAAACGAGGAAGAGAACCTTGACCATCTACAAAAGCTGTTTGACAGGTTGAAGACATAGAAGCTGAGACTGAATACGAACAAGTGCACCTTCGAGGTAAGGTCTGGTAAGCTTCTGGGGTTCATCGTCAGCGACAGAGGTATTCAGGTAGACCCTGTAAAGGTAAAAGCCATGCAAGAGATGCCGGCTCCCCGTATCGAGAAAGAAGTTAGAGGTTTCTTGGGAAGCCTAAATTATATCTCCAGGTTCATTTCACATCTGACTGCTACTTGTGAGACAATCTTCAACCTCCTGAAGAAAGATCAAGTGGTAAAGTGGAATGACGAATGCCAGACCGCTTTCGAAAGAATCAAGGAATACCTTCAAGAACCACCAATTCTGATGCCTCCGGTCGAAGGAAGACCTTTGATATTATACTTAATAGTGCTAGACAATTCAATGGGGTGCGTGTTGGGTCAACATGACGAGTCTGGTCGAAAAGAGCACGTCATATACTACCTTAGCAAAAATTGTACCTACTGTGAGATAAGATACTCACTGCTCGACAAATATTGTTGTGCTTTGGCATGGGCTGCTCGCCGAATGAGACAATATATGTTGACCCACACTACTTTATTGATATCTAAGATGGATCCAATCAAGTACATCTTCGAGAAGCCCGACCTCTCCGGAAGGATAGCAAGATGGAAGATGATCTTGACTGAATATGATATCCAATATATAACCCAAAAAGCAATTAAAGGAAGTGTATTGGCTGATCATTTGGCTCATCAGGCCGTGGATGACTACCAGTCCATGAATTTTGAGTTCCCAGACGAGAATATTATGCTAGTGACTGACTATGAAGAACTTGGACCAGATGAAGGACCTGAAGAAGGATCCCGATAGACCTTGGTTTTTGATGGAGCTTCGAATGCACTCGGTATTTGCATTGGCGCTGTAATCATATATCTTGAGGGCTGTCATACTCCTTTCACTGCCTGACTATGTTTCAACTGCACTAACAACATGGCGGAGTATGAAGCCTGTATCATGGGTCTCAAAGCTGCTATCGATCTCAGGATCAAGTTCTTAAAGGTCTTCAGGGATTCAGCCTTGGTGATAAGTCAGATCAAAGGCGAATGGGATACGAAGCATCCGGACCTCATCCCGTATAAAGAGCACGTGCTGACATTGCTCCCACATTTTGAGGAGGTAACCTTTAAACATTTCCCACGAGAGGAGAATCAGCTAGCGGACGCGCTAGCTACCATGTCTTCTATGTTCAAGGTCAGGTGGGCCAACGAAGCTCCCTGAATCACTATTAAGAGGTTGGATGAACCAGCGTACTGCTGTGAGATTGATACTAAAGAGGTAGCAGACAAACCCTGGTTTCACGAAGTAAAAAGGTACCTCGAGACTCAAGAGTATCTCGAGGGGGCATCTGTCAATGATAAGAAGTTTCTGAGAAGGTTCGCCACTAAATTCTTTCTCAGTAATGGAATCCTCTACAAGCGCAACCATGACTTTACCTTATTACGGTGTGTAGACAAGAGCAAAGCAGAGAAGATTATGACAGATTTACATGAAGGTACCTACAAAACCCATTCCAGTGGATATACCATGGCTAAGAAGATCCTATGGGCAGGATACTACTGGTCCAATATGGAAGCAGATTATTATCAACACTCCCGAACTTGTCACAAATGCCAGATCTATGCTGATAAGGTGCATGTGCCTCCGGTTCTTTTGAATGTCTTGACGGCTCCTTGGCCCTTTGCAATGTGGGGAATTGACATGATCAGGGAAACCATACCTATCGCTTCCAATGGGCATCGCTTCATCCTGGTGGCCATCAATTACTTCACAAAATGGGTTGAGGATGCCTCCTTTGCTACCGTTACCAAGAATGTTGTGGCGCAGTTCATCAAGCATAACCTGATCTGTCAATATGGTGTGTCAGAGAGAATCATCACTAATAATGGTACGAATCTCAATAACACGATGATCACCGAGCTCTGTAAGCAATTCAAGATACATCATCATAACTCTTCTCCTTACCGGTTGAAGATGAATGGTGCTGTCGAAGCGGCTAACAAAAACATCAAAAAGATCATACAGAAGATGACATTGACATACAAATACTAGTATGAGATGTTACCATTTGCTCTTCACGGGTACCGTACCTCAGCACGGACGTCGACATGGGCAACACCTTATTCTTTGGTATATGGCATGGAGGCAGTCCTACCCATTAAGGTCTAGATCCATTCTCTAAGGATTATGAAGGATGCAGGTTTGAATAAAGACGACTGGATCCAGACTCGGCTTGATCAACTGAATCTGATCGATGAAAAGAGACTTAATGTTGTCTGTCATGGTCAAATGTATAAAAAACGGATGATTAAGGCTTTCAACAAAAAAGTCAGACGCCAAGAATATCAAGTCAGGGATCTAGTAATCAAGCGCATCATACTGCCGCAAGGTGATCCCATAGGAAAATGGAATCCCACATACGAAGGACCATTTGTGGTTAAAAACATTTTCTCGGGTGGAGCCATGATTCTGACCACCATGGACGGTGACGACCTTCCTCACCCTGTCAATGAGGACATAGTGAAAAGATACTACGCATGATTAAAGACCCGCTAGGTTGACTGGCCTAGGCAAAAATAAGGGCTTCCCAGCGAACCAAAAGGGTTCGGGAAAAAATAAGGGATGAAAACGAAAAAAATATGTACACCCGGCAAGTCGAAAACCTGAAAAGGTGGCTTGGGCAAAAAGGGGTATCCCGGTGGACTGAAAATCCGAAAGGGAGGTCCAGGAAAAAGTTAGGGATTTAAAGCGTATCACTATGTCCCATTAGATCACCTTGCAATCAGACCTCAATATCAACTATCAAGCTCAAACGACACCAATTTATCTAATCAGCTTTGGACAAGCAGCAAAGTGATGAGACGCTCAAATACATAGTGGTAATAGCAGAATTGAAACTCAATGGGATTGTTGCACATAGATTTTTTCTTTTTGTTGTACACAATATTGTATAGCTTCTATTTTTACGGTGGTGTTCTCTTACTAGAGCGTTAGCTTCCTTGTACAAAAACGCCTGTTATAGGCCAACTTCAAAAATTAATACAAGTCATTTTTTACAAAATCATTTGTTTTTCTTTTTCTGTTTTGTTTTGCAAAATCGTCCAATGATTTATTCTTGACATATGCATTTGAATATGATTGTTGTTCATAAATGTTTGTATAGGAAACGGAAAGACAATTGCTCTTAACTTAAGAAACAGGGGCAAAAAACTAAAAAAATGTCAAACCCGACAGTTACTCTGTCCAGCAGGTATCGGGGCAGAGACAACTTTGAAACAAAGTCATCAGTACGTACGACCCCGTGACGTCTATACTCCACATAGAGTAGATGCAACCAAAGCTTTGACATCGGCTTCCCCAAAACAGGAGGTACTTTCCCCAGTCAGGTTCCTTCATAAGTCTGACATCTATACTCCCCAGACGAATTTCATAATCCCAAGCGGGTCATAAAGTTTCTCCCGAACAGAGTTTATTTCTCTGAATATAGAAGCTCAATCCCCAACAGAGTTTAGCTATGGAAGTTCATACTCCAATAGAGTTAGCTCCCCATAGAGTTATTCTCAAGCAGAGTCTCTCCCCCGGCAGAATAGCCGTAAACTAGGAGCAAATCTCCAGCATAGTCATCTCCGTTCACCATCCCCAGTGAAAGTAGAAGAACCACAGTTTTCTACAACAGTCAAGAATGCTATTTCCAATACTCTTAGGCAGTAGTCAGGGACTTATTTTCCTAGACTCAAATATGGCACGATAGCATCTCGTGTTCATACACCTTGACATACGCATCCATATCGCATACATAATAATCTCACTTATTTTGAGAATATCATTCCACCATGCATTTCATGCATCGCATACAATTAACCCTGCTATCTTTTCAGGAAAGACAATTATCGTCGACAATCCCAGCAGGTATACATGTCATATCTGCAGGCAACTAATGGAAAATCAGTTCCCGAAGCCAAACAGCTCAACTAACTTACGTGATCATCTTGAAGTAACCCTACTATCCAGGTTCCTTCCCATAAGCCCTACTATCTAGGCTTTCATCTTGAAGTAACCCTACTATCCAGGTTCCTTCCCATAAGCCCTACTATCTAGGATTTCATCTTGAAGTAACCCTACTATCCAGGTTCCTTCCCATGAGCCCTACTCTCCAGGCTTTCATCTTGAAGTAACCCTACTATCCAGGTTCCTTCCCATAAGCCCTACTGTCCAGGATTTCATCTTGAAGTGACCCTACTATCCAGGTTCCTTCCTGTAAGCCCTACTATCCAGGCTTTCATCTTGAAGTAACCATACTATCCAAGTTCCTTCCCATAAGCCCTACTATCCAGGCTTTCATCTTGAAGTAACCCTACTATCCACGTTCCTTCCCATAAGCCCTACTATCCAGGCTTTCATCTTGAAGTAACCCTACTATCCAGGTTCCTTCCCATAAGCCCTACTATCCAGGCTTTCATCTTGAAGTAACCCTACTATCCAGGTTCCTTCCCATAAGACCTACTATCCATGCTTTCATCTTGAAGTAACCCTACTATCTAGGTTCCTTCCCATAAGCCCTACTATCCAGGCTTTCATCTCGAAATAACCCTACTATCCAGGTTCCTTCCCATAAGCCCTACTATCCAGGCTTTCATCTTGAAGTAACCCTACTATCCAGGTTCCTTCCCATAAGCCCTACTATCCAGGCTTTCATCTCGAATTAACCCTACGACCCAGGTTCCTTCTCATAGCCCTACTATCCAGGCTTTCATCTCGAAGTAACCGTACTATCCAGGTTCCTTCTCATAACCTTACTATCCATGTTTCTTCTCTCTTATCTCCAGACAACGGTTTACAACACTGTAAGACTTGGACCCGACCAGATACGGTCGATTTTACATTTCCCTAGTAAGCGGTTGTGCGGCCTGGACCATGACCAGATATGAAATTTACTCCCACCTCCTCAATCAGGAGTTAATTCCCCAGTAAAGTAATGTACAACCGAAACTCTTATACTCTATTTCCCAGGACATAAATCAACATTCCCCGGCGAATTCCTCCTCAACGGCAGGTACAGGAATTCTCGCAAAGGAATCTCTTATGCAACCGATATATTTTATGGATGGCATCTTTAAGCCCATATCTGACGATTCTCTGTCGACTTCCAAATGGAATCTTTAAGCCCATTCCCGATATCACCAATCAATATTACTTTATGCGAGTTCAAATTTCTGGGCACTCTAGTGTTCAATCATCTTCCACCTTCAGATCACGAAAGGCAGACAAGCAAATCTACATCCTCAGGTCTAAGAAGATTGAACAGGGGAAAATATTTTACCCTAAAATTTGTCTTCTCATTTTACTCAAAACATGCTCATTGAAGTCCTCAACTTGCTCAAGGATGCCCAAGAATTAACTAGGCAAACTCTCTCCTAAAGCAATGAATCTCCAACTAGGGTTTC
This sequence comes from Vicia faba, assembly GCA_948472305.1. Taxonomy (NCBI): domain Eukaryota; kingdom Viridiplantae; phylum Streptophyta; class Magnoliopsida; order Fabales; family Fabaceae; genus Vicia; species Vicia faba. The sequence continues at coordinate 593,286,528 of OX451736.1, forward strand.
CATTTTAATCAAGATGGGTGAGATCCAAAGGCCTCAAATATCTCCCATGGACCTAATATGTTCTCAAGATAATTCATGTCAAGTTTCATGCCTTGCACAAGAAGTTTGCTCAGTCAACTGCTCAAATGCCTGAAAATCAACTATATTAGGTCAAAAGTTAACTGTGACCCACATACAGTCAAACTTCAAGATTTGTTGTCAACATCATCATTTTGAAGTGACATCCGTCATTTGATAAAGGTTTTATCATGATTCCTCAAGGAATTCCCCAAATTCATCAAAACTCAAAAGTTGCTAAATTAGGGTTTCTATAGGAAAAGTCAACCAAACTTTGACCAGGCATAACTTTCTCATACTTTATCAGCAATTTCCCATCCAAGGCTCATTTTGAAGAGGATTCAATTCTCTACAACTCATATTCATCCCTCAAGTTCAATAAATTCACTCATGAAAAGATATAAATTCAGACATTATAGGTCCTCCTCAAAAGTCAACGAAAACACCTTTTGGTTCAAAGCTTATTACATAAAATGGAAGATCCAATTGAGATGAAACAATAAGGGTTGTTTAGAGGACACCCTAAGATTTCTAAAAAGTCCAAGAACGCCATCCTAGGGTAAAAATTGAAGAAGATATGCATTTTCAAAGTTGGCCATTTTTGGAAATTTGCACAAAGTCAACAATGCCCAAAATTGCATTTTCTCCACATGGGCCTATCTTTTCAAGTTTGTAGCTTGTTCCTAACATGGTTCACGACCCATGAACCACTCTATGCATCATTCAATTATTTATTTAATTTATTGTGATTTTATTCATTTAAAATTCAAATAAAATCAAAATAAATCATATAAGTTAATTTTGGGATGATTTTGGCATTAAATGAAGATGATATACGCTGTCAAACAAGGATCAAATCGTGCAAGGGCTGATTGGAATTAAAATGGCGTGATTTAGCCAGTTTTGGAAACAAATAATATCATTTGAAAATCAAATCTCTTGCTCATCAATCTCCAAGATTTAATCCAAATTTGTTAACCTATTTGATTCACATACATATAACAGAGCATTCTCAACCCTAAGGACGAGATTACAGAGGCGCAACTTACTCCAAAGAGTCAAACAAAGTTTCAAATTTCCAAATAAAAGTGTAGATTAAATCTTTCTTTACAGTCCAATTCAAGCAATTTCAAGGCCAGCAATCCATTCCTGGACATATGCTGAAGTTATTCCAATCACTCCCAAGTCACAAAACACCCAGAATCGTAAGATACAGGATTCGGTTTTCCAAGTTTTCTTGATCTTCGATTACATGCATACATGCATTTTCAATGAAATTTAACCATGCATTCTTGTTTATTATAAGGTTTCAATGCTTTCTGGATTATTTGATTGAGTTTTAAGTGCAGGAATCGAAAGATGCCATTCTTAGGGTTTCCAAGCTCGTTTTAGGGCTTCCTAATACATGCAAAATTAGGGTTGGATATGGGTACCATGGTGTTCAGGGCTTCAAGCCATGTTGATCCATGGTCTCCATTAAGATTTATGTTGCTTGTATTTAATTTTTGAATGATGTAGGGTTATAGCTACAAACATCGTCCGTAGGTAAAAGTTCAAGCCTAAAACGAAAATCTGAGGAAGGAGACAATGAGGTGGCAATGTCTTACTGGCTGGTTTGAATGTGGCGCGTATTATTTTGTGGCATGCCACATGGTTTCCATTATATTATTATTTGTTCATTATATTAACAGATGAGTCACGTAGCACGAATGACAAAGAGTAACGCTGGTGATAGAAAGCACTTGGGTTCGATCCCAGGTCCAAGCATCTTGTGATTTTATTTTTTTAACATGCTTTACAGGATCCCATGTGCCTCCCAACCAAGCATCCACCATGCACCCAAGATCCACACCATCAGATCATGTCCTGGCCAGATCTCACGCCTCCAGAAAGCAGTCACATGGTGGACCTCCTGAAGACCAGCTGCACTGAATCTCACACTGGATACTGGGCTAGAATCTTGGGTCTAGTACAAAAAAGCAGGCGTACCCCCTAGAGTGCTAACAATATCAGGCCCAAGTCATTTCTTTTTTAATTTCTTTTGTTTTATTTATTTGTTTAATTATTTTTTACAAAACAAAAATCATTAATTAATTAGATTAATTTAATTAGGGAAATTTAAATTCTTTTTCCATAATTAAAATAAATTAGAAAATTAGGTTTAATTTGCAAATATTTAATTTTCTCAATCAAAAAATAACAAAAAATATTTTCTTTGATTTCCTTCAAATTTAGACTTTGATTCCCGTACTTAATTCGTCTCGCGCGCATTTACTTATTTATAATTCCAATTATTGTAACTGTTTCGAGGTTTGTAATAGTTTTTAATTAGGGTTTATTTTACCGCTTTTCATTTACTATTTTCATTCCCCAAGTTTTGGTTATGTACCCCCTCCTCGAGGCCTTGTAATAGTTAGGACTTTAATTTCTCGCACTTTTAAATTTCTGTAACTATAAACTGTCTAGATGTATGGATAATAGGCTTGCATGCAAAAGTCAAATGAGATTAAAAATGTAGATAACCCTAATTGTGCAAAGATAAATAAACTGAAAAATAACACATGCACATGTGCACTCCTAGGGTTTATCCCACTCCGGTTGACTTCGGTAAACGGTCATGAAGCATAGGGAATTTTAATGGTCGCCCTCCAGTCCCGAAAGATCAAAATGACCCATTAGAATGTTGCCTCAGAAAGATCTTTAAGACTCTAGGGTAACTACTAAGGTTTCCTAACCATTGATTTTGTGACCGTAATTGTCCCTTCGAATGTCCCTTAAAACTCCAACGATGGGGCTACCTACTTCTTAATAGTAGGATAGCGCTATCTAAAGGAAACGAGAATGAATAGTCTTTTTTGAGTAGGTATAAAATCTTAAGTACTTGCTCAAAACAATAAAACTTTTTCACAAATACTTTCAAAACAGTTTTCAAAAAGAACTTCGTCACACTCTTGAGGACAGATACAAGGGTTATCACGAAGTTAAACAAAAACTTTTCAAAACACATACACAAGCAATTTAAAAATGAGCAAGTACCTAAGATCCCATGGAAAACCACGGATAAAAAGGGTGCTAACACCTTCCCTTTCTATAATCTACCCCCCGTACTCAGAAACATCTCGAAAAAGGTTTTTTCTATTCTTTTTCCTTTTCCTTTGTTTGATGAAATAAAAGTCGATGGTGACTCTTGCTTACCGCGACATTTGCAAAAAAAAAATGTAAACCAGTATTAATAGTCGGTTCTGCCACCGTATCACAGTGCCCATCTTCTGGGTAAGCTTCTGATAATTTTCTTAACATGGTCTGCCTTGGTGTATCCTTTGTTCAGAACTCTCAGGCCAGCGGTCAGAGTTTGGAATCTTGAGAACATAGCTTCAATGGACTCATTTTCTTCCATTTTGAAGGCTGCATACTTCTGGATGAGAGCCAGAGCTTTTGCCTCTTTTACTTGAGCATTGCCTTCATGAGTCGTTTTGAGAGATTCAAACATGTCATGTGCTGTATCTCTATTGGTGATTTTTGAAATCTAATTTCTGTTGTTTATCCATGTTCTTTCTGTCAATCTTGTTTCCGTCTTTGTCTTCTGGATGTGTGTAACCATCTAGGACCATATCCCATAAATCAACATCATGACCTAGAAAGAAACTTTCTAGTCTATCCTTCCAGTATTCAAAGTCTTCTCCATCAAACACAGGAGGTTTGGTGCAGTTGTTGTTGTTTTGTTCAGTTGCCATGGTGTTTTCCTTCTGGATCTTTTTTTTACACTGTTAGGTATTTGCACCCAGAACTAGAGCTCTGATGCCAATTGAAGGGTGAGAAAACACTTAGAAGGGGGGGGGGGGTTGAATAATTTTTTCCTTTTTCTCGCACAATAATAATGGAATGACACATGTATTTTTATCCTGGTTTGTTTGAAACTCAAACTACTCCAGTCCATCCGCCAAGGTGATTTCGCCTCTCTCAATGAGGACTTAATCCACTATAATCAAACTGATTACAAATGTACAACCAAACTGTCGTGACTAACAATATAATGCACAAGCCAATTGCAAGTGACTAACACCTCTAAGACTCAACTATTCCTAGCCCTCTTGAGAAATCTGACCCAACTGGTCTCTCAAGGAACAATTACAAAGATTATCTCTTAACAGTAGTGAATCATAATGCTTCTAATAAGATATATCACAAACTGCGCTTTATCACTATGATTTTAGCCCAGTACTTAAGAATTACCCACTATATACAAAGAGTTTACAAGAATGAAAATAGTGAGCTTCAATATATTTTACGTGGATCAGTAACCTTGCTTTGAAACAAATGGTCTTCTATATATAGCTTCAAATTTTGACCGTTACTGACTAGAAGAGAGAGCATGCATTAGTGATGCATGTTAGCTTGTCCTTTATGTTTCCAATGCTCTCGTGCGTAGTACCACTTGAGTGCGTTAGCCGTCTTAACATTAAATGATCAACGATACTGTTAGAGCTTGTCTCTGGAAGTTTAATAGTTTTCTTGCAGTGTTGCAACATCAGAGTTTGCTTTAACTTTTCTTCTATCAGAGTTTGCTATATCACTTCTTCTGTCAGAGTTGTCTTCATTTTATGTTCATCAGAGTTTGCTTCAGCTTGCATTATTAGATATTGCTTTCACGTGCTTCTTTCAAATCTTTGCTTCAGCTAGCTTTATCAGAGGTTGCTTAAGATTACTTTTTATCAGAGTTTTCCTTGGAGTGATTCCTTTAGAGTTTGCTTCAGACTCATGTTTACATAAAGTTTCTTAGGAACTTCTTTATCCTTTTTCTGCTCAGCGTAGAATGATGTTTCACTTTTGAGAATGCTTGAGTCAGAACATCATCTAAATTAGAAAGCATATACATCATAGTATAAAATATATTATACAAAATTTATTTCATTGTTATCATCAAAACTCTAAGATATGATTAGAACCAAACTTTGTTCTAACACTTTTAACTACAGATTCCCCAACAGAGTTGCCAGTTCTATGATACGGTGGGAGAACTGACTTGGGTATTTTGTGTTTGATCGCAATTGTTGCGGATAGAAAGAATCTCTATCGACTTTTCTTTTATCCTATAAAGAAAGGGTGAAAATAACAGGAAAGACCTTTAGAGATATTTTCTTGAGTTCGAGGGGTAGGTTATGAAAAGCGAAGGTATTAGCACCCTTTTCATCCATAGTTATCTATGGGCTCTTAGTTGCTTGATAGACCATGCTTGCTTTGTTTGAAAATGTGCTTTATGGTGTAAGTTTGAAAATATTTTGAAAACGCCTTTGTTTCGGCTAACTTTGTAATGATTCTCGTCTTTATAAGAATGCGTACAGAGTGTTGGTTTTGAAAACAGTTCAAAGAGATGTTTGTTTTTGAAGACGTTTTGAAAGTGTAAGTGTGGAAATGGTTTTAGTTTGTGAGCAAGCAACTACAAGCATCCTACCTACTCAAAAGGTCTATGTTCTTTTCCTCCTCCTTTAGATGTTGCTATCTTACCATTGATTGGTAAGAAGCCCCATCGTTGGATGTGAAGGGATGGGCGTGGGTCGTCGTATAGACATAGAAGGTAACTTATGAGACGTTTTAGCAATTTTCGTAAGGGACTAGATTGTTTACCGAAGGCAACATCGAGGGACATCAAGGGGACTACGATCTTTTTCATCGGGGGTCTTTGCTAAAACGCCCATATTCGTGGGACATGACTATTTTCCGAGGCAACAAGCGAGGTTACCCTAGAGGTGTAAGTGTGAAAGTGTTTTGTATTTCATGCTTGATTTATATTGAATTAGGGTTTTCTAAGTATTGATTTTATCTTGCTATACACACCCTAATTACTAGCATTTTATGTAAAAGCGGTAAATTGCAGAAAATAAATGTCCTACGCTATTACATAATTTGGGGATGGGGTTTACAAATTTACAAATGGGGGGTGAAAAGCAATAAAAGTCCTAATTATTACAACCATATTGAATAGCAATGAAATAAAATATATAGAAAATATAAAGACAGAAAATAGCACATAATTGAGAAAGAACAAGTCTTTTGATTCATACAAAAAAATTTCTTTCGTTTGGGACTGTGAAGCAAGGTGTTCTAGACCTGCATCCTTCGATTCACACAACCTTTTTTTTTGTTTGGGACTGTGAAGCAATATGGGGTGAAGCCTAAGTCTTCAATTCACACAACCTTTTTTTTTCTTTCGTTTGGGACTATGAAGCAGTATGGGGAAAAGCCTAAGGCTTCAATTCACACAACCTTTTTTCTTTCGTTTGGGACTGTGAAACAGTGTGTTTGAAGCCTAAGGCGTTGTGTCGAACTATGCTGTTATTTTTTACTCCAACATTGTTTTATGGTCTGCATAGGTTAGTTCTTGACAATAAAGGAAAACAAACAAAAGGGTGGAAACAAAAACAAACAAAAAGTTATCAATGATGCTTGAAACAAAAAGGTTTAAAGTCAGGAAGACTTACCTAAAATATGGAGTTGGTGTTTTGAACTTTGAGTTAATGCCCTAGATATTCTTGAATTCGAAAGCAAAGAACAGGGGTATTGTGTTTCTTTGATTCCGGATTCAAAAGCAAAGAAAAGAAGAGTTGTGTTTCTTTGGTTCTAGATTCGAAAGAAAAGAAAAGAAGTGTTGTGTTTCTTTGGTTCTGGATTCGAAAGAAAAGAAAAGAAGTGTTATGTTTCTTTGGTTCTGGATTCGAAAGAAAAGAAACAAAGGTGTGGTTTTTTGGTTATGGGTTTAAGAGTGTTTAAGTGTTCTCTCCTCTCTTTGCCTTGCCAACAATCCTCTCTCAAGCCACTAAAAATCCACCCTTAGATGTTGTGGAAACAACTTATTTATAGATGAAGTTTGGATGAGATTTGGGGCAGAAAACAAATGAAATTTAAACAGTTTGGGTATGCTATTTTCATAGCTTTTGAGGTGCAGTTCTTATATGCTATTTTGGTGCAAATTAGGAGCAACATAGCAGAACTGCTTTGCAGCAGTTTTGGAGTGTTGTGGCAGCTTGGTGCAAGACTGTTTCATAGCAGTACATAAGACATGAGCTTGTCAGCATATAGGACTTTGTTCAGTAACCTTCGACCAAACTCAACAGCAGATGAAACAATGTTTGTTTCCACCAAAATTTTGTCCTTCGAATGGACCACACAACCTTCGACCAGACTCAACGACAGATGAAACAATTTGTTTCCACCAATTATGTGTCCTTCGAATGGACCATTAAATATATTTTCTTCAAATGGACCCATTGTATATCCTTCGAATGGACCAATTGTATGTCCTTCGAATGGACTAATTGTATGTCCTTCGAATGTTCCAAATGCATGTTCTTTGAATGGACCATGTTGTATGTACTTCAAATGGTCCAAATGCGTGTTCTTCAAATGGACCAATGGTATGTCCTTCAAATGGACCACCAAATGTAGGTTCTTCGAATCCACCAAATTCATGTTCTTTGAATGGGCCACCAAATATGTGTTCTTCGAATCCACAAAATTCATGTTCTTCGAATGGGCATTTTGTATATTCTTCGAATTCACCAATTGTGTGTCATAGTGTAGAAACTATGTGTTTTGAAGGATTTAAAGATGGAAATCGAAGAAAGCTTGAAGGAGGCCAAAGTCCATTCGAAGCTTGGGAAATCGAAGCAAACTTGCAGGAAGCCAAAGTCCAATTGAAGCTTGGGAAATCGAAGCAAACATGCAGGAAGCCAAAGTCCAGTCGAAGCTTTGGAAATCGAAGCAAACTTGTAGGAAGCTAGAGTTCAGTCGAAGCTTGGGAAATCGAAGCAATCTTGAAGGAAGCCAAAGTCCAGTCGAAGCTTGGGAAATTGAAGCAAGCTTGAAGGAGGCCAAAGTCCAGTCGAAGCTTGGGAAATCAAAGCAAACTTGAAGGAGGCTAAAGTCCAGTCGAAGCTTTATGAATCAAAGCAAGCTTGCTTTTCTTAAATTTTGATGCTTGAAAGCCCAATGTGATCAATGGAAACTATACGGGGCATTAAAAATCCAATTGCACTTGTGCAAACTTGAACTTTTGAAAATCCTTGTGAGAAAATGTCTTGAGAAGAGAGAGGGCAAATTTTGGGGTACAATAATATGCATACAACACAATCTCATTTATTTTGAGAACATCATTACGTGATGCATTTCATACATCATGATATGGCATACAATTAACCCTTTTGTCCTTTTCAGGAAAGATCAATAAAAATACCTCTTCTGGTTCAGATCTACTTCTTCCAGTTAAAGACGGGCGAATGAAAGACCTCTTCTGGTTCAAATTTACTTCTTCCAGTTAAAGACAGGAAAATGAAAGACCTCTTCTGGTTTAGATTTATTTCTTCCAGTTAAAGACAGGCGAACAAAATACCTCTTCTGGTTTATATTTATTTCTTCCAGTTAAAGACAGGCGAACGAAAGACCTCTTTTGATTCAAATTTACTTCTTCCAGTTAAAGACAGGCGAACAAAAGACCTCTTCTTGTTCAGATTTACTTCTTCCAGTTAAAGACAGGCGAATGAAAGACCTCTTCTGGTTCAAATTTACTTCTTCCAGTTAAAGACAGACGAACGAAGACCTCTTCTGGTTCAGATTTACTTCTTCCAGTTAAAGACAGGCGATGAAATACCTCTTCTGGTTCATATTTACTTCTTCCAGTTAAAGACAAACGAATGAAAGACCTCTTCTGATTCAGATTTACTTCTTCCAGTTAAAGACAGGCGAACGAAAGACCTCTTTTGGTTTAGATTTATTTATTCCAGTTAAAGATGGGTGAACTAAAGACCTCTTCTGTTTTAGATTTACTTCTTCCAGTTAAAGACAAGCGAACAAAAGACCTCTTCTAGTTCAAATTTACTTCTCCCAGTTAAAGACAGGAAAACGAAAGACCTCTTCTGTTTCAGATTTACTTCTTCCAGTTAAAGACAAGCAAACAAAAGACCTCTTCTAGTTCAGATTTATTTCCTTCCAGTTAAAAACATGCGAAGGAGATCTGTTGTTTCAGTATAAATCGACCACAAATTTATTTTGGTACTTCTTCCAATTTCTACCCAACAGTCGCTCCGGATGACATATATAAGCCCTTCTCCGACAATTTCCTGACACCTATCGATGGAATCTATAAGCCCATCTCCATTAACTCTTTAACACCTCTCTAAATGGCATCTTCAAGCCCATTGATAAAACCAACCAACACATTACCTCGTGCATCAGCGAGTGCAAATTTCTGGGCACTCTAGTGTTCAATCACCTTCCACCTTCAAGTCTCGAATGGCGGACCCGCCAATCTAACTCTTCAGGTTTAAGAATATTTAACAGGGGCAAATGTTGTACCCCAAGATTTTCCCTCTCTTTTCTCAATATATTTCTCACAAGATCTCCAAAGGCTCAAGTTTGCACAAGTGTTGACTAGGTCAAACCACCTCCTAAACACGGATGCCTCAAATTAGGGTTCTAATTTTCACAAGGACAATTGGACTTATAATGCCTAAAATGACTTTCATGGATCATTATAAACCTCCAAGAATACTCATTTTAAGTTTCAAGTCTTGTATCACAATTTTGCTCACTCAATTGACCAGATGATTGAAAATCAGCTACATTGAGTAAAAAATCAATTGTGGTCATCCTACAGTCAAACTTCAATATTTTGACCAATATCAACATTTTAAAGTCACATTTATCAATTGACCAAGTTTGGATCATAATTCCGCAATAAAAATGCCCAAATCATGAAAGGGGTAAAATGGTAAAAATTAGGGTTTTGAGTGTAATTGACTGATCAATAACTTTTGACCTAAGACATGGTCTAATGGTTTAAAGAAAAATTTCAAGTATTCCAACACAACATGTTGACCTAATATTATGGCTCAAATCATCTTTCAAGATCAATGGATTGATAGTTGAATTTTGGTCAACTCATGAAAAGTCAACTGATACACTAAAAGTCAAACTTTGACTTTTTGGTCAACATTAAGTTTCAAAGATCAAAATTCATCAAGACATTCAAAAATACGAAGCTTGATCATCAAGGAATCAAGAAAATCAAAAGTCAATTTAAAAAGTCAAACTTTTCAAGACTTAGAAATTTTTCTAAGTGTTTTTGTACATGATAATTTCACAACTTCATGCCAATTTTTCATCTAGATGCAAGATGATTAAAAGGAAATTTTCAACATGAAAGTTGTAGATCTTGATGAGATATACAACTAGATCTTGATGAGATCTACAAATTTTTATTAGAGGACTCATATCCAAAAAATGCTTAGATTTTGAGTTATAGGCGCATGAAGTCATGCACTTTTTCTTAAACACTTGGTGAAATTTTGACCTAGTTTAGGCAGATTTTTTGTCCCAACTTCTTGGCCATTTTTCACATAGCTCAAATTTTATTTAGAAAAAATGGAAAACATGAAATTTTTATAGGATTTTTCAAGCTTTCCAAAATGTCCAAGAGCTTAAAGAGATCATTTTTGAGCTAAGAGAATCGAAGAGAAGAAGTTGGGCATCCATTCTTGAGATACAAGGCATTCTTGTGATGAACACTTGACCAAATATCTAACCATGCTGCACAAATATTGCTTTGCAGGCTTCTAACTTGAAAATCACTCCTTAATTTAATGTTTATACAGCTTATTGATCAATTTTCCAAGTGTTTCAAGCTTTGTCCAAGTTGACTTGCCATTTAGGGAAGAAAGGTCACACTTCCATTTTGGAAAAGTTCACTTTAATCACAAAGTCAATTTCTTGAGCCTCTAACTTGTTTGTTATGGTCACACTCAACATAAAAAATCAGAAGAAACATGTTTAAAGTGTCTATCCACCCTAGAGGGCATGGTACTTCACCTTGAAACCATGTTCTTCAAGCTTGCTTCAAAATCAATAAACATAGCCATAACTTTGCAACTTGCAAATCTGATGTTAGCTTTCCTCCAAACCTCTTCCTATAAATTGAGACATCATTTGCAAGCTAACACACGAATTTACAAGCCTGAAAACCCCCTCAAACTCCCTCAAACCATAAATTACTCTAAAAACACCATTGTTGTGTCATTTCTTCCATTAAACATCCATCAACCACTCGTGCGTTTTCCATTTCTATCATTCACCAAGCTTCTATGACACATATAAAAGCCATCCCAACACATGTTACACAACTGTAACTCCATCTACACCATCTTCCATTTTCAAAAATAGCACCTTGCACTTGGACTTCTCTAGCACGATTCAGGAACCCTCGGCTCAAAGTAGCTATTGTAATATTTTCCTGGAGGTTCAAGGAAGCTAACTAGATCATTACAACACCTTGAAAGCTGCTCAAACTCAAAACACGATCTCCATCTGCAAGGTGAGTTTTATGATTTTCTAACTCTTCATACAAGCATTGTTTGACTTCCTTTTAAAAGATAAAATGTAGACATCATAGCCCTGAAACTAACCATGTCCTTAGAATTAATTTATGTTGCCTGAGTAGTGAGAATTTTGAGCCTGAACTTTCTGAAAAAATTAGGTTAAAATTGGTACCATTTAAAATTCAGGCTCATCTTTGATCCATTGCTTAAGTTATTTACATATTTAAATTCGTGGTGAAATTTATAACAAGTTTGATGTTCATACTTTTGATAATGGTTGAGAGTTGAGAAAGTTAAAGAGCTCTGGTTATGGCGCGAGGAAGAAGATGAAGTTGTCACTAGAACTTGTTTTATAATATAATATGTTGGTTTTGTATAAATAAATGGATGTATAGCCACCCTAGTGGTAGAGCGCGCGCGCGTAAGGCATACCTATAGAAGGTCTTGGGTTCGAAACCCAGCGAGACCTTTTGTCATTTTTACAACATTTCCTTGTTTCTTTTTTTGTTCAAAAACGCGCCTGAGCCTCTATCTGCTTGGGCCTGATTTGTTTCACTCAGCTAACACCCACCCGATAACTATACAACACGCATGCCCATCCCTTTATTTTTATTATTTTTATTATTTCTTTTCTGATTACAAGAAAGGGGTTTGGGTCTAAGACACACAAAAACTGTTTTACTTTCTAACACCCTTTTCACTTTCAAACTCCCTGACCCAATTTACATTTTATTTTTATTTTCTTTTCTTTTCTTTTAAATATTATTTTGTTAAAAAATACAAAATATATTTTTTTATTAAATACTTAGACTAAAATTATTATTATTTTTATTATTTCCTTTAAATAAAAGACAAAAAATATTTCCTTAATAAATTAAATTCGTTTCTTAAATTAATTTAGACTTAAGTTTTAACTTTCTCTTAATTAAATTAATTTAATTTAGACATTAGAATTATTATTAATTTCTTTTCAATTTGGTTAATTAGGTTAACATTTTTCATGCAAAAAATCATTAAAAAAACATTTTTCTTTTACACTATCTCTATATTCTTGTACATCCTACATTCTATTATTCAATATGATTGTAATAGTAATTAGGTTTTATTTTCTTTCATCCCCATTTGTAATTTGTATTCTCCTCCCCTAAAGTATTGTAATAGCGTAAGACTTTAAATTTCCGCAATTTATCGCTTTCAATATTATTGCTAATAATTAGGGTTTGTATGGAAAGACTAAAATCAAGCAAGTAGATAACCCTAATTCAAGACATATTTTCATGAAAACAATACACTTTGCACACTTTCACCTTTAGGGTGAACCCACACTTATTGCCTTAGAATAAAGTAGTCATGTCCCTTGAATATGGGATACTTTAGTAAAAACCCTCAATTACAAGATCATAGTCCCTCGATGACCCTTTGATGTTGCCTTTGGTAAATGATCTTAGACCCTTATGACAAATTGCTAAGGTATCCTACAATGTTGCCTTCTATGACTGTACGATGATCCACACATGTCCCTTCACATCCAATGATAAGGTTTCTTACTAACTAATGGTAAGACAACACTATGTAAAGGAGGAGGAAAAGAACTAAGACTTTTTTGAGTAGGTAGAACGCTCGTAGTTGCTTTCTCACAAACAAAACCATCTTCACACTCACAAAACATATTTCTTCAAAACAAACATCTTCATGAAATATTTTCAAAATCCAACACTTTGTATACATTATTATAGAGACGAGAATCATTACAAAGTTCTCCTAAACAAAGGCGCTTTTCAAAAATACTTTTAATAACAAATCACAAGCACATTTACAAAGCATTTCAAAGTGAGATAGCAACTAAGAACCCGTAGATAAGTACGGATGAAAAGGGTGCTAACACCTTCCCTTTTCATAACCTACCCTCCAAACTCAAGAAAATATCTCAAAAGGTATTTCCTGTTCTTTTCACCCTTTCCTTTATTGGATAAAATAAAAGTCGGTGGCGACTCTTTCTATCTGCAATAATTGCGATAAAACGCAAAACACCCAAGTCAGTTCTCCCATTGTATTACACCCGTCTTTCATTCATCAAAGAAAAAAGCTAATCCAACTCCTTTTTGACTGTAATGGCTGATCTCACGGCAGAAAACAACCTGAATGTCTATCCCGTCAACATCAACAACAATGTCGCCGACCATAACATTGACATCAACAATGCTGGTCCCGCTGGCCTCAACACCGGGAACAATAATAACATCGACAACAATAACAACAACGTCCACGCTGTTGACATGCCCGTCCCCTCAGAATATAGAGACGGACTGGGTGCCTCATCATCATCACTGTCCCGATGACTCGAGGACAATCGTCGTCCTTCTCAAAACTACTAACCGAACCAGTTCTAGGAGGTCCCAGTTCCTGCGGGCACTGATGCCACGACCAGAGCACTGTTCGCGACTATAAATCAAACAAACTACTTGATCTTCTCACAAGTTGAGAGGTTAAGGGTGCTTGAAGATTCTTGAAGATCCCCCAGAAGACACAAGAGGCCTGATTCTCCTCCTTCCTGTTAGATAGATGACCATCCCCAATCTCCCCCGCGGAGACACAGACGAGATGCCTCTCGAAGCCCCTCTCCTCGATGAATCGGGCGATGCCCCGCGTTGGAGAGGGATCAACCTGTAGATACGGGGAGACGTGATCACATCCCCCTGCGCCAAGAGTGAAGACCCCCTGGAAATAGAAATAGGGAAAATGATGAACAACCACACAGGCAAAGGGATCCTCCCTATGACCAGGGCCACCATCATGATCGCCATTACAATAGGCCGCCTTCTCGATCTCCAGACAGAAGCGACGAAGACGTCCCCTGCGGTCCCCTATCTCAGGCTATTATGGAGGCACCCATTCCCCCGAGTATGGAGAAACCTCCCCATCTGAAGGAGTACGATGACATTGTCGATCTAGTCGACCATATCGACGGGTTCGAGGCAATGCTGCACTATCATAACATCGGGGGACCGATCAAATGCCGGTTATTCCCTACGACTCTAAGAAAGATTGAAATGGATTGGTATAAGAACCTCTCCCCATGGTCAATTATCTTATAGAGAAACTTGAAAAACCAGTTCATTGGCTCATTCACTACCTCACATCGACACCCGAAGACTGAGGCAATCCTCGAGGCCATCGTTCAGAGAAGCAACGAGATCCTCAGGGAGTTTATTGATTGATTTAACCTTGAGTCCATTCAGGTCCCTTGTACCGATCATATGAAGAGATACCTGCTCGAGAGGGGACTCCTCCCGGGCACGGAGTTCAGGATGGCCGTTGGCATTGAACCACCCTGGATATTCGATGCTCTCCTCGAAAAGGCTAGGGCCTACATGGACTACGAGGAGAGGGAAGTGTCTAATAGAGCCCGCGACCCAAGGAATTATGGATCAACCAGAAATCCGCGACAACAAGATTCGGGTCCTCCTCGACAAACGAGCGAGAAGAGGAGGGATGACAAACCACGAGATCCTCGTGAGCAAAGAGGGCCCGCATGGCGATTTACTGAGTACACTATGCTGACAGCTTCCTGCGAGCACATCTTGGCAGAGTGTGATAATACTGATTTCAAGGACAGCGGCGTCAGGCGTCCTCGTCTCGCTCCTACTAAGCCCAGGTTTGGCCAGAGAAAATACTGTCAGTATCACTGAAGCCATGGACACCTGACTGAAGACTGTGTCCATCTCAAAGACGCTATTGAAACCCTCATTAAAGGGGGAAGACTCGGGCAATATCGGTGCAGAGACGCCCCTTGTCGAGATGCCTACGACACAAAGGAGGCTGATGAGAATACCTGACCATTAGACGAGACGGTCCCAATCCAGACATCATTCTCCATTACAATACTGGAGGACTTCTACGTCCCCGATGACATCGAAGAGCCTCTGGCCATACACAGTAGGTGGGAAAGATTCCCCTCCGCCATGGTTATAAATGGCGAGGGGGTTCAACGTCATATCTATAAACTCCACAAAGAGGAAGCTGGACGAGCTGGTCAACGCGCCCCCTGTAAGCGGTGACATTCGAGAGGGTCAAGGGCAGATCGGAGACAATCACATTCTACCTCGAAGAATTGCCTAGAGGGGCCCCTAATTCAAGCATCTCTCTTCTGGTTAGGGCAAGGATGGCTAATTTTGACGTTCATCACATCTTGGTCGATGAAGGGAGTTTTGTCGATGTAATGTATAGCCAACTCTTCCGAACCCTACAACTCGACGACACCCACCTTTCACCATATGTGGGGTCCGACCTACAGGGCTTCAACAGATTGACCTCCAAACTGTAGGGGTACGTGGAGCTATTAGTCACCTTCGGTAAGGAGACCGCCACCAGGCAAGTCAAGGTGTGGTTTCTGGTCATCGACCGCCCATCTCTCTACAACCGCTTCCTAGGGAGACCAACACTTGCCAAATTCACCATTGTTCCCTCCACCGTCCATCTAAAGATGAAATTCTACACGAAGAGAGGATGCGTTGCCACCAACCAAGGCAACCTCGAAGCTGCCCAAAGATGTTTCAATGCAACATCAAAGGGACAGAGTATGGTCAACACTGGAGCACGACCCACCAAGAGAGCTACTACAACATGACGAAAGCTACAACCCATCAAGACAGAGGAACAAAGAGCTCCTCCCAAGGTCGACTCCATTTCGCTGGACACCCGCTTCGACTAGGATGAAGCATCCAATGCGAGCAGGGACTCCTCGGACCAATCCAGATGGAGACTTTGAGTTAGTCCCTCTAGGTGAAGACCCTCACAAAGGTGTGAAGATCGGCACCAAACTCCCCGGCCTGGAAAGGAAGCAGATCAAAGCTTGCTTGAGGGTGAATGCGGACCTGTTCACGTGGAGTACTGCGGAGATGCCCGGTCTTGACCCCAAGGTCGTCTGTCATAAACTGGCCATTAATCCAGCTGTTAGGGAAATAGTACAACATAGACATAGGCAGTCTCCCGAGAAAGCGGAGGCTGCTGAAAATGCTGTAAAAGACCTCCTAGAGGCAAATTTTATTTTCGAGGCCAGGTATTCAACCTGGCTGTCAAATGTTGTACTAGTTAAAAAGAATAATGGAAAATGACATATGTGTGTTGACTATATTGATCTTAACCGGGCATGCCCCAAAGATGCATTTCCCCTGCCTAATATTGACATGTTGGTCGACAACTCGGCCGACTATAAAATTCTATCTTTTATGGATGCCTACTCGGGCTACAACCAAATTATAATGGAGATGAGCGACAAGCACTGCACCGCTTTCATGACCAGCTCGGGAAATTACTACTACAACGTAATGCCCTTCGGTCTGAAAAACGCAAGGGCGACATACGAGCAGATGATGAATAAAGTCTTTCGTAACGAGATCAAAGATATGCTCGAGGTATACATGGACGACATGATCATCAAATATCGAGTAGACACCGACCATGTTGCCCACCTCATAAAGGTATTTTCCCAATCGAGATAATGTAGAATGAGGTTCAATCCCGAGAAGTGCATTTTTGGGGTTAAAATGGGCAAGTTCCTCGGCTTTTACCTAACCGAACGGGGAATTGAATCCAACCCCGATAAATGCTGAGCATTCTCCGAGCTCCCTACACCTAATTCAAAGAAATCAATACAAGTGTTAAACAAAATGCTCACCTCACTCTCCGGTTTCGTGGTGAAATCCGCACAACACGCCCTTCCATTTTTCAAACTTCTGCGCAAAGAGGCCGCTTTCGAATGGATCGAGGAATGTGAGCAAGCCCTCCTCCATCTCAAGTAAATCCTTTTGCAATTGCCCGTACTTTCGTGACCTATGGACGGGGAGACCTTGTTCCTATATCTGACCGTCTCTGTCGAGGCTGTGAGCGTGACCCTCATTCGCGAGACTCCTGACGGGTAAAAGCCAGTATATTTCACGAGAAAAGAACTTCAGGGACTTGAGGTCAGATACCAACTGATTGAGAAGGTGGCCTTGCACCTCTTCAATGCAGCAAGAAGGCTCAGACATTACTTCCTGGCACGCACGATCATCGTACGAATAGACCAACTCGTAAGACAACTCTTAGGTCGACCAGACATGGCAGGACGAATGCTAAAATGGTCCTTGGAGCTTTCGGAGTTCGATATCCAGTATGAAAGCAGGAAGGCCCTCAAGGCCCAAGCTATGGCCTACTTCGTCGCAGAGATGACCGCTGACAACCCTCCCGCAGGGAAGTAGCACAAGTGGACCATCTTTGTGGACGGAGCTTCCAGCTCGACAAGAAGTGGAGCAGGAATCCTCCTCGAAAACAAGGAAGGCGTCGTGATCGAGCATTCTCTTACTCTTTCCTTTCCGACCTTGAACAATCAGGCTGAATACAAGGCCTTGCTCGCAGGATTAAGACTAGCCGAGGACCTTGGCGCCCGAGAGATACACATTTTCACTGATTCCCAACTTGTCGCATCTCAAGTTCAAGGGGGATACTAGGATAAGAATAACAACCTCATTGAATATTTAAACTTGGTCAGAGAACATATGAAAAAGTTCGATCGGGCAGAAATCACGCACGTGTCACGCGAACAGAACACGCAGGCCAACATACTTTCAAAGCTCGCGAGCACGAAGAAGAAAGGCGGGAACAAATCCGTCATACAAGAATCCCTTTCTCGCCCGAGCATTGAGAGGTCCACTGTGCCGCCCGAAGTGAATTCCATCGAGGACATATCATGTTGGATGGCCCCGGTATTAAATTTCCTGACAAAGGGGGAGCTTCCCATAGATCAAAGAGAGGTGGCCGCAACCAAACGACGGGCCTGCTCGTATGTTGTACTCGAACAAAAACTTTACCGTCGGGGATTCTCCATACCACTCCTAAAATGTGTCAAAGAGTCCGCAATCCACGAGATACTGCGGGAGATCCATGAGGGAATCAACGCCCAACACATGGGCGGAAGATCCCTAGCATGAAAGGCGCTGCGAGCAGGGTATTATTAGCCGACCATGCAACAAGACACCAAGAAGCATGTCAAGAAATGTGACAAGTGCCAAAAACACGCGGACATGAACCTCACACCTCCACACGAGCTCCTAACAATATCCTCTCCATGGCCATTCGCATGGAGGGGAATGGATATCCTTGAACCTTTCGTGCAAGGAACATATCAAAACAAGTTCCTTATCATAGTCATCGAATACTTCACGAACTGGATAGAAGCCGAAGCTCTGGCTAATATCACTTCACACAACATCCTCAGTTTCTATGAGTGAAACGTACTTGCCCAGTTCAGAATACCGCGAGCGCTCATTACCGAAAATGGGACACAATTCACCGATCAAAGTTTCCGAAATTTCGTTGCCAGACTCAGCACCAAGCAGCATTTCATCTCGGTTGAACACCCCCAAACTAATGGGCAGGACGAGGCCGCGAATAGAGTCATCTTGAAAGGGGTTGGGTCAAAGAACTACACAACATCCTATGGGCTTATCAAACAATGCCTTATTCAACGACTGACGAGACACCATTCCGACTAACCTACATCACCGAGGCCGTCATCCCTGTAGAAATCATGGAGCCATCCAGGAGAACTGAAATTCCGCTCGACAAGGAGATGAACAGCGAGGCCCTCAAAGATGAGCTCGACCTAGTCAAAGAAATTCGTTCAGGAGCAGCTCTATGTAAGGCCATGCTTAAACAACATATATCCCTACGCCACGACAAAAAAGTCATAAAGCGCGAATTTCAGGTCAGTGGCCTAGTCCTGCAAAGAAACCAGAAGGATTCCCCTGAAGGGAAGCTGACCGAGAACTGGGAAGGACCATACCGCATCTGCGGGGCCACGTGAACCGGGGCATACTACCTCGAGCATTTAAATGGAGAACCACTACCTCGACCATGGTGCCATAAAACTGAAACAATATTACAGCTAATTCCTTATCCTATTACGAACATTGGCAGTCAAACAGTCTCATCCAACCGTCGACGGGATAAGCTCGACCATGTAGGCATGTTGAGGTATGAATATGACCTTCAAATATCAATGCCGGCAGGTTGCTGTTCATTTGTCGAGCAAAACCTTTGCCCGACATGGACAACTCTGTTGTCGGAGTACCCAATAGGCAGAACACCCAGCTCGTGATGGGTAGTTCACGCCACGAGTTTAAGATCTCGACCGCGATCTTGAACTCGTCAGGAACCCTACTCCGTTTTTCCTTGACACTTTCGACATGTGTTGACCACAACCAAGGTCGAGCACAAATCTCCAACCTTAGCAATACGAACCTTCATAAAATAAGCAAGTCATAAACAATGACAAGGAATTATTTATGAACAAATAATCATGAAAACAAAACGATGGCATTCATAAATGCCGACCACGAGGGCCGACGTTGTTTAAATAATTACAAAATTAGGCACGACGACCATGAATCCAAAATAAAATGAGAACGGACACGTAAACCCTAAAAATTAATCAAATCTCATCTCCCCTGTCACTGTTTTCGGGGGGATAAAAGATCTTCCCATCAATCACTTGGTTGAACAGACCCGCTCCTTCGACCATAATCTCGACCCACAGGTTCAGAATCCTCAGTTTCTCCATGGCCGTATTGAAACCATAGCCGAGGGTGTCCATGACGTCTTGCTCGAGCACTCAGATGCGCGTAATTAGCTCTGCTCTAGATGCCATGCCCTTCTCTACATCGGTTTCTTCTTTAGCCGGGATTGTGATCCCTTCTAACTCTTTCGTTTGGTTAACCAGGCGCTCGTTCTCTTTGGTCACAGCCTCCAGTTGAGGCCACAACTCATTTAGGTCCTTGAGAAGTCTAACTTGGGCCTTGAACTTTGACTCGTGATTAAGGATGTAGCACTTTAATTTCTTATTCTTGGCCTTCAGCTTCTGAATCTTAGCATATGTTGCATCGAGAGAGGCCTGAGAACTCGCGGCCTCGTCATTCAGTGACATGCTGTCTCGAGCATCCTCATAACAGCTGCCACATCCTCCGCCAAATTCTTTCGACAAACTTCCTTATCCTCAGACAAAATCTCCTCCCTCTCCTCCTCGTGCACGCCCAAGGAGCTCTCCCCACTAAAGAGATCACTGTTTAGATAGTAAGTAGGCAGCACGAAGACCTCCATGGGAACTTTGTCATCTTCGGGCACGACACCTTCGACATCCTCCACGCGTTTCCTCTTTGTCGCGGGCTCGCTGACGGGAATCTGGGCGGGCTCTCCAGGGGGAACCCGGGTTTTTGATGAAGAGGGGGAACCGCTGACACGGTCCATAGATTTGGCTTTCTTTTGGAGCTGGGTGACCCTGTTCTTTGGCCTCGAAGTGGACACGTTCTTGGGCCTCAAATTCAATAAGTGCTTGGAGAGGGACGCCATTCGACCTACAATCAAAAAGAAACCATCAGTCATGGGTTAAACAAGGATAATAACACAGGCACATCCCCACATGAAAGGCAAGCAAAATTAATCATCGCGACCGTGTTCCCTACCTAAAAGCCTCATGGCTTCCTCGTCTGAGGAATATTTGAGCAAGGCCTTCATGTTGATGAACCTATTAACTAAGAGGTAATCCCCATTATCGTCAAAGAGGAGGTTGTTGTTCACGTCCACATACCCCGCGAGGGAGAACCTCCTAACATAGGCCGCCAGCTTCTCATAGGAGAGCTGGTCCTAAGCGTCCAAGTCCTCGGGCTTCACAGCATAATACTCAGGCCTTTGCTCGAAGTGTTTCCATTACCACTCGAGCGGAAATCTGACCATAAGTCGGGTAACTGGTCGCCCATCCTCCACTTCCTCCACGCGGGTGTATAGGGAGTCTATGGCCGCGTTCGTCAAAGTTTTTACAATAAAGTACCTCTCTTTGAAGTGTCGGACAGGTTCTAGATAAGGCCTAAAAAGCTTCCCGAACTCTTTGAAGGACACACACGCTTTCCCTCCTCTGATGGATTGTCTTTGAAGGTGAAAGATACGGAAGAAGAGGGGCAGCATGGCCCCTATTTGTAGATACTAGAAGACGAGCTCGAACGCCCACATGAACGCCACCGCATTTGGGTGAAGTTGAGAGGGCGCCAATTGAAGCCACTGAAAAACCCCCACTTGCAAATTGTTGAAGGGAAAATGCATCCCCTCCTCTTTAAACGCGGACTCGTACAAAGGAAAACGTTTTCCCGAATACATCGAACAAATTCTCTAGTTGTGATAGGGAATTTGAACGATCCAGTTGGCAGGGGCCCCTTTCGCTCGTACCTCCGAACAGTTTAATGCGTTAGTTGCATCATGAGAAAAGCAAAACCTTTTATTTCGAGGCTCAGGTGTGACCCAGGCCAAGCGGTCCTCATCAACGCGCATTTCATCTTCATAGTTGGCGGGAAGAAAATCATCCCCGACCGAGTGTGCCATTATACCTAAAAATCAAGGGAAAACAATGAATTCAATATTATCAAATTCACCCTTCCACCGTAGATCAAGTGAAAGGGCGATGAACTCGACCCAAGCCCTCGACTATATGCTAAAGCAGACTACATTTTTGTTGGGGATATCCAATCAAACGGGAAAGAAGCCCGAGTCAACCCTCATTATCCTGGGAGATCGTCTCCTGCATCATGGCCATTATTCGGGGAGATTGTCCCCGACATCATAAACTCATGAAATTCAATGAACATTCATGAGTGTTCATTGCAGAACCCATGAACTTTAATGAACATTCATGAGTGTTCATCACATGACTCATGAATATTCATCCAGTCAAGGAAAATATTAGGTGTTTAATCTAGAAACGCTAAGGAAATACGTTATTAAGGAGATATAACTTACTTGGATGAAGGATTCTTGAAAGAAATCTAGAAACATTGAGAGGAAAGCTTCATGCGCAAGCAAGGGAAGTTGTAGGAGAAACTTGAGAAAATGACAAATGAGACCCAGGGGTACCCTTTTATAGGTGGCTCACACCCCACGAGGTTCATAATGAAAAGTCATCATTTGATTGGGCCTTTTGGACTCCCCCTGAAGGGGTGGCACCCTAAAGCAACAACCACGTGGCCCAACAATCAAACACATGTGCATTCTCAATAGACGAACACGTCCCTGACTTCAACATGTAATCCCCACGCGAGCATGAGACGGACACCTCACACGAGGGAATGCTCAACGCCATGGCTGAGACATGTATACAGGAACATTCATCATGATCTACCTCGAGGGTGAAATAAAGCTCGACATCATGATAACCCCTTGATGACAGACACTTCGAAAGAAAACTCGTAGAAGATCCCCGTAACTTATATGGTCCTCTCAGGAAAAGAACTGACCCCGTCGGTCTCACTACTCGTTTGCCCACAAGATCCTCAACACATTCAAACGGGTTATCCCCTACGCGGGCAACAACTCGCTTCCTTTCAGAGGACTTCGACCATCCTTCCCGATCAAACCCTCTCCGGCTATAAAAGTTGAACTTAAGTCATCACCCTTTCACCTAAGGGAAATAACTTGGGTGGCTCCTGATCTGGACTGGGCCTGAACTTGTCCCCCGGTTGGGAGGCCCAATACAACACCCTTGTATAAGGCCCAAAAGCAAGCAGCCCAGGCTAGGGACCATTGGGCAACTCCCCACACATCTGTTGGGGAACGTGGCCCACGTCCCCACATCACCGTCATCTTAACTGCCCTCCAGAAATCATAGGTCCAACCCCTAATGTGATACGGTGGGAGAACTGACTTGATTGTTTTGCATTTTATCGCAAATGTTTCGGGTAGCAAGAGTCACCACCGACTTTTCTTTTATCAAAAAGGAAAGGTGAAAAAGCACAGGAAAGACCTTTGAGATTTTTTCTTGAGTTCGGGGGGTAGATTATGAAAAGGGAAGGTGTTAGCACCCTTTTCATCCATGGTTTTCCATGGGCTCTTAGTTACTTGCTAGATCACTTGCTTTTGTTGTTTGAAAATGTGTTTGGTGTGGTTTTGAAAGTATTTTGTAAAAGAGGCCATTGTTTAGGAAATCTTTGTAATGATTCTCGTTCGTAAGAATGTATACAAAGATGTTTGCCTTTTTGAAAATGTTTTCAATTTTGTAAGATGTTTTGAAAGTGTGTAGGTGTTTGTTTTGAAAATAGCAAGGATATTTGTTTTAAAATGGAGCAAGTAATTAAAAGTAATATACCTACTCAAATGTCTTTCTTGTTCATTTTCTTTTTCTTTGATATTGTTATCTTACCATTGATTTGGTAAGCAAACCTATCTTTGGATGTAAACGGGACGGGCGTGGGTCATCGTATAGCCATGATTAGAAATATTGCAAGGTATCTTAGCATTTTTTGAGGGACTAAGATCATTTTGTAAGGTAACTTTGAATATCGTCATCGAGGGACTATGATCTTGTATTTGTTTGTTTTTGCTAAGACACTTTACATGCGTAATATGACCATTTTGTATAAGGCAACCAAGTGGGATAACCCTAGGAGTGTCTTGTATGCAAGTGTGTCATTTTCATGCTTGATTTTGTCTTGGATTAGGCTTTTCTATTTGGTTGATTTTATCTTGCCATACAAACCCCAATTACTAACATTTTATATAAAAGCGATAAATTGCGAAATTTAAAGATTACTACGCTATTACAACCCTTTGTGAGAGGGGGTATACAATTGATGAATGGGAATTGCAATAATATAAACCTAATTAATCTATTACAACCAAATTGAATTTGTACAAGTATTGGAATAAATAATGTATAAGATAATTTAAATATGCAAGGATATGTAAATGCAAAAGAAGATTTTGTTTTGTTCTTTTTTTTATGTAAAAGAGTTTTAACCTAAGCTTAATAAATAAATAAAGATTAAACTTAAATTAATTAAAGAAGGAAATTATTTTTAGAAAAGATTTTTATTTAATCCTAATTCTAATTTATTAAAAGGAAATAACTTTCTTTAAGTATTTTTGTATTTTTGTATTTTTGTCTTGAAAATAATATATGGTGTTTATGAAGTATTTTGGTCTTTTTATATGTTAAAACAAATATTTAACCTAATTCTATTTTAATTTACAAGTTTGTTAGAAAAGATAGTATATAACTTAAATAAAAAAATAAATATTTTTTATGAGAAAATAAAATAAAATAAAACAAAATATAATATTTATCATTTTTATATTTTTTATGATTAAGAAAATATATTTGATAAAATAAAGATAAAAATAAAATAAGTAAATAAAATATTTGGGTCAGGGGGTGTCATGAGTAAACTGGAAGTAGCATATTAGCAAAAAAATAAGAGGCCCAAGAACTGAAACCCATGCTGCAAAACAACAAAAAGGGTGGAAAAATATGGAAAAAAATGCAAAAGGCAGCGCCAAGGCTCGAACCCGTGACCTAGGGAATTTTTGCGCGCTGCCTTACCACTAGGGTGGTTGTACATCTGTTAGTCTAAGTGAAAACACAAATACATAACACAAAATATTTCCTTGACCTGTACTTCATCTTCAACCTCTAGCCAGCCGGACCCCCGTGTAACTTTTTCATTTCTCAACAAAAATGGAAAGTGATAACATGAACATTATATCATTTTACTTTACGATTCTAACCATGTGCATAACTAAAACTATAAGTCCAAGACCAGAGAGAATTTTGTTGGCCTTAATTCTTAACCTAATTTTTTCAGAAACTTCAAACTTAAAATTCTCTAAACTCAAGCCAAATAAATGCAAGTTATGGATATGTACAGCTTCGTAGCAATGATGTCTACATTCTATATTCACAAATGGAAAGCTAACTATGTCTGTATTAAGAGTTATAAAAACAGAAAACTCACCTTGAAAATGGAAATCGTATTTTGAAAATGAGCTTGCTTTAGGATGCTGTGATGATCAGGTTAGCTTCCTTGAACCTCTAAGAAGCTAATGCAATGCTTAGCTTATCTTGAGGGTGACTGGAATGGTATGGAGAAGTCCACCTGTGTTACTCTGTTTTTGAACTTTAACAATGGGGAAGATGGAGTTACAGTGATGTTTCAGGGTGTGGGATTGTTTACTTGTAAGGTAAGGAAGCCTGGGAAAGCAAAAGGCCTGAAAACGCACGAGTGAAATGAAAGATTCAGTTCACAAGTCAGAAATTACAAGTTTGGAGGCTTGGTATGCAACTTCTGATTCTAGGGTGTTTCAAGGCTTGGGAATACATGGTTTTAGTTGCAAAATGATGGCTTTATATAGAGCAAAAGGTTGGAGGACTTGTGCTTTCTCAGAAGTACAAGATCACATGTCTTGCTACATTTCTTGTTTTTGAAGCAAGTGTGAGAAATGACTTCTTAAGGCATGATTCTGATCTTGTAGGGTGGCTTGAAGCTTTAAACATGTTTAGTTCAGGTTTAGAGGCTTGGTTTGTGCAGAAAGAACAAGTCCAAGGCTCAATAAATGGAAAAATGCAAAAAGCATGCTTTTCCAAAATGACAATGTTGCCTTTCTTCCAAAAATGGCTATTTTCTTGTACAATGCATTGAATGCTTGGCTTTAGGGCATCAAACCTTGTGCAATCCATTAATGGTGGAGTGACAAACGAGTTTGAGGCCTGAAAAGAGAAAATTGTACAACCAATTTGCAAATTTGAAAACCTGTTCTTCATGAAAATGACCTATAATCAAAGTGATAAAACCCTAACTTCATCTCTTCGATTCTCCCTACTCAAGAATGATCTCAAGGAGTTATGGCACATTTTGGAAATCTTGTAATGTACTCTACAACCCATATTTGAAATGCTTTTGAAAATTTCTCTTGGAACTAGGTGAAAATTTGCCATGAAGTTAGGTCAAAAACCTGCCTAACTAGGGCGAAATTTCACTAAGTTATTTTAGTTCATGAGCATGTATTCACAAAATTATATCTTGAGATCCAAGAATCTTTAGGAGAAATTGTGTGAATCAAAGTTGTATATTTCATGGATATCTACAACTTTCATGTTGGGAACTTCCTTTGGATCATCTTGTATCAGGGTGAAAATTTTGCTTAAAGTTGAGAAAAAATAAGAACTTTTTTATACTTAGAAAAATTTCTAATTTAAGAAATTTCAAATTTCAAAACAAAATCTTCAATCCTTGATTTATTTATGAACAAGTTTCACATTTTGACATGTGTTGATGAATTGTGATCCTTGGTACTTGAATTTGACCAAAAAGTCAAAGTTTGACTTTTCAGTATACAGTTGACTTTTGATCAATTGACCGAAAAATTCATCTGTCAATCCAATGAATTTGTAATGTTTTGAATCATGTCATTAGGTAAAGATGATGCAATTGAACTCTTGAAATCATGCTTCAAACCAATTGATCATTTCTAGGTCAAAAATCAAAAATTTCCCCTTCTTAGTCAAAACCCTAATTTTGACCATTTTGCCCTTTTGATGATTTGATCAAATATATTGGGGAATTATGGTCCAAACTTGATCAAATGATACATATAAGTCTAAGATGTTTATGTGGATAAAAAATTATGAAGTTTGACTGAAAATTGGCCATGGTTAACTTTTTCCCAAATACAGCTGATTTTTAGGTCAACTGTCCAATTGACTGATCAAAAGTGTGATTCAGAGCTTGAAACTTGACATGAGTAATCTTAGGGGTACCTAATGATCCTTGAAATTCAAATGAAGCATTGATAGTCCAAAAATACTTGTGCAAACTCAAACCCTAATTTTGGTCATCAGTGCATGAGGAGGTGTCTTGAGCTGGTCAAACCCTAATGCAGTCTTGAGTCAAAGAGATCTTGTGAGAAAATTATTGATAAGTGAGAGGGAAAATTTTGGGGTACAACAACTGCCCCTGTTAAATCTTCTTAAACCTGAAGAGTTAGACTGGCGAGTTTTTCCATTCGTGACTCGAAGGTGGAAGATGATTGGACACTAGAGTGCCCATAAATTTGCACTCGATGATGTAATTATAGAAGGAATGGGCTTACAGATGCCATTTAGAGAGATGAAAAAAAGTTGTAGGAGATGGGCTTAAAGATGCCATCAAAGGTGATTGTTGAATTGTAATTTGCAAGCTGGAAGAATGAGTATCAGAATGGCGTCCGTGTCTGGAGCGTATCTGTATTGTATCTGAAAGTCAAATCCGAATGAATATCAAAATGGCATCTGTGTCTAGAGCGTATCTGTATTGTATCTGAAAGTTGAATCTGAATGAGTATCAGAATGGAATCCGTATCTAGAGCGTATCTGTACTGTATCTGAGAGTTGAATGAGTTTCAGGATGGCATCCACGTCTGGAGCATATTTGAACTGTATCAAAAGGTTGAATCTAAATGAATATTAGAATGGCATCGTGTTTGGAGCGTATCTTAAATGTATCAAGATTGAATATTGTTAATGGTAGCTGTTAATCTTATCCTGAAAAGGGTAAAATGTTAGCTAAAGTACAAAGTCATGTTGTATGAAATGTATGATGTAATGTATTTGCTTTATCAATGTTTATCATATGTGGATGCAATGTATGCGTATGTGAGCTAATTTGCTATATTGCTGTTGGATTGGGGAAAATAAATCCCTGACTGTTTGTTGAGAATATGTAAGTATATGTCTTCATGTTGTGAAGTCTAAGTGTTGATGAATTTCCATCGAGAGAAATAAACTCTGTTGTAAGGGAAATGCTATGTATTGCTTGTAGAATCCTGTTGGGGAATCCTGAGAAATTGATGACTTTTACTGGGGGCCAGTAATTTGAAACTTTGTTCCGCTAGGGATTTAAATGACGTACTGTAGGGGTTTACCTATGGAATAGCCTAGAGACATTTCCCTATCCTTTTAACCTATCAGTAATTTCCTCTTTTCATTTCGTTTATTTGTAAATAGTAATTATGTTCAAATGCATATGCTCAACAATGAGTCATTGGACGTTTTTTTAAACAAAACACAAGTGTCAAGAAAAGACAAATAGTTTTTGCACTTTCAAAGGAATATTTTGTATTGACTTTGAATAAGTATTTTTTGTACAAGGAGACAAACATTCTAGTAAGAGAATGCTGTAGTAAAAAAATGAAAATTTTGATACAAAGAAAACATAGCTATGTGTACAAAAATCCCATGGGGTTTCCATTATGCTATAGCCTTCGTATCTCCGAGCATCTTGTCTATTTGTTGCCTCGTCCGAAGATGATTAAATTGATTAGAACCTCTGAGTTTGTCATTAGAAGCCAAAGGTTGTCCATAAAGTGATCCAACGGGATATAGTCATACGCTTTAATTCCCTAACTTTTGCCTGGACCGCCCTTTCGGGTTTTCAGTCCACCGGGAAACCCTTTTTTGCCCAAGTCGCCCTTTCGAGTTTTCAACTTTCCGAGTGTACAAATTTTTTGTTTTATCCCTAACTTTTGCCCGAACCTTTTTGTTTCACCGGGATGCCCTTGTTTTGCCTAGGTGTGTCAACCTAGCGGGTCTCTTATGTGTAGTATCTTTTGACTATGTCTGCGTTCGCAGGGTGTGGTAGGTCGTCACCATCCATGGTGGTCAAGATCATTGCCCCACCGGAGAAAATTTTTTTAATCACAAATGGTCCTTCATAGGTAGGAGTCCATTTGCCCCTGGGATCACCTTGTGGCAAGATGATGCGTTTGATCACTAGATCTCTAACTTGATACACTTGGCGTCTGACCTTCTTGTTGAAAGCCTTGATCATCCGTTTTTGTTACATTTGACCATGGCAAACATCAGTAAGTCTCTTCTCATCAATCAAGTTCAGTTGGTCAAGTCGAGTATGGATCCAATCGTCTTCATTCAGTCCTGCGTCCTTCATAATCCTTAGAAAGGGGATCTGGACCTCGATAGGCAAGACAACTTCCATGTTGTAAACCAAAGAATAGGGTGTTTCCCCGGTTGATGTGCGAGTTGTGGTACGATACCCGTGGAGAGCGAATGGTAACATATCATGCAAGTCTTTGTATGTGATTGTCATTTTTTGTATGATCTTTTTGATGTTCTTATTTGCTGCTTCGACAACACCATTCATCTTCGGCCGATAGGGAGAAGAATTGTGATGCTAGATCTTGAATTGCTCGCACAATGCGGTGATCATAGTGTTGTTGAGATTTGTTCCATTGTCAGTGATGATCCTTTCTGGGATACCATATCGGCAGAAGATATTTTTCTTGATGAAGCGGGCAACATCGTTCTTGGTGACGGAAGCGAAGGAAGCTGCCTTCACCCACTTTGTAAAATAGTCAATGGCCACTAGGATGAAGCGGTGTCCATTGGAGGCGGTCGGTTTGATTTCCCCAATCATATCTATTCCCTACATAGCAAAGGGCCAAGGAGCCGTCAAGACATTCAGAGGAACCAGAGGTACATGCACCTTGTCAGCAAAAATTTGAAACTTATGGCAGGTTCGAGAGTGTTGATAGAAATATGCTTCCATGGTAGACCAGTAATAGCCTGCCCATAGGATTTTCTTTGCCATCGTATGCCCACTAGAATGGGTGCCAAAAGTTCCTTCATGCAATTCAGCCATGATCCTTTCAGCTTCAACCTTATCTACGCACCGAAGTAACACAGAATCATGATTGCGTTTGTACAAGATGCCATTACTAAGGAAGAACTTAACAGAGAATCTCCTTAAGAACTTTTTATCATTGATTGAATCTCCTTCTGGATATTCTTGAGCCTCGAGATACCTCTTGACTTCGTGAAACCAAGGCTGGTCCACTACTTCTTCAGTGTTAATCTCGTGACAGTGTGTTGGTTCGTCCATTCATTCGATGGTGATCTGGGGAGCCTCATTATCCCAATTAAGTTTAACATAGATGACATTGTGGCTAGAGCGTCTGCTAGCTGATTTTCTTCTCGCGGGAAGTGCTCGAAGGTAATCTCCTCAAAATGTGGTAGCAATGTCAAAACATGTTCTTTGTAAGGGATAAGGTTAGGGTGTTTGGTGTCCCATTCACCTTTGATCTAACTGATGACCAAGGCTGAGTCTCCGAATACATCCAATGATTTGATCCCGAAGTCTATGGCAACTCTGAGACCAAAGATGCACGCTTCGTATTCCGCCATGTTGTTCGTACAATTGAAGCAAAGTCTGGCTGTAAAGGGAGTATGACACCTTTCCGGAGATATGAGTACAACACCGATACCATTACCAAGTGCATTGGATGCTCCATCAAAGAACAGGGTCCATCGGCATCCTTGTTCAGGTCCGTCATATGGCCTGATTTCTTCAC
The DNA here is from genome assembly GCA_948472305.1 of Vicia faba. Taxonomy (NCBI): domain Eukaryota; kingdom Viridiplantae; phylum Streptophyta; class Magnoliopsida; order Fabales; family Fabaceae; genus Vicia; species Vicia faba. Next base: position 593,317,145 of record OX451736.1, read on the forward strand.
AGTTGTCTAATGTCATGATGTCTTCATCCGGGAATTCAAACTTCATGGACTGATAGTCTTCTACAGCTTGGTGAGCAAGGTGATCAGCTAGCACACTTCCCTTTATAGCTTTCTGGGTAGTATACTTTATGTCGTACTCTGTCAGGATCATCTGCCATCTAACTATTCTCCCAGAAAGAGCAGGCTTCTCGAAGATGTATTTTATCGGGTCCATTTTAGATATCAACAAGGTAGTATGAGTCAGCATGTACTGTCTTAACCGGCGAGCAGCCCATGCCAGAGCGCAACAAGTTTTCTCGAGCAATGAATATCTGGTTTCCTAGTCGGTAAACTTTTTGCTCAGGTAGTAAATAGTGTGCTCTTTTCGGCCAGACTCGTCATGCTGCCCCAATACACACCCCATTGAGTTTTCTAAAATAGTCAGATACATGATCAATGGTCTTCCCTCGACTGGTGGCATCAACACAAGAGGCTCTTGTAAGTAATCTTTGATTTTGTCAAAAGCAACTTGGCACTCATCATTCCATTTGACTACTTGATCTTTATTCAACAGTTTGAAGATTGGCTCACAAGTAGCTGTCAGGTGAGAAATGAATCTGGCAATATAATTTAAACGCCCCAAGAATCCTCTGACTTCCTTCTCAGTACGAGGAGCAGGCATATCTTGTATTGCTTTAAATTTAGCAAGATCGACCTCAATACCTTTGTTACTGATGACAAAGCCTAGGAGCTTACCGGACCGTACCCAAAATGTGCACTTGTTCGGATTCAACCTCAGCTTGTACTTCTCCAATCTCTCAAACAGCTTTTGTAAGTGATCAAGGTGCTCTTCTTCTGTTTGAGACCTGGCTATCATATCGTCTATGTAGACCTCTATTTAGTGATGTATCATGTCATGAAATAAAGCTACCATGGCGCGTTGATAGGTTGCCCCAACGTTCTTTAGTCCGAATGGCATCACCTTGTAGCAGAATGTGCCCCACTATGTGACAAAATTTGTTTTCTCCATGTCCTCAGGCGCCATTTTGATTTGGTTGTAACCTAAGAATCCGTCCATGAAGGAAAACACTTTGTGTTGTGCCATATTGTCAACTAGGATATCAATATGGGGGAGTAGAAAGTCATCCTTAGGGCTTGCCCTATTCAAATCTTTGTAGTCCACACACATTCTCACTTTGCCGTCTTTTTTGGGTACAGGAACAACATTGGTAACCCATTGGGGGTAAGAGGTGACAACCAAGAATCCAACGTTAAATTGCTTCATAACCTCTGCTTTAATCTTTTCTGACATATCAGACCTCATTCGACGTACCTTTTGCTTTACTGGCGGACAATCTTCTCTTGTAGGCAGACGATGTACCACAATATCTTCATTAAGTCCTAGCATGTCTTCATATGACCAGGCAAAGACTTCGACATAATCATGCAACAACTGAATCATACGCTTCTTGATACTGGTTTCCAAATTTGCACCTACCTTGACCTCTTTTTTGTCTTCTTCGGTACCCAGGTTGATTGTATCCACGGGTTCCTCGTGAGGCTGAATGGTTCTCTCCTCTTGTTGTAGCAGTCTGGCCAGTTCCCCTGGTACTTCACAATCTTCCTCACCTTCGTCTTCAGCTTGGTAGATTAGATTCTCAGAGTCACGAAAGGCCATAGAAGTATCATTACCCATGGGATCCAGAATGGATGGATACCTGCATTGTGAGTGTGGGTGTGTGTAAGGGTATAGTTATCTTTGAAAGAAAATAAAATGTAAAAGAAAAAACAATGATCACAAAAGTTTGTATGCGAAAACGTCCATGATTCATTGATGTCATATGAAGATGAAATAATAACCCTTACAAATGGACCATTGTGCCTCAGGTAAGACACAAGGTTTTAAGAGTGCGAATTGTTTTTGAATATTATAGATCCAACAAAATGTAAAGTTAAATTACTGTGGGATAAAAGTGATTAGGAAGAAGTCTCTAGCCTCCCAATTGCTGAGTCCTCCATTGACAGTTGGAAAGATCCAATCCTCCAGGTTGCAATCATCTTCGCCATCTTCTACCGCGTTGACCTCACAGTTGCTAATCTTCAAAGGTGGCCCTCCAGCACGGGCACAACGTACAGCCTTTTGAGCACTTGAAGTGAAACCTAGGCCAAACTTATCAGACTTATACGGGATATCCGGAAGTTTCCCCCAGATGGTGCATCCACCTTCCTCTATCATTGCTTTAGCATCCTTTAGTGATGACATCCGGAGTGGAGGCCTTGTAATCTTTGGAATCTGGGACACAGTCTTGGTCACTGCCACCTCTTGGGGGACCTCTTCGAAGTGTTGAAATGGAGTTTCAATGGATTCACCATCCAATTCCACATATCTGAAGGAATTGAGATGGATGATCATATATTCTTCCTCTCCATGGATAGTGATAATCTTCCCTTGAACCGGATACTTCAGCATCTGGTGTAATATAGAGGTAACAGCGCCATCATTGTGGATCCACGACCGTCCTAGCAGACAGGAGTAAGAAGGGCGGATATCCATTACATAAAAGGTTGAATTGAAAGCTTGAGTCCCAACCTTTATGGGGATATCCACTTCCCCTTGCACCATCCTCTTCGAGCCATCAAATTCCCTTACCACTATGTTGCTTGGCTTTAACGTTAGCCCCTCACAGTCAAGTCTGTCAAGAGATTTTTTGGGTAATACATTCAGAGATGAGCCAGTATCCACCAAAACATGTGCCAGAGTTGTGACCTTACATTCTATAGAGACATGCATGGCCTTATTGTGCTTTCTTCCCCTTGGTGTCAAATCAGCATCCGAGAAGCCCAAGCCGTTATCCGCTGTCAAGCTGGCCACGCAGTCTTGGAATTGATTAACAGACGTCTCTTGAGGTACATGGGCTGTTTTTAAGAACTCACCAAGGCTTTCGCATGTGCCTCGGAACACAGTAGTAATGCCAGCATGGAGATTTTGGAGGGAGTTTGCCCCAATTGTTCAACTACATCATAGTCGCTCCTGTTTATAATTTTTAGGATCTTCTCCATTTCTTTCTTGGAATCCTCAGGGATAGCCAGTGATTGAGCCTTCGTCTAGACATGCGCCACTTGAATACTCTTTCCTCGAGTCTTAGCGGTATGAGTGTTGGTAGGAATGATAATAGGAGTTGTGAAGGCTTCGTTAATAGGAGCACTTGCAGAGATGATTATGGGTACAGAAGCAACCTTTGGAGCAGCCACGAGTATGATCACGGGTCCAGAAACTGCTTTTGGGCAAGCAATTTCTGGAGAAAATATCCTACTGCTTCGGGTAATTTTACTAGTTCCGACAATATTGCTGATGTTGAAATCTTCTTCTTCGGAGTTTATCTCTTCGGCGGCCGGCCAGTCTTGTTTGATGCCATGGTAGTAAATGTCCCCTCCGTAATTCCATGGCACGATTTTGTCTGATTCGTATGGATTGGCCCAGGCATTGTGATTATTAGAGGAGTTGCTTTCGGAACTAATGTAATTCTAACGGGTCTTTTGGTGGAGACCCTGGAAGAATTGGCGGAAATGGTAATGATTGAAACATCTTCAGCAGGAATAGGTGAAACAGGAGTTTTTTTAAACAAAATATCTTTGTTATCTATCAGGCATTGGATGCCTGCCTTCAACAAAGGGCAATCAGTTGGTAAGGACAAGCAGAGATGGCAAACTTCATTACAGCCCGGGAACACACCGACTTTCAACAAGTTTATCTTAATGGTCGAAAGTGGAGTCATGAGTTCATCAACTATGGTAACAAACAAATCTTCTTCAATAGCATTGGTATTGTGACCATGTCTGGGCATAGGAGCAGAAATGACATTTGGCTTCTCAGGTGCATCAAACTCAATTTCTTTTGCTTCAATGAGGTCTTGTATTTTGTTCTTCAAGGCCCAACAATTATTAGTATCGTGACCAGGACTTTCAGAGTGATATGCGCAACGGGCATTGGGATGATAATGAGGGGATGTCGTATTGGGGTTTTTCGGAGCTTCTTTCAAGGTTGCCAAGTTGGATCTCAGAAGATGTGGTAGTACTTGAGACAAAGTCATGTTAATTCTGGTGAATTTCCTGACTGGCCTTTCCACCCTTGGTTGATTACTTCTTTGTTGATCATACGTAGGCTTTGGAATTATAACAGCCCCCACCATTGGTCGGCGTTTGGCCCTCTCTTGGTTTCTTTGCGGATATACAACAACTGTCTCTTTCTTCCTGATGAAAGGCTTCCTTACAACTGTAGCAGAAGATGAATCCTTCTGAATCTTTCCACTTTTTATGCCAGCTTCCACCCTCTCTCCGGTCAGTATTAGCTCAGTAAATCCTATAGATGAACTTCCGATTAAATGGTTGAAAAAGGGACCAAATAAGGTGCCTAAGAACATGTCTACTAATTCCCTTTCATACAGAGGGGGTTGAACTCTTCCAGCCAAATCTCTCTATTTTTGTGCGTAATCCTTGAAACCTTCATTGGAAGCTATGGCCATACTCTAGAGTTGGGTACAGGTAGGTGTCAAATCAGCATTGTATTGATATTGCTTGTAGAAAGCTGCGGCAAGATTTTCCCAATTATGGACGTTGGCTCTTTCTAGTTGGTAAAACCAGTCGAGTTGTGTCCCAGACAGACTGCCTTGGAAAAAGTGCACCCATAAGTCTTTATCAGCGGTGTGGGGTTGGATTTTTCTCACATATGACCGGAGATGCATTTTAGGGCATGACACTCCATCATATTTTGCAAACATAGGAACTTTGAATTTTGGAGGAATCACAATCCCCGACACTAGTCCCAATTCCTCAAAGTCTAAGCCCGACACCTTTTGTATTTCCATCGCGCTCAAACGCTCTTTAAGATGTCTGTACTTGTCATTAGCTGGAGGATACTGTTCCTCAGAGTAGTCTTCCTCTTCTTCCTCCTCTTCTTTCGATTTTGACGGGACAATTGTTTCCTTACCTTTCCCTTCTCCTTCACCAGATGTTGTTGCAAAGTTCAAAGTCCTTCTTGTCTACCCCTGAAATCTTCTCCCCGTGTTTAAGACTCCAGTTACCTTTTTTGTTTTCTTTTTCCTCTCTTCAGCTAGCAGAGTCTTCAATTCTTCTTGCCCCTTGGCTAGGGTCATGAGAAACTGTTGAAACTACGTATTCTAAGCTTGGAGATCTTTCATTTTTTGCTCGAGATCCATCTTACTGAAATAAACAGTAGAGAGACGAGGAGACTTGTTGCAAAAGACCTGTTTATGCTATGATGAATGATATGTGTATATGCGATGTTTTCAAGGATTTCAAAGATTCAAGTTTGTTTTAGACAAAAAGAAACACACTTTATATTAATAAGATAAAGTTTTAGTACATCAATGCCCCTTGGACAAAATAATACAAAACTCTAAGATAAAAAGTAGTGTGCATCCTCTTTGGTGCAATGTAGGCATTCAGAGTCTTCTCCTCATGAAGTAGCCTAGTGAGCTCCAAAACCTTCTTCCCGCTTGCGTAGAATTGGGCTTCGAAAGTATCTCGCTCCCCTTTGAGTTGTATCCAATCCATTTGGAGGTATTCAAGAGATGTGGGCATGTCAGGATGTAGGATAGTGTATGGAACATCTCCTTCCTTAACAGGCTCAATGATTACCGGGAGAATGGAGGGGTAAGGCATTATAAGATTCTAAGCACGAGTTTGTACCCATTTGAGGTAAGGCTTAAGAGGGATGGAATTATTGTGCCCCAAAGTCTTGCTATCCACCTTGTTTAGTATCCTCCAAGCTCGGATAAATCTCTGGCGAAGACCTTGATCGTCGTTGTCATAGTCGAATACCAAACCTTGAATCAGCATCTCGTGCGGGCCATCCCTTCGGACGTAACCAAACTGTCTTAAGGCTAAACATAGGTTGTAGGTGATACCTCCCCTAATGCCAAGTATAGGTACATTAGGGAATTCTCCACAACAGTCAACAATGATAACATTCTCTTTGGATCGGGAGCACCAATGAATATTTGGATGTTTGAGCGTAATTAACCTTTGTGACCACCTTGAACCTTGCTCATTCTTTAAGACTGATTGAGGAAGATGAGAAATAAACCATCTTGCCAAGAGAGGAGTGCAACACATAAGGACACCTCTTTTCCTCATTGTTGCGTGACATGAAGATTTTGACGGTGTTCACATCTATGAGTTGGTCAGGATTTGGAAACAAAACCATCCCATAGATGAGGAGAGCCACAATTTCCTCAAAGGCTTGCAAGTCTAGGGAATTCCAACAGCTTTGGGCTTTCTCAAATAGGAACTTTGCTAAGAAACCTTTGACACCACTCCTTGTTTCCCAATGGGCTGTGACATCAGATGAGTGCAAGTGTAGAGCTTGAGCAATCTCTTCTGGCTTTGGATCTCTTTCCTTACCGTTGAAAGGTAGTTGATTGAGAATGGGAACCCTCAAGAGTTGGGAGAATTATTCCAAAGTAGGCACAAGTTGATAGTCGGGAAATGTGAAGCAATGGTGCAAAGGATCAAAGAACTGAAAGAGCACCTCCATCATATCCCCATCTGTGTTGGAGGTGACCAAGTTGAGTAGGCGACCATGTCTCTCGGTGAATGGAGAGTTCTCAGGAATTCTTGAAGCTAGATCCTTTAGTTGTGTAGGAATTCTCACAAGGTTGACTTGAATAGTTTTCCTGCGAAGTGAATCCATATCCTAAAAAACAGGAACGAAGATGAATCCCCAAAATCCTTGAAATGGTTAGTGGATGTATATGATGTTCATGATGTCCATGATGTTATGTACAAGTATGCATATACAAGCAAAGCAAACAAGTCCTTAGTTTAGGCTTGCATGGAGTTTTATAGGTAAGTACCCTCTTTCAGTTTAGTTGGCTTAAACATGTCCTAGTAATAGTAACCGGGTTCTAAGGAGCTCAATATCACTGGATTGTTTCCTTGGTCATTGTTTCAGCTCAAGCCTCTTTAATGGCGACCGGAATATTTCAAGAAACCAAACCTCAATGAGAGTAGTATCGAGTATCTACCAACTTTTGACTGCACCAAATCCGGTTATCTCACTACATCCTAAAAGGCCAAGTTGGTCAAGTAAAGGTTCTGGAAGTTCATTAGTGCTTCATGACATCACTCAGCGGCCCCATATTCTGTTTTATTAACTCAAAGGCTACTGGTACCCACAAATATGTTGTACTAACATAGCTATTGCTTAGACCATGTCGGTATACCCCGCACAGTTTCCACAATGTATTGCTACTTACCTATAATGTATCCCAAATCCGGGTAGAGGATTCAAACCCAAACAAAGAACCATAATGTAAAGCATACAAATCAAAAAATGTAAGCAAGTAAATGTGATATATCCCTAGGGTAATCCCACTTTTAGAATTTCTCCCCAGCAGAGTCGCCAATTCTGTGATACGGTGGGAGAACTGACTTGATAGTTTTGCGTTTTATCGCAAATGTTGCGGTTAGCAAGAGTCGCCACCGACTTTTCTTTTATCCAAAAGATAAGGTGAAAAAGCACAGGAAAGACCTTTGAGATTGTTTCTTGAGTTCGGGGGGTAGATTATGAAAAGGGAAGGTGTTAGCATCCTTTTCATCCATGGTTTTCCATGGGCTCTTAGTTACTTGCTAGATCACTTGCTTTTGTTGTTTAAAATTGTGTTAGGTGTGGTTTTGAAAGTATTTTGTAAAAGAGGCCATTGTTTAGGCAATCTTTGTAATGATTCTCGTTCGTAAGAATGTATATAAAGATGTTTGTCTTTTTGAAAATGTTTTCAATTTTGTAAGATGTTTTAAAAGTGTGTAGGTGTTTGTTTTGAAAATAGCAAGGATATTTGTTTTGAAATGGAGTAAGTAATTAAAAGTAATCTACATACTCAAATGTCTTTCTTGTTCATTTTCTTTTCCTTTGATATTGTTGTCTTACCATTGATTTGGTAAGCAAACCTATCTTTGGATGTAAACGGGATAGCCATGATTAGCAATATTAAAAGGTATCTTAGCATTTTTTGAGGGACTAAGATCATTTTGTAAGGTAACTTTAAATAGCATCATCGAGGGACTATGATCTTGTATTTGTTTGTTTTTGCTAAGACAATTTACATGCGTAATATGGCCATTTTGTATAAGGCAACCAAGTGAGATAACCCTAGGAGTGTCTTGTGTGCAAGTGTGTCATTTTCATGCTTGATTTTTTCTTGGATTAGGCTTTTCTATTTGGTTGATTTTATCTTGCCATACAAACCCTAATTACTAACATTTTATATAAAAGCGACAAATTGCGAAATTTAAAGATTACTACGCTATTACAACACTTTGTGGGAGGGGGTATACAATTGATGAATGGGAATTGCAATAATATAAACCTAATTAATCTATTACAACCAAATTGAATTTATACAAGTATTGGAATAAATAATGTATAAGATAATTTAAATATGCAAAGATATGTAAATGCAAAAGAAGATTTTGTTTTGTTCTTTTTTTTTTTATGTAAAAGAGTTTTAACCTAAGCTTTATAAATAAATCAAGATTAAACTTAAATTAATTAAGGGAGGAAATTATTTTTAGAAAAGATTTTGATTAAACCCTAATTCTAATTTATTAAAAGGAAATAAATTTCTTTAAGTATTTTTGTATTTTTGTATTTTTGTCTTGAAAATAATATATGGTGTTTATGAAGTATTTTGGTCTTTTTATATGTTAAAATAAATATTTAATAGGTGTGAAGAAAAATAAATATTTAACCTAATTCTATTTTAATTTACAAGTTTATTAGAAAAGATAGTATATAACTTAAATAAAAAAATAAATATTTTTTATGAGAAAATAAAATAAAATAAAACAAAATATAATATTTATCATTTTTATATTTTTTATGATTAAGAAAATATATTTGATAAAATAAAGACAAAAATAAAAAAAGTAAATAAAATATTTGGGCCAGGGGGTGTCATGAGTAAACTGGAAGTAGCATATTAGCAAAAAATAATAGGCCCAAGAACTGAAGCCCATGCTGCAAAACAACAAAAAAGGGTGGAAAAATATGGAAAAAAATGCAAAAGGCAGCGCCAAGGCTCGAACCTGTGACCTAGGGAATTTTTGGGCGTTGCCTTACCACTGGGGTGGCTGTACATCCGTTAGTCTAAGTGAAAACACAAATATATAACACAAAACATTGTCTTGCCCTGTACTTCATCTTCAACCTCTAGCCAGCCGGACCCCCTGTAACTTTTTCATTTCTCAACAAAAATGGAAAGTGATAACATGAACATTACATCATTTTACTTCACGATTCTAACCATATGCATAACTAAAACTATAAGTCCAAGACCAGAGAGAATTTTGTTGGCCCTAATTCTTAACCTAATTTTTTTAGAAACTTCAAACTTAAAATTCTCTAAACTTAAGCCAAATAAATGCAAGCTATGGATATGTACAGCTTCGTAGCAATGATGTCTAAATTCTATATTCACAAATGGAAAGCTAACTATGCCTGCATTAAGAGTTAGAAAAACAGAAAACGCACCTTGAAAATGGAAATCGTGTTTTGAAAATGAGCTTTCTTTAGGATGCTGTGATGATCAGGTTAGCTTCCTTTAACCTCTAGGAAGCTAATGCAATGCTTAGCTTGTCTTGAGGGTGGCTGGAATGGTCTGGAGAAGTCCACCTGTGTTACTCTGTTTTTGAACTTCAACAATGGAGAAGATGGAGTTACATTGATGTTTCAGGGTGTGGGATGGTTTACTTGTATGGTAAGGAAGCCTGGGAAAGCAAAAGGCCTGAAAACGTACGAGTGAAATGGAAGATTCAGTTCACAAGTCAGAAATGACAAGTTTGGAGGCTTGGTATGCAACTTCTGATTCTAGGGTGTTTCAAGGCTTGGGCATGCATGGTTTTAGTTGAAAAATGATGGTTTTATATAGAGCAAAAGGTTGGAGGACTTGTGCTTCCTTAGAAGTACAAGATCACATGTCTTGCTACATTTCTTGTTTTTGAAGTAAGTGTGAGAAATGACTTCTAAATGCATGATTATGATCTTGTAGGGTGGCTTGAAGCTTTAAACATGTTTTGTTCAGGTTTAGAGGCTTGGTTTGTGCAGAAAGAACAAGTCCAAGGCTCAAGAAATGGAAAAAATGCAAAAAGCATGCTTTTCCAAAATGGCAATGTTGCCTTTCTTCCAAAAATGGATATTTTATTGTACAATGCATTGAATACTTGGCTTTAGGGCATGAAACCTTGTGTAATCCATTAATGGTGGAGTGACAAACGAGTTTGAGGCCTGAAAAGTGAAGATTGTACAGCCAATTTGCAAAATTGAAAACTTGTTCTTCATGAAAATGACCTTTAATCAAAGTGATAAAACCCTAACTTCATCTCTTCGATTCTCCCTACTCAAGAATGATCTCAAGAATTTCTTGGACATTTTGGAAATATTGTAATGTGATATACAACCCATATTTGAAATTCTTTTGAAAATTCCTCTTGGAACTATGTGAAAAGTTGCCCTGAAGTTAGGTCAAAATCCTGCCTAACTAGGGCAAAATTTCACTAAGTTATTTTAGTTCATGAGCATGTGTTCACAAAATTATATCTTGATATCCAAGCATCTTTAGGAGAAATTTTGTGAAGAAAAGTTGTAGATTTCATGGAGATCTACAACTTTCATGTTGGGAACTTCCTTTGGATCATCTTGTATCATGGTGAAAATTTGGCTTAAAGTTGAGAAAAAATAAGAAATTTTCTATACTTAGAAAAATTTCTAAGTTAAGAAATTCCAAATTTCAAAACAAAATCTTCAATCCTTGATTTCTTGATGAACAAGTTTAAATTTTTTACATGCTTTGATGAATTGTGATCCTTGGTACTTGAATTTGATAAAAAGTCAAAGTTTGACTTTTCAGTATACAGTTGACTTTTGATCAGTTGACTGAAAAATTCATCTGTCAATCCAATGAATTTGTAATGTTTTGAATCATGCCATTAGGTCAAGATGATGAAATTTAACTCTTGAAATCATACTTCAAACCAATTGATCATTTTCTAGGTCAAAAATCAGAAATTTCCCCTTCTTAGTCAAAACCCTAATTTTGACCATTTTTCCCTTTTGATGATTTGATCAAATTTCTTAGGGAATTATGGTCCAAACTTGATTAAATGATACATATGAGTCTAAGATGTTGATGTGGATCCAAAATTATGAAGTTTGACTGAAAATTTGCCATGGTTGACTTTTTCCCCAATACAACTAATTTTTAGGTATCCAATTGACTGATCAAAAGTGTGATTCAGAGCTTGAAACTTGACATGAGTAATCTTGTGGGTAACTAATGATCCTTGAAAGTAAAATTAAGCATTGATAGTCCAAAAATCCTTGTGCAAACTCAAACCCTAATTTTGGTCATCAGTGCATGATGAGGTGTCTTGAGCTGGTCAAACCCTAATGCAGTCTTGAGTCAAAGAGATCTTGTGAGAACATTCTTGATAAGTGAGAGAGAAATTTTTTGGGTACAACACCTATTCTCACGGAGCAGTTGACCAGGGGGAGTTCACTTGCTGGACTCCATTCACACGTAAGCCCTGGCAGTCTCCATTATCGGGCCGCAACGTGGCCCAACAATGGGGACCTTAGCCCAGTGATGGGGGCTATAAATACCATCTCTTTTAAGATGGTCAAATATTGAACATTTTCTCACTCTCTTACTTGCTAGATCATTCTGAATCTTACTTTGGCATCAGAATATCTTATAGGTACCCCTCACCTCACTCTCAAGTTCTGCTCGACGTAAGCTGTAACGGTCCATTCTGGTCACGTACGATCATATATATATATATATATATATATATATATATATATATATATATATATATATATATATATATATAATTTAAAATGTTTTTTGAAATTTTTTTTATAAAAAAACCGGAAACTTTTTTTATAAAAACTTTTAATTTTTTTTAATGATACTAAATTGAGATGCCGTGACCAACTTAAGTTGCTTCCTCATTCTTTCTCTTTTTCTTATCTTTCAATATTACTAACTAATTTAATGTAAAATTAGAGTCGTTAGGGTTAGCAAAACCAAATAGACAATAAAAATAAAAGCCCAAAACCTAAAGACCAAACTAGGGTAAACCTAAATTTCAAAAGTCCCCAACAGAGTCACCAGTTGTAGCCGCCAATTTTAAAAAATTTATGTTTAAACATGAGAGTCCTCACCCACTACTTTCTTTACCCTAATGAAAGGACAAGGAAAGTGAGAAACCCTAAAATAAAAGATATATGGATAAGTAGGTAAATTAAGCAAAAGGAAGGTGTTAGACATCATTTACCTCCCTTGTACTCAAGGGGACCCATTTAGTCTTCGGGTTTGAAAAGAATGAGGTTTTTAGGTTTTATCGGGATTATTATCTTATTGCCACATATTATCATATATTACGTTAAAAGGGAAACACAAAAAAAATTTATAAGCAAATAAAATCACAAGGAAAACAAAGTTTTAATTTTTAGTGAAAAATAAAAATGAAAATAAAGGTTGGCTTCATATCAAAGATTTTATCATCAGTCAAAAAGCTAAAACCAAAGGGTTTGAAAACAAAGTTTTTAAAAAAATATCAAGGGGGGGGGGGGGGGGGGGGGGGGGGGCTCATACGCAATCACCGACCCAAATTATCTTTAAAAAAACATAAAAACAACGAAAAATGTTTGAAAAGTGTAGAAGTGTGAAATAAGAAATTTATGTATTTTCGTGGATGATTGTTGATCGTATAACCGTGGATTTCATAGATAATTCTTGAGAAGTTGTTGGTAATTGTTCGCTGTCTGTTAAAGACAACAACACGGTTGTCTGTTTAAGACAACCCTAAAATAAACCAAAAGAAAAAAAACATAGAAAAAAAGTGAGAGAGAGATTAGAGAATTCTTCTTCCCTTAAACTATGAAAGTAGAAGGTTATTTATAGGTGAACATTAGGTCAAAAATTAAATGAAATTGGTATTTTTTTTGTATGATTTTGAAGATTAAAAATTAATTGAGAATTGATTAAGGTCTTAGTGAGCAAGACTATGGATCTAGATGGTTTAGTGACCCGATACAAGATTTGATTTGACAAGAATTTGATTTGAAAAGATTTTATTTAATTTTTAAGATTTTTGACTATTTTTTATATAAAATAACAATTTTAATAAAAAATTAATATTTTAAAATATACTAAATATAGGAAAACGAAAATACTATTTAAATAATTAAAATACATGATTTTTGTGATTTTCAAAACAATTAAAAATGGAAATAAAGTTAATAATAAATAAACTAAAAAAACATCCAAAGTGTACCAAGGGAGATTCAAACCCATGACCTCATACTTGTAAGCTTAATTCCTTACCAACTATACTATGTTACTCATTTCAAATAAAAACCCAATTTAAAGTATATGAAAGTGAACAAGTATTTGCTTTTTAAAATACAAATAATTTGAAATAAACTATTATATATTTTTAAATGAGCAAAATAATTTATTGTTAAAATGTTAGTAAAATTGAACCAAAGAATATTATAAAACCAATATTGAAAATATTTTTGACTGTAGAAATAAAGGGCGGGTAAATTTGGGGTATGACACCTCACACAACACATCATTTCTAGTCACTGAACAAACCAAACGACACTAGTGGATCATTCCTTCCTCATTCTTGATGTCTCCCTATCTTCTTCGTTATTCGATTTCTAGGTTATCACTCTAGGGTCCCATAATAAGTACTAGTACTAACAAAATGTTATAGAGTAATTTTTCTAATTAAAACATTGTCTTGGGGTCCATTATATTGGCACACACACAAATTAGTACTGTGAATTGTGTGTGAGTAGGGGAAAAGGGAGAAACTCAAACAAGTAGGTTTGTGAAGTGGTATGGGGAGTCAAAGGTATTATGTTAATGAAGTTAATTTCTTATAATATAAGAAGTCTAAGGGGATTGGTTAAGAAGAAGGTAGTGAAAAACTAATTTGAATGCAAAAATCTAATTTGATATGTGAATATCCTGGAAATGTATTGCCCGACCGGATGGTGTAATCGGTAGAAAAGATGGAGAAGCTGGTAGTCGGCTCAATGGTGATGGCGCACAGGGTACCACTTCGGGTAAAGAATATCATACAGCCACCATATCTCTAGGTTAAAACATGTATATACCCTTGTCCCAAGTAAGGTTGGTAACCGAGGCCCACCTGCTTGTGGTCGGTCATCAACATGGCTCATTAATGATTGTAACCTATGATGGTAAACTTACAATAATGATACGCGGCTTTAATCATCTCCATTCATGGAGACGATGGAGGTTACTGTGAGGGAAAGGTACCTCTACTCTTGTTTTAATGATGACAAAACATTCCTCACATCTTACATTTGTGCTCCTAATATTTGTTGGTCCCTTGGTAAATTTGCGTTTGGGAATGAATGACTTGAAACTCCTTGAAAGAAAGTATTTTTGCACACTTCAATTGTTTTACGTCGACTCACACAGTTGGTGGATTGACTCGTGGATTGATGAAGGACTTTGCACTTGGCTCGGGACTGCTCGCGTTGACCCTTCTGGTCAACTCATACTGGGAGTGAATTTCTTTTAGGTTGCGTCAATGCATACCCTGGTGCACTTGATGCATCGCTTATTTTTTAATCATCTCATCAAACCCGGGTTTGCTCAGGTCGACCCCCCAAGATTGTATGAGTCGACGAATCGCTAATTGCATCTATTTTCTGCTTCTTTTTTGGTAATGCTGATTGTGAAACACATTTATATTGGTCTATGTTCATCATTTGGGATAACAAGAAAAAGTGAATGATATACACATAACTTCTCATCATCTTCATCCTCTCCTTGCATTCATCAACAATTACACATAACAATTTTTGTTGATTAAAGTGCAGATTTGTGGTTATAACGTTCAAATTGAAGACTGAAATTCAGATTTGGGTTGAGAATTGAGTGGGTTTTTTCTTGAATAAAACCGTTAGGGTTTTGCCCTCCAAGATCCGTGTTGGTGCGAGGATTTTTGCACAAGTCTTTTCTTCATTGAATTCAGCCGAGTGAAAGGGTTGAGAAACGGTGGGTTTGCGCAATCAAGTAGCGGTAACCAAAGGACTGTGAAGAAAGATTTGGGGTCAAACGTCTTGCAATCAAAATCAACCGAGTGAAATATTTATAGAGCGAGGAGTTCTTGCAATCAAGTAGTGGTAAATAGAGGTTTATTTGAAGAGTTTGTCATACTTGGTTTGGTTTGAACCAAGGGGAGAGAATGAAATAGCCTCATCATCAATAATTAGTTTGTTTATAGTGAAGACTATTGCTTCTCTTGTAACACTTTGCAACTGAATATCATATATCTCAATTCTATATTTTATAATTGGGGGAAGACGTACCCTACACGAGGATGACAAGGGGAACTGCCTTAACAAATCGTGTGTTGTTTCTTTTTCCCTATCCTTTTATTTTCGTTTGTCATAATTTGTGTGATGTTGATTATTCAATTCATTTTACCATGGTTGTAGTGAGTCAAACTTTGTTTACAATTGTCATAGCAATCACTTTGATTGTTATCAAGGAAAATTCATCACTACAATTAAGTAAAATTAAACTTGTTGTGTTTTTGCACACTAATTGTTTGATAAATTGACTAACACACAAATTAGTGATATTGTCAAGTTTGATCTTAAACAATTCATTAGAAGTAGTAAGTACTCATTGATGTTGCTTAAGTGATTGATTAGTAAGTAATCATATTGATTCATTTCTCTTCATAAGAACTCCATTCAATTATGCATATCCAATCTTTTCAATAACGGATCGTTCAGACAATTTTGATTCGGGAAGATTTCACACCATTTCAAAACAAATTTTTAAAGCGCAATTTTTTAAATAAAGGATCTATTCAACCACCCTTCTAGATCTGTCTTACCGTCTAACAAGTGGTATCACGAGTGTCGATTTATCTAGTGATTCGCATATAACTTTTTAGAAAATGGAGAATGATCCAAAAAGGGCGTACAATAGAGCGCCTATTTTTACCGGTGAAAATTATAGTTATTGGAAAGATTGTATGCAGATGCATATCAATTCTGTTGATAGAAAAATATGGAAAGTCATCGAGAATGGTCCTATAGTAATAACCATAACATATATGGATGGTTCCACCATACCTAAATCGGAAGCACAATGGAAAGAGGATGATGAGAAAAATTATAGCTATGACTGGAAAGCTAAAAATATGCTCATGTCATCTTTAGGTGTTGATGAGTATTTTAGAGTCTCCCATTGTGCTACTGCTAAGGCAATGTGAGACGCATTACAAGTTACCCATGAGGGAACTAACGATGTCAAATTATCTAGAATCAATACCTTAACTCAAGAGTTTGATCTCTTTCACATGAAGAATGGTAAAACCATTGCGGACATGCAAAAGAGATTCACTCATATAATCAATCGCTTACATACACTTATTCATACCACTTCCAATTTTGTTGCTACTAACAAAATTTTGAGATGTCTTAATAGGGAATGGCAACCTAAGATCACGATGATTAAGGAAGCTAATGATCTAACTACACTTGATGTTACAATATTGTTTGGTAAGCTTCAAGAACATGAACAAGATCTCATAAATATCAATAAACACAAAAAGAAGGAAAAGAAATAAAAATCAAGGGACATAGAAAAGAAGTCTATCGCGTTAAAGGCTTCAAGCTCTAAGTTATCCACCAATGTTTTGTGTGGAAGTGATTCAAGTGATGATGATGGAAGTTCGAATGAAGATATGGGGTTATTCGTGAGAAAGTGTCATAGGTATCTATGAAAGAATAAAGTCCAACATTCGGATAAGGATATCGTCAACTATAAACATGAATCTAAACCCTCAGAGTAAGACGAAAGTAAGAAATCTAAGTCAAAAGGATTGTGTTTCAATTATGGGAAACCCGGTCACTACAAACCGGATTGCCCATTGCTCAAGAAAGACAAAGGAAAAGACAAATATCAAAAGAGATCAAATAAAACTAAGAGAGCATATATTATGTGGGAGAGTGATAGTGAAGCTTCAAGAAAAAATGACTATAGTGATGAAGAAAAAACGGTCAACCTTTGTCTTATGGCCATCAAAAGAAGAAAAAGAATGTAAGTCATTCTAAATATGATCATGTTGATGAAATGTCTTACATTGAATTGTAAAAAGTCTTTGATACTCTACATAATGAGGTTAAGGAAGCTTTTAAACGATTGGCCTCAAATATGAAATTTTTTTCGTACCTTGAGAAAAAGGTTTCCGATTCGGAAAAGGAAACAGAAACTCTTAAGGAATCTATGGTAGAATCTATCAAAGGCAAAAGTGAAAATGATAAGGGTTTTTGGTTTACATGGGCTGGATATGAAACTTGTCATATTTGGAAAAGAGGGGTTAATACTCTTAAAGTTAAATTAGACAAGGCTTTACAACCTAAAATTACTTATGCTTTTTAGCTATCAAATTTTAGAAGTAGCATGATTAATCCTTATCAAAAATACACTTATGAGATAAGGGATCAATCTAGAAAAAGTATTCTCCCCAAACCTTAACTTGTCTATATTGTTGCAAGAAGGTCATGCCATTGGTAAATGCCTCTTTAGGAGATTTTTGGTTCCTCAAGGAATTTTCAAATGGGTGCCTAAATGCAACCCTAGTATCACTCACGCACAAGGACCTAATAAAAATTGGGTACCTATTTATCTTGTTTAAATTTGTAAGTGGAATGTCTTGAGACTACGGAGAGAAGATGGTTTCTCGATAGTGGATGCTCAAGGCATATGACGGGTAACATCTCCTTATTTTTGACTTTGTGGCTAAAAAGAAAGGATTTGTAAACTACAATGACAATAATAAGGGAGCTATACTCAGCAAAGGTAGTGTAGGTAATCCATCTTCTACTACTATCTTTGATGTCCTTTTAGTTGAAGGTCTTAAACATAATCTTATTAGCATTAGTCAGTTGTGCGACGAAGGATACAAAGCCTCCTTTTCAAAAGATTGTTGCATAATTGAAAACGATGATAAGAAAGATGATGTGTTTAAGGGCTTGAGGGTAAGTAATGTATACATGCTTGACTTGAATGAAGTATCATTGACCGGTACTAAATTCCTAGTCTCCATGAGTGAAGACTCTTGGATTTGGCCTAGACGATTAGCACATGTCAACTTTGACTTGCTAAATAAAGTGGTTTCAAAAGATTTAGTAGTCGGTCTACCCAAAATAAAATTTTCTAAAGATCACTTGTGTGATGCGTGTCAAATGGGGAAGCAAACAAGGATCTTGTTTAAATCTAAAAATATTGTCTCTACGTCGAGACCCCTTGAACTTCTTCATATGGACCTTTTTGGACCATCTAGAATAAAAAGTAAAGGTGGAAACTACTATGGTTTTGTTATTGTAGACGACTACTCTAGATTTTGTTGGACTATTTTCTTAGCTAGTAAAAGTGACACTTTTTTGGAATTTGAAAAGTTTGCCAAGATCTCTCAAAACAAATTAAACACTAGCATTGTTACTATCCAAAGCGGCCACGGATGTTAATTTAAAACCACCTCTTTGAAGAATTTTGTGGAAAATATGGCATTGATCATAATTTTTCCACCCCACAAACTCCACAACAAAATGGAGTGGCGGAGCGTAAAAATCGTGTATTAGAAGAACTCGGAAGAACTATGATCAATGAACACGGTATTCCTACATATTTTTATACTTATGCCATAAATACAACATGTTATGTTTTGAATAGGATTCTAATACGTCCAATTCTTAACAAAACTCCCTACTAACTTTTAAAAGGTAGGAAGTCAAATATTTCACATTTTCATGTTTTCAGTTGTAAGTGCTTTGTGCTAAATAATGGTAAAGAGAACCTTGGTAAGTTTGACTCAAAATCCGATGAAGGTATCTTTATCGGATACTCTCAATCAAGCAAAGCATATAGAGTATACAATAAAAGGTTACATATCATTGAAAAATCCGTGCATGTTTCCTTTGATGAGTCTTATCCGAAATCGGTCAGAAAAGGTGTTGTTTTTGATGGTGCAGGTGTATCTTCAGAAAGCATACTAGAATATCCTAATTAAAGTGACTTTAAACCTATAATATTTGAGGATAAGATGGATTAAATAGTCTAAGAAAGAGAGGAAGATAATACCAGTAATGAAAGTGATATTCCTTTGAAATGGAAAACCTCTAAGGATCATCCCATTGATAACATTCTAAGAGATATCTCAAAGTGAGTTACCATACGGTCTAAGATAAGTAACTTTTGTTATCATTTTACTTTAGTCTCTCAAATTGAGCCTAAAAACTCCAAAGGCACATTACTTGATGAACATTGGTTTTTAGCTATGCAAGAGGAACTAAATCAGTTTAAGAGAAATGAGGTTTGGGACCTTGTCCCTCCTCCACGAGACCATCGAGTAATTGGTGCTAAATGGGTATTTAGGAACAAATTAGACAAAAACAGAATAATAACTCACAATAAGGCTCGTCTTGTTTCTTAAGGGTATAACCAAGAAGAAGGCATTGATTATGAAGAAATTTATGCTCTAGTTTCCGAACTCGAGGTTATACGCCTTTTGCTTGCCTATGCATGTTCATAAAATTTCAAGTTATTTCAAATGGATTTTAAGAGTGCTTTTCTCAATGGCTACATTAATGAAGAGGTATATGTATCTCAACCTCCCGATTTTGAAAATTTTGAGTTTCCTAAATATGTTTACAAATTTAAGCATGCCTTGTACGATCTTAAACAAGCCCCTAGGGCTTGGTACGAAAGTCTTAGCAAATTCTTACTAGATCAAGGATTCTCAAGAGGAAAGGTTGATACAACTCTCTTTATTAAGCGTCAAGGGAAACATTCTATTTTAGTTTAAGTTTATGTAGATGACATTATCTTTGGATCTACTAACATGTCTTTGGTCAAGTAATTCTTTAAGCTAATGCAGGGAGAATTTGAAATGAGAATGATGGGGGAGTTAAACTACTTCCTTGGTCTTTAAATCAAGAAACTTAATGAAGGGACTTTTGTAAGCCAAATGAAGTATTACAATGATCTACTCAAGCGCTTCGATATGGAAAACTCCAAAGTAATCGACACTCAAATGCCTACGGTGGTGAATTTGGACCGAGATGAAAATGGTAAGCCCATAAATATAAAAAGGTATAGAGGTATGATTGGTTCTCTTCTCTATCTTACCACATCCCGTATGAATATTATGTTTAGTTTTTGCATGTGTGCTAGGTTTCAATCATGTCCCAAGGAACCACATTTAAAACCCATAAAGTGCATACTTAGGTACCTTTGCAGTACGTCAAAGTATAGACTTTGGTTCTCCAAGTGTAGTGATTATTCTTTGGTTGGCTATTCCGACTCCGACTTCTCCGGTTGCAAATTGGATAGGAAGAGCACCAGTGGGACTTGTCATTTATTTTCAAACTCCTTAGTAAGTTGGCATAGCAAAAAGAAAGTTTATGTTGCTTTGTCAACCGCCAAGGCGGAATACGTTGCATCCGGTAGTTGTTATGCCCAAATTTTGTGGCTCAAACAACAATGCTTGACTTCAATGTTAAATTTGAATGTATTCCTATTTTTTGCGACAATACAAGTGCCATTAACCTAACAAAGAATTCGATTTTGCATTCACGCAGAAAACATATTGAGATTAGACATTATTTCCTTAGGGATCATGTAGAAAAAGGTGACGTTGTATTCGAGCACGTTGATAGCAAAAATAAACTTGCCGATATTTTTACAAAACCACTCGCGATAGAACCTTTCTTCCATATTCATAGGGAACTTGGTGTTCTCAATATCTTGGATAGGTTGCAACTTGACTAAGTTGTATGCTCTTTATCTTATGATTGTATATTCCTTCATAATCTACTATGTCTAATGCAAGCGTTAGTGAGAACATTCATCTTCAATCGTCCATGGAGGTAATATTGTTCTTATATTCGACCTCTCTTGATCATGTGTAAATGTTAAACTTGCTTTACAACATGTATTTTTTTTCATCCTTGACATAATTGATGTATGTGTAGGATTTCTATTTATTGTATGAATGACATTAAATAACATGAAAATTTTGAAAATTTAATTTTGGACTGCATGAGTCAATTCATGAGTTGTAGCTGTCGTCACATACTGAAGCATTTTCTGATCTTGGTATGGTTCTTTGTAGTGCATTTTGTTACTTTCATTGCTTACATGTCTTTCTTATTGTAATACGGTGGGAGAACTGACTTGGGTGTTTTGTGTTTTATCGCAATTGTTACGGATAGTAAGAGTCGCCACCGACTTTTCTTTTATCCAATAAAGGAAAGGGTGAAAAGAACATGAAAGACATTTTGAGAATTTTCTAAGTAGGAGGGGTAGGTTATAAAAAGGGAAGGTGTTAGCGCTCTTTTCATCCGTAGTTATCTACGGGCTCTTAGTTGCTAGCTCACTTTGAAATGCTTTGTTTGAAATGTGTTTGTGATGAGTTTTGAAAGTATTTTTGAAAAGTGCCTCCGTTTAGGAGAACTTTGTAATGATTCTCGTCTCTATGAGAATGCATACAAAATGTTTGACTTTTGAAAATATTTCATTTGAAAGATATTTTGAAAAGGGTTGTGAGCAAGCAACTATGAATGTTCTACTTACTCAAAAAGTCTTAATTCTTTTCCTCCTCCTTTAGATATTGATATCTTACCATTGATTGGTAAGAAGCCCTATCATTGGATGTGAAGGGACGGGCGTGGGTCATTGTATAGTCATAGAAAACAATGTTGTGAGATATGAAGGCAAATTTGAAAGGTCATCGAGCGGCTATGATCTTGTATTTGATTGGTTTTAGCTAAAGTATCCCACATGCGAGATATGACTATTTTATTCTCAAGGAAACAAGTGAGGTTAACCCTAGAGGTGCAAATGTGGGAAGTGTTTATTTTTCATGTATTTTTATCTTTGAATTAGGGTTTTGTATTTGTCAATTTTAGTCTTGCCATGCAAATCCTAATTATTAGCATTGATATTGAAAGCGATAATTTGCAGAAATGTAAAGTTCTACGTTATTACATTATTTGGGGATGGGGGTACAAATTTACAAATGGGGGATGGCAAATAATTAGAACCTAATTACTATTACAATCATATTGAATGAATAATAATATATAAGAAATGTAAAGATAATGTACAAAGACTAAAGTGATATGTAAAAAAAGAAAATGTTTTTGTTTAATGTTTTGGTTTATAAGAAAACTTTGGTTCTAATTAAACTAAGTAAAATGATTAGTTTAAATAAAAAAAACTAACCTAAATTGATTTAAGAAAAGAAATTAAATTATATGGAGAAGGCAAGTTTTTTAAGGTTTTGTAAAAAAGGATTTTATCTTAATTAAACTAGTATAAAAAAGTTGATTAATTAAAAGGAATCTAAGTTCTAAATTAATTTTAATTAAAAAAAAGAAAATAATAAAATAAACCTAAGTCTAATTATTTATTTAATTTTAAGGAAAGAAAATGAATTTAATGAGAAAATATTTTTTGATCTTTTTAGTCTTAAAAGAAATAAAAATAAGAGTATATTTTAAATATGTAAATAAATAAATAAAATATTTGTTTAGATTTTTATTAATAAATAATAATAATAATAATAATAATAATAATAATAATAATAATAATAAATAAATAAAGAAAAAGAAAAGAAAAGAAAATATAAAAAATAAAGTCAGGGGGGTGTGAAACTAGAAGGTAGGTCTTTAAGCAAAAAAAAGTTTTGGTTTTGTTTAGACCCAAGATGATTTTTGTGTAATCAGAAAAAAGAAAATAAAAATAAATGGGCTGCATTATTGCTAGCAGACAAGGGGTTTAGTGAAGTAAAAATGCAACAGGCTCAGTAGGGAGGCCCAAGTGCTGGCTGTTTGTAACAAAAAAGAAGAAAAAAATATGAAAAAAAATGATAAAACAAACGCTAGGGCTCGAACCCAGGTCCTAAAGGTGAAAGGCGCGCACTTCTACCACTGGGGTGGCTATACATCCGGTACTATAAACAAAACCATAAATATATATTACAAAATCAATTCTAATGATGAACTTCATCTTCAACCTCGAGTCAGGATCCTTGCAACTCATTCATTTCTCATTCATTCTCAAAAGTGTAAACATCAAACTTGTTAGAAATTTCACCACGATTCCAGAAATCTAAATAACTTAAACTAACAATCAAAGATGAGCATGAATTTCTAATGGTACCAAATTCTGACCTAACTTTTTTCAGAGATTTCAAACTTAAAATTCTCACTACTCGGACAATATAAATGAATTCTAAGGACACTGTCATCTTCAGGGCTATGATGTCTATGTTTTATCTTTGAAAATGGAAAGCTAACAATGCCTATATGAAGAGTTTAAAAATCAGAAAACTTACCTTGAAAATGGATTTCATGTTTTGCAAATGAGCTTTCTTCAAGGTTCTGTAATGATTATGTTAGCTTCCTTGAGCCTCTAGGAAGCTAATGCAATGCTTAGCTTGAGTTGTGGTTGGTTGAATCGTGCTATAGAAGTCTAAGTGTAATGCTCTGCTTTTGAGTTTGGACAATGGTGAAAATGGAGTTACAAAACTGTAACAAGTATTGGGATGAGTTATGTTTTATGTTTTGGAGCTTTTGGAGTGGTTTAGAGAGGAAACACACGAGTAGTTTGAGATATGGGAGTGTAAGGTAAGTTTCTGCACAAAAATAGAGTTTTGTGTGCAATCTGAGTTTGTGAGAGTTTGAGTGAGTTTAAGATCTTTTAATTCGTGTCTTAGCTCACAAATAGTGCTTATATTTATAAGAAAGAGGTTTGGAGTGCATACATTGATCATATTTCAAAATCACATGTTATGGATAGGTTTCTTGATTTTGAAGCAAATTTGATAAACATCTTTCCAAGACATGGTACAAGGCTATATATAGTGGTTATAAGCTTTAAACATGTTGCTTATGGCTTGTAGATGTTGTGTGTGCAGAAAGAACAAGTGCAGAGCTCAAGGAGAGTGAGCTTTGTGATTAAAGTGAACTTTTCCAAAATGGAAGTGTGAACTTTGTGCCATTAATGGAAAATTAACTTGGAAAATGCTTCAAACACTTGGATAATGGCTCAATCAATTATGTAAACCATTAATTATTGAGTTAAACACAAGTTTGAGTCCTGCAAAGCAATATTATGCAACATGGCTTATGGATTTGATCAAATGTTCTTCACAAATTTTGCCTTGTAAATCAAGAATGAAACCCTAACTTCATCTCTTCGATTCTCTTAGCTCAAGCATGATCTCAATGAGTTATTGGACTTTTTGGAAAGTTTGTAACATCCTATACAACCTTCATGTTTTCCATTTTTGAAGAATCCAATTGTAACTATGTGAAAAGTTGTCATGAAGTTGGTACCAAAAATCTTCCTAACTAGGTCAAATTTTCACTAAGTGTTTTAAGAAAAAGTTCATGATTTTATGGCCTTATAACTCAAAATCTAAGCACTTTTTGGACATGATACCTTTAATACAAGTTTGTATAATTCATCAATATCTACAACTTTCATGTTGAAAGTTTTCCTTGAATCATCTTGCATCATGGTGAAAAATTGGCATAAAGTCATGAAGAAAAGCATGTATAAAATACTTAGAAAAATTTCTAAGTTTTAGAAATTTTGACTTTTCAAAATGAATTTTGACCTTCTTGATTTCTTGATGATCAAGTTTCATATTTTTGCATGTCTTGATGAAATGTGATCTTTGAAACTTAATTTTGATCAAAAAGTCAAAGTTTGACTTTTTAGTGTATAATTGACTTTTTCACCAATTGATCAAATTTCAACTATCAATCAATTGATCTTGAGAAATGAATTGAACCATGTAATTAGGTCAAGATGATGCATTTGAATCCTTGAGATAATTTTTCAAACCAATAAGTCATGTATTAGGTCAACATTCAGAAATCAAGCCTTCTCAGTCAAAACCCTAATTTTGATCATTTTGCCCTTTTGATTCATCTGATCAATTTTCTTAGAGAATTGTGATCCAAACTTAATCAATTGATACATATGAGTTCAAAATGATGATATGGACCAAAAAATATTGAAATTTGTCTGTAAGTTGACCACATTTGACTTTTTACCTAATACAATTGATTTTAGGTCATCTGATCAATTGACTGAGCAAATTTGAACTACAAGACTTGAAACCTGACATCTGAAATCTTGAAAGTCCATAATGATCCATGAAAGTCATATGAGGCATTAAAAGTCTAATTTTCCTTGTGAAAATTCAAACCCTAAGTTGAGGCATTAGTGTTGAGGAGATGTCTTGGCCTAGTCAATCCTTGTGCAAGCTTAAGCTATTGAAGATCTTATGGCAAATGTCTTGAGAAATGAGAGGGAAAATTTTGGGGTACAACAACTTCCCATGTTCAATCTTCTTAAACCTAAATAGTTAAATTGGCGGGTCCGTCATTTGTGACTTGAAGGTGGAAGATGATTGAACACTAAGTGCCCAGAAATTTGCACTCGATTATATGTTAGTTGATTATGTCGGGAATGGGCTTATAGATGCCATCCAGAGTGATTGTTGGTAGAAACTGGAAAAAGTATCAGAATAAATCCTTAGTCGATTTATACTGAAACTGTAGATGTCTTTTGTCTGTCTTTAACTGAGACAAATAAATCTAATCAGAAGAGGTCTTGTGATGGTGACTTCACTGGGGAAAAAAATCTAACCAGAAGAGGAATTTTGGTTGCCTATTATTAACTGGAAGAAGTAAATCTATCCAAAAGAGGACTGTTGATTGCCTATTGTTGTACCCCAAAATTTTCCCTCTCATTTCTCAAGACATTTCCTCACAAGGATTTTCAAAAGTTCAAATTTGCACAAAGTACAATTGGGCTTTCAAGCATCAAATCGAATAAGAGCACGCCTGCTTCGATTTCAAATCCTTCGATTTGAATTTTTGCCTCTTTCGATGAAAATTTGGTTTACATCCTTCGATTGAGCATTGGCCCCTGACATGCTTGCTTTGATTCATAAATCAATGGCTATCTGCATGCATCCTTCGATTGAACAATTACCTTTTTCTTGCATGCTTCGATTCACAAAGAAAGGGGCTCCCACCATGCTAGAGTACATAAGGCAAAAGCTTCCCTATGGATAGAATTCATATTAGCACCCACAGGGCATTGGCTATCTTCATGCTAGCTTTGACTGGGCAAATTCTCCCTTTGAAACAACTGGCTTTCGATTCATAAGGGCAACACCTATCTTTACACAAGCCTCGTTCAGGCATTTAGGCTTCCTACATACATCCTTCGATTGCACCATTTTCATCCTATATGATTGTTTTGGTGCACATGGAAATAACCTCCTGCATGCAAGCTTCGATTGCACCATTGGCCTTACATGTTTTCTTGGTTCACAATACAATGGTTACCTGCATGCCTGCTTCGATTGAGCAAGGGCCTCTGCAGGTTTGTCTTGATGATTACCTGTATGCAAGCTTGATTCCTGCTTCGATTAGGCATTGGACTTCTTTTGAGCAAGCTTGATTCCTGCTTCGATTGGGCATTAGACTTCTTTTGAGCAAGCTTGACTCCTGCTTCTATTAGGAATTGGATTTCTTTTGGGCAAGTTTGATTCCGACTTCATTTGAACATTTAGTTTCTTTGTGCAGATTGGTATACAACCTTCGTTTGAGCAATGGCCTCTTGTATGCTTGATTGGAGTCACAAAGCAGTGACCTGCTGCATGGAGCTTTCGATTGGACATTGGCTCTTCATACAAACCTTCATTTGAGAAATGGCCTCTTGTATGCTTGCTTGGAGTCACAAAGCAGTGACCTACTGCATGCAGCTTTAGATTGGACATTGGCTCTTCATACAAACCTTCGTTTGAGCAATGACCTATTGTATGCTTACTTGGAGTCACAAAGCAGTGACCTCCTGCATGCAGCTTTCGGGTGGACAAGGATTACCTTCTCACAAAGCTTCGGTTAGAGTTTGGGTTTCCTTCAAAGCAACATGCTTTGAATCCAACTCTCAATCCTTCGAGCAAGCTTAGCTGAAGAACTTTTATCAAATCTTATAGCCTTATCCTCCAAATCTCACTTGTCAGGCTATGTTGCTTCCAAATCTTTATATGATCAGAGGCTTACACAAATTTGTGATACATTACACAAAGATTCGAAGCTTTATCCACTGAATAATACCATTCTTGGATGAAATGGCAAAATGCTACGTGCCCTTTTTTGATAAAGAGTACTTTAATCACAAAGTTATCCTCCAATCTAATTTTTGTATGAATGCAAGCAGTGCCAAAAGCATAAGTCCAATCTCCTGCTCCCAACAGACAGCGGGCCCCTACTTGTACTTAAAACTTGGGAACAATGAAAGGGATCAAACTTGTTTTTGTTTTCAAACAAACCATGGTTTGTTATCCTACAAACCTGGTTACTCCAGAATCTCTAACATTTTCTCTATAAATAGAGAAACAATTTGCAAGCTAAAAAAAAGATTTTGGGGGTGGCGTGGGAAAAATCATCAAACTATCAAATTCTCAAACTATAAAACACTCTCAAACACTTAACACACACTCAAACCCATAATCAAAAGAAACACCACACTTGTTTCTTCCCTTCGAATCCAGAACCCAGGGAAACACCAACCCAACACTTGGTTCCTTCTTTCGAATCCAGCACTAAAAACATAACCCTTGTTTCTTTCCTTCGAATCCAGGAACACTCAGGGAAGCCACTCAAGGTCCAACACACACGTTCTAGCTTCAAGCAAGGTAAGTCACTCTGACCTTAACCTTTTTGTTTCAAGCATGTAAATAACATTTGTTCACTTTTTATTTCTATCATTTCGATTGCATGCTTTTCTTGTCCAAGTATACGTTAAAACTAACCTGTATAGACCTCAAACGAAAGAAAAAGTTTTCTATGAAACAAAGCCTTAGGCTTCACCCCCTTACTGCTTCACAGTCCCAAACAAAAGACAAAGAGGGCGTGAATAGAGGATACACACTCATGCTGCTATGCAGGCTCATATTGCTTCGCAGTCCAAACGAATGAGCAAGAAGGGAGAAACAAAGGGTGTTTACACTAACTTCCAGGTCCAAATCGAAAGAAGTAGCCAGAAGGATGAATCGAAGGCTGCATCTCATGTTGACTGCTAGGCCCAAATCGAAAGAAACCAAGAAGAGCATAATTGAAGGGTGCATTCTTCCTGGATCGAAAAACTTATGTTCCCTTCTTTTATTTTGTTTTGTCTTTATATTTTCTTTCTAATCAATATGGTTATAATAGTGTAGGATATTTATTTTCTGCATTTTTATTGCTTTATACAACTGTTAGTAATTAGGATGTATGGAAAGATAAAACGAACAAGTAGACAACCCAAAATCAAAAGACTAAATGCATGCAATCAAACACACTTTGCACACATGCACCTCTAGGGTAATCTCACTTGTTTCCTCGGAAAATAGTCATGTCCCTTGAATATGGGCGTTTTAGCAAAGACCCTCAATAAAAGATCGTAGTCCCTCGATGTCCCTCGATGTTGCCTTCGGTAAATGATCTAGTCCCTAACGAAATTGCTAAAACGTCTCACAGGTTTCCTTCTATGACTATACAAATGACCCACGCCTGTCCCTTCACATCCAACGATGGGGCTTCTTATCAATCAATGGTAAGATAGAAACATCTAAAGGAGGAGGAAAAGAACAAAGGCCTTTTGAGTAGGTAGGATGCTCGTAGTTGCTTGCTTGCTCACAGCTAAAAAACAATTTTCACACTAACACTTTCAATTGAAACATTTTCAAAAGTCAAAGCTCTTTGTATGCATTCTTATAGAGACGAGAATCATTACAAAGGCACTTTTTAAAATCACTTTCAAAAACATCTCCCATAACAAACACCTCTTTGATCTATTTTCAAAAACTAACACTTTGTACGCATTCTTATAGAGACGAGAATCATTACAAAGACGTTTTTTCAAAATATTTTCAAACCCACACCATAAACACATTTTCAAACAAAAGTAAGTGATCTAGCAAGAAACTAAGAGCTCATAGATTACTACAGATGAAAAGGGTGCTAACACCTTCCCTTTTCATAACCTACCCCTCGAACTCAAGAAATAATATCTAAAGGTCTTTCCTATTCTGTTCACCCTTTCCTTTGTTGGATAAAAGAAAAGTCAGTGGCGACTCTTGCTATCCGCAACAATTGCGATCAAATGCAAAACACCCAAGTCGGTTCTCCCACTGTATTACAGAACTGGAGACTCTGTTGGGGATATTGACTTAAAAGTGGGGTTACCTTAGGGATAGATCACCTTTACTTGCTTTCTTTGTTTGAATTGCTTGATTTACATTATGGTTCCTTGTTTGGGTTTGTTTTGATTCTCTACCCGCATCTGGGGCACCTTTTAGGTAAGTAGCAATAGATTGTGGAAACTGTGCAGGGTATACCGACATGGTTGAAGCAATAGCTATGTTAGTGTGACACATTTGTTGGTACCGGTAGCCCTTGAGTAGTCAAGGAGAATACGAGGCCATTGTGTGGTGTCATGAAGCACTAACTGGCCTTAGAACCTTAATTGAACAACTTGGCCATTAGGAAGTAACAAGATAGCCGGCTTTGGTGCAGTCCAAAGTTGGTTGATACTCGATACTACGCTCATTGAGATCGGACTTTCGGGATATTTCAATCGCCAATAAAGAGGCTTGTGCTGAAACAATGCCTGATGAAGAAAGATCAGTGATATTGAGATCCCCTAGAATACGGTGACAGGTTGAGCCAACTAAACTTCAAGAGGGTACTTACCTACAAACTCCATGCAAGCCTAAACCTGAGGACTTGTTTTGCTTTGTGTGTATATGATTATTTTTACATAACAACTTGATTGATTTGCATACTTGTACATAACATCATGACATCATACCATAGCATTTTCAATAACCATTTCAAGGATCTCAAGGGCCTATGATGCAGGGTCATGTTGAACCAGACGCCTATCAAGGGGCAAGAGGATTCATTCTCTAATCAAACACCATCAAAGACCAAAGCACGATAACTTGAGTCACGGGCTATGACCCGCTTGACATGGTGAGCTTGATTCTCGTGGAAGGAAATCCATCGATACAAAGTTCTCCAATCAAAGCTTTTGATCAAAATTCAAATTCTAACATCTTCTTGTGTTTACCCCGCGAGATTCTTGAAAACATGCATCCACATACCATGCATCATATCATGACAAGTTTCTCCCACACAAGTTTCCTTATCTTCCTACTATTTATTTCAGTAAGATGGATATGGAATAAATAGTGAAGGATATTCAAGCACAAAATGCTCAATTCCAACAGATGTTCCTGACTTTTGCTAAAGGGCAAGAGGACATGGAGACTCTTCTTCTCAAAGACAAGAAGAAAAAGACAAAGAAGTCAGTGGGTATCCTGAATTTAGGAAGGAGGTTTAAAGGATCAACAGAGCGAGCTCTAGAATTCACAACTTTGTCAACTGAGGGAGACAATCAGACAAAAGAATGGGACCACAGTCTAGAGTCTAACGAAGAAGAGGCTGACTACACTAAAGAACAGTATCCTCCTGCGGACGACAAATACAAACAACTGGAGGATCAACTCAACACCATGAAAATTCAGAGGGTACCCGATCTGGATTTTGAAGATTTGGGTTTGGTTTCTGGAGTGGTCATCCCACCGAAATTCAAGATTCCTGATTTTGCCAAGTATGATGAGATCTCTTTCCCTAAGATACATCTGAGATCTTATGTCTACAAGATTCAACCATACACTACTGATCAAAAACTCTGGGTACATCTCTTCTAAGAGAGTCTAGCTGGGACTCAACTTGATTGGTTCTATCAATTGGAAGGTTCTTGCATCCACACCTGGGAGGATCTAGTTGTTGCTTTCTACAAGCAGTATCAATACAACACTGATCTTGCACCAACTCGCTTGCAATTGCAGAACATGACCATGGGTTCCAACGAGGGATTCAAAGAATATGCCTAAAAGTGGAGAGACTTGGATGGCATGGTGCAACCACCCTTAACTGACAGGGAGCTGATTGATATCTTCATGGGAACTTTGACAGGACCATTCTTCAACCATCTGATCGGAAGCTCCTCTGCTGGGTCCACCGAGCTAATACTGACTGGCAAAAGAGTCAAAGCTGGCATCAAAAGCGGTAAAATCCAAAGGGGTGTATCTTCAAGTGCAGGGAAACAACCTTTCAATGGGAAGAAAGAGTCTGATGCTATGTACGGTCAAAAAGGTCATAACCTGAGTAACCACGACCAACACGTGGGGACAATCCTGATCTCTAATCCTACACCTATTCAACAACGACTGGGTAATAGGTATGGGGTAAAGTACCAAGAAAGGAATTATGCTAAGATTAATATGCCATTGTCTCAAGCGTTACAACATTTGCTGAAAGTGAAGCTGATCACAATAAGGGATCCTCCTCAAAACCCCGATACCTTCTCTCCTAAGTACAATCCAAATGTAAGATATGCCTACCATTCTGATAGTCATGGACACGACATCGACAACTGTTGTACTTTGAAGAGCAAGATTCAAAACTTGATCGACAACAAGGAGATCAAATTTGACCCTCCTAAGGCTCCCAATGTGATCGCTGCTCCCATGCCAAATCATGGCTAAAATTGAGAGCGTTTATTTCATTTTTGAATTTTCAATTGTAATCTCTTTTGTTGTTCAACACTTATCTATTATTGTCAAACTCTATTTCATTAATGGATTGCATATGTTTGCCTTGAATTAATCCATCAGTTTTCATTTAAACTACGCTTTTTACTCCCTTTTTGATATTCAACGCTTGTTTTAAAAGTTGCAAGCCTTTAGAGGGAGGATGACGAAAATAATGCCATAATCTCATACAGTATGCTTTTGGACAGACCTTGTTGACGATGTACAGGCGTTTCTTTCAAACCCTAAACATTGCAGTTATAAGGAAGATAATCCCTAGTCAACCCTTTTGAGCCAAAGAAGTAGGAGTTTTCTTTTTAACATAAATTGAAACCTTTAATCAAAACCTGGGGCAGAGTAGTTTCTCAGTTAACTCAAATGCACGTTCAGTTGCAAACTTTCACCTCATATACAACGAGTAATATCAAAAACATCCTTTTGAACCAAAGGATGGTGATGGTTCCCCGCAAATAGGAATTCATTATCTCTTAAAAGAAAAACCCCTGAGTCAAAACCCCTGAGTCAATACCATTCTTGGATGAAATGGAAAAAGGCTACGTACCCTTTTTTTATAAAGAGTACTTTAATCAAAAAGTTAGCTCCCAATCTGATTTTTGTCTAAATGTAAGCAGTGCCAAAAGCATAAGTTCAGTCTCTTGCTCCCAACAGACATCAGACCCTCACTTGTACTTGAAACATGGGAACAACGAAAGGGATCAAACTTGTTTTCGTTTTCAACCAAACCATGTTTTGTTATCCTACAAACCTGGTTACTCTAGCATCTCTAACCTTTTCTCTATAAATAAAGTAAAAATTTGCAAGCTGAAAAAAAGATTTTGGGGGTGGCGTGGGAAAAATCATTAAACTATCAAACTCTCAAACTATCAAACACTCTCAAACACTTAACACACACTCAAACCCAGAATTAAAAGAAACACCACACTTGTTTCTTCCATTTGAATTCAGAACCCAGGGAAACACCAACCTAACACTTGGTTCCTTCTTTTGAATCCAGCACTAGAAACATAACCCTTGTTTCTTTCCTTCGAATCCAGGAACACTCAGGGCAGCCACTCAAGGTCTAGCACACACGTTCCAGCTTCAAGCAAGGTAAGTCACTATGACCTTAACCTTTTCGTTTCAAGCATGTAAATAACATTTGTTGACTTTTTATTTCTGTCCTTTCAATTACATGCTTTTCTTGTCCAAGTATACATTAAAAATAACATGTACATACCTCAAACGAAAGAAAAAAATTTCATGTGTAATAAAGCCTTAGGCTTTTCCCCCTTACTGCTTCATAATTCCAAACGAAAGACAAAGAGTGCGTGAACAGAGGATATGCGCTCATGTTATTTTGCAGGCCCATATTGCTCCACGGTCCAAACGAAGGAGCAAGAAGGGAGAAAAGAAGGGTGTTCACACTGACTTCTAGGCCCAATCGAAAGAAGTAGCCAGAAGGATAAATTGAAGGCTGTATCTCACGCTAACTGCTAGGACCAAATCGAAAGAAGCCAAGAAGAGAAGAATCAAAGGGTGAATTCTGCCTGGATCGAAAAACTTATGTTCCCTTCTTTTATTTTGTTTTGTCATTATATTTTCTTGCTATTCAATATGGTTGTAATAGTGTAGGATATTTATTTTCTGCATTTTTATTGCTTTATACAATTGTTAGTAATTAGGATGTATAGAAAGATAAAACCAACAAGTAGACAATCCAAAATCAAAAGACTAAATGCATGCAATCAAACACACTTTACGCACATGCACCTCTAGGGAAATCTCACTTGTTGCCACGAAAAATAGTCATGTCCCTTGAATATGGGCATTTAAGCAAAGACCCTCGATAAAAGATCATAGCCCTTCAATTTCCGTCGATGTTGCCTTCGGTAAACGATCTAGTCCCTAACGAAATTGCTAAAACGTCTCATAGGTTACCTTCTATGACTATACAAACTACCCACGCATGTCCCTTCATATCCAACAACGGAGCTTCTTATCAATCAATGGTAATATAGCAACATCTAAAGGAGAGGGAAAAGAACAAAGACCTTTTGAGTAGGTAGGAAGATCGTAGTTTCTTGCTTGCTCACAACTAAAAAACCATTTCCACACTAACACTTTCAATTGAAACATTTTCAAAAATCAAAGCTCTTTGTACGGATTCTTATCGAGACAAGAATCATTACAAAGGCACTTTTTAAAATCACTTCCAAGAACATCTCCCACAATAAACACCTATTTGAACTATTTTTAAAAACCAACACTTTGTACGCATTCTTATAGAGATGAGAATCATTACAAAGACGTTTTTTTCAAAATATTTTCAAACCCACACCACAAAAACATTTTCAAACAAAAGCAAGTGATCTAGCAAGCAACTAAGAGCCCGTAGATAATTACGGATGAAAAGGGTGCTAACGCCTTCCCTTTTCATAACCTACACCCCGAACTCAAGAAATAATCTCTAAAGGTCTTTCTTGTTCTTTTCACCCTTTCCTTTGTTGGATAAAAGAAAAGTCGGTGGCGAATATTGCTATCCGCAACAATTGCAATCAAACGCAAAACACCCAAGTCAGTTCTCCCACCGTATTACACCCATCATTAACTGGAAGAAGTAAATCTATCCAGAAGAGGACTTTTGTTTTTGCTGACTAATTTTTGCAGCAAGGAAGAGGATTAGTTGCATGCAGATGTATGCATGGTGTAATGATGCTCTCAAAATAAATGAGATTATGTTGTATGCATTTGTCATGTATGTAGTATGATGTATGAATATGAAATATTGTTAAAGCGTATCCTTGTATGGAAAATAAATCTTTGACAAATGTTGGGGAGTTTTGGGAAGTTAAATCCCAGACTACTGTTGGGGATGAATAGTATGTCCATCTTTAAACCTTGTTTAGAGTGTTTCTGTTGGGGATTCCTGCTTTGTTGTTTGAGGAGAATTCCGCAGGGGAACATTGAATTTTCTTGAGAAAACTTTGCGGGGAGTGTTGATTTCTACTTGGGGAATAGAAGTTCAGGAGTTTTAGTTGTCCATTGCTCTATTGGGGAATTATCTCTTAACTGGGAGAATGAAAGTTAGCTGCTATCTGGTTGAAATCCAGGATTCATAGCAACTTGCTAGGGGATAATGAAATTAATTGTTAACTGGTCAGATTCCAGGCCTCACAGCAACTTACTAGGGAAGATGAAATTAAACTGTTAGCTGGTCGGATTCCAGGCTTCACAGAAAATTGAAGTTAACTGTTATCTAGTCGGTTTCCAGGATTCGCAGCAACTTAGATGAAATTAACTATTATCTGGTCGGATTCCAGGCTTCATAGTTACTTGATTGAAAGGATGAAATTGAACTATTATATGGTCAGATTCCAGGCTTTGCATAAAATTTGAAGTTAAATGTTATCTGGTCAGATTCCAGGCTTCGCAGTAACTTATAATGATAACTCCGTTGGGGATTATAATGACTCTTATGGGGATTAAGGAGTTTCGTCCATTGATTTGTAATAATCTGAGAGGCAAACTAAAACTGGGGAATTTGTAGTTTTGTTGGGGAAATGAACCCTGTCGAAGAGACTATTTGACGACCTATTGGGGAGGTGTTTTCTTTAGGCAGAACTCCTCAAGGCTTCTTCTTAAGATCAACTCAGCTGGGGAAAGGGTTTTCGAGAGATTAGAACTCTGGCTGAAGATTGCATGGATTCATCTCTGTGGGGATAATTTTATTGAAGTAACTCTATGGGGATAATTTGAAGTAACTTTATGGGGATATCCCAAATCCTTAAGGAGATTCTTGTTACTGTTTTTATGTATACATTTGTTAACAGTCAATCATGTTCATATGCATATGTTCATTCAATTTCAGCCATTGGATATTTTTGCACTTAAAACAGAAAAATGAAAAGTCTGCACTTCAAAGTATATTTGTATTAATGTTTTGCCCATAAATAGGCATTTTTGTACAAGGAGACAGAGATCCTAGTAAGAGGAAATAGTCGAAAGAATGAAAAGAATACAAAGTGAAAAAAAAATATAGCCATCTGGAAGTGATCTCATTGGGTTCCAACTCCGCTATTGCCTCTATGTCTTTGAACATCATCCCTTACTGTTGAAAGAAGTTAATTGAAATGATCTTGGACCATTGAACTTGGACCTTGGTAATAAAGCTTGTTACAGAGACTCCAACAGGACATACCCATACGCTTTAATCCTTAACTTTTTCCTAGACCCCCTTTTCGGGTTTTCAGCCCACCAGGATACCCATTTTTCCCAAGCTGCCCTTTCGGGTTTTCGACTTGCGGGTGTATAATCTTTTGTATATATCCCTAATTTTTGCCCGAACCTCTTTGGTTCGCCGGATTCCCTTATTTTTGCCTAGGTATGTCAACCTAGCGGGTCATTTTATGCGTAGTATTTTTTAACTATGTCCGCGTTCAGAGGATGTGGGAAGTCTTCGCCATGCATAGTAGTTAGCATCATGGCTCCGCTAGAGAACACTTTCTTAACAACAAATGGCCCTTCGTAAGTGGGAGTCCATTTGCCCCCGGGATCGCTTTGTAGAAGAATGATGCACTTTATTACCAAGTTGTCAGTCTGATACACTCGAGGCTTGATCTTTTTATTGAAAGCCTTGATCATACGCTTTTGATACATTTGACCATGACAAACAGTAGCCAGTCGCTTATCATCAATCAAAGTCAACTGATCCAACCTAGTCTAATCCATTCGCCTTCGCCTAAATCTTCTTATTTCATGATTCTTAGGGAAGGGATCTGAACTTCAACAGGAAGGACAACTTCCATTCCATAGACTAAAGAGAAAGGGGTTTCCCCCGTTGACGTTCGACTGGAAGTATGGTAGCCATGAAGAGCAAATGGTAACATCTAATGCCAATATTTGTAGGTTACCAACATCTTTTGCACAATCTTCTTGATGTTTTTATTGGAGGCTTCAACTGCGTCATTCATCTTAGGTCTGTATGGAGAAGAATTATGATGCTTGATCTTAAACTGCGTATAGAGTTCCATAATCATAACATTATTGAGATTGGTTCTGTTGTCAATGATGATCCTTTCGGGGATACTGTAATGGTAGATGAGGTTATGTTTGATAAACCTGGCTACAACGGTCTTTATTACTGAGGAAAATGATGCAACTTCGACCCATTTGGTGAAGTAACCAATAGAAACAAGGATGAAAAGGTGTCCATTGGAAGCAGTAGGTTTGATCTATCCAATCATGTCAATGCCCCACATTGCAAATGGCCAAGGAGCAGTCATGACATTCAAGGGAATTGGAGGTACATGAACTTTGTCGGCATAGGTTTGGCACTTATGGAAAGTCCTTGAGTGATGGTGACAATCAATTTCCATTGTTGACCAATAATAACCAACCCTCAGAATCTTCTTTTCCATAGTTTGTCTACTAGAGTGAGTCCCAAAGATACCATCATGCATGTCTTCCATGATCTTTTCTGCCTCCTTCTTGTCCACACAGTGGAGCATAGTAGAATCATGGTTTCGCTTGTACATGATTCTATTGCTTAGGAAGAATTTGGTTGAAAATCTTCGCAATAATTTTTTATCATTGATGGAAGCTCCCTCAGGATACTCTTGTGCCTCAAGATATCTCCTTACTTCATGGTACCACGATTTTTCTTCGTTGGTTTTAATTTCACAACAGTGCGCAGGTTCGTCAAATATTTCAATTGTAATCCTAGGAGCTTCACTGTCCCAATTGACCTTGAACATCTGCTAACTGATTTTCTTCTCTAGGGAAGTGTTCGAAAGTGACCTCCTCAAAGTATGGGATTAGGATTAGCACAAGCTCTTTGTAAGGAATCAAGTTAGGATGCTTGGTATCCCATTCTCCTTTGAGTTTATTGATTACTAGAGAAAAGTCTCTGAATACGTCCAAGAACTTGATCCTTAGGTCAATGGCAACCTTTAGACCCAAGATGCATCCCTCGTACTTAGCCATGTTGTTCGTACAGTCGAAGCACAATCTAACGGTAAAGGGTGTATGGAAAACCTCAGAAGAAATAATCACAGTACCGATTCCATTTCCCAAGGCATTGAAAGCCCCATCAAAAACCATAGTCCACCGGGATCCTTGTTCAGGTCCGTCATACGGCCCAGGCTTTTCGCAGTGAGCCGCTAGCATGATGTTCTCGTCCGAGAATTCAAAGTTCATGGACTGGTAATCCTCAACAGCTTGATGGGTCAAATGATCCACCAATATAATTACCTTGATGGCCTTTTGTGTTATATATTGGATGTCATATTCAGTCAGAATCATTTGCCATCTAGATATTCATCCAGAGAGAGCTGGCTTCTTGAAGATATACTTGATAGGGTCCATCTTAGAAATCAATAGAGTGGTGTGAGTCAACATATACTATCCTAGCTGGCGAGCAGCTCATGCCAGAGCGCAACAAGTTTTCTCGAGCAGTGAATATCTGGTTTCACAGTCAGTAAACTTTTTGTTCAGGTAGTATATTGCATGCTCTTTTCGGCCAGACTCGTCATGTTGGCCCAACACACACCCTATATAATTCTATAATACAATCAAGTACATAATCAAAGATCTTCCTTCAACTGGAGGCATCAGGATAAGAGTTTTTTATAAATATTCCTTGATCTTGTCAAAGGCTGCTTAATAGTCGTTGTTCCAACTGACTACTTGATCATTCTTCAAGAGTTTGAAGATTGGCTCACAAGTAGCAGTTAGGTGAGATATTAATCTAGCAATGTAGTTAAGTCGACCCAAGAAGCCTCTGACCTCCTTCTCAGAATGGGGAGATGGCATTTCTTAAATGGCTTTGACCTTCGCAGGATCCACTTCAATACCTTTGCCACTGACGACAAAACCTAAGAGTTTTCCAGATCTTACCCCAAAGGTGCACTTGTTAGGATTCATCCTCAATTTGTACTTCTTCAACATTTCAAACAGCTTGTGTAAGTGACCAAGGTACTCTTCCTCAGTCTGCGACCTGGAAATCATATCATCCATATAGACCTCTATCTCATGATGGATCATGTCATGAAGTAGAGCCACCATAGCTCGTTGATAGGTTGCCCCTGCATTCTTTAATCCGAACAGCATGACCTTGTAACAAAAGGTGCCCCATTGTGTAACAAAGGTAGATTTTTCCATGTCCTCAGGAGCCATCTTGATTTGATTGTAGCCAGAGAAACAATCCATAAAGGATATGACTTTGTGTTGAGCCGTGTTATCCACCAAGACGTCAATATGTGGTAGAGGAAAATCATCTTTGAGGCTTTCCCTATTCAAATCCCTATAGTCTATGCACATACGAACCTTCCCATCTTTCTTCGGAACTGGGACCACATTTGCAAACCATTGAGGACATGATATGACATCCAGGAAACCTGCATCGAATTTCTTCATTACCTTAGCTTTTATCTTTTCAGACATGTCTGGCCGTATACGACACACTTTCTGTTTGACAGGAGGGTAATATTCTTTTGTTGGTAGACAATGAACCACTATGTCAGTATCTAAACTTGGCATATCTTTGTATGACCAAGAAAACACTTCAACATAGTCATGTAGCATCTGAACCAATCTTCTTTTGACACCATATTCCAAGTTGGCGCCGATCTTGACCTCTTTCTTGTCTGTCTCGATACCTAGGTTGATTACTTCAACTAGCTCTTCATGTGGTTGAATGGCTTTTTCTTCTTGCATCAGAAGTATGGCTAATTCCCCTGGTATTTCACAATCTTCTTCTCCTTCTTCTTCAGCTTGGTTTATTGGATGTTCAAAGTCATAGCTGGCAATAGCAGAGTCGTTGGCAATGAGATCCGGAGTGGATAAGGATCTACAAGTGTGTGTGTGTGTGTGTGTGTGCATCTAAGATACATGGCTATTTTGAAAAATGTAATAATAAGAAGAAAAACAATTAGTCTAAAATTTGAATGCCAAAGCTCAAATGTTTTTTCATTAAATGATCATATGAGATATGAAATAAAGAAACCCTTAACAAAAGGACCATGGTGCCTCGGGTAAGGCACATGGCTTAAAGTCATTGTTTGGAATTAAATTACAGACAAAAGTTCTTGAATTGACAAAAACAGTAAATAGTAATTACTCCTTGTTAAAGGAGATGGGAATGAAATCTTTGGCACACCAATTGTTAATTCCTTCGATGGCAGTCTGGTAGACCCATTCTTCGAAGTCACAGTCATCCTTAGAGTCTTCAACAACATTCACTTCATGATTACCAATGCGAAGAGGTGATTTTCCTATGCGGGCATGTCTGACCTCCTTTTGAGCTTTGGCAGTAAAACCCAAACCACACTTATCTGACCTGAACGTAATGTCAGGGAGTTGTCCCCAAATAGTACATCTCCTATCTTCAACCACTGCACGAGCGTCTTTGAGTGAAACCATTCTTGGCACAACTTCATCAGTTTTTGGAACATCAGGAGTAGCCACGACAACCATGGGAAGAACCACTTTGAAGGCTTGACAAGGAGTTTCTATGAACTCTCCGTCCATCTCAACATATTTAAACAAATTTAGATGGCTAACCATAAACTCTTCTTCACCATAGACGATAACTATCTTTCCTTTAATTGGATACTTCAATTTTTGATGAATAGTGGATGTCACCGCTCCTGCCCCATGTAACTAAGGGCGTCCAAGTAAACAAGAATAAACAGGATGGATGTTCATCACATGAAAATTTATGAACCAACTTTAATAGGGAGATCGACTTATCCATGCACCATCCTCTTTGATCCATCAAAAGCCCTTACAACTATGTCACTTGGCTTTAACACCAGACCTTCGCAATCCAACCGATCTAAGGCACCTTTGGGCAAAATATTTAGAGAGGACCCAATATCCACCAATACATGGGCTAGAGTAATTCCTTTGCATTCAATGGAGACATGCAAGGCCTTGTTATGATTTCTTCCAACTGGAGTCAAAATAGCATCATAGAATCCCAATCCATTATCGGTAGTCAAACTCGCCACACAATTTTCGAACTGATCGGCTGTGGTCTCTTGAGGAACATGTGATTTCTTTAAAAATTTGATCAATGCTTGAGCATGTGAATCATAACAAAGCAATAAAGACATCATAGAGATCTTGGAGGGGGTTTTCCCCAACTGCTCTACTATCTTAAAATCACTCTTCTTTATAATCTTCAAAATCTCCTCCATTTCTTGGGTGGAAGGTTCCTCAGTAGTAATGTCTTTGGCAGGCGCCTCCATCCTGGCAGGCTCAATCATATTTTCTTTGCCCCTAGCGTCAATACTAGGTTTGTTAACATTAATTCGAACAAGTGTAATTGTAGTGGTTGGAGGTGAAATGTCAGGAGAGAAGATTCTCCCCGTCCTTGTCACCTTGCTAGAGCCAGTAATGTTAGTAATGTCATCAGTCTTGTCTTTATCAATCTAAGAGTCTTGCTTAATTCCATGATAGTATACTTTGGCGCCATAATTCCAAGGTACTGCCTTATCGGAAGAATAAGGAATTGGCCCTGGTGCAGTAATTATCAAGGGGGAAATCGTTGGTTCATTAGAAATCCTAATAGGACCTTTTGAAGAGATATTAATAGGTTTGTTGGATATGGTGATGATCGACATGTCTTTAACTTCTTCAGTCAAACTTTTTATGGCTGAAGTTCTTTCAAACAGGATCTCATGACTATTTATTAGGCGTCGAACACCTTTTTTCAGCCATTCACATCCATTCTTTTATAGAGCACAACAATTACCGTATTTTAAACAACCAGGGAAAACCCCCGCTCTTAACATATTTTCTTTAACAATGATCAGTGGAGTAGTCAAGTCTTCAACAGAGGAAACAAAAGTAGTGTCTTCAATTGCATTGACACCTTTGCCATGATTTGGAATTGGTACAGTGATTACATTCAGAGTTTGAGGAGGATTGAACTCAAAGGTTTTGTTGTCGATGAGGTCTTGAATCTTGCATTTCAAAGCCTAATACTGATCAGTGTCATGTCCGGGGATATTGGAGTGATAAACACATTTTGTGTTAGGATTTTACTTTGGTGATGAAACATTGGGATTTGATGGTGGATCATGCAATGTTACCAAGTTAGCCTTCAATAGGTGTTGCAAGGCTTGAGATAGTGACATGTTGATCCTTGTAAATTTTCTTCTTGGAATATCAGGTCTTTGATGGTTGGCTTATTATGGTTATTTTTGAGTAGAGGTTCGATTGGAGATCAAAACAGCATCGACAGATTGACGGTGGTTCTATTTGACATGGTCCCTTGACCCATATATGGCATTAGTTTCTTTCTTGCCGATGAAGGGTTTCTTCATAGTGTTTGATATAGAGGCAAAAGCCATAGGTATTTTTCCACTTTTGATACCGCTCTCAAATCTTTCACCAGTCAAGATTAACTTATTAAAACCAGATGATAAGCTGCCAATTAGCAAGTTGAAATATGGTCCATTTAATGTTCCCATGAACATATCCACCAGCTCCCTATCAGTCAGTGGTGGTTGCACTCTACCAGCAAGTCTCTCCATTTTTGTGCATACTCTTTGAAACCTTCATTGGAACCCATGGTCATTTCTTGTAATTGAACTCTAGTCGGTGCCAAGTCAGTGTTGTACTCATATTGACGGTAGAAAGCGGTGGTCAGATCTTCTCAAGTATGAATGTTGGAACCCTCCAACTGATAAAACCATTCTAATTGAGTCCCAGACAGACTCTCTTGAAAGAAATGTACCCAGAGATTTTTGTCAGTAGTATGTGGTTGTATTTTGCGGATGTAGGACCTTAAGTGAAGCTTTGGGCACGAAAATCCATCGTACTTAGCAAAGATTGGAATTTTGAACTTGTGGGGGATAACAACTCCAGGTACCAAGCCTAAATCATTAAAATCCAAGCCAGGAACGACTTGAATTTCTACAACTTCCAACCTATCTTCCAGTTGCTTATACTTATCCTCAGCCGGGGTGTTGTACCCCAAAATTTTCCATCTCATTTTATCAAGTAATCTCTCACAAGATCTCCTTTGGTTCAAGACTGCACAAGGTTTGATCAGCTCAAGACATCTCCTTAAGCACTGATGACTGAAAATTAGGGTTTGAGATTGCACAAGGAAAAATGGACTTTCAATTCCTCATATTACTTTCATGGATCACTTTTGACTCTCAAGATTTCTCATGTCAAGTTTCAAGTCTTGGATCACATTTTTGCTCAGTCAATTGATCAGATGACCTAAAATCAGCTATATTGGGGAAAAGTCAACTATGGTCAATTTACAGTCAAACTTCATAATTTTTCATCCTTATCAATATTATGAA
This sequence comes from Vicia faba, assembly GCA_948472305.1. NCBI lineage: Eukaryota > Viridiplantae > Streptophyta > Magnoliopsida > Fabales > Fabaceae > Vicia > Vicia faba. The sequence goes on from OX451736.1 coordinate 593,360,263, forward strand.
CTCATATATATCATTTTATCAAGTTTGGACCATAATTCCTCAAGAAATTTGATCAGATCATCAAAAGGGCAAAATGGTCAAAATTAGGGTTTTAACGGAGAAGGTGCAATTTCTGATTTTTGACCTAAAAAATGATTGGCTGGTGTGATACGGTGGGAGAAATGACTTGGGTATTTTTTGTTTGATTTCAAATGTTTCCATTAGCAAGAGTCGCCACCGACTTTTCTTTTATCCAAAAGGAAAGGTGAAAAAGCACAGGAAAGACCTTTGAGATTACTTCTTGAGTTCGGGGGGTAGATTATGAAAAGCGAGGTATTAGCACCCTTTTCATCCATGGTTTTCCATGGGCTCTTAGTTACTTTCTAGATCAATTGCTTTTGTTTGAAATGGTGCTTTTGTGTGGTTTTTGAAAGTATTTTGTAAAGAGGCTATTGTTTAGGCAAACTTTGTAATGATTCTCGTTCGTAAGAATGTATACAAAGATGTTAATCTTTTGAAAATGTTTTCAAGTTTGTAAGATGTTTTGAAAGTGTAGGTGTTTGTTTTGAAAATAGCAAGGATGTTTTGTTTTGAAATGGAGTAAGTAATTAGGAGCATTATGAAGGTGAGAAAACACTTATAAGGGGGGGTGGGGGTTGAATAAGTTTCTCTTTTTGTTTTTCTTAAATGCTCAACAATAATGGAAAGACACAATTATTTTTATCCTGGTTCGTTTGAACTCAAACTACTCCAGTCCACCCGCCAAGGTGATTTCTCCTTTCTCAACAAGGACTTAATTCACTATAATCAAACTGATTAAAATCACACAACAACTGTTGTGACTAACAATACAATGCACAAGTAAACTTACAAGTGACTAACACCACTAAGACTCAAACTAGTCCTAGCCTTCTTGAGAAATATGACCAAACTTGGTCTCTCAAGGAACAAATACAAGAATTAAATCTTTATAGATAGTGAAACAAATTGTTTCTTAGAAAGCTATATCACAAACTGTGATTTTTCACTAAGATTAGTTTTGCACAAAGTGTTTGTAGAATAATTTGTGAGCAGCAGAAGATTTTCACATAGTTCGCTAGTTGGCTTGCAATAAATGATCTTCTATTTGTAGCATGAAGAAAATGACCGTTGCTGCCTTCAAAATTGGATAGCAATTAATGTTTGCATGTTTGCTTGCAGTATTTCTATTTCCAATGAACTAACATAGACACTTGAGTGCATGTAGCCGTCTTTGCATTAAATGAACAAACGACACTTTGTCAGAGCATGTTTCCTGAAACTTGACAAGACTTGGTAGCTTCTTTATTCTAACAAAACTAGCTTCACGTCTTGCTTTAGAATATGCTTCTCAACTTGCTTCAGAATATGCTTCTCAACTTGCTTTAGAATATGCTTCTCAACTTGCTTCAGAATATGCTTCCCAACTTGCTTAAGAATATGCTTGCAAATCTTCTTATCAGCGCTTGTTTGCAGAAATCTTCTGAACATAGTTTACATGGAAACTTGCTAAGCTTTAGAAGATGCATAAAATATTTTCTTATCAGAGTCAACATCAGAACTTGCGCTAAAACAAATAGTTCTTTCATCAAAGAACTTCTTCATTTATTTTCATCTAGGAAAATACTTCAGTCAGAACATTATCTGAAACAAATAAATATACTCATCAGAGTATAAATTATATAAAATATATTTTTTTGTTATCATCAAAACTCTTAGATATGATCAGAACCAATCTTGTTCTAACAATCTCCCCCTTTTTGATGATGACAAAAATATTTAGATTTAGAAATAAAATTGAACAAGAGATAAGAATCTCCCCCTGAAATAAATATTTCTATAAGAAAAACTTCCCGAGAATTTTCATCAGAGCTTTGAGATTTTCTTCTGGGATTTCTTCAGTAAGTCTTTTGAAGATAATGTTCAGTTGAATTAAACTTCCAGAGTTTAGTGATACCTGCAAAATTCTTTAAACAGAGAAAGAAATCTTTGTATTTTGTTAGTAATGTTTGAGATTTAGTCCCATAACTGTTAATCGGAGATTAGATCAAAATACTCATTTTCTCCCCCCTTTTTGTCATAATAAAAAAGTATATAAAATTAAAGAGCGTAAAAGGTTTTTCTCTCCCCTTTTTTTTAATAAAAAAGATTCAGATGTACAAAACAAAACAAAACAAAAATTAGAATGATACCAATTTTTTTTAGAAACAAGAGCCATAAAGATTCTTGTTCTATTAATTAAAAAGAATCTAATCATTACTAGCATTTAATGATATTGAAAATTGAGGGGAAAGCGTGAGATTTGAGAAAATCATAACAGTTACCTTGGAACAATGTCAATAGCTTAGCACGTGTGACCTTTCAGAAACACACCACGTGTTCATCTTCTGAAGGTTGCATGGGACAGATGTTTGATATAATAAACTGTTGAACTATACTTGTAATGAAACGTTAGAGCATTTCAGAACTTTATATATAGCTTCTGATGTAACTTCTCTTCTAACTTCTGAAGAGTTGTTAATCAGAACATTCATTTCAGAACATTCTGAAGGCAAACACAGAAGAAAAATACAATTTTATTCAGGACATAATTCCATACAAATATTTTTCAAAATGATTTTAAATCTATCTTCTGAAAGGGGTTTGGTAAAAATATCAGCCCATTGATGGTCTGTTTTTACAAAGTTTAAATTTAAAATTCCTTTCTAAATGTAGTCCCTTATAAAATGATATTTAATTTCTATGTGTTTAGCTTTAGAATGTAAAATGAGATTTTTAGAAAGACAAATTGCAGAGGTATTGTCACAGAAGATAGGAATCTTACTTTCGTAAATATTAAAATCTTCTAGCTGACTCTTCATCCAGATCATCTGAGAACTACATCCAGCAGCAAATATATACTCAAATTTTGTTGTTGAAAGTGCAATTGTTGCTTGCTTCTTGCTGTACCACGAGATAAGGTTGTCACCCAGAAACTGACAGCTTCCAGAGGTGCTCTTTCTTTCAATTCTATCTCCAACAAAGTCAGCATCACAATAACCTACTAGTCTGAATTCTTTTGATCTTCTGTAACACAGACCCAGATTAGTAGTACCTTTCAGATACCTCGGAATTCTCTTAACAGCATTTAAGTGAGATTCTCTAGGATCTGATTGGAATCTAGCACATAAACATACACTGAATAATATATCATGTCTAGATGCAGTTAGATAGAGAAGGGATCCAATCATACCTCTGTAGAGCTTCTGATCTACCTTCATACTTACCTCATCTTTTCCCAGAATGCATGTTAGATGCAATAGAGTCTTAGCATCTTTGCTTTCTGACATCTGAAATTTCTTCAGAAGTTCTTTAGCATACTTCGTCTGATGCATGTAAGTACCTTCTGGAGTCTGGTTAATTTGTATTCCTAGAAAGAACTTCAATTCTCCCATCATGCTCATCTCAAATCCTGCCTACATGGTCTCAGCAAATTCTTTACCAAGGGAGATATTAGAGGATCCAAAAATAATATCATCAACATAAATTTGACAAATTAAAATGTCATTTTTAAATGTCTTTCTGAATAAAGTTGTGTCCACTTTCCCTCTGGTAAAATCTTTTTCTAAAATGAAATTGCTCAAACGTTCATACCAAGCTTTGGGAGCTTGTTTTAAACCATATAAAGACTATTTTTAATTTAAAAACATTTTCTGGATACTTTTAGTCATTAGAGCCAGGAGGTTGATGGACATAAACTTCTTCTTCTATATAGCCATTTAAAAATACACTTTTAACATCCATTTGATATAATGAAATGTTATTTTGAACAACAAAAGAAATTAATAATCTAATAGATTCTAACCTGGCGACTGGGGCAAAGGTTTCATTATAATCAATTCCTTATTGTTGACTATAACCCTGTGCAACCAGTCGTGCTTTGTTTCTGACCACCTCTCCTTGCTCATTTAGTTTGTTTCTGAAAACCCATTTAGTTCCTATAATGTTGAATCCTTTAGGTCTTGGAACTAGATCCCATACATCGTTTCTGGAAAATTGATTGAGTTCATCTTGCATTGCTAAGATCTAATCATTGTCTTCCAGAGCTTCATCAATAGAGGTTGGCTCAATCAGAGATACCAATCCAAACAATGATTCTTCATTGATTCTGAGAGAGGATCTTGTTTTGATGTGATCTTCTTTTCTTCCAATAATCACGTCTTCTTTATGAGCTGAAGGGATTCTGGGAAACCTTTTCTGAGTGGGTTGTTCAGAGATTTTGAGATTATCCAGAGCATTGTCAAGAGGAGGATCTTCTGAGTCTTCCTTTGCTTCTGACTTTTTAGAGTTTGAGAGATGATCTTCTGTACCTACAGAAATATCAATTTGCTTTGGCTGTTACTGGCCAAGCTTGTCATCAAACCTGACATTGATTGATTATTCAACAATCAGAGTTTCTGTGTTGTATACTCTATAGCCTTTTGAGCGTTCAAAATATCCAAGCAGAAAAAACTTTTGTGCTTTAGAATCAAACTTGTTTAGATTGTCTTTAGTGTTCATAATAAAACAAGTACATCCAAAAGTATGGAAATATTAAATAGTTCTAATGGCCTAGAGGAAGAAACAACATTTTGGTTTAAAAGAAGCTTTTGAAAAATCTTCCATTTTGACATGCTTCGCACAAAGCTTCTGATGCTGTATTTCCATTCCTGTTTCCAATAGATTCAAAGCCAGTAGCTTTGTTTCTGATTGCCTATGAAATCCATGAATCCTTTAAATTATAGGTTTTGGAACATATGCTTTCTTTCCTCCATGTGTAGAGAGCATCCAGAGTCCAGGTGTTAATACTGGAGTTTTAACCTTGCTGTTAAAAATATCTGCGACATAGATGATTTTGTCTTTTGGTACCCATATCTTTTTGGGTCCTCTTAGGTTAGAGTATTTAAAGTCCTGTTTGAACTTTAGATTAGCATAAGAGTTTCCAGGGTGAGATGTATATTTAATATCATGTGTGTGCCCAGTGGTGAAGTGAGAATAGAGAGGAGTGCGTTTGATAACCAGATCCTTAACTTTCTTAGGCTGGGATACTTTGCCTTTGTATCCTATACCTATTCTTCTGTTCCTGCTAACTCCATAGATCATTGAAGCCATTTTTCTTCTATCTATGTTTTTAGCCAGAAACTTCTGAAAGCTTTGATCATATTCCATTATGATCTTATCAGCATTACTGGGATCCTCTGAGATTATTTCCTTCTGAGAGTTTTATAAATTATTTTCTAGTTTTGAAACCTTTTCTTTTAACTCAGAGTTTTCTGATCTCAGATTCTCAGTTTCTTCAGAGTCAGAAGCAAGATCCTTTTTCAGGTTCCTAAATTTGACTCGAAGCTGCTGATATCTTTCCAGAATCTCACTCAGACTTTCTCCTAGTTCAACTTTAGTAAAATTAATAGTAAAATCAGGAAATACCTCTTTAGTGTCTGATTCAGAAGATTCAGAGACATCTAATAAGTTGTCTGTTTGAGCTATATTGGATTGTTCATCTTCTGATTCTGTTCTGTCTTCAGAAGATTCAGAGTCATCTCCTGTTCTTCTGGAGTTTCTGAAATTCTTCTTCCTGTGCTTCTGCAGCTGATTGATTCTTCTGGATAGAAAGAACAGTTCGTCTTCTTCTGTCGAGGATTCTTCAGAGTTTTCTGCTTCTGCTTCTGTCTGCAAAATTTTGGTTTCATATTTTTTAGATTTCAGAGCGAAATACTTACATTGCTTCTGAGGCTCATCGTCTTCTAACTCTATCTCATGGCTTCTGAGGGAGCTGACAAGTTCTTCTAGAGATATTATGTTCAGATATTTTTCCAGTTTGAGAGCCGTGACCATTGGTCTCTACTATTTTGGTAAACTTCTGATGATCTTCTTTACATGATCAACAATTGAGTACCCTTTGTCCATCACCTTTAGCCCTGCCACCAGAGTTTGGAATCTAGAGAACATTGTTTCAAAGGTTTCGTCTTTTTCCATTCTCAAGGCTTCACACTTTTGAATGAGCGTAAGGGCCTTGGTTTATTTTACTTGCATGTTGCCTTCATAGGTCATTCTCATAGAATCAAACAAGTTCTTAGCTGTTTCTCTGTCTGTGATTTTCTCATACTCTGAATATGAGATGGCACTCAAGAGAATCATTCTGGCCTTGTGATGATTTCTGAAGTCTTGCTTTTGATGATTTGTCATCCTTTTTCTGTCAATCTTTTGACCGCTTTCATCAACAGGATGTATGTATCCATCAATTACCACATCCCAGAGGTCAGCGTTATAGGCTAGGAAGAAACTTCTGAACATATCCTTCCAGTAGTTAAAATTTTCACTGTCAAATATTCGAAGGCTGGTGTAGTTATTGTTGTTTTGTTCAGTTGCCATTGTGTTTTCCTTCTGGATCTTTTCCTGACACGGTTAAGTGTTGCGCTCAGAGTCAAGCTCTGATACCAATTGAAGGTGAGAAAACACTTAGAAGGGGGGGTGAATAAGTTTCTCTTTTTGTTTTTCTTAAATGCTCAACAATAATGGAAAGACACAGTTATTTTTATCCCGGTTCGTTTAAACTCAAACTACTCCAGTCCACCCTCCAAGGTGATTTCTCCTTTCTCAACAAGGACTTAATTCACTATAATCAAACTGATTACAATCACACAACAACTATTGTAACTAACAATACGATGCACAAGTAAACTTACAAGTGACTAACACCACTAAGAATCAAACTAGTCCTAGCCTTCTTGAGAAATCTGACCAAACTTGGTCTCTCAAGGAACAGATACAAGAATTAAATCTTTACAGATAGTGAAACAAATTGCTTCTTAGAAAGCTATTTCATAAACTGTGATTTTTCACTAAGATTAGTTTTGCACAAAGTGTTTGTAAAATAATTTGTGAGCAGCAAAAGATTTTCACATAGTTCGCTAGTTGGATTGCAATAAATGATCTTCTATTTATAGCATGAAGAAAATGATCGTTGCTGCCTTAAAAATTTGAGAGTAATTAATGTTTGCGTGTTTGCTTGCAGTATTACTATTTCCAATGAACTAGCATAGACACTTGAGTGCACGTAGCCGTCTTTGTATTAAATGAACAAACGGAACTTTGTCATAGCATGTTTCCTGAAACTTGACAAGACTTGTTAGCTTCTTTATTCTAACAAAACTAGCTTCACGTCTTGCTTCAGAATATGCTTCTCAACTTGCTTCAGAATATGCTTCTCAACTTGCTTCAGAATATGCTTCTCAACTTGCTTCAAAATATGCTTCTCAACTTGCTTCAGAATATGCTTGCAAATCTTCTTACCAGCGCTTGCTTGCAAAAATATTCTGAACATAGTTTACATAGAAACTTGCTAAGCTTTAGAAGATGCATAAAATAGTTTCTTATCAGAGTCAGCATCAGAACTTGCGCTAAAACAAATAGTTCTTTTATCAAAGAACTTCTTCATTTATTTTCAGCTCAGTACGTCAAATTGATTTTCATCTAGGAAAATACTTCAGTCAGAACATTATCTGAAACAAATAAATATGCTCATCAGAGTATCAATTATATAAAATATATTTTATTATTATCATCAAAACTCTGAGATATGATCAGAACCAATCTTGTTCTAACAATCTCCCCCTTTTTGATGATGACAAAAATATTCAGATTTAAAAATAAAATTGAAAAAGAGATATGAATCTCCCCCTGAAATAAACATTTCTATAAGAAAAACTTCCTGAGAATTTTCATTAGAGCTTTGAGATTTTCTTTTAGGATTTCTTCAGTAAGTCTTTTGAAGATAATGTTCAGTTGAATTAAACTTCCAGAGTTTAGTGATACCTGCAAAATTCTTTAAAAAGAGAAAGAAATCTTTGTATTTTGTTAGTAATGTTTGAGATTTAGTCCCATAACTGTTAATTAGATATTAGATCAAAATACTCATTTTCTCCCCCTTTTTGTCATAATCAAAAAGTATATAAAATTAAAGAGCGTAAAAGGTTTTTCTCCCCCCCTTTTTTTAATAAAAAAGATTCAGAGGTACAAAACAAAACAAAAATCAGAATGATACCAAATTTTTTTAGAAACAAGAGCCATAAGAATATTCTTCATCTCAAATGAAGATTCTTGTTCTATTAATTAAAAAGAATCTAATCATTACTAGCATTTAATGATATTGAAAATTGAGGGGAAAGCGTGAGATTTGAGCAAATCATAACATTTACCTTGGAACGACGTCAATAGCTTATCATGCGTGACCTTTCAGAAACACACCACATGTTCATCTCCTGAAGGTTGCATGGGACAGCTGTTTGATATAATGAACTGTTGAACTGTACTTGTAATGAAACGTTAGAGCATTTCAGAACTTTATATATAGCTTCTGATGTAACTTCTCTTCTAACTTCTGAAGAGTTATTAATCAGAACATTCATTTCAGAATATTCTGAAGGCAAACACAAAAGATAAATACAATTTTATTCAGGACATAATTCCATACAAATATTTATCAAAATGAATTTAAATTTATCTTCTGAAAGGGGTTTGGTAAAATATCAGCCCATTGATTGTCTGTTTTTACAAAGTTTAAATTTAAAATTCCTTTCTGAATGTAGTCCCTTATAAAATGATATTTAATTTCTATGTGTTTAGCTTTAGAATGTAAAATGGGATTTTTAGAAAGACAAATTTCAGAGGTATTGTCACAGAAGATAGGAATCTTACTTTCATAAAGATTAAAATCTTCTAGCTGACTCTTCATCCAGATCATCTAAGAACTACATCCAGCAACAGATATATACTCAGCTTCTGTTGTTGAAAGTGCAATTGTTGCTTGCTTCTTGCTGTACCACGAGATAAGGTTGTCACCCAGAAACTGACAACTTCCAGATGTGCTCTTTCTTTCAATTATATCTCCAGCAAAGTCAACATCATAATAACCTACTAGTCTGAATTCTTTTGATCTTCTGTAACACAGACCCATATTAGTAGTACCTTTCAGATACCTCAGAATTATCTTAACAAAAGTTAAGTGAGATTCTCTAGGATCTGATTGGAATCCACCACATAAACATACGCTGAATAATATATCAGGTCTAGATGCAGTTAGATAGAGAAGGGATCCAATCATACCTCTGTAGAGCTTCTGATCTACCTTCACACTTACCTCATCTTTTCCCAGAATGCATGTTGGATGCATTGGTGTCTTAGAATCTTTGCTTTCTGACATCTGAAATTTCTTCATAAGTTCTTTAACATACTCCGTCTGATGTATGTAAGTACCTTCTGGAGTCTGGTTAATTTGTATTCCCAGAAAGAACTTCAATTCTCCTATCATGCTCATCTCAAATTCTACCTGCATGGTCTCAGCAAATTCTTTTCCAAGGGAGATATTAGAGGTTCCAAAAATAATATTATCAACATAAATTTGACAAATTAAAATGTCATTTTTAAATGTCTTTCTGAATAAAGTTGTGTCCACTTTCCCTCTGATAAAATAGTTTTCTAAAACGAAATTGCTCAAACGTTCATACCAAGCTCTGGGAGCTTGTTTTAAACCATATAAAGACTTTTTTTTAATTTAAAAACATGTCCTGGATATTTTGAGTCATTAAAGCAATAATGTTGATGGACATAAACTTCTTCTTCTATATAGCCATTTAAAAATGCACTTTTAACATCCATTTGATATAATGAAATGTTCTTTTGAACAATAAAAGAAATTAATAATCTAATAGATTCTAACCTGGCGACTGGGGAAAATGTTTCATTATAATCAATTCCTTCTTTTTGACTATAACCCTGTGCAACCAGTCGTGCTTTGTTTTTGACCACCTCTCCTTGCTCATTTAGTTTATTTCTGAAAACCCATTTAGTTCCTATAATGTTGAATCCTTCAGGTCTTGGAACTAGATCCCATACATCGCTTCTGGAAAATTTATTGAGTTCATCTTGCATTGCTAAGATCCAATGATTGTCTTCCAGAGCTTCATCAATAGAGGTTGGCTCAATCAGAGATACGAATCTAAACAATGATTCTTCATTGATTCTGAGAGAGGATCTTGTTTTGATGGGATCTTTTTTTCTTCCAATAATCACGTCTTCTTTATGAGCTAAAGAGATTCTGGGAAACCTTTTCTGAGTGGGTTGTTCAGAGATTCTGAGATTATCCAGAGCATTGTCAAGAGGAGGATCTTCTGAATCTTCCTTTGCTTCTGAGTCTTCCTTTGCTTATGACTTTTTAGAGTTTGAGAGATGATCTTCTGTACCTACAGAAATATCAATTTGCTTTGGCTGTTGTTGGCCAAGCTTGTCATTAAACCTGACTTTGATTGATTCTTCAACACTCAGAGTTTATGTGTTGTATACTCTATAGCCTTTTGAGCGTTCAGAATATCCAAGCAGAAAACACTTTTGTGCTTTAGAATCAAACTTGTTCAGATTGTCTTTAGTGTTCAGAATAAAACAAGTACATCCAAAAGGATGGAAATAGGAAATAGTTCTAATGTCCTAGAGGAAGAAACAACATTTTGATTTAAAAGAAGGTTTTGAAAAATCGTCCTTTTTGAAATGCTTCACACAGAGCTTCTGATGCTGTATTTTGATTCCTGTTTGCAATAGATTCATAGCCAGTAGCTTTTGTTTCTGATTGCCTCTGAAATCTGCAAATCCTTTAAATTCCAGGTTTTGGAACATATGCTTTATTTCCTCCACGTGTAGAGAGCATCCAGAGTCCAGGTGTTAATACTGGAGTTTCAACCTTGCTGTTAAAAATATCTGCAACATAGATGATTTTGTCTTTTGGTACCCATATCTTTTTGGGTCCTCTTGGGTTAGAGTATTTAAAGTTCTGTTTGAACTTTGGATTAGCATAAGAGTTTCCAGAGTGAGATGTATATTTAATATCATGTGTGTGCCCATTGGTGAAGTGAGAATAGAGAGGAGTGTGTTTGATAACCAGATCCTTAACTTTCTTAGACTGGGATACTTTGCCTTTGTATCCTATACCTATTCTTCTGTTCTTGCTAACTCCATAGATCATTGAAGCCATTTGCTTCTATCTAGGTTTTTAGCCAGAAACTTCTGAAAGATTTGATCATATTCCTTTATGATCTTATCAGCGTTACTGGGATCCTCTGAGATTATTTCCTTCTGAGAGTTTTTTAAATTATTTTCTAGTTTTGAAATCTTTTCTATTAACTCAGAGTTTTCTGATCTCAGATTCTCAGTTTCTTCAGAGTCAGAAGCAAGATCCTTTTTCAGGTTTCAAAATTTGACTCGAAGCTGCTGATATCTTTCCAAAATTTCACTCAGACTTTCTCCTAGTTCAGCTTTAGTAAAATGAACAGTAAAATAAGGAAATACCTCTTCAGTGTCTGATTCAGAAGATTCTGATTCAGAAGATTCAGAGACATCTAATAAGTTGTCTGTTTAAGCTATATTGGCTTGTTCATCTTCTGATTTTTTCCGTCTTCAGAAGATTCAGAGTCATCTCCTGTTCTTCTAGAGTTTCTGACACTCTTCTGCTTGTGCTTCTGCAGCTGATTGATTCTTCTGGATAGAAAGAACAGTTCGTATTCTTCTGACGAGGATTCTTCAGAGTTATCTGCTTCTGCTTCTGTCTGCAAAATTTTTGTTTCATATTTTTTAGATTTCAGAGCGAAAGACTTACATTGCTTTTGAGGCTCATTATCTTCTAACTCTATCTCATGGCTTCTGAGGTAGCTGACAAGTTCTTCTAGAGATATTATGTTCATATCTTTTGCCAGTTTGAGAGCCGTGACCATTGGTCTCCACTGTTTTGGTAAACTTCTGATGATCTTCTTTACATGATCAGCAGTTGAGTACCCTTTGTCCAGCACCATTAGCCCTGCCACCAGAGTTTGGAATCTAGAGCATATTGTTTCAATGGTTTCGTCTTCTTCCATTCTGAAGGCTTCATACTTCTGAATGAGCGTAAGGGCCTTGGTTTATTTTACTTGCATGTTGCCTTCATACGTCATTCTCAGAGAATCAAACAAGTTCTTAGCTGTTTCTCTGTCTGTGATTTTCTCATACTCTGAATATGAGATGGCACTCAAGAGAATCGTTCTGGCCTAGTGATGATTTCTGAAGTCTTGCTTTTCGTGATCTATCATACTTTTTCTGTCAATCTTCTGATCGCTTTCATCAACAGGATGTATGTATCCATCAGTTACCACATCCCAGAGGTCAGCGTTATAGGCTAGGAAGAAACTTCTGAACATATCCTTCCAGTAGTTAAAATTTTGACCGTCAAATATGGGAAGGCTGGTGTAGTTATTGTTATTTTGTTCAGTTGCCATTATGTTTTCCTTCTGGATCTTTTCCTGACACGGTTAAGTGTTGCGCTCAGAGTCAAGCTCTGATACCAATTGAAGGTGAGAAAACTCTTAGAAGGGGGGGGGGGGGGGTTGAATAAGTTTCTCTTTTTTTTTTCTTAAATGCTCAACAATAATGGAAAGACACAATTATTTTTATCCTGGTTCTTTTGAACTCAAACTACTCCAGTCCACCCGCCAAGGTGATTTCGCCTTTCTCAACAAGGACTTAATTCACTATAATCAAACTGATTACAATCACACAACAACTGTTGTGACTAACAATACAATGCACAAGTAAACTTACAAGTGACTAACACCACTAAGACTCAAACTAGTCCTAGCCTTCTTGAGAAATCTGACCAAACTCGGTCTCTCAAGGAACATATACAAGAATTAAATCTTTATAGATAGTGAAACAAATTGCTTCTTAGAAAGCTATATCACAAATTGTGATTTTTCACTAAGATTAGTTTTGCATAAAGTGTTTGTAAAATAATTTGTGAGCAGCAGAATATTTTCACAAAGTTCGCTAGTTGGCTTGCAATAAATGATCTTCTATTTATAGCATGAAGAAAATGACTGTTGCTTCCTTCAAAAGTGGAGAGCAATTAATGTTTGTGTGTTTTTCTTGCAGTATTGCTATTTCCAATGAACTAGCGTAGACACTTGAGTGCATGTAGCCGTCTTTGCATTAAATGAACAAACGACACTTTGTCAGAGCATGTTTCCTGAAACTTGACAAGACTCGTTAGCTTCTTTATTCTAACAGAACTAGCTTCACGTCTTGCTTTAAAATATGCTTCTCAACTTGCTTCAGAATATGCTTCTCAACTTGCTTTAGAATATGCTTCTCAACTTGCTTCAGAATATGCTTGCAAATCTTCTTATCAGTGCTTGCTTGCAGAAATCTTCTAAACATAGTTTACATGGAAACTTGATAAGCTTTAGAAGATGCATAAAATAGTTTCTTATCAGAGTCAACATCAGAACTTGCACTAAAACAAATAGTTCTTTCATCAAAGAACTTCTTCATTTATTTTCAGCTCAGCACGTCAAATTGATTTTCATCTAGGAAAATACTTCAGTCAGAACATTATCTGAAACAAATAAATATGCTCATCAGAGTATAAATTATATAAAATATATTTTATTGTTATCATCAAAACTCTGAGATACGATCAAAACCAATCTTGTTCTAACAATCTCCCCCTTTTTGATGATGACAAAATATTCAGATTTAGAAATAAAATGAATAAGAGATAAGAATCTCCCCCTGAAATAAATATTTCTATAAGAAAAACTTCCTGAGAATTTTCATCAGAGCTTTGAGATTTTCTTCTAGGATTTCTTCAGTAAGTCTTTTGAAGATAATGTTCAGTTGAATTAAACTTCTAGAGTTTAGTGATGCAAACAAAATTACAAAAATATGGAAAATGTGAGAAAACTAGTAAAAAGGGTACCGCTGGGGCTCGAACCCAGGTCCCTATAGTCACAGACGCGCGCTTCTACCACTGGGGTGGCTATACATTCGTTTATATAAATCAAACCATAAATATATGATAGTAAACAAGTCCATGGCCTGAACTTCATCTTCAACCTCACGCCCAGCCAGAGTACATGCATCTTGTTCATCTCTCATCCATTTGTAAAAATGTAAACATGAATCTTGTAGCAAATTTCCTCACGATTTCATAAATGCAAAGCAATAAAATTATAGATCAAAGACAAGCATGAATTTTAATGGCCCTAATCTGAACCCTGAAAATTTCAGAAACTTCAATCCTAAAATTCTCTAAGCTCAAGTAATATAAATGAAAACTATGGACATGGTTAGCTTTAGGGCAATGATATCTACATTTTTCATTCACAAATAAACCATTAATGATGCATGTATGAAGAGTTCAAACGTCAGAAAACTTACCTTGCAAGAGGGTATCATGTTTGGAGTTTGAGTAGCATTTAGTGAGTTCCAATGATTGGATTAGCTTCCTCAATTTCCCAGGAAGCTAATGTGATGCTTAGCTTAAGGTGAAAGTGCTTGAGGAGTTCTGGAGAAGTCAAGGTGCAAGGTGCTATTTTTGAAAATGGTGGATGATGATTGAGGTATTACAGTGGTGTTGCAGATGTTGGAATTGTTTGTGTATGTTATTTAGAAGCTTTTGAAAGTAAAAGGCCAAGAAACGCACGAGAAAATTTGGAGATTGGATTCAAAACTCATAAATGGCAAGTTTTGAGGTGTTTTTGGTGATTATGTGTTCTTGGTGTTTTCAGGGCTCAAGCATGCGTGGGATTTGTGGCAAATAACTTGTGTGTGTATAAGAAAAAGGTCTTGAGTGCTTTGGAGAGTCAGAAGTACCAGTTACAAGCTAATTGCTAGGTTACTTGATTTTGAAGAAAAGTGGGAAAATAAGTTTCAATGTGTAGTACAAGCATGAGCTGGGTGATTGTAAGTGTCTAAACAAGTTTCTCTTGAGTTATAAGACATGTATGATCAGAAGAGAACAAGTGCAAAGCTCAAGAACAAGTTTTATGCAAAAAGCTACTTTATCAAAAGGGAATTGTGCACTTTCTTCCCAAAATGGATATAAAGCATGGCCTTGCATTGAATGCTTGAATTGAGACCTCTAACAGTTGTGCAAGCAATTAATTATGGAGTGCCTAAGAAGTTTGAGTCCTGCAAAGTAGAGGTTATGCAACATAAGTTTGAATTTTGAATCTTGTTCATCACAAAATGACTTGTAATTTAAGTGTGAAAACCCTAACTTCATATCTTCGATTCTCCCTACTCAAAAATGATCTCAAGAAGTTCTTGGACATTTTGTAAAGCTTGTAATGTTATCTACAACCCCTCTTTGAATCACTTTTGAAAATTCCCCTTGGAACTATATGAAAAACTGCCATGAAGTTAGGTCAAAATCCTGACCAAATTAGGGCAAAATTTCACTAAGTGTTTTGTTTCATGACCATGTGTTCTTAAAATTATAACTTGAGATCCATGCATTTATATAAAAAGTTGTGTTCAAAAATGTTTTAGATATCATTGATATCTACAACTTTCATGTTGGAAGTTTCCTTTGAATCATCTTGCATCGTGGTGAAAATTTTGCTCAAAGTTGTGAAAAAATAAGAAATTTCCAACACTTAGCAAAATTTCTAAGTTTAGAAGTTTTAACTTTTCAAAATGAAATCTTGAATTTTTGATTTCTTGATGAATAAGTTTCATATTTTGACATGCTTTTATGAATTTTTATCTTTGCCATTTAATTTTGACCAAAAAGTCAAAGTTTGACTTTTCAGTATACAGTTGACTTTTGATCAGTTGACTGAAAATTCATTTGTCAATCCATTGGACTTGAGCAATGTTTTGAGCTATGTCATTAGGTAAAAGTAATGCAATTGGACTCTTGAGATCATGCTTCAAACCAATTGATCATTTGCTAGGTCAAAAAATCAGAAATTGCCTTTTCTCAGTAAAAACCCTAATTTTGACCATTTTGCCCTTTTGAAGATTTGATCAAATTTCTTGAGGAATTATGGTCCAAACTTGATCAAATGATACATATGAGTTTAAAATGTTGACTTGGTTCAAAAATTATGAAGTTTGACTGTAAATTGGCCATTGTTGACTTTTTCCCCAATACAGTTGATTTTTAGATCAACTGCTCAATTGACTGAGCAAAAGTGTGATTCAAAGCTTGAAAATTGACATGAGTAATCTTGAGGGTCCATAATGGTCCATGAATGTAATATATGGCATTGGAATTTCAAATATCCTTGTGCAATCTCAAACCCTAATTTTGGTCAGCAATGCTTAAGGAGGTGTCTTGAGCTGATCAACCCTAGTGCAGTCTTGAGCCAAAGGAGATCTTGTGAGCAAATTATTGATAAATGAGAGGGAAAATTTTGGGGTACAACAATTGGTTTAAGTTATGATCTCAAGGTTTCAAATACTTCATTTTGAAATGGCATGGCTCAAAACATCTCTCAAGATTAATTGATTGACAGATGAATTTCAGTCAACTGATGAAAAGTCAATTGTACACTGAAAAGTTAAACTTTGACTTTTTGATCAAAATCAAGTATCAAAGATCACAATTCATCAAGACATGAGAAAATATGAAACTTGTTCATCAAGAAATCAAAAAGTCAAGATTTCACTTTGAAAAGTCAAAATTTCTAAACTTCGAAATTTTTCTAAGTGTTGGAAAATTCATATTTTTTCACAACTTTGAGCCAAATTTCCACCACGATTCAAGATGATTCAAAGGAAACTTCCAGCATGAAAGTTGTAGATATCAATGATATCTAAAACATTGTTGAACACAACTTTTTCTAGAAATACATGGATTTCAAGTTATGATTTTAAGAATACATGTTCATGAAACTTGGAAACTTAGTGAAATTTTGCCCTAGTTTATGCAGGATTTTGACCTAACTTCATGGAAATTTTTCACATAGTTCCAAGATAAATCTTCAAAAATGTCCAACATAGAGGTTGTAAGGATGTTACAATATTTACAAAATGTCTAAGAACTCATTGAGATCATATTTTAGTAAGGAGAATCAAAGCCAAGAAGTTGGGGTTTCATTCTTGAATTACAAGTCATTTCTTGATGAACACATAATTTAATCTCATTGTTAGGCTGCATAATCTTGCTTTTCAGGCCTTCTAACTTGTGTATCTATCCATCATTAATGGATTACACAAAATTTTGAGCTATAATCCAAGTGGTTTAAGCTTTATCCAATTCAAATTTCCATTTTTAGAAGAAAGTGAAGAATGTCATTCTTGAAAAGCAAGCTTTTTGCACAAAGTAAATTATTGAGCCTCTAACTTGTTCTGTTTGATCACACTCCATCTACAAAGTCAGAAGCAAACTTGTTTAAAACATAACCACTCTACATTAGCAAGTACACAAGACATTGAAACTTAATATCTCAAAAATCACATGTTATGCTTAAACATGTGATTTTGAATTTTGATCAAAGACAAGCCTCCAAACTTGTTGCTTATAAATAGAGGCACTATTTGTGAGCTAACACACGAGCATTAACACCCTGAAACACTCTCAAACTCCCTCAAGCCAGAAATTGTACAAAAACACCAGTGTTGCACAGTTTCTGACTTTGAACTTGTAACTCTCATTTCCCCCATGCGTTTCTTGGCCTTTTAGTTCCAAAAGCTCCTATATATCAAATATAACCTATCCATGTCCCTGTTACACGACTGTAACTCCATTTCCATCATCCTCCATAAACAAAAACAGAGCATTGCAAGTTGACTTCTCCAAGCCATTCCAGCCATCCATTGCTCAAGCTAATCATTGCATTAGCTTCCTGGGAACTTGAGAAAGCTAACCTGATCACCACAACTCCTTGAAAGTAGCTCAAACTCATTTCACGATCTCCAGTTTTGAGGTACATTTTCTAAACTTCTATCTTCTCATTTAGGCATTGTTAGGCTTGCATTTGTGAAGATAAATTGTAGACATCATTGCCCTGAAACTGTACATGTCCATAGATTTTATTTATATTGATTGAGCTTAGAGAATTTTAGGTTTGAATCTCTGAAAATAATTAGGTCAGAATTTGGTACTTTAAAAAATTCTCATTCATCTTTGATTTATAGCTTATGGTATTTATATGGTTGAATTCGTATGGAAAAATGGAGCAACTTTCATGTTTGCATATTGCATTTTTGTTGAGAAATGGTGAAGTTACAGATGTTCAGGCTGGAGGTTAAAGGTGAAGTTATATTCAGGGCTGGTTTTGTGTTATATGTTTATTATTCCACCAATGTTATCGGATGTACAGCCACCCCAGTGGCAAAGGTAGCGCGCATGTATATGGGAGGTCATGGGTTCAACACCCAGCGCTACCTTTTGTTTTGTTTTTCCAGCATTTTCCCCCTTTTTTTTGTCAAACAGGCGCTAGGCCTCCCCCTTTGGGATTTTATTTTTTTGCTTTCTCTAACCCCCCTGTTTACTTTTCCAGGCTAGTCCATTTTCTTTTTATTATTTCATTTACTTTTATTTTCTTTTTCCTATTTTATTTTATTTCAATTTTATTTTATTTCAACTTTATTTTATTTTTTATTATTATTATTATTATTTTTATTTTTTATTTTTTTTATTAATAAAAAAAATCCAAAAATATTTATTATTATTTTCACACTTATTTATTTACTTTCTTTATAAAACAAAAAGAACAAAAACATTTTTCTTCATAAATTAATTTCTTTTTCTTAAATAATTAATATTTAGATTTAAGTTTAATTATTATTTTTTTTTAATTAAAATTAACTTAGAATTTATGTTTCTTTTAATTAATTAATTTCATCTTATTTTTATTAACTTAAAACCTTTTTTTCATAAAAACCCTAAAAATCATTTTTAACTTAATTTCTTTCTTAATTAGTTTAAGTTTAAATTTTGTTTAATTTTAATTAATCATCTCTCTTAATTAGGTCAAGACTAAACCCTTTCATAAAAAACAAACAAAAATAATTTCTTTTCCATTTATTTTCTTACATCATTTATTCAATTCTTGTACAATATTCAATATGGTTGTAATAGATAATTAGATTTAATTTTCTTGCAAAATCCCCATTTGTAAATTTGTATACCCCCTCCCCTAATGATGTAATAGCGTAGTAACTTTAATTTCCGCAATTTGTCGCTTTATGTAAATGCTAGTAATTAGGGTTTGTATGGCAAGACTAAAACCAACAATTAGCAAACCCTAATTCAAGATAAACAATACATGTAAATCAAACACACTTGCACACTTTCACCCTTAGGGTAATTCCACTTTTTTGCCTTATAAAATGGCCATGTTATGCATGCGGGATAACAAAAAGCAATAAAAATACAAGATCATAGTCCCTCGGTGACGCTATCAATGTTGCCTTTCAAAATGATCTTAGTCCCTCAAAGAGATATGCTAAGACATCTCACAACATTTCTATCATGGCTATACGATGACCCAAGCCCATCCCTTTACATCCAAAGATAAGGCTTCTTACCAATCAATGGTAAGATAGCAATATCAAAAGAAAGAAAGAAATGAACTAAGACTTTTGAGTAGGTAGATTGTTCCTAGTTGCTTGCTCATTTTCAAATCAAATATCCTTGCTTATTTTCAAAAACACTTTCAAAATATTTTCCAAACATGAAACGTTTTCAAAAGCTCAACACTTTGTATATGCTCTTACGAATAAGAACTATTACAAAGTTTGCCTAAACAGAGGTGCCTTTTCAAAATAATTTCAAAATCCACACAAAGCACATTTTCAAAAAAAAGCAAGTGATCTAGCAAACAACTAAGAGCCCATAGATAACTATGGATGAAAAGGGTGCTAACACCTTCCCTTTTCATAATCTACCCCCCGAACTCATGAAATAATCTCAAAGTTCTTTCCTGTTCTTTTCAGCCTTTCCTTTTGGATAAAAGAAAAGTCAATGGCAACTCTTGCTAACTGCAACATTTGCAATAAAACGCAAAATACCCAAGGCAGTTCTCCCACCGTATCACACGGGGATACTGTTCGTCAAAGTAATCTTCATCCTCAGAAGCTTGATTGTTTGCACCCCTAGCACGGGTGCTCCTTGCATCTTCGTCTTGGTTCTCATCCTCCTCAGACGACTCTTTAACCACTTGTACTTGAAGGATAGGGCCTTTAAACCTTTTCCGCATGTTGACCAGGGCCTTCTTCTTGGTCTTCTTTTTGGCCACCAGAAGTGACATCAGCTTTTGTTGTCCCTTGGCCAAGGTGAGCAAGGTTTCTTGGAATTGAGAATTCTGCGTCAACAAGTCCTTCACTATCTGCTCAAGATCCATATACTGAAATAAAAAGTAGAAAGATGAGGAAACCTGTGTCAGAAAACATGCTCATGTTATGATGCATGAAATGTGTATGCAAATGATTTCAAGGACCTTTAAGATTTTAAATTTGTTTAAATAAAGAAGGAACAACCATTAAATGTATTAATAAGTTCAAAATAGTTACAACATGCCTCTCAGGCTTACAACAAGCAAAAAGAAAAAAGATGAACTAGTACAATAGAAAAGACTAGGTCTCCCATGGATGCTTCCTCTTTAGAGTGATGTAGGCATTCAAGTTCCGCTCCTCGTGAAGTTGCCTTGTGAGCTCTAGCACTTTCTTCTCGCATGCATAGAATTGGGCTTCAAAGGTGTCACGCTCTCTTTTAAGTTGTATCCAATATCTTTGCAAATCTTCAAGAGAAGTAGGCATGCCAGGATGAATAATAGTGTAAGGAATATCTCCTTCAGCAATAGGCTTCATGATGATAGGTAGAATGGCCTCATATGGCATCATGAGGTTTTGAGTGCAAGCTCGAACCCACTTGATATAAGGCTCAAAAGGAATGGAGTTCTTATGCCCCAATGTCTTGCTATCAACTTTGTTCACCATACCCCAAGCTCGTTCAAATCTTTGACGATAACCTTGAGCATCATTCTCATAGTAAAAAATAATTCCTCAGACAAGTGCGTCATGAGGACCATCCCTCATAGCATACCCAAACTATCACAAAGCAAAGTAAGGATTATAAGTGATACCTCCTCTAATTCCAAGAAAAGGGACATTAGGGAATTCACCATAATGGTCAATAATGGTAATGTCCTCCAAAGAGCGAGAAAACCAATTAATATCTAAATACATGAGTAACATCAACCTATTAGACCATCTCATGCCTTTCTCATTCTTAAAAATAGATTGAGGAAGGTGCGAAATAAACCACCTAGCTAACAAATGAGTGTAACACATAAGAATTCCCCTTATCTTCATGGTGCGAGTGTGAAGAGAGTGTAAGATATCTTCAAGTAAGGTAGGCACAGGATTACGAGATAGAAAAACCTTGACCGCATTCACATCTATGAGCTGGTCCGGGTTAGGAAATAGTACCATCCCATAGATTAGAAGGGAAAAAAAACTCTTCAAAAGCTTGAAAATATAAAGCATCCCAAAATTGTTGAGCCTTATCGAACAAAAACTTGGCTAGAAACCCCTTAACACCACTTATTGTTTCCCAATTTGGCATCACGTCGGATCGTTGCAAATATAAAGCTCGGGAAATCTCCTCAGGTCTTGGGTCTTTCTCAATACCGGTGAAGGGTAATTGATCAATAATAGGCACTCCCAAGAGTTGAGAAAACTCCTCCATAGTAGGCACTAGTTGGTAATCAGGAAATGTAAAGCAATGGTGCTTAGGATCAAAGAATTGGAAAAGCACATGTACCATATCCTCTTCAAAGTTTGTTGTAACCAAGTTGATGAGACGATCGTACTTCTTGGTGAATGGAGAATCATTGGGAACCTTTGATACTAATTCCTTAAGTTGAGGAGACACTTTCACAAGGTTGATTCAGATAGTATTTCTTCGCATGGAAGCCATGTCCTACAAATTAGCACAAAGATAAATCCCAAAGTCCTTGAAATGGTTAGCATAAATACAATGATATGATGTTATGATGTTATGTACATATACACACAAAGCAAACAAGTATTTAGGTGTAGGCTTTCATGGGTTCATTGGTAAGTACCCTCTTGAAGTTTAGTTGGTTCAACCTATCCTAGAAAGCAATCGGGTTATAGGGGTGTAATATGATGGGAGAACTGACTTGGTTTGTTTTGTGTTTGATCGTAATTGTTGCGGATAGTAAGAGTCGCCACCAACTTTTCTTTTATCCAATAAGGAAAGGGTGAAAAGAACAGGAAATAACTTTGAGACGTTTTCTTGAGTTCGGGGGGTAGATTATGAAAAGGGAAGGTGTTATCACCATTTTCATCCATAGTTACTATGTGCTCTTAGTTGCTTGCTAGATCACTTTGAAAATGCTTTGTTTGAAAATGTGTTTGTGGTGGGTTTTGAAAGTATTTTTGAAAAGCACCTTCGCTTAGGAAAACTTTGTAATGATTCTTGTTTCTATAAGAATGTATACAAAGTGTTTGGACTTTTGAAAATATTTTATGCTTTGGACATGTTTTGGGTGTGTTTGAAAAAATGTTTTGTTTTTGAAAATGTATTGTGAGCAAGCAACTAAGAACGTTCTACCTACTCAAAAGTCTTTTGTTCATTTCTCCCTTCCTTTGATATTACTATCTTACCATTGATTGGTAAGCAGCCTTATCTTTGGATGTAGAGGGACGGGCGTGGGTCAATTGTATAGTCATAAAAGGCAACCTATGAGACGTTTTAGCAATTTTTGTTTAGGGACTAGATTGTTTACCAAAGGCAACATCGAGGGACATCGAGGGACTACGATCTTTTTATCGAGGGTGAAAATGAAAACAAACCAAAGGGTAATGATAATGCTTGAAACGAAAAGAAATGGTTATTCACATATTATGCTTGAAATGAAAAGAAATGGTTATTCACATGTTATGCTTGAAACGAAAGGTTTAAGGATAAGACGACTTACCTTGCTTGAAGCTGGAATGTGGGTTTTGGACTTGAGTGATTCCCTGGGTGTTCTTAGATTTGAAGAGGAAGAAATAAGTGTAATGTTTCTTTAGATTCTGGGTTTGAGAGGATATTAAGTGTTTGAGAGTTTTGAGAGTTTTTGAGAGTTTGAGAGTTTTTTTTTGAAGATTCCCTCCACATCGCCAAAAAAGCTCCTCTTCTTTGCAAAGGATCTCTCTATTTATAGAGAAAGGTCTTGGGAAGTTTGGGAATAAAATAATAATATAAGGCCTAGATGGAAGGAAAATTATCCACTTGTGTCATGATCCCAAGATGAGATAGCAAGATTAATGGTTTAGATGGATTTCTTTCTACAGAAGGAAAACAAGCGCAAGGCTCAAGAAAGACTTTTTTTTTCTAAAAGTAGTATTATACTATTAAGGGAAAGTTGTCTTAGACAACAAATGGGTAAAATCCTAATTTAATTGTATAAACAATTAAATATAGAGTGAGTCATAGGTTTGAGGCCTGAAAAGTAGAAACACGTAGCATAGCCTATGGGTCTAATTTTCAACTTGATCCTTTGAATCAAATCCTCCATCCTTCCATAACTTTCGACCAGACTGAAACAATATTTGTTCCCACCAGTTATGTGTCCTTCGAATGGACCAACCATGTATTCTTCGAATGGGCCCTCTTTGGCTGAATATGCCACTTTGAGTCCTTCTGCTTTGACCACTTAGGTCCAAACCTTCGACCAAACTCAAAAGCAGGCAAAACTAAATGTTCAACCATGGTAAGTACTTTGAATGGGCCACCAAATTGCGTGTCATGGTGCAGAAGCTATGTATGTTGAAGGGTTTGCAGATGGATTCAAAGGTGATATGAAGGTGATTCGAAGCAAACCTGAAGGTGGATTCGAAGCCATCATGTAGGTGTATTCGAAGCAATTTAAAAGGGAATCATTGTTTTGGGGGTGCTAGCGTGAGAGAAACCCATGCCTTGTGCGTGCAAGCTTGTAGGAGGATTTGAAGGTTACATGAAAATGGATTTGAAACAAGCCTGGAGATTGATTCAAATCCAGCATGTAGGTGTATTTGAAGGTGAAATGAAGGTGACAATGCCTTGTGCATGCTAGCATGAGGAAAACCCCTGCCTTGTGAATCAAAGAAAACACGTTAGGAGCCAATAGTGCAATCGAAACCTGCATGCAGGAGGTCCCTGCATTGTGTCAATGGAAAACCTTCAGAAGGCCATTTCCCTTTGAACCGAAGGAAGATTTCAGAAGGTCATCTCCTTCTGAATTGAAGGAAGCTTTTCAGAAGGTCATTTCCTTCTGAATCAAAAGAAACCAGTAGGAAGTCACTAACTTTCCGAATCTAAGGAGACCAACAAGAGGCCTTTTTCTTCTGAATCGAAGGAAGCTAGTATAAAGGTCATCTCCTTCTGAATCGAAGGAAGCTTTTCATAAGGTCATTTCCATCTAAATCGAAAGAAGCTTTTCATAAGGTCATAATGCCCAGTCGAAGCTAGCATGCAAAAGGCAACTGCTTTGTGAGACAAACATTCAGGAGGCCATTGCTCTCTAAATAGAAGCTTGCATGCAGGAGCCATTTAAGTGAATCAAAGCAAACCTGCAGGAGGCCACTTGCTTCGTGAATCAACGCAAGCATGTAGAAATCCATAAGCCAAAATGAAGATTGTGGACCAAAGCTTGTTCGAAGAGGCCAAATGCCCAAACATAAGGTGTAAATTCAGCTAGCTCGAAGAAAGCAACAATGTCCAATTGAAGGATGCAAACCAAGCTTGCATCAACGGGGGCCAAATTCTCCATCGAAGCTTGTGAACCAAAGCTTGTTCGAAGGATCCAAATGCTCCGTCGAAGCTTATGGGTAGAAGCATACTTGTACTTTTTCAATTTGATGATTGAGGGCCCAATTGTACTTGTGCAAACATGAACTATTGAAAATCCTTGTGAGAAAATGCCTTGAGAAATGAGAGGGAAAATTTGGGGGTACAATAGCTGCCCCTGTTCAATCTTCTTGAACCTGAAGAGTGAGATTGGAAGATCTTCCTTTCGTGACTTGAAGGTGAAAGATGATTGAGCACTAAAGTGTCCAGAAATTTTCCCTTAACGTGTTGAATTGGGAATGGGCTTATGGATGCCATTTGGAGAGACATTGGAGAGTTGTTGGAAATGGGCTTATAGATGCCATCCATAGTGACAGAAAAGGTATTTGTTCGACTGTCTTTTCCTGCAAGGAAGAGGGTTAGTTGCATGCAGAAGTATGCATGGCGTAATGATGTTCTCAAAATAAATGAGATTATAATGTATGTGTATGCTATATGATGTATGAAGGTTAAATATGATTGAAGTGTATCTTTGTCTGGGAAAATAAATCCTTGACAAATGCCGGGGAGCTTTGGGAAGCTGAATCTCAGACTGTTGCTGGGAATGAAGAGTACGCTCCTATTTAAACCTTGTTTTAGGATGTTTCTGCTGGGAATGTTGACTCGTTTGAGAAGACTCAGAAGAGTGTTGATTCCTGCTTGGGGAAAAGAGTTCAGGAGTTTTAGTTGTTTGTTGCTCTACTAGGGAGTTATTTGATCGAGTCCAGGCTTTAGTAACTTAAAAATGAGATTTACTATTATCCGGTCGGGTCTGGGTTTCAGAAACTCAAATTGTTATCTGGTCGGGTCCAGGTTTTAGCAATTGAAGAAGTTAGACTTAAAAATGAGATTGGCTGTTATCCGGTTGGGTCCGGGTTTTAGAAGCTCAAACTGTTATCTGGTCGGGTCTAGGTTTCAGCAATAGGAGAAGTTAAACTATTATTTGGTCGGATCTAGGATTTAGTAACTTAAAATGAGATTGACTGTTATTCGGTCGGGTCCGGGTTTTAGAAACTCAAACTGTTGTCGGGTCCAAGTTTCAGCAATAGGACAAGTTAAACTGTTATCTGGTCGGGTCCATGCTGTAATAACTTGGGATTATGGTTTACTGTTATCTGGTCGGATCCAGTCTTCACAGTAAGTTGGGAGTAAGGTGAAGTTCAACTAGTATCTAGTCGGGTCCAGGCTTCGTAGTAACTTGCTTGAAAGGATGAAGTTGACTGTTATCTGGTCGGGTTCCATACTTTTCAGCAACTTTCGGAGATAGAAAATACTTTGTTGGCGACTTCACTGTGGAATAGGGTTTGTGGTCCCTTAGTTCATAATAGTCTGAGAGACAAACTTAAGCTGGAGAGGACAGACTCAGCCGAGGAAGACAGACTCAGCTGGGGAACTTTGTTGTTTGTTGGGGAAATAAACCATGTTGAGGAATATTTAACGAGATGCTGTGGGAGATGTATTCTTTAGACAGAACTCCTCAAGACTTCTTCTTATGACCAACTCAGTTGGGAAGAGGGTTTTCCAGAGATTGAAACTCTGGCTGGGGAGTTTATGAATCCAAATTTGTGAGGATAATGCTAATGGAATAACTCTATGGGGATGTATTGAATGCAATTAAGGAGATGTTTGTCACTATTTTGAAGCATATGTTTGCTAAAAGTTTAATCATGTTCATATGTATATGTTCATTCAATTTTAGTCATTGGACATATTCGCACTCAAAACAGAAAAAACAAAAGGCTTGTACTTCAAAGTATATTTGTATTGATATTTTGCCCATGAATAGGATTTTTGTACAAAGAGATAGAAATCCTAGTAAGAGGAAATCGCCAAAAGAACTAAAAAGTGTACAAAGTGAAAACAAAAATAATAGCCATGTGAAAGTGATGTCATTGTCTCCACTCTGCTATTGCCTTTATGTCTTTGAGTAAACCCTTGTCGTTGAACGAAGTCGATTAGATTGATTTTGGACCATTTGGATTTCTGATTTTTGGTAATAAAACTGGATGTAGGGATCCCACGGGACATAATCATACGCTTTAATCCTTAACTTTTGCCTTGACCGCCCTTTTGGGTTTTCAGCCCACCAGGATACCCATTTTTTCCCAAGTCGCCCTCTTAGGTTTTTGACTTTCCGGGTATACAATCTTTTGCATATATCCCTAATTTTTTCCCGAACCTCTTTGGTTCACTGGGATGCCCATATTTTTGCCTAGGTGTGTCAACCTAGCGGGTCATTTTATGCGTAGTATTTTTTAACTATGTCCGCGTTTACGGGATATGGGAAATCTTCTCCATCCATAATAGTGAGCATCATGGCACCACCAGAGAAGACTTTCTTTACAACAAATGGTCCTTCATAAGTGGGAGTCCATTTGCCCTTGGGGTTACCTTGTGGAAGAATGATGTGCTTTATTACCAATTCTCCAGTTTGATACACTTGAGGCTTGTTTTTTTTGTTGAACGCCTTGATCATACGCTTTTGATACATCTGACCATGGCAAACAGCAGCCAGTCGCTTCTTGTCAATCAGGTTCAGTTGATCCAACCTAGTCTGAATCCATTCATCTTCTCCTAGACCTGCTTCTTTCATTATCCTTAAAGAAGGAATTTGAATTTCTATAGGTAAGACAACTTCCATGCCATAGACCAAAGAGAAATGAGTTTCCCCAGTTGACGTGCGAGCCGAAGTACGATAGCCATGGAGAGAAAATGGTAACATCTCATGCCAATCTTTGTAGGTTACCACCATATTTTGCACAATCTTCTTGATATTTTTATTGGCAGCTTCCACTGCACCATTCGTCTTGGGTCTGTACGGAGAAGAATTGTGATGCTTGATTTTGAACTGAGTAAAAAGTTCTGTAATCATAACATTGTTTAGGTTGGTTCCATTATCAGTGATGATCCTCTCGGGGATACCATAACGGAAAATGAGGTTATGCTTGATGAACCTGGCTACAACATTCTTAGTAACTGAAGCATATGAAGCAGCTTCGAACCACTTGGTAAAGTAATCAATGGAAACAAGGATGAGACGATGTCCATTTAAGGCAGTAGGTTGGATCTCTAAAATCATGTCAATGCCCCACATCACAAATGGCCACGGAGCAGTCATGACATTTAGGGGAATAGGTGGTACATACACCTTGTCAGCATAGATTTGACACTTATGGCAAGTTCTTGAGTAATGACAACAATCAGTTTCCATTGTGGACCAATAGTAACCATCCCTCAGGATTTTCTTGGCCATAGTATGTCCACTAGAGTGGGTCCTAAAGAGGCCATCATGCATGTCTTCCATAATTTTATCTGCCTCCTTCTTGTCTACACATCGAATTAGAGTAGAATCATGGTTGCGCTTATATAGGATTCCGTTGCTTAGAAAGAATTTGGCTGAAAATATTTGCAAAAATTTCTTGTCGTTGATGGAAACCCCTTCAGGATATTCTTGTGCTTCAAGATATCTTTTCACCTCATGGTACCATGGTTTCTCTTCGTCAGTGTCAAGCTCATAGAAGTGTGCAGGTTTGTCGAATCTTTCGATTGTTATCATAGGAGCTTTGTTGTCCCATTTGACCTTGAACATGGAAGACACTATGGCCAAAGCATCGGCTAACTAATTTTCCTCCCTAGGGAAATGCTCAAAGGTGATCTTCTTGAAGTATGGAATCAGAGTTAACACAAGCTCTTTGTATGGAATGAGGTTAGGATGCTTGGTATCCCATTCTCCCTTTACTTGGCTAATTTCCAGGGAAGAATCTCCAAATACACCCAAATGTTTGATCCTCAAGTCAATGGCAGCCTTCAGACTTAAGATGCATGCTTCATACTCAGCCATGTTATTCGTACAATTGAAGCATAATCTAGCAGTGAAAGGAGTGTGGTAACCTTCAGGAGAGATTATCACATCACCAATTTCGTTACCCAGAGCATTGAAAGCCACATCAAAAACCATAGTCCATCGGGATTGTGATACAGCGGGAGAACTGATTTGGGTGTTTTGCGTTTGATCGTAAGTGTTGCGGTTAGCAAGAGTCGCCACCGACTTTTCTTTTATCCAAAAGGAAAGGTGAAAAAGCACAGGAAAGACCTTTGAGATTATTTCTTGAGTTCGGGGGGTAGATTATGACAAGGGAAGGTATTAGCACCCTTTTCATCCATGGTTTTCCACGGGCTCTTAGTTACTTGATAGATCACTTACTTTTGTTTGAAACTGTGCTTTGTGTTGTTTTTAAAGTATTTTTGAAAAGAGGCCATTTGTTTAGGCAAACTTTTGTAATGATTCTTGTTCGTAAGAATGTATACAAAGGTGTTAATATTTTGAAAATGTTTTCAAGTTTGAAAAGGTGTTTTGAAAGTGTAGGTGTTTGTTTTGAAAATAACAAAGATGTTTTTGTTTTATAGAGCAAGTAACTAGGAACATTCTACCTACTCAAAAGTCTTTGATGTTTATTTACTCTTTCCTTTGACATTGTTATCTTACCATTGATTTGGTAAGTAACCCTATCTTTGGATGTAAACGAGATGGGCATGGGTCATCGTATAACCATGATTAGAAATGTTGCAAGGTATATTAGCATCTTTCTTTAGGGACTAAGATCATTTTGAAAAGGCAACATAGATAGCGTCATCGAGGGACAATGATCTTGTATTTTTGCTTGTTTTTGCTAAGATACCTCACATGCATAATATGGCAATTTTTATAAGGCAACCAAGTGGATTTTACCATAGGGGTGTTTGTGTGCAAGTGTATCAATTTTCATGCTTGGTTTAGTCTTTGATTAGGGTTTGCTAATTTTTGATTTTATCTTCTCATACAAACCCTAATTACTAGCATTTATATTAAGCAATAAATAGCGAAAAGTAAAATTACTACGCTATTACATCATTAGGGGATGGGGTGTACAAATTTAAAAATGGAGATTTCAAGAAAATTAAACCTAATTATCTATTACAATCATATTGAATATTCTACAAGAATTGAAAAGAAAATAATGCAAGAATTGAATGGAAAAAGAAATGATTTTTGTTGTTTTTCATGAAAGGGGTTTTGTCTTGACCTAATTAAAGAAAAATGATTAATTAAAATTAAATAAAATTAACTTAAACTAATTAAGAAAAGAAATTAATTTGAAAAGGATTTTTAGGGTTTTTTATGAAAAGGTTTTAAATTAAAGAAAATAAAATAAAGATTAATTAATTAAAATAACCTAATTTCTAAATTAATTTTAACTAAGAAAATAAAATAATATATTAATTTAACCTAAGTCTAAAAATTATATACTTAAGAAAATGAAATTAATTTATATAAGAAAATGTTTTTTAATCTTTTTTTTATAGAGAAAATAAAATACATAAGTATAAATAATAAATAAAAATAAATTTGGATTTTTTTATGATTTATGAAAATAATAATAGTAATAATAATAATAATAGTAATAATAATAATAATAATAAATAAAAATAAAAAAATGAAATAAAATAAAAAAATAGTCAGGGAGGTGGATTAGTAATGCAAGAGGTATTGTGAAGAAAAAAGATTAGGCCCACAATAAAGCCCAGGCGCTGCCAAAAAAGCACAAAAAGTCAGAAAATAGTGAAAAAATGACAAAAGGTTACGCTGGGGCTTGAACCCAGGACCTAAGGGTGACAGGCGCACACTTTAACCACTGGGGTGGTGATACATCTGTTCACTTGTGTGAAAGGATAAATACATAACACAAAACGCGTCCTGATTACACTTCATCTTCAACCTCCAGCCAAAGGACCTCTTGCAGCTGGAGTCGTGTATGGAGTTTGAGCAACCTTTGTGATGGCCTGGTGATTTATGTAGCTTGCCTGGACCTCCTTGAGTATGTTCCAACTCCTACCTTGCTTTGAGGATAGTTGAAACTCTCAACTCAAGTCAAGTTGCAAGCTTCAAATTTGGAAATGGTGGATGGTGATGGAGGAGTTACAGTCAAGAAACATGGGTCTGGATCACTTCGATATGATGTATATTAAGTGTTTGGATGGTTAAAACTCAATAAGCACGAGTGGATTTGGAGATGGCTATGTGAGGTTCAAAACTGTCAAGTTAAGGCAGATTCTGAATTGCAAAGTGCTTGGGATTGTTTTGGAGTCTTATCATTCGTGTGTTATGTTGCAATAGACTTGTGTATATGCATGGAAAAGGTTAGAGATCAAATGCACTCAAGGTTTCTGAGTTCTAGCCTTTTGGCTCTATGACTTGCTTTTGAAGAAAAGTGAGAGGACAAAACTCAAAGTGTTGTACAAGCATGCTCTGAGCTTAAAGAGGCTTTAGACACATTTCTTTTGGTTTATAGGGGTTGTGTGTGCAGAAAGAACAAGTGCAAAGCTCAAGAAGTTAACAATTGCAAAAGTAGTGCTTTATCAAAATGGAAATGACAACTTTGTGCCATAAATGGAAAAGTAACTTGGATAAAGGCTCAAGTGCTTGGATTAAAGCTCTATCAGTTGTGTAAACATTTAATTATGGAGTGACAAACAAGTTTGAGGCCTGCAAAGCAAAGATTATGCAGCCTAGGCTTGGATTTGAATTTTTGTTCATCATGAAATGGCTTGTAATTTAAGTTTGAAAACCCTAACTTCATATCTTCGATTATCCTTGCTCACAAATGATCTCAAGGAGTTCTTTGACATTTTGGAAAGCTTGTAATCTGCTTTACAACCCCTCTTTGAATCACTTTTAAAAATTCCCTTTGGAACTATATGAAAAGTGTCATGCAGTTAGGTCAAAATCCTGACCAAAACTAAGGCAAAATTTCACTAAGTGTTCAATTTCAAGACCATGACTTTATGAATTAATAACTTGAGATCCAAGAATTTTTAGAATAATTTGTGTAAATAAATGTTTTAGATATCATGGAGATCTACAACTTTCATGTTGAAAGTTTCTTTTGAATCCTCTTGCATCATGGTGAAAAATTCACTCAAAGTTGTGAAAAAACCTGGAGTTTTAAACACTTAGAAAAATTTCTAAGTTAGAAAACTTTGACTTTTCAAAAATGAAATCTTGACTTTTGAATTTCTTGATGAACAAGTTTCATATTTTGACATGTTTTGATGAATTGTGATCTTTGACATTGGATTTTGACCAAAAAGTCAATGTTTGACTTTCAGTGTACAATTGACTTTTGATCAGGTGACTGAGAATTCACTATCAATCCAATTGATCTTGAGCAATGTTTTAGGTCATGCCATTAGGTCAAAAATATGAAATTTAACTTTTTAAACCATACTTCAAACCAATTGACCATTTTCTAGGTCAAAAGTCAGAAATTGCCCTTTCTCAATCAAAACCCTAATTTTGACCATTTTGCGTTTTTGATGATTTGATCCAATTTCTTGAGGAATTAGGGTCCAAACTTGATAAAATGATACATATGCGTTTATAATATTGATGTGGCTAAAAAATTATTAAGTTTGACTGTAAATTGGCCATAGTTGACTTTTCCCCCTAATACAGCTGATTTTTAAGTCAACTGCTCAATTGACTAAGCAAAAGTGTGATCCAAGGCTTGAAACTTGACATGAGTAATCTTGGGGGTCCATAATGATCCATGAAAGTAATATGAAGAATTGAAAGTTCAATTATCCTTGTGCAATCTCAAACCTTAATTTTTGTCATCAGTGCTTAAGGAGGTGTCTTGAGCTGATCAAACCTAATGCAGTATCGAACTGAAGGAGATCTTGTAAGAGATTACTTGATAAATGAGAGGGAAAATTTTGGGGTACAACAGCTGCCCCTGTTAAATCTTTTTAAACCTGAAGAGTTAGATTGGCGGATCCGCCATTCATGACTTGAAGGTGAAGGATGATTGAACACTAGAGTGCCCAGAAATTTGCACTCGAAGATGGATGGTGAATGGGCTTATAGATTCCATTTGAAGGAATGTTGGTAAACACTGGAAGAAGTATCAACATAAATATCTTGTTGATTTATACTAAAACTTGATGTTTTACCTATGAGAAAAAGAGTTAGTAAAATGCAGATGCATGCATGATGTTCACCAGATGTGGTATTATGTTAAATGCATATGGTATGTACATGCTATGATTTATGAATGTGGGATGTATGTTTTTGTCTGGGAAAATAAATCCATGACTGCTGCTGAGGAAATTCTGGGGGGTTGAATCCCTGATTGTCGTTGGGGATGAAGAATATGCATATCTTCAAACTTTGTTGAAAGGATACTTTCACTGGAGAATATATCTAGAAGTTGTTATCTGGTCGGATCTCGGCTTCACAATTTGCTGAGGATGAAGTAGTCAACTACTATCTGGTCAGATCCAGGCTTCACGATAACTTACTGGGGGAAGAGATGAATTAACTGTTATCTGGTCGGATTCTAGGCTTTGCAGAAAATTTTCTTGAAATTGAATAGTCATCTGGTCGGATCCAGGCTTCATAAGAACTTGCTGGAGATACGGAAGTTAACTATTATCTAGTCGGATCCAAACTTCACAGTAACTTGAAGTGGTAACTACTATCTGGTCGGGTCCAGGTTTCATGGTTTTGGAAAGTTGTACTACTATCTGGTCAAGTCCAGACTTCATAGTGTCTCTCTAGGGATCATAGTTAGTTGTTATCTGGTCAGGCTCCAGGTTTCACAATAAACTGTTTGAAAAACGGTTATCTGGCCGGGTCCAGGCTTTGTAGATTTCTGAGGTTGATGAGGTCAATTGCTATTTGGTCAGGTCCAGGTTTCATCATAAACTGTTTGGGGATTTAGTTGTTATCTGGTCAGTTTCCAGGTTTCACAACGAATCTCTGAGGGTAATTTCCATCTGGTCAGATCCAGGCTTCACAATATCTTACTTGAAAAGATGAAATTGAAAATTTATATCTGGTCGGATCCAGGTTTCACAGTAATTTGTTTGGGCAGAGGCAAACTCTATTGGGGAAAAGAAGTTAAACCTTGGTCGGGTTGAGTCCAGGTTCTTCTATATCTTTGAAGAGTTAGACTATTATCTGGTTAGGTCTAGGCTTTATAGTATCTTGAAATTGAGATCAACTATTATCTGGTCGGGTCCAGGTTTCAGATACTCAAACTGTTATCTGGTCGGGTCCAAGTTTCAGTAATTCACTAGGGATAGTGGCAAACTCTACTGGGGAAGAGGAGTTTTGCTAATGATTTTGTAGGAATTAAACTGCTATCTGGTCGGGCCCAGGCTTCGGCAATTGAAGAAGTCAAACTATTATCTGGTCGGGTCCAGGCTTCTGTAATTACTTGAAAATTATGCCAATATCTGGTCGGGTCCATGCTTCATAGTATCTTTTTGGAAATAGTAAAGGATTTGCTGACGGCTTTACTGGGGATCAAGGGTTGTGGCCCTATGATTTGCAATAATCTGAAAGGAAAATTCAAACTGGAGAGTGTAGACTCAGCCGGGTAGGACAGACTCAGCTTAGGGAGGATACACTCAACTGGGGAGGATATACACAGCTGGGGAATAACAGGCTCAGCTGGGGAGGATGGACTATGCCGGGGGAATACAAACTCGGTTGGGGAGGATGTACTCGGTTGGGGAATTTTGTGGTTCCTCGATTATTGTTGGGGAAATAAAACCTGTTGGGGAAATAAACCTTGTTGGGGAAATGAGTTTCTTTTAGGAAGAGATCCACGAGGCTTCAACTTGTAAAAATTGACTTAGCCGGAGAGCGAGCTGCCAAGAGATTGAGACTCTGGTTGGGGATTATCCTATGCAAAGATACTTTGTGAGTAACTTTGTTGAGGAGGATGTTAATGGAATAAATCTGTGAAGGTACTCCCTATTTATTTAAATAAGTGCCTGTTACTGCTTAGGTCATATGTGCCAAATAGTTTTAATTATGTTCATATGAATATGTTCATTCAATTTTAGTTATTGGACAAATTTGCATTCAAAACAAAGACAAATTTTTTGCACTTGAAAGTATATTTGTATTGATATTTTTCCTATGAATAGGAGTTTTTGTACAGAGAGACAGAGATTCTAGTAAGAGGAAATCGTCGAAAGGAAAACAAAATTGAGAATGAAAACAAATAGCCATGTGAAATGATCTCATTGCCTTCCAATTCTACTATTGCCCCAATGTCTTCGAATGTCCTTTGCCTTTGATAGAAGTTGATTGGATTGATCTTGGACCGTTTGAACTTGGACCTTGGTGATAAAGTTGATTGTGTTGATTCCACAGGACATAGTCATACGCTTTTAATCCTTAACTTTTTCCTGGACCTCCCTTTCGGGTTTTCAGCCCATCAGGATACCCTTTTTTTTCCCAAGTCACCCTTTCGGGTTTTCAACTTTCCGGGTGTACAATATTTTGCATATATCCCTAATTTTTTCCCAAACCTTTTGGTTTATCGGGATGCCCTTATTTTTCCTAGGTGTGTCAACCTAACGTGTCTCTTATGCGTAGTATTTTTTAACTATGTTCGCGTTTATAGGATGTGGGAAATCTTCACCATCCATGGTAGTCAGCATCATGGCACCGCCAGAGAAAACTCTCTTGACAACAAATGGCCCTTCATAGGTGGGAGTCCATTTGCCTCTGGGGTTACCTTGTGGTAGAATGATGCGTTTTATCACCAAGTCACCAACTTGATATACTCGAGGCTTGATCTTTTTGTTGAAAGCCTTGATCATCCGTTTTTGGTACGTCTGACCATGGAAAACAGTAGCTAACCATTTTTTGTCAATCAAGCTCAGTTGATCCAATCTCGTTTGAATCCACTCGTCTTCGCCTAGGCCTGCCTCATTCATAATTCTCAACAAGGTAATCTGAACTTCCACTGGAAAAACAACTTCCATGCCATAGACTAGAGAAAAGGGAGTTGCCCCAGTTGATGTTCTAGATGAAGTATGGTAGCCGTGTAGAGAAAACGGAAATATCTCATTCCAATCCTTATAGGTTACTACCATTTTCTGCACAATCTTCTTGATATTTTTGTTGGCCGCTTTGACTGCGCCATTCATTTTCGGTCTATATAGAGAAGAATTGTGATGCTTGATCTTAAACTGAGTGCAAAGCTCAGGGATCATAGCATTGTTGATGTTAGTCCCATTATCGGTGATGATCCTTTCGGGGATACCATAACGGAAGATGAGGTTGTGTTTAATGAATCTGGCTACCATATTCTTGGTGACTGAGGCAAATGAGGCGGCTTCGACCCATTTGGTAAAATAGTCGATATCAACAAGAATGAAGCGATGTCCATTGGAAGCGGTGGGCTTGATCTCTCCAATCATGTCAATGCCCCACATTGCAAATGGCCACGGAGCGGTCATGACATTCAGAGGGATAGGAGGCACATGGACCTTGTCAGCGTAGATTTAGCATTTGTGAGAAGTTCTTGAATGTTGATGGCAATCAGTCTCCATCGTTGCCAATAGTAACCGGCTCTTAATATTTTCTTAGTAATCGTATGTCCACTTGAGTAAGTACCGAGGAGACCATCGTGAATGTCTTCCATGATCTCGTCCACCTCCTTCTTTTCCACACATCAGAGTAGAGTTGAATCATGGTTGCGCTTGTACAATATCCCGTTAATTAGGAAGAATTTGGCTGCAAATCTTTGCATGAACTTTCTGTCATTAATAGATGCCCCCTCTGGATACTCTTGTGCTTCAAGGTATCTCATCACCTCATGGTACCATGGCTTTTCCGCATCGGTGTTAAGCTCATAGCAATGTGCAAGTTCATCGAATCTTTCAATTGTTATCATAGGGGCTTCGTTGTCCTATCTGACCTTGAACATTGAAGACATGGTTGCCAAAGCGTCAGCCAACTGGTTTTCTTCCCTAGGGAAGTGCTCAAAAGTGATCTCTTCGAAGTAAGGAATTAGGGATAGCACAAGTTCGTTGTAAGGGATAAGATTAGGGTGTTTTGTGTCCCAATATCCTTTTACTTGGATGATCACTAGGGCAGAATCCTCGAACACATCCAAATGCTTGATCCTTAAGTCAATAGCAGCTTTCAGACCTAAGATGCATGCTTCATACTCGACCATATTGTTTGTGAAATCGAAGCATAGTCTGGAAGTGAAAGGAGTATGGCAACCTTTAGGAGAGATGATCATAGCACCAATTCCATTACCTAAGGCTTTGGAAGCCCCATCGAATACCATAGTCCATCGGGATCCTTATTCAGGTCTGTCATATGGTCCAGGTTTCGCACAGTCGATTACCAGCATGATGTTCTCATAAGGGAAGTTGAAGTTCATTGACTGATAATCATCCACAGCTTGATGGGCCAAATGATCTGCTAGTACACTTCCTTTGATGACCTTTTAAGTTGTGTATTGAATGTCGTACTCAGTCAAGATCATTTGCCATCTGGTTATCCGTCCGGAAAGGGTAGGTTTCTCAAAGATGTACTTGATTGGGTCCATCTTAGAAATCAACAGAGTGGTATGAGTCAACATATACTGTCTTAGCTGGCGAGCAGCCCATGCCAGAGCGCAGCAAGTTTTCTCGAGCAGTGAATATCTGGTTTCACAGTCGGTAAACTTTTTACTCATGTAATAAATAGCATGCTCTTTTCGGCCAGACTCATCATGTTGGCCCAAAACACACCCCATAGAGTTCTCTAATACTGTTAAGTACATGATCAAGGGTTTTCCTTCAACTGGAGGCATGAGAATAAGAGGTTCTTGTAGGTATTCTTTGATTTTGTCAAAGATAATACGACACTCATCATTCCATCTGACTATCTGATCTTTCTTCAAGAGTTTGAAGATTGGCTCACAAGTAGCAATCAAGTGTGATATGAAGCGAGCAATGTAATTGAGACGAACCAGGAATCCTCTGACTTCTTTTTCAGAATGAGGGACTGGCATTTCTTGGATGGCATTTACCTTGGCAGGATCAACTTCAATTCCTTTATTGCTGACAACAAAACCTAGAAGCTTTCCAGATTGTACTCCAAACGGGAATTTGTTAGGGTTTAACCTTAGTTTGTACTTCTTCAGCCTCTCTAATAATTTGTACAAATGATCGAGATGTTCTTCTTCAGTTTGTGATCTGGAAATCATATCATCCATATATACCTCTATCTCATGATGAATCATGTCGTGAAATAAAGCTACCATAGCCCTTTGATATGTTGCCCCTGCATTCTTTAATCCAAACGACATGACCTTGTAGCAGAAGGTGCCCCATTGCGTAACGAAAGTAGTCTTCTCCATGTCTTCGGGAGCCATCCTTATTTGATTATAGCCTGAGAAGCCATCCATGAAAGAGAAGACTTTATACAGAGCAGTATTATCAACTAAGACATCAATGTGTGGTAGAGGGAAATCATCCTAAGGGCTCGCCCTATTCAGATCCCTATAGTCTACGCACATGCGAACTTTCCCGTCCTTTTTCGGCACTGGTACCACATTGGCAACCCATTGGGGATAGGATGTCACAACTAAGAATCATGCATCAAATTGTTTCATCACCTCAGCTTTGATCTTTTCAGACATATCAGGCTTCATGCGACGAACCTTTTGTTTGACGGGAGGGCAGTCTTCTTTTGTCGGCAGACGATGGACTACGATGTCAGTATCCAACCCAGGCATATCTTCATAAGACCAAGCAAATACTTCCATATAATCATGCAACATCTTAACCAACCTGCTCTTGACACCGCTTTCCAAGTTAGCGTCGATCCTGACTTCCTTCTTATCTGACTCAGTACCCAGGTCGATAACTTCAACTGACTCTTTGTGCGGTTGAATAGCTTTTTCCTCTTGTAATAAAAGTATGGCTAGCTCTCCCGGTATGTCACAATCTTCCTCGCCTTTGTCTTCAGCTTGGTTGATAGGACATTCAAAGTCATAGTCGGTAATAGTAGAGTCATTGGCAATATGATCTAGAGTGGATGTGGACCTGCAAGAGTGTGTGCGTGTGCATGTAAGATACATGGCTATTTTTTTTGAAAAATGTATTTGCAAGAAAGGAAAGACAATGAACACAAATATTTGAATGCAAAAGAGTCCAATGTACTGAATGATCATATGATTAGATGAACATAAATAAAACCCTTGACAAATGGACCAAAGTTCCCCAGGCCAGGCAAATGGCTAAAAAGTCATTGTTAAAATATTACAGGTAACATGTTATTGAATTGAAAGAAAAGCAATAACAAGTAGATTACTCCTCAATGAAGGAGATGGGCACAAAGTCCTTTGTATGCCAGTTATTCAGCTCCATTGTAGTTGGATACACCCACTCTTCAAATACAGCTTCTTCATCAGAATCACCTACAACATTAACTTCATTGACACCCTTGTCATGTTTCGGCATAGGTGCGGTGATTACATTTGGAGTTGGAGGAGGATCAAATTCAATAGTTTTGTTATCAATCAAATCCTGGATTTTGTTCTTCAAGGCCCAACACTAGTCAGTCTCGTGCTCGGGGCTGCTTGAATGGTAAGCACACTTAGCGTTCAGATTATACTTTGGTGACGAGGTGTTAGGGTTAGCGGGAGGATCGCGCAATGTCACTAAATTAGCCTTGAGAAAATGTTTAAGGGCTTGAGACAGTGACATGCCTAACCTCGTAAATTGTCTTCTTGGAGTTTCAAAATGTTGATGATTTGCAGATGGTCTTGGAGTATTAGTTGGATTGGAGATTCAGATAGCATTGACAGACGGGTGATCGTTCTTCTTGGTATGGGCCCTTGCCTCGTACACAACATTGACTTACTTCTTTGCAGCAAAAGGTTTCTTGATAGGATTAGGAGTGGAGGTAGATGCCATAGAGATCTTCCCACTTTTGATGCCACTTTCAACTCTTTCACCGATTAAGATCAATTCGGTGAAACCAAAAGAAGAGCAGTCAACCAACAGATTAAAGAAAGGACCAGATAAAGTGCCCATGAACATGTCAATGTGCTCCCTATCAGTCAAGGGAGGTTGGACCCTACTAGCAAGGTCTCTCCACTTTTGCGCATATTCCTTAAATCCTTTATTCTTCCCCATGGTCATATCTTGCAACTGAACCCTCGTTAGCTCCAAGTCGGCATTGTACTGATACTGATGGTAGAAGGCAGTAGCTAAATCCTCCCAAGTGTTGATACGAGAACCATCTAACTGATAAAACCATTCAAGTTGCATTCCAGCTAAGCTCTCTTAGAAAAAGTGAACCCAGAGCTTCTTATCAGTAGTGTGCGGCTGTATCTTGCGCACATAAGATTTCAAATGGAGTTTTGGACAAGAAACCCCATTGTACTTTGCAAAGATTGGTATTTTTAATTTTTGGGGAATGACTACCCCGGAGATCAAACCCAAATCATCAAAATCTAAACCGGGGACGGCTTGGATTTCAAGAGCTTTCAATTTCTCTTCTAACTGCTTGTATTTGATATCAGCGGGTGGATACTGCTCGTTGAAATATTCATCATTGGATACTTGATCATTGATACAGTCAACCTAAGTACTCTTGACCTCACCAATCTGGCTCTCATCCTCTTCAGATGATTCTCCTCCTACTGGGATTTGACAGACTGTCTCCTTGAACCTTCTACCCATGTTGAGTAAAGCTTTCTTCTTTGGCTTCTTATTAACAGCCAGCAAAGCCATCATATCTTGATGTCCCTTGGCTAGGGCTAGTAGAGTCTCCAGAAACTGAGAATTCTGGGTTTGGAGATCCTTCACAGTTTTCTCTAGATCCATCTTGCTGAAGTAAACAGCAGAAAGATAAGGAAACCTGTTATGCAAAAACCTGTCATGTTATGATGCATGGAATATGTATATGCAAATGATTTCAAGGATTAATGAGATTTAAATTTGTATATACAAAAGAATGAACAAACGTTAATTTTCATTAAATAAAACAAGAAAAATTACATCATGCCTCTTGGGCTTACAAAATAACTTTCTAAGATAGAAAGACTGAACGCATCCTCTTTGGTGCGAGATAGGCGTTCACACTTTGCTCTTCTTGTAGCTTCTTCGTAATCTCCAAGACCCTCTTTTCACTAGCATAGAATTGAGCCTCAAAAGTATCTCGTTTTTCCTTCAGCTGGATCCAACCCTTTTGTAAGTATTTGAGAGAGGTAGGCATGTCGGGATGGAGGATAGTGTAGGGAACATCTCCTTCGACCACAAGCTACACGATGACTGGTAAGATGAAGGGATAAGGCATCACAAGTTTCTAAGCACAAGCTCGCACCCATTTAAGGTAAGGCTCGAGGGGAATGGAATTCTTGTGTCCTAGTGTCTTGCTATCCACCTTGTTCACCATCCTCCATTCTCGGATAAACCTCTGACGGTAACCTTGATTGTCATTCTTGTAGTCGAATACTAATCCTTGGATAAGTATATCATGGGGACCATCCCTCCGGGTGTAACCAAACTATCGTAGGGCTAAGCAGGGGTTGTAAGTGATACCTCCTCTAATGCCAAGCAAAGGGACATTAGGGAATTCTCCACAATGGTCGATGATAGTAATATTCTCCAAAGAGCAGGAACATCAATGAATATATGAATGTCTGAGCATCATCAACCTATGGGACCATCTTGAACCTTGTTCATTTTTCAACACATATTGGGGAAGATGCGAAATAAACCATCTTTCCAAGAGAGGAGTGCAACACATGAGGATACCTCTCTTCCTTAAAGTGCGAGAGTGAAAAGAATGTAGGATGTCTCCTAACAAAGTAGGCATCGAGTTACGAGACATGAAGATTTTTACCATGTTTACATCTATGAGTTGGTCAGGATTTGGAAACAAAACCATCCCATAGATGACGAGAGCCACAATTTCCTCAAAAGCTTGCAAATCCAAAGAGTTCCAATAGTTTTGGGCTTTCTCAAACAAGAACTTTGCTAAGAAACCCTTGACACCACTCCTTGTTTCCCAATTAGTTGTGATATCATATGATTGCAAGTGTAGGGCTTGAGCAATATCTTCTGGCTTTGGATCTTTTTCCGTACCATTGAAAGGTAGTTGATTGAGGATGGGAATCCTCAAGAGTTGTGAGAATTCTTCCAAAGTTGGCACAAGTTGATAATCGGGAAATGTGAAGCAATGGTGTAAAGGATCAAAGAACTGAAAGAGCACCTTCATCATGTCTTCATCAATGTTGGAGGTGACCAAGTTTAGTAGGCGACCATGTCTCTCAGTATATGGAGAATTTTTAGGAATCCTTGATGCTAGCTCTTTAAGTTGAGGAGGGATCCTTACAAGGTTGACTTGAATGGTTTTTCTGCGAATAGAAACCATATCCTACAAAATAGAACAAAGATAAATCCCAAGATCCTTGAAATGGTTAATGAATATGAGTATGATGTTATGATGTTTATGATGTTATGTACAAGTATATATATATATATATATATATATATATATATATATATATATATATATATATATATATATATATATATATATATATATATATATATATATATATATATATATATATATATATATATATATATATATATATATATATATATATATATATATATATATATATATATATATATATATATATATAAAGCAAACAAGTCCTTAGGTTCAGGCTTGCATGGAGTCTCATAGGTAAGTACCCTTTTGAAGTTTAGTTGGCTCAAACCTGTCCTAGCAATAGTAACTGGGTTCTAAGGAGCTCAATATCACCGGTTTGTTTTCTCGGGCATTGTTTCAGCGCAAGCCTCTTTAATGGCGACCAAAATATACCAAAAAACCAAACCTTAATGAGTGTAGTATCGAGTATCTACCAACTTCGGACTACACCAAAGTTGGTCATCTCACTACGTCCTAAAGGCCGAGTTGGTCAAGTAAAGGTTCTAAAAGTTCATTAGTGCTTCATGATATCACTCAGCGGCCCTGTATTCTCCTTGACTACTCAAGGGCTACTGGTACCCACAAATATCTCGCACTAACATAGCTATTGCTTAGACCATGTCGGTATACCCCGCACAGTTTCCACAACGTATTGCTACTTACCTATAAGGTATCCCAAATCTGGGTAGAGGATTTAAACCCAAACAAAGAACCATAATGTAAAGCACACAAGTCAAACAAAGAAAGCAAGTAAATATGATCTAGCCTTAAGGTAACCCCACTTTTAAAAAAAATCCCCAGCAGAGTCTCCCGTTCTGTGATACGGTGGGAGAACTGGCTTGGGTGTTTTTCGTTTGATCACAAATATTACGGTTAGCAAGAGTCGCCACCGACTTCTCTTTTATCCAAAAGGAAAGGTGAAAAAGCACAGGAAAAACCTTTGAGATTATTTCTTGAGTTCGGGGGATAGATTATGAAAAGGGAAGGTATTGGCACCCTTTTCATCCATGGTTTTCCATGGACTCTTAGTTACTTGCTAGATCACTTGCTTTTGTTTGAAATTGTGCTTTGTGTGGTTTTGAAAGTACTTTTGAAAAGAGGCCATTTGTTTAGGCAAACTTTTGTAATGATTCTCGTTCGTAAGAATGTATACAAAGGTGTTGATCTTTTGAAAATGTTTTCAAGATTGAAAAGGTGTTTTGAAAGTGTAGGTATTTGTTTTGAAAATAACAAAGATGTTTTTGTTTTATAATGGAGCAAGTAACTAGGAACATTCTACCTACTCAAAAGTATTTCATGTTTATTTCCTCTTTCCTTTGACATTATTATCTTACCATTGATTTGGTAAGTAACCCTATCTTTGGATGTAAACAGGACGGGCATGGGTCATCGTATAACCATGATTAGCAATGTTAAAAGGTATCTTAGCATATTTCTTTAGGGACTAAGATCATTTTGAAAAAGCAACATAGATAGCATCATTGAGCGACTATGATCTTGT
Organism: Vicia faba; assembly: GCA_948472305.1. Taxonomy (NCBI): domain Eukaryota; kingdom Viridiplantae; phylum Streptophyta; class Magnoliopsida; order Fabales; family Fabaceae; genus Vicia; species Vicia faba. The sequence continues at coordinate 593,403,697 of OX451736.1, forward strand.
ATTTTTGCTTGTTTTTGCTAAGTTACCTCACATGCATAATATGGACATTTTTATAAGGCAACCAAGTGGATTTTACCCTAGGGGTGCTTATGTGCAAGTGTATTGATTTTCATGCTTTGTTTAGTCTTTGATTAGGGTTTTCTACTTGTTGATTTTATCTTCTCATACAAACCCTAATTACTAGCATTTATATAAAGCGATAAATTGCGAAAAGTAAAATTATTACGCTATTACATCATTAGGGGAGAGGGTGTACAAATTTATAAATGGGGATTGCAAGAAAATTAAAACTAATTATCTATTACAATCATATTGAATATTGTACAAGAATTGAAAAGAAAATAATGCAAGAATTGAATGGAAAAAGAAATGATTTTTGTTGTTTTTTATGAAAGGGGTTTTGTCTTGACCTAATTAAAGAAAAATGATTAATTAAAATTAAATAAAATTAACTTAAACTAATTAAGAAAAGAAATTAATTTGAAAAGGATTTTTAGGGTTTTTTATGAAAAGGTTTTAAATTAAAGAAAATAAAATGAAGATTAATTAATTAAAATAACCTAAGTTCTAAATTAATTTTAACTAAGAAAATAAAATAATATATTAATTTAACCTAAGTCTAAAAATGATATACTTAAGAAAAAGAAATTAATTTATTTAAGAAAATGTTTTTTAATCTTTTTGTTTTATAGAGAAAATAAAATACATAAGTATAAATAATAAATAAAAATAAATTTGGATTTTTTTATGATTTATGAAAATAATAATAATAATAATAATAATAATAATAATAATAATAATAGTAATAATAATAATAATAATAATAGTAATAATAATAATAATGATAATAAATAAAAATAAAAAAATGAAATAAAATTAAAAAAATAGTCAGGGCGGTGGATTAGTAATGTAAGAGGTATTGTGAAGAAAAAAACATTAGGCCCACAATAAAGCCTAAGCACTGCCAAAATAGCACAAAAAGTCAGAAAATAGTGAAAAAAATGACAAAAGGTCACGCTGGGGCTTGAACCCAGGACCTAAGGGTGACATGCGCGCGCTTTAACCACTGGGGTGGTGATACATCCGTTAACTTGTGTGAAAGGATAACTACATAACACAAAACGCACCCTGATTACACTTTATCTTCAACCTCCAACCAAAGGACCTCTTGCAGCTGGAGTCGTGTATGGAGTTTGAGCAACCTTTGTGATGGCCTGATGATTTCTGTAGCTTGCCTGGACCTCCTTGAGTATGTTCCAACTCCTACCTTGCTTTGAGGATAGCTGAAACTCTCAACTCAAGTCAAGTTGCAAGCTTCAAATTTGGAAATGGTGGATGGTGATGAAGGATTTACAGTAAAAAAATAGGGGTTTGGATCACTTTGATATGATGTATATTAAGTGTATGGATGGTTAAAACTCAATACGTACGAGTGGATTTAGAGATGACTATGTGAGGTTCAAAACTGTCAAGTTAAGGCAGATTCTGAGTTGCAGAGTGCTTGGGAGTGTTTTGGGGTCTTAGCATTCGTGTGTTATGTTGCAATAGACTTGTGTATATGTATGGAAAAGGTTAGAGATCAAATGCACTCAAGGTTTCTGAGTTCTAGCCTTTTGGCTCTATGACTTGCTTTTGAAGAAAAGTGAGAGGACAAAACTCAAAGTGTTGTACAAGCATGTTCTAAGCTCAAAGAAGCTTTAGACACATTGCTTTTGGTTTATAGGGGTTGTTTGTGTAGAAAGAACAAGTGCAAAGCTCAAGAAGTTGACAATTGCAAAAGTAGTGCTTTATCAAAATGGAAATGGCAACTTTGTGCCATAAATGGAAATGTAACTTGGATAAAGGCTCAAGTGCTTGGATTAAAGCTATATCAGCTGTGTAAACATTTAATTATGGAGTGACAAACAATTTTGAGGCCTGCAAAGCAAAGATTATGCAGCCTAGGCTTGGATTTGATTTTTTGTTCATCATGAAATGGCTTGTAATTTAAGTTTGAAAACCCTAACTTCATCTCTTCGATTCTCCTTGCTCACAAATGATCTCAATGAGTTCTTTGACATTTTTGGAAAGCTTGTAATGTGCTCTACAACCCCTCTTTGAATTACTTTTGAAAATTCCCTTTGGAACTATATGAAAAAGTGACATGAAGTTAGGTCAAAATCCTGACCAAAACTAGGGCAAAATTTCACTAAGTGTTCAATTTTAAGACCATGACTTTATGAATTAATAACTTGAGATCCAAGAATTTTTAGAAGTAGTTGTGTAAATCAATTTTGTAGATATCATGGAGATCTACAACTTTCATGTTGAAAGTTTCTTTTGAATCCTCTTGCATCATGGTAAACAATTCACTCAAAGTTGTGAAAAAACATGAAGTTTTAAACACTTAGAAAAATTTCTAAGTTAGAAAACTTTGACCTTTCAAAATGAAATCTTGACTTTTTGATATCTTGATGAATAAGTTTCATATTTTTACATGTTTTCATGAATTGTGATCTTTGACATTAGATTTTGACCAAAAAGTCAAAGTTTGACTTTTCAGTGTACAGTTGACTTTGATCAGTTGACTGAGAATTCACTATCAATCTGTAGCGGTAGAAATGTTCAAGACTAAGCCATTGGATTGACTACACTTATACAAATCAAAATCAAAATCGCCACCGCGCTTTATTATTTCCAAAGGAATGGGAAAAGAGCGAATAACCCAAAAAGAGGGGGAAAGATTCTAGGTAAGGGGGTAGGTTATGCAAAGGGAAGGTATTAGCACCCTAAAAATCTGTATATTTTGGCTATGAAAAATGTTGTATAAAATATATGGTGGAGGTGGGAAAAGAAACATATTTTTATTATTTTTGCGCCCGCCGCGGTTGTGAACCTTTAGTGCCTACGTACCACCTTTTCATGCAATAGGGGATCAGGGTACACATAGTTCCTCTTTTAAAAAATTTAAAACACAGATGTGTTGGTCAATTTTATGAGATAAAACATCATCGTCATTGTCCGTATGGAAGATATACCTACTACCCACAATCATGAGAAAGGAGAATTTGCATCATCTCAAAGTGGAGGATATGGCTTGGCTTTTAAAATCAACAATGCCTCACTCAACACCCAAGTGGAAAATATCTCTCTTTACTACATATTATAGAAGTATAGTTATTTGCATCACTATAAGGATTGACAAGAGTTCAATCTTTTGAGAAAAGTTTAAAGATAAAAGCCAAAGTGGCAAGATGGTTTGAAATGAGATTGATTGACTTTTAGTCTTCTCATAAAAATTTCAAAGTATTGTTAAGTTTATTGGAGTTTATTTATGAAAATGTTTGAAAATGAATGGACCTAAGCCCAAGTTTATTATAAAAGTAATTCAAGTTTAAAACAAGAAGAGTTTTCAAAAGGGGGGAGAAGATTTTTGAAATTAAAGAAGAGGGGAGGAGAAGAAGAGGTTATCCTAAAGCATAAGGTAAAAGCTAGGGATAAGAACCATCTAACCAACAAGAAGCCAATACTTGACATCATGAGCCAAAATAGAATTTCCATTCTTTGGATTGAAACCAAACAAGCAAATGATACTAGACCTCTTGAGAGAACCAAACTTCAAGTGTATTAAGTCTTCACAAAAATTGGGCAGAGTAACGGTTGTATACGGGTGAATTCCAAATTACAAACAAATGGTGTAATCACAATAACCTGCATACAAAATAAACAAACAACCCAATGTCTTGAGGTAAACCTCAAGAGCTCCAGACAAAGTAATTAGATAAGATCACAAGGTCTCCAATCATAGGCCAAGGTTTCTAATCCTAAGTCCAAAAAGTCCAATGCTCCATAATGCCAAGGGTAGTAACCAAATAGTCCAAGTATCATTAAACATTTTTAGGGTTTATGTTGATTATTAGGTGTCTTTAAAAGAAAAGAAAAGCTCAAGTGAGCAAAATAAAAAATGACAAGAATATAAAGGGGCTCAAGTGAGCAAAGATGAAAAATAGCATGAAATGTAAATGCTAAAAGTAAATGGTGCATAAAGTAAAGAACATAAAATAAAAACATAAAATAAAATCAATTATTAGTGATTAGTGGTTAGTTGGATGATCATCTTGAAACTTGCATTTGGAACTCATTAGAGGATTGGTAGAACCAAAGCCTCCACACAACAAGTTGCATTTGCTTTTTGTCAAGTATATCATCCATTTCGAATCCTTATGAGTATCATTTAATGATCAACAATGTTTAAGTGACCCGCATTGACCAAAGGTGTTGTAGATCCATTAGAGGATTGGTAGAACCAAAGCCTCCACACAATGAATCTCAAGTTTATTGGATCAAAGAGATCAAATTAACATACTTGGGCTTGCAAACATAAGTTTGGGCCACGAATGATCATTTATTCGAATCGGGACAAAATTTAGCGCTATGTTAAGCAATCGTAAGTGGACTTATATAGAAGTTGAACCTATTTTGAGGCCGGTCAATAGCAATCCATGCACCATTTATTTTGAGACATGATATAAAGATCATGCTCCAACAACATTTAGTGCAATAAGAAGAGGATGAGATGAAGAGGGATGAGAGAGAATATACAAACCACTTTTGAATTAAATTTAATCAAACTATTATTAAAATCATTCATCCATTTTTGTGGAGTTAGACTCAACACCATGGATCCAATGATGTTAATAAAGTTCATGATCAAAATTTTAGTCCAAGATCAGCCAGAAAATAATCACAAAATAATATTATATTTTAATATATACAAAAGGTTTAAAAATAATGTTTAAAAATAGAAATAAAAGAGAAAAATATCAACTATGTCCAAATTAATCAAGAAATAAAAAGTAAGACCGTAGAAAAATCAGAAATGAACTAAAATAATTTTATAAATCTTTTGGTAATTTTTTAAAGTCAGAAACTATTTTAAAATTTAAAGAAATGGGTGAAATAACACAGGAAATGATAAAAAAAAATTAGCAAATTCAGAAACAAAAACAAAATAAGGTCACCAATATTTTTCACAATATCATTGGATCATTCCATAATTTTTTCAGAATTAAAAAATGCATAAAAGTATTTTTTAAACATTTAAAACAATTCCAATAAAGTGTTAATTTATAAAAAAAAATACCAAAACACAAAATTAAATTGTGAAAAAATAAAAATCAAAAAGAGAATAATCAAAAATATTTTTTATAATTTTTTCATATTTTTTGGACTAAAAATGAATTTTCTGTGATTTTTTGAAGTTTAAAACAATTAAATATAAAAAATCAGAAAAGAAAATAAAAGTAAAAAAATGTGGACCATTGGATGAGAGTCAAAATGCGTTAGTAATCAAATCAAAGGGATCTGGCGCGCTATGCATATCATGGTCATTAGTGAATAAAGCACTGAATAAAAAATAAAATTAGAATTCAAAAATAACAAGTGGCGTGCCATCATTGGTTGGAAGATGACACGTTGGTCATCTTCAACCTCCAGCCAACGTGAATTCTAGGTCTCTCAAACTGTAAAATCAAAAGCTCAGACCTATGCCATTCGCTTCGTCTCTTCAAGACGAAGACAACCACACCCTCGCGCCAAATTTATATAAATTGTAGCTCAAGCAATTTGGAAAGAAAGTTTTGAAAAGAGATTTGAAATTTCATGGTCAAAACGTGTTTCCAGTAAGAAGTAAGTGTTGCAACTAGAACCAGGGCAATAAGAGCATCAGAATGATATCAAAGTTTTGAAGAATTGGTGAAGGAATCTACCTATTGAAGTTGAGATGCAGAGCTCTGAAACTGGACTTCTATGGAGCAATATAGGGCACGATTATTGAATGTAATTATATGGTTAGCTTCAGGGAAGATCAAGGAAGGTGAATTGATGAAAAAATTGGATTGAAAAAGGCTTCAGAATAGATTTCGAAGTTGCTAAATTTTGAGTTAGGGAACAAGTTTGGCAGGGTGATTCTGGCTATCCAAGCTTGAGAAAACGAATGGGATAGTTCATGTATTTATAGGAGAAACAAATGGTATCAAAAGGAATAATGAATGATGCATTTTGGAGGGAATTTGTACAAACATGATGCACGAGTGAAGTGTGATCTAATTTTCACCAAAACTCATCCAATCCTTGCGTTTTGAGGTGCTAAACAAATCTGGAACTTCACTAAACATGTTTAGAGGCAAAAATGCGTGGAAACATTGTGATTAGAGGCCACATTATGGATTTCAAAATTCTGACTTGGTGAGAAATTCATTTTCAAAGTGCCAACTTCTGAACAATGGAATTTTCAACCTAAGGGGTCTTAGGGAATGATTCTTGATGCTTTAGAAAGATGAGGTTACAAGCTTTGCAATGGAAAAAGAATGAAATCAAATGGATGCTTGAGCTGAAAGTTGTATTGAGTCAAAGTTGAGGAAAAAGGGTTGACTTTCCATACTTAGAAATATTTCAAATTCTTCTTCAAAATTGACCTATAATGTCTTGCATCTAAACATAGACTTTGTTTTACCCCAAAATTTTCCCTCCCATATTTCTCAATACATGTCAAGTGAGGTCCTCAAATTGCTCAAGGAAGTCCAAGGGTTGACCAGACAAACCCTCTCCTAAGGCAGTTTACCTCAAATTAGGGTTTCATTTTGCATCAAGATGTTTGAATCTAAAGGGTCCAAAATGATAACTATTGTCCTAATATGTTCTCAAGATCATCCCTTTCAAGTTTCAAGCCTTGCAGAGAAAATTTGCTCAGTCAATTGCTCAAAGGCCTGAAAATCGACTGTGTTAGGGCAAAGGTCAATTGTGCCCCACACACAGTCAAACTTCAAGATTTTTGGTCAACATTATCATTTTGAAGTATTATTCATCATTTGATCAAGGGTTAATCATGATTCCTCAAGGATTGCTCACAATTCATCAAAACCCAAAAGTTGCTAAATTAGGGTTTTGTAGGAAAAGTCAACTCAACTTTGACCAAGCATAAATTTCTCATACTTTATCAAAAATGACCCCTACAAAGCTCATTTTGAAGAGGATGTAATTCCCTACAATCCTCTTCAGCTCCCAAGTTCAAATATGCACTCACAAGAAGATATTAATTTGGACATTATAGGTCATTTTGAAAAGTCAACAAAAACACCTTTTGGGTCAAAGCTTCATACATGAACATGGAAGACTCAATTAAGATGAGACCAAAAAGGTTGTTTAGAGGACATCCTAAGATTTCTAAAAAGTCAAAGAACACATCTTTAGGATCAAAATTGAGAGAGTTACGTATTGGCCAAGTTGACCCTTTTTGCAAAATTGCCAAAAGTCAAATGTGTCCAAAATTGCATTTTTTGCTAAATGGGCCTAACTTTTTATGCTTGCACTGAGTTTGTAATGTGATCCACGACCCATGAGCCCTTCCACTTGTTATTCTTTTATTTTTGTTATTTATTTTGATTTTATTTCATTTAAATCAAATAAAATCAATATAAAATAATGAAAATATCAAAAATCATTAAAACCTTGAGATTTTGTACATGATTAGGTCCATTATACAACTGGAGACAAGATCAAATCGTGAAAGGCTTCATATAGACACAAAAAGATTGAATTTTCTTGTTTTAGAAATATTTGGTGCAAGGATTGAATCATTGATCAATCTTCATAATTGGAAAAGATTTGATACAAATTGTAACCCTAATGCACTCTAGTATACATAGGGAATAAAAGCAGACCAAAAGAGAGAGGCTAGAGGCGTGCAAAGGCAGAGAACCAATTTCAAAAATTCAAGGAAAAAAGTGAAAACCAAATTCCAAGATGCAGGCCATCTCAAGTCATTCTAACCATACCAATCATTTGCTGGACGTCCCAGGATCGTGTTACAATCGTTGGCAAGCCTTCCCACGCTCAGAATCACCCTGTAAGGTTCACACAGTTTTCCTCTTTTCTTGAATTCGAATATATTGATTCTGGCATATTTAGCATGATTGATTTGCATATTTATAATCTTTGATATGTTTGCAAGCTAATGACTATATTCAATTTCATTTTTATTGACTGTACATCAAGCTGCCATGGCTAGGGTTTGTTCTTCGTTTTTAGGGATTTCTCATACAGGGAAAATTGGGCATTGATAATGGTACCATGATGCTCGTGAGGTTGAAATGAGTTGATTAGTACCATTGATTTTCATTTATCATGCGTGTACAAGATTTTGGAAATGCACAGGGGCTATACCTACGCTTGATGTCCGTAGGTAAAAGTCTTTTTACCTAAAATGACAGAATCAATGAAGAAGACAATTGTGTGGCAGTGTGTGAGTGGCTCGTTTGAATTTCCGCGCGTTTTGGGAAGCGTGGCACGTTGTTTGTATTATATTTTATTTATTTCATTATTATCTCAATTGACATGTTAGCGCAGATGGTGAAGATGTTAGCCTTTGATGCACACGTCCTGGGTTCAATCCCAGGCGTGTGCATTTTATTTTCTCAACATTTTCAGGGTAATCCAGTGCTTCACCTTCTCAAGCATATTCCATACGCTCTCAATACCAACTATTTGATGTGCTCCTGGCCATATCCAATATGTCCATAATGAAGGGACCACCATGCGCCTGAGTCAAGCATGCATACAGGATTGGGCAAAGTCAAAAGGCCTGAGCTTATTGGGCCAAGAATTTCCAAGCAACACCCCCTTTTTTGCTAATGCTATCAGGCCCATTCTTTTTTCTTTTCTCTAATTTATTTATTTTATTTAATTTAATTTGCTTAATTATTTTAAACCAAAATTAATTTCTTTTTCACAAAATCATAAAATCAAGAGTTTCACAAAAAATTAGAATTAGGTTTTTATTTTATCAAATTTAATTTAATATTAGTTTAATTTAATTTAGGGAAATTCTAACTTTTTTATATAAATAAAACCAATTAGAAAAATTAGGGTTAGGCTCTTGATTTAATATTTATTTCTTTCTCAAAAATAAAAAAATAAAAAAATAGGTTAATTTAATTATGTTTCTTAAATTAAAATTAATTAGTAATTAGGTTTTGTTATTATTATTCAATTGAGCTTTATTTTCTCAAATAACACAAAAATGACAAAAAAATGATTTTTCCTTTAAACTACAATTAGGTATAGTTGGGGTCAAAACCCTAATTATTTTACATTCGATTCATCGCGCGTTTTTATTATTTTTTGCAATATTGTTGTAACTGTTCACGGTATGTAATAGTTTAATCTAGGGCTTTCTTTATTTATCGTCTTTTGCGGGTTTTTTGGCTATGTAATTAATCCCTATCCCGAAGCCTTGTAATAGCGTAGGTTTATTTTCTCGCATTTTAATTCTCGCAAATATTAACTGTTTAGATGTATGTTGATAGGATTGTATGACAAGACTGCATGATAATCTAAAACGGCTAGAAAACCCTAATGTGCAAAGATAATAACTAAAATCAAATCACTCGCACATGCGCACTCCTAGGGTATACTCTCACTTCGTTTGCCTTCAGTAAACGACCATTAAGTATAGGGTGACTTAGTGGTTACCCTCCTGTCTAACAAAGATCAAAGTCCCGTCTCGGAAATGTTGCCTCAGAAACGTCGTCTCGGAAATGTTGCCTCGAATATGATCTTAAGACTCTAGGGTTATTAGTAAGACGTCCTAATATTGCTTTAGTGATCGTACGTCCCTTTCAAATTGACCCTTACAAATCCAACGACGGTGCTACCTATTTTTCAATAGTAGGATAGCGCTGTCTAAAGGAAATGAGAATGGAAACAATCCTTTTTTCGAGTAGGTAGATGCTAGTAGGTACTTGCTCAAATCAAAACTTTTCATACTTACACATTTCAAAACAATTTAAAAATAAAAAACAACTTCGTCACACCTTTGAGGACTGATACAAGGGTTATCACGAAGTCAAACTTTTCAAAACAAAGCACATACACAAGCAATTTTAAAAAATATGAGCAAGTACCTAAGAGCCCATGGAAAACCATGGATAGAAAGGGTGCTATCACCTTCCCTTTCTATAACCTACCCCCCGTACTCAAAATCTCAAAAAAGGATTTTTTTTTTTCTGTGCTTTTTTCCTTTCCGGTTGGATAAAATAAAAGTCGGTGGCGACTCTTGCTTACCGCGACATTTTGCGAACACAAAACGCAAAACACAAACCAGCATTTCAAACAGTCGGTTCTGCCACCGTATCAAAGAACTGGCGACTCTGCTGGGGAGAAATAAGTGGGGTATACCTTAGGATCTAGTTCATTATAATTACTTCTCTTGTTTGTTTTGGTTGCTTTACTTTTAAGGGTTTTTGTTTGGGAGTTACTATAGATCCTAACCCGGATTCAGGGACACCTTTTAGGTAAGTAGCAATAAACTGTGAGGGAACTGTACGGCATAGACTGATACGGTTGAAGCAGTAGCTACGTTGATATGGCACATTGGTTGGTACCGGTATCCCTTGTGGATAAATGAGGAGAATACGGGGCCACTGCGTGGTGTTGTTAAGCATCAACTGACCTTAGGACCTTTAATCGACCAACTTGGCCATTAGAAAGTAGTGAGATAGTCGGCCTCGGTGTAAAGCTGAGAACTGGTTGATACTCGATGCTACACTCATTGAGACCATACTCTCGAGATAGTTCCGGCCGTAAGAAAAGATTACGTGAGCTGAAACCATGACCGATGGAGGATGGTCAGTGATATTGAGATCCTATAGAACCCGGTTACTTTTTCTAGGACAGGTTGAAACCAACTGAACTTCAAGAGGGTACTACCTTTGACCTCATGCAAGCCTTAAACTTAAGGGATTTGTGTGACTTGTTTGCCTTTTCCATGCTTGTTATCTTCTATACCTGTTGTTTTTTTATGACATCATGCATCATAACATGGCTTTCATACTTCAATACACTAACCATTTCAAAGACCAAGGGAATTTATCTTTGTTCTGTTTTACAGATTATGGCTTCCGTGCGCAGAAATACCATCCGAGTTAACTTTGTGCAAATACCATCTCAACTTAAAGAGTTAGCCTCAAGAGTTTCTGAGACTTCTATGTTCATTAAGAGACATGGTCAACTTCTTAGCCTAGTCACCTCAAATCTTGATGAGCAGACGATGAGTGTACTTTTCCAGTTCTTCGATCTTGTGCATCATCGCTTCACCTTTCCAGATTACCAGCTGGTTCCCACCTTGGAAGAATTCTCTCAACTATTGGGCATATCCATCCTCGAACGGGTGCCCTTCACAGGTATGGAAGAGATTCCTAGACCAGAAGACATTGCCTTAGCTCTGCATCTGAAACGGGCTGATGTAGTATCCAATTGGGAAACACGAAGCGGGGTCGAAGGTTTCCTAGACAAATTTTTGATAGACCAGGCTCAGCTATTCTGGGATAATTTGGATTTTCAGGCTTTTGAAGATGTCTTAGCTCTCCTTATCTACAGTTTGGTTCTCTTCTCGAATTCAGATTCCTTTGTGGATGTGAATACGGTCAAAATTTTCCTTTCTCGCAATCTCGTGCCTACCCTGCTGGGTGATATCTTGCATGCCCTTTATACTCGTATCGTGCGAAGAAGAGGGACTCTTATGTGTTGCATGTTGTTGCTGTCGAGGTGGTTTATTTCGCACCTCCCTAAGTTTGTGTTGAAGAAGGAAGAAGGTTTGGGTTGGTCCTACAAGATAATGTCACTTGCCCATACAGACATTCTTTGGTCTTCCCGGGCTATGGAAGACACTGTTGTTATTGACCGTTGTGGGGGATACCTTAATGTCCCATTTCTCGGAATCAGAGGGGGTATAACCTACAATCCTTGTCTAGCTTTGTGATAATTTGGTCGTGCTCGAAGAGATGGTCCCCATGAGCTACTTCTTGAGGATATTGCATTTGACTACAAGGAGGACGTTGGGGAGCACCGCCGGAGGTTTATACGAGCTTGGGGCATGGTGAACAGATCTGACCCCCAAGATCTAGGACCAAGGACTTCCCTTCCTATGCATCCTTACCTCCAATGGGTCCGAGCTCGTGCCTAGAAGCTTGGGATGCCTTATGAAGCCGTATTTCCAGTCATTGTGGAGCCCACCAATGAAGAAGGCGTTCCTTACATGGTCCTATATCCTTACATGCCCACTGATCTTGGGGAGTTACAGAGGTCCTGGATTCAACTGAAAGAGGAGAGGGATACTTACCGGGAAAAGTACCACGAGCAAGAAAGGAAGATCTTGAAGCTCGCCAGGCAGGTCGAGGAAGAAAGAGTGATCAACGACTACATCGGAACAAAGAGGAAGCGTCCATGGGACTTTTGATTTTTCTTTTCTAGTTTTAGATTTGTTTTCCATTTACTTCTTTGTAACGCCTCAAAGGAATTGTTGAACCTTTCACAAGTTAATTTAATAAAGTTTGTTTATTTTTGGTTTGCAAATTTAAATCTCCCAAAGTCTTTGAAATCATTACATGCGCATCTCATTATCATGCACACCATTACAGGTACCAGTACAAGTTTCTCATCTTCTTCGCTATTTATTTCAGCAGAAATGTCTTCTGATTAAGCCATCAAAGATCTTCAGGCACAAAATGCCCAATTCCAACAGATGTTCTTAAGCTTGGCTAAAGGGCAAGAGAATTTAAAGACCCTGATTCTGAAAGAGAAGAAGAAAAAGAAGAAGGTCGGTATTCTGAACATGGGCAGAAAATTCGGAGAAAGGATAAGACAATCAGCTAATCTGACCTCCTCATCCAAAGACGGGGAGAACCAAGAAAGGAAAAAGGACCCTAGTCCAGCAGTTTCTGATAACGATACGGATTATAATGATGAGCAATATCCTCCTGCTGAGGATAGGTACAAGCAGCTAGAAGACCGTCTGAGTGCTATGGAGATTCAGAAGATCCCTAGTTTGGATTTCGGAGAACTGGGACTGGTATCGGGAGTGGTGATCCCCATAAGTTTAAAGCTCCGGTTTTTTCCAAGTATGATCGAGTATCCTGTCCAAAACTTCACCTCCGCTCTTACGTAATAAAAATCCAACCCCACATTGCTGATAAAAATTTGTGGGTACACTTCTTTCAATATAGTCTGTCAGGGACTCAGCTTGAATGGTTTTATCAGTTGGAAGGAGCCAATGTCCAAAACTGGGAAGACCTTGCTGCTGCTTTTTACAAGCAGTATCAGTATAACGCCGACCTTGCTTCCACTCGTACTCAGCTCCAGGGTATGTCTATGGGTGCAAGTTAAGGTTTTAAAGATTATGCTCAAAAGTGGAGAGACTTAGCTGGAAGAGTCCAACCCCCTTTGTCTGATAGGGAGTTGGTTCACATGTTTCTAGGGACGCTATCTGGTCCATTTTTCAATCATCTGATCGGCAGTTCGTCATCTGGGTTTACGGAGTTGATTTTGACTGGAGAGAGAGTAGAAGCTGGCATTCAAAGTGGTAAAATACATAAGGATACCTCATCAAGTGCAGTAAAGAAGCCTTTCACCGGTAAGAAGGAAGCTAATGCAGTCTATGGCTCGAGGGGCCAAAGCAGACCTGAACACCGTCAAGCAGTAAATGCGGTAGTGATATCAAGACCCACAGTTGCTCCACAATGCAACAATCAACAAAAGGGGGAAATACCACTGAGGCAGTTCACTCGGCTCAATATGACCCTGACTCAAATTCTGCCACAATTATTGAAGACCAATCTGGTAACTCTGAGGGAAGCCCGAAGAACCCCAACCCCACTTCTCCTCATTATAACCCGAATGCCCGATGCGCCTATCACTCCGAAAGTCCAGGTCATGATACAAACAACTGTTGGGCCTTGAAAAACAAAGTGTAAGACTTGATCGAAGCCAAAGAGATTAAGTTTGATGCTCCGGCGAAGCCCAACGTCATAACTGCTTCCATGCCCAAACATGGTCATGGAGTAAATGCTGTGGACGATGATTTATTTGTGACCTCTGTGGAAGAAATTTCTACTCCTTTGATGACGGTTAAGAGGAATTTGTTGTTGGCCGATTTATTTCCGGGCTGTGGTGAAGGTTGCCACATGTGTTCGATTCTGCCTACTGGTTGCCACTTATTGATATCAGGTGTTCAGCGCCTGATGGATAATAAAGAGATCCTGTTTGAAAAGACTATGATTCTGTTGGTTCCAATTGAAGATGTTGCCATCATTACCATTTCCGCCAATCCTTCTAAGGTTTCCTCAAGAAAACCTGTTAGGATTACACCCGTCCCAAGAATTGCTCCGTTAATAATTACTGTCCCTGGTCTTATCCCATACACTTTGGATAATGCTGTCCCTTGGCACTATGGTGCTGATGTGTATTACCATGGAGTTAAACAAGACTTAAGAAGCGAGGAAGCTGATGTTGATGTCAACAATATTGTCGGGGCTAACAACGTCACCAGAAGCGGAAGACTTTTCTCTCTCGAGATTTCCCCTCCGACTGTCCACAAACCTATTGCCATTCCATCTGCTAGTACATCAACTACTATCCCAGTTCATATTCCAGTCATCACCCCTGTCGCCGAGCCATCTGGGACTCGGGGCAAAGAAGTCATAAGTGAGCCTGCCCGGACGGAGGCACCTAAGAAGATCATTGTAGAAACCTCTAAGCAGGAGATAGAGGAAATACTGAAGATTATCAAGAAGAGCGACTACAACGTAGTCGAGCAGCTGGGGCAGACCCCATCAAAAATCTCCATGTTGTCCTTGTTGTTGTGTTCTGAAGCCCATGCAAAGGCTCTAATTGCATTCTTCAAAACTGCGCATGTGCCGCAGGAAACTTCATCCGATCAATTCAAAGATTGCGTAGCTAGCCTGACCGCCGACAATGGGATGGGTTTCTCAGATGTAGATTTGACTGCTAAGGGGAGAAATCATAATGATGCTCTGCACATCTCGATCGAGTGCAGGGGCACCACTATGGCCCATGTACCGGTGGATATCGGTTCCTCATTGAATGTTCTGCCAAAGAAAGCATTAGACTGTCTGGATTGTGAAGGTTTGATTCTAAAGCCGAGCAATATTGTGGTCAGGGCCTTCGACGGGTCAAAAAGGATGGTGCATGGGGAGGTGGACATCCCTGTTAAAGTTGGCTCTCAGACTTTTGCATCCACCTTTTATGTGATGGATATCAGACCATCATATTCTTGCTTACTGGGTCGCCCTTGGATTCATAAGGATGGGAAAGTGACTTCCACGCTCCATCAAATGTTGAAATATCTGGTAAAGGGGAAGGTTGTCACAGTGCAAGGTGAAGAGGAGTATATGGTGAGTCATCTTAATTCCTTCTGCTACATAGAGATGGATGAGGAGTTCACCGAAACCCCTTGTTAGAACTTTGAAGAGGTCCCTCAGACTTTAGCGTCAACTGAAGTTGCTGTCAACAAACCTCCGCTAAAGATGGTCTCTCTCAAGGATGTCAGGGCTGTAGTTGAAGAAGGTGGGTGTGCCAATTGGGGTCAGCTCCCTGATTTCATGCACAAAACTGACAAATTTGGTTTGGGCTTTACTACAGGGGCTCAAAGGGCTGTTAGGCAAGCACGGATTGGAAGACCTCCTCTACACATCAGCAATCAGGGAGTTAATGCAATTGAAGATGGTGAAGGAGACTCATATATCGACAACTGGATCTACCCAACAACCAATGGTGGATTGAACAACTGGACGACGAAGGACTTCATACCTATTTGTTTTATTCCACAGTAATTGAATTTTGTTTTAAAAGATGTAATAGACAGTTTGAAACTTTATGGCCCGGTGCCTTGCCCGAGGCATCTTGGCTTTGCTTGTGAGGGCTTATTATTTGTCATTTTTCATATATCATTAATAAAACATTGGACGTTTCTTGCATTACAAATTTTGCGCTCCTTGTTTTTTTTGTCTCCCGCTTTATAAAAAACAACTATTCTCTTACACACACTCACATATCATAATGTAGATCCATATCCACTCTAGATCCCATTGATAAAAACTCTGCTACTGCCAGTTATGACTTTGAAAATCCGATCAACCAAGCTGAGGACGAAGGCGAGGATGATTGTGAGGTACCTCGAGAACTTGCTAGACTGTTACTGCAGGAAGGAAGGGCTATACAGCCTCATGAAGAGGCAGTTGAATCAGTGAATTTGGGTATAGAGGAAGACAAGAAAGAAGTTAAGATAGGTGCGAATCTGGAGCCTAGTGTCAAACAACGGTTGATACAAATGCTACATGATTATGTTGAGATCTTCGCTTGGTCCTACGAAGATATGCCTGGTTTAGACACTGATATTGTGGTACACTGCCTACCAACCAAAGAAGACTGTCCTTCGGTAAAGCAGAAGGTTCTTCGTATGCACCCCGAGATGTCTGAGAAAATCAAAGCTGAGGTCATGAAACAGTTTGATGAAGGATTCTTAGCTGTCACTTCCTATCCACAGTGGGTTGCCAATGTTGTTCCAGTATTTAAGAAGGACGGTAAGGTACGAATGTGTGTGGACTATAGAGATCTGAACAGGGCAAGCCCCAAGGATGATTTCCCACTTCCTCACATCGATGTTCTGGTCAAAAACACCGCGCAGCATAAGATCTTCTCCTTCATGGATGGTTTTTCCGGCTACAACCAGATCAAGATGGCTCCCGAGGACATGGAGAAGACAACCTTCGTTACACAGTGGGGCACCTTTTTCTATAAGGTAATGCCTTTTGGGTTGAAGAATGTTGGGGAAACTTATCAGCGTGCCATGGTCGCTTTGTTCCACGACATGATTCACCATGAGATTGAGGTTTATGTTGATGACATGATAGCCAGGTCTTAGACTAAGGAAGGGAACCTTGACCATCTCCAGAAACTGTTTGACAGGTTGAAGACGTACAAGCTGAGGTTGAACCCGAACAAGTGCACATTCGGGGTAAGGTCTGGTAAGCTGTTGGGTTTCATTGTCAGTGATAAGGGTATTCAGGTGGACCCTGCCAAGGTAAAAGCCATACAGGAGATGCCGACTCCCCGCACAGAAAAAGAAGTTAGAGGCTTTTTGGGAGGTCTGAACTACTTCACCAGGTTCATTTCACATCTGACAGCTACTTATGAGCCAATCTTCAAGCTGCTGAAGAAAGATCAAGTGGTAAAGTGGAATGACGAATGCCAGACCGCTTTCAAAAGAATCAAAGAATACCTTCAAGAGCCACCAATTATGATGCCTTCAGTTGAAGGAAGACCTTTGATTTTATACTTGACAGTATTGGACAATTCAATGGGGTGCGTGCTGGGGCAGCATGACGAGTCTGGCCGAAAAGAGCACGCTATTTACTACCTTAGCAAAAAGTTTACCGACTGTGAGACCCGATACTCATTGCTCGAGAAAACTTGCTGCACTTTGGCATGGGCTGCTCGCCGGCTGAGACAGTATATGTTGACTCATACCACCTTATTGATATCAAAGATGGATCCAATCAAGTATATTTTCGAGAAGCCTGCTCTCTCCGGAAGGATAACAAGATGGCATATGATCTTAACCGAGTACGACATCCAATACACAACCCAAAAGGAAATCAAGGGGAGTGTATCGGCGGATCATTTAGTGCATCAGGTCGTGGATGACTACCAATCCATGAATTTCGAGTTCCTGGATGAGAATATCATGTTGGTGACCGACTGTGAAGAACCTGGACCGGATGAAGGACCTGAGGAAGGATCCCGATGGTCTATGTATTTTGATGGAGCATCAAACACATTGGGTAATGGCATTGGCGCTGTAATTATATCTCCTAAGGGCTGTCATACTCCGTTCACAACCCGATTATGTTTTAACTGCACCAACAATATGGCGGAGTATGAAGCATGTATCCTGGGTCTTCGAGCTGCTATTGACCTGAGGATTAAGTTCTTGAGTGTGTTCGGATATTCTGCTCTAGTGATCATTCAGATCAAAGGTGAGTGGGATACGAAGCACCCAAATCTTATTCCTTACAAAGAATATGTACTGACATTGCTCCCATATTTTGAAGAGATTAGCTTTGAACACTTCCCGAGAAAGGAGAACCAGTTAGCGGACGCGCTAGCTACCATGTCTTCTATGTTCAAAGTCATGTGGGACAATGAAGCTCCACAGATTACCATTGAGAGGTTGGACGAACCCTCACATTACTGTAACATTGACATTGAAGAGGTAGCAGATAAACCCTGGTTTCACGAGGTAAATAGGTATCTTGAGGCTCAAGAATACCCCGAGGGGCATCTGTTAATGACAAGAAATTTCTGAGAAGATTCGTTGCGAAGTTCTTCATTAGCAATGGGATCCTTTATAAACGTAACCATGATTCAACCTTACTGTGTTGTGTAGACAAAAGCGAGGCAGAAAGGATCATGGCAGAGTTACATAAAGGTACCTTCGGAACTCATTCCAGTGGACATACCATGGCAAAGAAAATCCTACGGGAAGAATATTATTGGTCTACTATGGAAGCCGATTGTTATCAGCATTCTCGAACCTGTCATAGGTGCCAAGTCTATGCTGATAAGGTGCATGTACCTCCAGTTCCTCTGAATGTTTTGACAGCTCCTTGGCCTTTTGCAATGTGGGGCATTGACATGATTGGCGAGATCAGACCTACTGCGTCTAATGGGCATTGTTTCATCCTGGTAGCAATTGATTATTTTACGAAATGGGTTGAGGCAGCTTCCTTTGCCACAGTAACCAAGAACGTCGTGGTGCAGTTTATCCGACACAATTTGATCTATCGATACAGTGTACCAGAGAGGATCATTACGGACAATGGTAAAAATCTCAATAATACAATGATCACCGAGCTCTGCAAGCAGTTTAAGATTCAGCATCATAACTCTTCTCCTTACCAGTCAAAGATGAATGGCGTAGTTGAAGCAACTAATAAGAACATCAAGAAGATTGTGCAGAAGATGACAGTGACCTATAAAGACTAGCATGAGATGTTACCATTATCTCTTCATGGGTATCGTACCTCGACAAGGACATAAATAGGGGCAACACCCTACTCTCTGGTGTATGGCATGGAGGCAGTCCTACCCATCGAAGTCCAGATACCCTCTCTCAGGATCATGAAGGATGCGGGTTTGAACAAGGACGACTGGATACAAACCCGGCTTGATCAACTGAATCTAATCAACGAAAAGAGGCTTACTGCTATTTGTCATGGTCAGATGTATCGGAAGCGAATGATCAAGGCTTTTAACAAGAAAGTCAGACGTCAAGAATATCAGGTCGGGGATCTAGTGATCAAACGCATCATACTACCGCAAGGTGATCCCAGGGGCAAATGGACCCCCACATGCGAGGGGCCATTTGTGGTTAAGAAAATTTTCTCGGGAGGAGCTATGATTCTAACCACCATGGATGGTGACGACCTTCCTCACCCCGTCAATGCAGACATAGTGAAAAAATACTACGCCTAAGCAAGGACTCGCTAGGTTGACTGGCCTAGGCAAAAATAAGGGCTTCTCGGTGAACCAAAAGGGTTTGGGCAAAAATAAAGGATGAAAATGAAAAATTGTACACCCGGCAAGTCGAAAACCTGAAAAGGCGGCTTGGGAAAAAAAGGGTATCCCGGTGGATTGAAAACCCGAAAGGGTGGTCCAGGCAAAAATTAGGGATCGAAGCGTAACACTATGTCTCATTGAATCATCTTGCGACCAGACTTCGGTATCAACTATCAAGCTCAGACGACGCCAATCAATTTGATCCATCTTCGACCAAGTAGCAAAGTAATGAGACGCTCAGGCAATAGCAGAGTTGGAACCCGATGGGATTGTTTCACATAGCTGTTTTTTTACACAAATTGTATAATTTCTGTTCTTTCGGCGGCATTCTCTTACTAGGGCGTCAACCTCTTTGTACAAAACGCCTGTTACAGGCCAATTTCAAAAATCAATACAATTCATTTTCACAAGAAATTTCAATTTTTTTTGTTTTGTTCTGCAAGAACATCCAATGATTCATTTTTTATATATGCATTTGGAAATAATTGTTGCTCATAAGTATTTACATAAAAAAAAAAACTCGTAATTCCAAGAACAGGGGCAAACAAGAAGTGTCCAAACCTTACAGTTGCTCTACCCACCAAGTACATGGATAGAGCCAGCTTGAGAATATGACTAGAGGTACATACATGCCCCGCGGAGTAAGAAGTATCCAAAGACAGTGGTGTTAGCTCTCCCCAACCGAGGTTCATAATTGCGAATGAGTCAGAAAAATTATCCCCAAGCAGAGTTTATCTATCACCAACAATAGAAGTTCACCACCGGCTGAGTTTATTTCTCCAAATCAGCAGATCGTCCAATAGAGTATCTCTCTTCCCCATAAAGTCATTCTCCCACAGGATTATTCTGAAACAGAGTCTCTCTCGGTGGAATATTCTCGAACAGAACGGACGCAAGTCTCCAGCTAATCATCTTCGGTCACTATCCCCAGCAAGAACGAAGAACTCAACTCCTTATACTCTCTAGCAGCAGTCCAGGATTTATTCTCCCCAGCCAGAGAATATCACAAGAACATTGCATATCCATACATCGTGGCATGCGCATACACATCATGCAGCATAATCTCATTTATTTTAAGAACATTATTACTCAATACATTTCATACATCATGACATTACATACGACTAACTCTTTACCTTTCAGGGAAAGATGCAATCAAGTTCTCATAAGTTTTCTCTGGTTCAGTCAAATCGATACTAAGATTTCTATTCCAGTTCAAGCTATGAAGCCCGTAAATCGACCGGATAATATCTTGATTTCTCCAAAATACTACGAAGCCTGGAATCGACCAGATAGTGGTATATCCTAAATACAAGCTATGAAGCCTGGGAATCAACCGGAAAATAACTTAACCCTCAGCAAGTTATTGTGAAGCCTGAAAATCGACCAGATAGCAATACAAGATACCATGAAGCCTAGAATCGACCAGATAGTGGTATAAGACACCGTGAAGCCTGGCGCACGACCAGATAACGGTATAAGACGCTATAAAGACTGGAGTATGACCAGATAGCGGCAAAGGACACTGAAACCTGGGACACGACCATATAACAATATAAGGTACTACGAAGCTTGGAATTCGACCAAATAGCAGTTTACTTGGCCGATTACTATGAAGCCCAGAAATCGACCGGATATTAGTATGCCTTAAATTCAAGTTGAAACCCGGATGCGACCGGATAACCACTTGATTCCTTCTGAAGCCTGGAGCACGACCAGATAAGAATTGAGAAATTGCAAAGCCTGGAGAATGACCAGATAGCAGTTCATTGTCACCTCCTCAACTAAGAGATGATTCCCCAGTAGAGTAACGGACAACTGAAGCTCCTAAAGTTCTATTTCTCCCAAGACAGACCAGCGTGTCCCAGCGAAATCCTCCTCAACAACAGGTATACGGGTTCTTGCAAAGGAATCTCTTATGCGATCAACACTTCTTCGGATGGCATATTTAAGCCTATCTTCCATCATTTACTTCCAAATGGCATTTATAAGCCCATTCCCGATATCGCAAGACAAGTACCACTTCATGCGAGTGCAAATTTCTGGGCACTCTAGTGTTCAATCATCTTCCACCTTCAGATCACGAAAGGCAGCCAAGCCAATCTACATCCTCGGGTTTAAGAAGATTGAACAGGGGCAACTGTTGTACCCCAAAATTTGTCCTCCCATATTTCTTAATACATGTCAAGTGAGGTCCTCAAATTGCTCAAGGAAGTCCAAGGGTTGACCAGACAAACTCTCTCCTAAGACAGTCTACCTCAAATTAGGGTTTCATTTTGCATCAAGATGTTTGAATCCAAAGGGTCCCAAATGCTCAATTTTGTCCTAATATGTTCTCAAGATCATCCATGTCAATTTTCAAGCCTTGCAGAGAAAATTTGCTCAGTCAATTACTCAAAGGCCTAAAAATCGACTGTGCTAGGGCAAAGGTGAACTGTGGCCCACACACAGTCAAACTTCAATATTTTTGGTCAAAATTCTAATTTTGAAGTATTATTCATCATTTTATCAAGGTTTGATCATGATTCCTCAAACATTGCTCACAATTCATCAAAACCCAAAAGTTGCTAAATTAGGGTTTTGTAGGAAAAGTCAACTCAACTTTGACCAAGCATAAATTTCTCATACTTTATAAAAAATGACCTCTCCAAATCTCATTTTTAAGAGGATGTAATTCCCTACAATCCATATTCATCTCCCAAGTTCAAAATATGCACTCACAAGAAGATATGAATTTGGACATTATAGGTCATTTTGAAAAGTCAACAAAAACACCTTTTGGGTCAAAGCTTCATACATGAACATGGAAGACTCAATTGAGATGAGACCAAAATTGTTGCTTAGAGGACATCCTAAGATTTCTAAAAAGTCCAAGAACACATCTCAATGGTCAAAATTGAGATAGTTATGTATTGTCCAAGTTGACCCTTTTTGTAAAATTGCCAAAAGTCATATGTGTCCAAAATTGCATTTTTTGCTAAATGGGCCCAACTTTTTATGCTTGCACTGAGTTTGTAATGTGATCCACGACCCATGAGCCCTTCCACTTGTCATTCTTTTATTTTTTTTATTTATTTTTTTTATTTCATTTAAATCAAATAAAATCAATATAAAATAATGAAAATATCAAAAATCATTAAAACCATGAGATTTTGTGCATGATTAGGTCCATTATACAACTGGAGACAAGATCAAATCGTGCAAGGCTTCATATAGACACAAAAAGATTGAATTTGCTTGTTATGGAAAGATTTGGTGCAAGGATTGAATCATTGATCAATCTTCATAATTGGAAAAGATTTTATACAAATTGTAACCCTAATGCACTCTAGTATACATAGGGAATAAAAGCAGACCAAAAGAGAGAGGCTAGAGGCGTGCAAAGGAAGAGAACCAATTTCAAAAATTCAAGGAAAAAAGTGCAAACCAAATTCCAAGTTGCAGGCCATCTCAAGCCGTTCTAACCATACCAATCATTTGTTGGACATCCCAGGATCGTGTTTCAATTGTTGGCAAGCCTCCCCACGCTCAGAATCACCCTGTAAGGTTCACACGGTTTGCCTCTTTTCTTGAATTCGAATATATTGATTCTGGCATATTTAGCATGATTGATTTGCATATTTATAATCTTTGAGATGTTTGCAAGCTAATGACTATAATCAATTGCATTTTTATTGACTGTGCATCAAGCTGCCATGGCTAGGGTTTGTTCTTCATTTTTAGGGATTTCTCATACAGGGAAATTTGGGCATTGATAATGGTACCATGATGCTCGTGAGGTTGAAACGAGTTGATTGATACCATTGGTTTTCATTTATCTTGCATGTACAAGATTTGGAAATGCACAGGGGCTATACATACGCTTGATGTCCGTAGGTAAAAGTTTTTTACCTAAAACGACAGAATCAATGAAGAAGATAATGGCGTGGCAGTGTGTGAGTGGCTCGTTTGAATTTCTGTGAGTTTTGGGAAGCGTGGCACATTGTTTGTATTATATTCTATTTATTTCATTATTATCTCAATTGACATGTTAGCGCAGATGGTGAAGATGTTAGCCTTTGATGCACACGTCCTGGGTTCGATCTCAGGCGTGTGCATTTTATTTTCTCAACATTTTCAGGGCAATCCAATACTTCACCTTCTGAAGCATATTCCATACGCTCTCAATACCAGCTATTTGATGTGCTCCTGGCCAGATCCAATGTGTCCACAATGAAGGGACCACCATGCGCCTGAGTCAAGCATGCATACAGGATTGGGCAAAGTCAAAAGGCCTGAGCTTATTGGGCCAAGAATTTCCAAGCAACACCCCCCTTTTTTGCTAATGCTATCAGGCCCATTCTTTTTTCTTTTTGCTAATTTATTTCTTTTATTTAATTTAATTTTCTTAATTATTTTTAACCAAAATTAATTTCTTTTTCACAAAATCATAAAATCAAGAGTTTCACAAAAAATTAGAATTAGGTTTTTATTTTATCAAATTTAATTTAATATTAGTTTAATTTAATTTAGGGAAATTCTAACTTTTTTATATAATTAAAACCAATTAGAAAAATTAGGGTTAGGCTCTTGATTTAATATTTATTTCTTTCTCAAAAATATAAAAAAATACAAAAATAGGTTAATTTAATTATGTTTCTTAAATTAAAATTAATTAGTAATTAGGTTTTGTTATTATTATTCAATTGAGCTTTATTTTCTCAAATAACACAAAAACGACAAAAAAAATGATTTTTCCTTTAAACTACAATTAGGTATAGTTGGGGTCAAAACCCTAATTATTTTGCATTCGATTCATCACGCGTTTTTATTATTTTTTGCAATATTGATGTAACTGTTCACGGTATGTAATAGTTTAATCTAGGGCTTTCTTTATTTATCGTCTTTTGCGGGTTTTTTTGGCTATGTAATTAATCCCTATCACGAAGCCTTGTAATAGCGTAGGTTTATTTTCTCGCATTTTAATTCTCGCAAATATTAACTGTTTAGATGTATGTTGATAGGATTGTATGACAAGACTGCATGATAATCTAAACGGCTAGAAAACCCTAATGTGCAAAGATAATAACTGAAATCAAATTACTTGCACATGCGCACTCCTAGGGTATACTCTCACTTCGGTTGCCTTCAGTAAACGACCATTAAGTATAGGGTGTCTTAATGGTTTCCCTCCTGTCTAACAAATATTAAAGTCCCGTTCGGAAATGTTACCTCGAAAACATCGCCTCGGAAATGTTGCCTCGAATATGATCTTAAGACTCTAGGGTTATTACTAAGACATCCTAATATTGCTTTAGTGATCGTACGTTCCTTTCAAATTGACCCTTACAAATCCAACGATGGTGCTACCTATTTTTCAATAGTAGGATAGCGTTGTCTAAAGGAAACGAGAATGGAAACAATCCTTTTTTCGAGTAGGTAGATGCTAGTAGGTACTTGCTCAAATCAAAACTTTTCATACTTACACATTTCAAAACAATTTTAAAAAAACAACAACTTCATCACACCTTTGAGGACTAATACAAGGGTTATCACGAAGTCAAACTTTTAAAAACAAAGCACATACACAAGCAATTTTAAAAAAGATGAGCAAGTACCTAAGAGCCCATGGAAAACCATGGATAGAAAGGGTGCTAACACCTTCCCTTTCTATAATCTACCCCCGTACTCAAAATCTCGAAAAAGTATTTTTTCTGTGCTTTTTTCCTTTCCAGTTGGATAAAATAAAAGTCAGTGGCGACTCTTGCTTACCGCGACATTTTGCAAAAACAAAACACAAAATGCAAACCAGCATTTCAAACAGTCGGTTCTGCCACTGTATCACAACCTTCTACTTGGAATTTGCTCTTGACCAAAAAATATGGAATGAAGTAGATCTCTTGAATGAAATTTTGAAACTTGAACCATTCATAATATCCAAAAATTGAGAAATTTATGACTTGTTGAAGTTGGCAAAATTTCATAAAATGACCTATAATCTTTAGTATCCTTAAGGCAACTTCCATCCATTTTCTCACTTTGCACATGAAAGAAGGCATAAAGTTCGCATCTTTAAGATCATTATGGAAAAAGAATGGGATCAAGGTGATAAAAATTGACCAAGTTATGATCATTTGAAGTCACACATGGAAAATTGGGGATTCATCTGGAGGACTTGTAATCTTTCTTCATCATCAAGTTTCTTCCACATGAAAACTCCTTGGAACTTTTGAAGTGATTTGTTGATATCCCTTTGAAGAGAAGGATGTTTTTTGAATCACTAAAAAATACCAAAATATGAGCAAGATATACTCCTTTGAAGTTTAAAACCCTAGCTCCTAGATTAAGAAACATGCCTTGAGGAACTTTGACAATTTTGAACAAACTTCTTGTACCAAAACAAATGCTTTATAAATATAAGTTGTTGAGGATGATAATGAGATCTCTTAGAAACCACAACCACTTCTATATCTTGAGAATTGAGAGAAATATCCACTTGTGATCAATGGGAAAAAGGCCTTGTCCAAGCATGACAACTCCTTCAATCAACCCCTTTAACTTTTGAATCAACCTTGATAATTTGGAAATGTAGTGAACCAAAATAACCTTGCCATGCCATCCCTTCTAAAATAACTTCCATGGTGAGGTTTGAACTTCTCAAGATTTATTGACTAGGTCATGGAAATAAACTCAGGAACCCATGGATCAACTTGCTAAGCCCCATTTCCTTTACCTGCATTATTGATAAGTAAGACAAACCAACATTGCATTTTATTAATTAAAAGGAAATTAAAAAAAAAATGAATGATTACACAAGAAAAACAAGTCAAAGTTCTTAGGGATTCCTCAAAGAGCAAAGCTAAAGATAGTAAGGAGAACCAAAAGCCCTAATGTGATCTTGTTGTGATTGAATCAATATGGTATGGTAAAGGGATCTTAGAGGCAAAATTTAGGGTACAACAGCTGCCCTTATTTAAGTTTCTTCTATCCGGAAATACGAAGGTTAAAAATCTTCGTGTCGACGCGATCGAAGATACTTAAATATAAAACAAACCCTATTTTTGGCCCTAATATGCCATGCAAATGTTTATGATCATGAATGCATATGAACAAAACCAAAGAGACACATAACACCATTGGGGAGGAAAAGAAATATCAACGCCGATGTTCACTGACGGTGAGCTACCAACGTTCACTGAATGTAGAAGGAAAAGAAATATCATAGCATCGCCGTTCACTGACGATGAACTACCAACGTTCACTGAGGGTAGCAAAAAGATAACAAACACCAACTTTCACTGATGGTGATATACCAACTTTCACTGAAGGTAGAAAGAGAATATATCATAACATCGCCATTCACTAACAATGAACTACCAACCTTCACTGAGGGTAGCAAAAAGATAACAATCATCGACGTTCACATCCAATGACCTACCAACTTTCACTGAAGGTAGGAAGAGAATATATCATAGCACCGTTGTTCACTGACGATGAACTACCAACGTTCACTGAGGGTAGCAAAAATATAACAAACACCAACTTTCACTGATGGTGATCTACCAACTTTCATTGAAGGTAGAAAGATAATATATCATAGCATCGCCGTTCACTGACGATGAACTACCAACGTTCACTGAGGGTAGCAAAAAGATAATAATCATCGACGTTCACTGCCAATGACCTACCAACTTTCACTGAAGGTAGAGAGAAAATATATCATAGCATCGCCGTTCACTGACGATGAACTACCAACATTCACTGAGGGTAGCAAAAAGATAACAAATTCCAACTTTCACTGATGGTGATCTACCAACTTTCACTGAAGGTAGAGAGAAAATATATCATAGCATCGCCGTTCACTGACAATGAACTACCAACATTCACTGAGGGTAGCAAAAAGTTAACAAACACCAACTTTCACTGATGGTGACCTACCAACTTTCACTGAAGGTAGAGAGAAAATATATTATAGCATCACCGTTCACTGACGATGAACTACCAACGCTCAATGAGGGTAGCAAAAAGATAATAAACACCAACTTTCACTGATGGTGATCTACCAACTTTAACTGAAGGTAGAAAGAGAATATATCATAGCATCACCGTTCCTGACGATGAACTACCAACGTTCACTGAGGGTAGCAAAAAGATAACAATTTTCCCTAGAATTTTGGCATTTCGCCTAGAATGGGTATCAACTTCTTCTTTAACCAAGAAAACTTTCCTGGAAATGGTAAGATGTAGGTTGTCTCAAATAAAGAGACTTCCACTTGAAAAGATTTCACAACGAGCTGTTTCTGCGTATTTAAAAGTCTTGCCCTCCACTGGCATAAACTGACGAAAGACTGCAAACTGACCACTCATAGAGGAGATAGCAAAAGGGTTACGTCAACTTTTACAGGGAAGCAAAAGTTGCTCGAATAAAGAGACCTGCTACTTGTTGTCATGGAGGATTGTAAAAGAAATAACTTTCCGGGGAAGAAATATGGCTTCCTGGGGAAAGAAATATGACTTCCTGGGGAAATGCCATGATATTCTTGCTGAGGAGATAAAGTCTTCTTGTGCAAAATAAATGCACAAACCAAAACTCGAAGCTTTCAGAAATCCAAAGTAAATAATATTGTTGTGGAACCATAGATTCAAACCAAAAATAAACTGGAATGGAGCAGTCAACCAAAATACATCCTTTGAGAAATAAACTCAAGAGGGAAAACCAAATCCATCCGAAAAAGGAGTTGTATAGGAAGGCTAAAGCAAAAAATCTTCCACGAGGGATAACTCATTGGGAAAATTGAAAGAATATACGCTTTCTGCTTAGGGCCAGTACTCTATGGAAGAGAGGACAACGTAACTCTACAAAACATGGTGATATGTCAACAAAACATTAAAAAATGTCAACAAACAATGATTTGCCAATTTTAGCTATGCATGATGTATGTATGAATGTATGAGTGTTATCGTGCGTATGCTGAAAAAACAGATACACAACCCTGGGAGTAACCAAGCAAAACTTACTCTGGAACAAACAACACTCGGCTAAACCACATCCAGGATGATAATTCCAAGAAAAAGTAAATGTCAACTGAGGAAACAAAACCTACTAACTTCTTTAGCTTTACTGGGGTGAAACATAATCCGGAAGTAAACAAAACCAAGTGATAAAATAGTACAGATACAAGGATAGAACATCTTTCTCCAGGCTTCACCGGGGAAACAAACGTTTTCAAAATTAACACTTCTACTAGGTATTGCAAAACCAGTCTCAAGTAAAGTAGGTGGACACCAAATCATCAAAACATTCACTGCAGATTTCAGGCCTACTTCATTGGGGAGATTAACACCACATCTTCAAAGGGAAAACCATAATACGTTCTTCACTAGCGAAACCATGGACATGCGCTCTTCAAGAGTGATTATGGTACCAACTTCTCGAGAAAAAGAACTTCCATTAGACCGAACGGAAACTTCACCAGAGAAATCTTGGATTGAAACTTCACATCATGAAAATTCAGAAAAGAGGAGAAATGAATCCAAAGTTGACCGAGGATACCGGAGTCACAAACCCAATACGGAGAATCATCCCGAGTAAACCTTCTCGAGGGGAACAAAAACTTCTTAAAATAAACTGGAGTTTGTCCATTACTGGGATCACCATTTTTGTTGTTGTTATTTCATCACAGATTCCAAGGTAAAAGAAAATTGTAAATTCTTTTTGAAAAATCGATTTTGTTATTTAATCTTTTTGCTTTAAAAGTTATTATTAATAATAAATGGAGTCTTTGCAAGCTAAATAAAATAAGAAATACAAATAATTGGGTAAAAGCTTAAATTTCATTAATAGAATGGTAGTCTGCGAATGACGAGACTCCATGGATAATTACAAAGTTCAGAAAATGGTAATATATAATGGAAAAGATACATTGAGATACAATGACCATTATCCCCTCTGTGGTACGGTGGGAGAACTGGCTTGAAGGTTTTGCGTTTGATCGCAAATGTTGCGGTTAGCAAGAATCGCCACTGACTTTTCTTTTATCCAAAAGGAAAGGTGAAAAAGCATAGGAAAGTCCTTTGAGATTGTTTCTTGAGTTCGGGGGATAGATTATGAAAAGGGAAGGTATTAACACCCTTTTCATCCATGGTTTTCCATGGCCTCTTAGTTACTTTCTAGATCACTTGCTTTTGTTTGAAATTGTGCTTTGTGTGGTTTTTGAAAATAGCAAGGATGTTTGTTTGAAATTGAGTAAGTAATTAGGAGCATCCTACCTACTCAAAAGTCTTTCTTGTTCATTTTCTTTTCCTTTGACATTGTTGTCTTACCATTGATTTGGTAAACAACCCTATCTTTGGATGTAAACGGGACAGGCGCGGATCATCGTATAACCATAATTAGCAATATTGTAAGGTATCTTAGCATTTCTCTTGAGGGACTAAGATCATTTGTAAGGAAACATTCGTAGCGTCATCGAGGGACTATGATCTTGTATTTTGATTGTTTTTGCTAAGACATCTCACATGCATAACATGACTATTTTTTATAAGGCAACAAGTGGAATTACCCTAGGGGTGCATGTATGAATAGTGTGTTTAATTTTCATGCATTTAGTATTTGATTAGGGGTTGTCTACTTGTTGATTTTATCTTGCCATACATTTCCTATTTTACTAGCAACCATACGAAAGTAATAAAATGAAAAAAGATAAAACCCTACACTATTACAACCATATTGAATAGCATGAAAATATAAAGGCAAAAATAAAATAAAGGCAATAAAAAAAAGGTCTTTCGATTCAGGTAGGAACAACCTTCGATTCTGCATCGATTTGGGGTATGGAGTCAGTGGAGTCCTGCCCTTCGATTTTCCTTTCTGTCTCCTTCGACTGGGGGGTGGAGTCAGTAAGATTCTGGATTTCGTCTGAGGCCTGGAAACAACAAGGTTCTGGCTTTTCCACAGGCTCCTTGCTGACTCCTTGTAAGCATATTAAGCCCTCAGATTATGATTAGAAAGGCTTGTGTAGCTAGCCAATCGAAGGGTATAACAAACTTGTCTTAAGTTCTTAAAATGCAACATCCAAACATAACTACAGTCCAGGGGTTAGCACAAAAACCAACGGGTCTCAAAGTCCAAAGTATAACTAATTAAGGTTGAGTTTTCAGCATATGGGAAGTCAGAATCGAATGCTAAAACATGGTCTAGAAATATTTACATTTTTCTTTATTGGCATGTGCATATGATGTTTAAATGAAATAGTTCCAAGTTTAGAGAGAACTTACCTCTTGAAGTGTTTAATCGAAAGAGTTGTAGGTGACTTCTTTGATGGTGGAGGAAGCTTCGCTGGGATCTTCCTTAAGCTAGTTCTGTTACTGCTTGGTTTAGGCAGTCACTAAATCGAAAGAGCGTATATGATAATGATGCGTGAATCGAAGGTTGCTACAGTTTAGGGGAAGTAAATAGAAAGGTACACTACTGAGGCTTTTTTATGAAAAAAATCTTAGAGATTTGAAGGTTTGAGAATGTTGGAGAGTTTGAGAATATGGGAGAGTTTGACTGTTTGAGGATTTTTATGATTTTTCTCTCTAGCAAAAAATTTGGACCCTTTCTTTGTCAATGGTTTCTCTATTTATAGAGAAAAGGTTTGGGAGTTTAAAAAAAAAGGTGGCTTGGCTGAAACATGAATATTAAGCTAAGTCAGATTTTTCCAGATCCCAAGGTGAAGTACTGAAGTTGTTGGTTAAAAGGGGCTGACTCCCCTAACTTATGGTGAAGTGCAAACTGGATTTAAGCAAAGCATGGGCTTAAGACAGGATTTGTACTAGCAAGTTCACTTTCAAGAAAATAATCTTCTGGACAAAGGTTTAATCACCTGGACAATAACTTAATCCAAAATGTAAGCAATTAATTATGGAGTGAAATACAAGCATTAAGGCCTATAAAGTAAGATCATGTAGCATGGTCCAAAGATTTGATCAGTGTTCTTTCAAAATCCTATTTTCCACTTGTGTCGAAGAGTTCTATAAATGTACTAAAGAAGACTGCGTCGAAGGATTCAGAGTTGGGTTTGAAATATGCTGATTCAAAGGGAACCAAAACTCCAATCAAATCTTTTGTGTGAAGGTGGCTCATGTCCAATCGAAGGCTTTCCTGCTAGGGGTTACATGTGGCCAAACGAAAGAGTGTACATAGAGGGTCCCTGTCTTGCGACTTCATGCCAACATGTAAAGATCTATGTTCAAACAAAGCTTGTATAAAATGAACCAACATGTCCAAACAAAAGGTGCATGTAGGAGGCCAAAATGTCCAGATTCGAAAGAGGCATATAGGGAAGAAAAAGTGCAAATCGAATGATGTTAAAAGAGAGCCTTTTGCCTTGGAAACGAAATAGACTACAGGAGGCTATTTTCCTTGTGAATCTAAACCAAAAAGTGCCAGAGGCCCATACCCAGTCGAAGGATGCAAGCCAAGCTTGCATCAAAAGAGGTCAAAAGGCCAATCAAAGAGATGAATTGAAGAGCACTTGTTTTTTCTCTAAATTTGTAAAAATATTATTTTTATTTGTTTTCTCCCTTTTTGACAGTTTTCTTTTAATCTTGATACTGGAAAATCCCAATGCACTTGTGCAAGCTTGAACCTTGAGAATCCTTGTGAGAAAGGTCTTGAAAAATGAGAAGGCAAATTTTGGGGTACAACACCCTATAACAACTTTTTAAATCCTGAGCAGCAACTTCTGTTGAAGTTGCGATGATAATCCGAGAAGATTGTTGCTCCAACGATCAAGTCTTGTCCGATGTAGTTACTTGCCAAGAAAGTCCCTAACTTTTGCCTAAACTGCCCTTGCGGGTTTTCATCTTAGCGGGCAATTTATTCTGTTTATGTCTCTAATTTTTGCCTAGACCGCCCTTTCGGGTTTTCGGCCTACCGAGACGCTCTTTTTTGCCTAAGCCGCCCTTTTGGATTTTCAACTTAGCGAGTTGTTCTTTTATTTCTGTACACGAAGTATTTCTTGACTGCATCAGCATTCATGGGATGTGGGAACTCCTCGCCATCCATAGTTTCAAGAATTAATGCACCGCCATAGAAGGCTTTCTTGACAACATATGAGCCTTCAAAGTTGGGAGTCCACTTGCCCCTAGAATCAGTGTTGAAAGACATGATCTTCCTGAGCACGAGGTCGAATTCTCTGAATTTACGAGGTTTGACCTTCTTATCAAAAGCTTTCTTCATCCTTTTCTGATATAACTGTCCATGACATAAAGCTGTCATCCTCTTCTCTTCGACCAAATTCAATTGCTCAAACCGGTTCTGGACCCATTCAGCCTCTGACAACTTGGTTTCCATTATCACACGCAAAGAGGGAATCTCAACCTCGATTGGGAGTACAACTTCCATTCCATACACCAGGGAGAACAGGGTTGCTCCTGTTGAAGTGCGGACAGATGTTCGATATCCATGCAAAACAAAAGGGAGCATTTCATGCCAATCCTTATAAGTGACGACCATTTTCTGGATAATCTTCTTGATATTCTTATTAGCAACTTCAACAGCCCCATTCATCTTTGTCATGTACGGAGAGAAATTATGATGGACAATCTTGAATTCTTTGCACAGTTCTGTTATCATTTTATTATTTAGATTCGATCCATTGTCGGTGATAATTCTGCTCGGCGCACCATACAGACATATAAGATTATTCTTGATGAAGCGCACAACCACCTGCTTAGTAACATTGTCATATGAAGAAGCTTCCGCCCACTTGGTGAAGTAATCAATTGCTACCAAGATAAAACAGTGTCCATTCGAAGATTTGGGTTCTATCATCCCAATCATATCAATACCCCACATAGAGAAAGGCCACGGGAGGGAAATCACATTGAGAAGTGTCAGAGGCACATGGACCTTGTACGCATAAATCTGGCATTTATGACACTTCTTTGCAAATTTATAACAATCAGATTCCATTGTCAACCAATAGTAACCTGCCCTTAGCATCTTTTTAGCCATCGAATGTCCATTGGCATGAGTGCTAAATGAACCTTCATGAACCTCATGCATCAACATGTCTGCTTCGTGTCTATCCACGCATCTAAGCAAGACCACGCCATCATTTCTTTTATACAACACATTTTCACTGAGGAAGAAACTGCCAGCCAATATTCTCAGTGTCTTTCTATCTTTGTTCGATGCATCGATCGAGTATTCTTGAGTATGAAGAAAATGCTTGATATCATGATACCAAGGTTTTTCATCTGCTACCTCCTCTGTTTTAAACACATGAGTGGGCCTATCCAGTCGCCGAACCGTAATTTGAAGTATATCATTCCAAGTACTAACTTGGTACATAGAAGCCAGAGTTGCCAGAGCATCCGCCATCTGATTTTCATCTCTAGGAATGTGATGGAATTCAACTTTATTGAAAAAGGGTAACAATCTTCTAGCATAATATTTGTAAGGGATCAAGCCGGGGTGACGAGTATCCCATTCTCCTTTAATCTGATTTATTACCAAATCTAAATCACCACACACATCTAGATTTTTAATTCTGAGATCAATAGCTTCTTCGAGACCCATGATGCAAACCTCATATTCTGTCATATTATTAGTACAATCAAACGTTAACCTTGCGGTAAAAGGAATGTGCGATCCATGTGGAGTGACAATCACAGCACCAATTACTTTACCAAAAGCATTCACAGCTCCATCAAATATCATACTCCAACGAGATTCAGGGTCAGGACCTTCCTCAGGCAATGGTTCATCATAATCCTTCACTTTTAGGAACATCACATCCTCATCGGGAAATTCATATTCTACAGACTGATGATCCTCCACTGGTGGGTGAGCAAGATAATCTGCCAACACACTGATTTTAATAGCTTTTGAGTGCGGTATTCGATATCATATTCAGATAGAAACATCTTCAAGCAGGAAATTCTCCCAGTAAGAGAAGGCTTTTCAAAAATGTACTTGATTGGATCCATTTTAGAGATTAACCAAGTAGTGTGATTCAATATATATTGCCACAAACACTTTTCCGCCCAAACCAAAGCACAACATGTCTTTTCCAGCATGGAATACTGTGACTCACAATCAGTGAAATTTTTACTGAGGTAATAAATGGCAAACTCTTTCTTCCCTGTTTCATCTTGTTATCCCAGAATACAACCCATGGAATTATCTAACACTGTCAGATACATAATCAACGGTCTTCCTTCGATGGGAGGGAGCAAGATAGGAGGTTCAAGAAGAAGTTATTTAATACTTTCAAATTCCCTTTGGAAGTCATCCGTCCATACATAACCTTGATCTTTATTTAAAAACTTAAAGATCGGTTCACATGTTGCCTTCATGTGGGAAATGAATCTGGAAATATAATTCAAACACCCGAGGAAACCTCTGAATTGCTTTTCAGTTTTTGGCGCTGACATCTCTTGAATTGCTTTGACTTTATCAGGGTCAACTTCAATTCCTTTATGGCTAACAATGAAACCCAATAATTTTCCTGATCCAACACCGAAGGTGCATTTATTTGGATTCAAGCGGAGACGATACTTCCTCAAACGCTGAAACAACTTCAACAAATCTTCTACATGCCCTTCTTCATTCTGGGATTTGGAAATCATATCATCAACATATACTTCGATTTCCTTGTGCATTAGATCATGGAATAAGGTTGTCATAGCCCTCTGGTATGTTGCACCGGCGTTCTTCAACCCGAAGGGCATCACTCTGTAACAGAATGTTCCCCAGGGTGTGATAAACGTTGTTTTTCCATGTCCTCCGGAGCCATTCTTATTTGATTATACCCAAAAAATTTGTCCATGAATGAGAATACTTTGAATTTTTCTGTGTTATCCACTAACATATCAATGTGTGGCAATGGAAAATCATCTTTTATACTAGCTTTATTTAGATCTCTGTAATCTACGCACATGTGGACTTTTCCTTCTTTTTTCGGTATTGGGACAATATTGGAAATCCATTGAGGATACACTGACGTCACAAGAAAACCGGCATTAATCTTCTTTAGAGCCTCCTCTTTGATTTTCAATTCCATATTTGGGTGAGTTCTTCTCAACTTCTGTTTGATTGGCGGACACTCTGGCTTCAATGGCAAACGGTGCTTTACAATATATGTATCTAGACCAGGCATATCTTGGTAATACCAAGCAAAAATATCCACATACTCTTTCAACAGCTCAATCAACCTGCTCTTCACATCAGGATGCAGCAACGCTCCAATCTTGACTTCCTTCAGATCTTCCTCTGAACCCAAATTAATCACTTCCAATGGCTCTTTATATGGATGAATGGTATTTTCCTCGTGCTCAAGCAACCGTGAGACCTCTTCTGGAATCTCATCATAATCTTCTTCTTCAGGCCCATACACGGGACATTTAATGTTGGTAGAGGGTGCATGGTCATTGTATTCAACGAGTTTTTTAATTAATCTGCACATATGATTTGTGATTTTTTTTAGAGACTGACACATATAACAAGTGATCATGCAGATTGAATTTCAGTTATTATTTATTTTGAAAGGTTTTTTTCTGATTACCATTTTCTAAGAAAAAGCAGAAAATAAAGACATAATTTGGGAAACAAAGACAACTTTTATTATCGATTTTAAAAATCACAGCAAACAGATAAGCCCTACAACATTAATACTTCCACCTTGGGTAGAGTGAAAGCTTTTCAAAAAGATTAACAAAACAAATTACTTTGAAACATGTATGCAAGAAGGAACATCAATGGTGATCCAGTTCTGGACCCTAACTTTGTGCGTCACATAATTCGGCCTTTCCTGCTCTGCTTCATCTTCCACAATGGCATTGATCCTGGAAGCAGTTAGATGAAGATAACCCCCGCTACAGAAGATGTCTTGATATTTGCTCGCAGTAGACTTCGACTTTATTCCCTTACCTTTGTCATTCTTCAAAGAGAACCCCAAGCCAGCTCTGTGCTTGTTCACAGGTGGATCCACAATATGTCCCCACACTTCACTATGACCCTTACGTATAACCTACTGCGCATCCTTAAGTGAAACCATGGAATTCTCATTTCCTCTTATATTGTTAATGGATAAGGCTTAGAACTGGGTTCTAACAACAGCTTTATCCACCTCCACAATGTTGAAAGAGGACAAATGAGATATCAATAATGCTTGTTCCCCATTTATGATCACTACTTTCCCTTCACGTACAAACTTCAGTTTCTGGTGTAAAGTTAAAGTGACAGCCCCTGCCTCATGAATCCACGGTCGTCCTAACAAACATCTATAAGCGGGAACAATGTCCATGACCTGGAAAGTAATCTGAAACAAATGTGGTCCTATATGAATAGGCAAGTCCACTTCACCAATAACAGATTTCCTTGATCCATCGAACGCTTTCACAATGATGCCACTCGGGCGT
Organism: Vicia faba; assembly: GCA_948472305.1. Lineage (NCBI taxonomy): Eukaryota > Viridiplantae > Streptophyta > Magnoliopsida > Fabales > Fabaceae > Vicia > Vicia faba. Next base: position 593,440,540 of record OX451736.1, read on the forward strand.
ATAGGCGTTCCTTGATATTTCATCTCCATGAGCATACTCCTTGGTATAATATTCAAAGCATATCCATTATCAATTAGCCCATTGGATAGTTAATCATTCTTGCAGTTCATAGAGATGTGGAGGGCCAAGTTGTAATTCCTTCCTTCATCTGGTAATTCATCGTTGCAGAAGCTCAAGTTATTACATGATGTAATGTTCCCTATTACACTGCTAAATTGGTCTATTGGCATATCACTCTCCATAAAATCTTGGTCCAGTACCCTCATCAAGGATTCTTTGTGAGCAGAGGAGTTCATCAATAGAGCCAAGATAGATATTTTTGAAGGAGTCTGCAGTAGCTGATCTACAATTCTGTAGTCACTCGTCTTGATTATCTTTAAAATATCACCCACTTCTTTCTCTAACGCAGCCCCACTAGTCTCACCCGTAGCCTTCTTGGGTTCAACATTCTCAACAATTTTCTTTCCATCACAAACATCTCTTTGAACAACTGGTGCAAACATACGACTGTTGCGGGTCACCCTGCTATTTTTAGCAATATTCCCAACATCAGGCATTGGCTGGATGGGAACTTCCACTCCATCCTCTAATATTGTAGCGTTGTATTTGTAAGGCACAACCTTATCTGACTTGTAAGGGATAGGACCCAGTAAACTAATCACTAATGGGGTAACAATTGACTTTCTATAATACTCAACTTCAAGATGGGAGGGTTCCCCAAAACAAGGTACAATGATGTTTACCCCTTCTTCAACACAATCAGTCATTATTGAGTCATTTCTGGAAAAAAAATCCTCATCTGAGGAGAAATACTCATCTACAGAGACATACTCTTCATCCGACTCTTCTGCCACAAACAAACCTCAACCATATCAACTTCATGGTAATCATCCCTTTGACTTATAACCTTGATAATTCCATTATCTAACAACGACTGAACACCCTTCTTTACGATTGAACATCCTCGGGAATCTCGACAACATACTCGACAAGATCCATATTGGTGTTCCACCTGGCCAGCCATATGGAAGAAGGTAGCATGCAATTGCACAGGGTCTTCATTCATATACTCTACATCAAAAATTCTAAACTCTCCAGGACATCCAGAAACCATATTCACCTCCTCTTCATACTCTGCCCTAGGCCTGATTATGTGGATTAGGCCTTCATCCATCATCTCTTGTAAATCGGCCTTTATCTTATCGCAACCCTGTATGTCTGTACTGCAAATAGCACAACCAGCATGGTCATGTGTATAGTAGCTAAATTCACAAAGGTCTGCATGCATTTTCACCAAATCTCCTCTAACTAGATTAATATCAAAAATCCGGAAGTCACCTAGACAACCGGCCACCATATTCACAGCATTTACTCCCCCATGCTTGGGTATAGGATTGTTGTTCACATTAGGTCCCACGTCCTTAAAAGATAGAACACCGGACTTCACCAACTTCTGAACCTTAGTCTTCAAAGGATAACAATTCTCAACATTATGCCCTGATGCTCCCTGATGAAAAGCACATGTTTGATCTGCTTTATAGTACCAAGGCAATGGTGATGGTACGACGGGAGGTGATCGGGTCTGAGCCAGCTTCTTCTAAATCAATGCCGATAGTAACTCTGTATAGCTCATAGGAATAGGTTCATAACTCTCCCTTCTCTAATTATACCATTGATTCCCCTGTTGGAACAGTCTCTGATAAGCAACTGTAGTTGGAGCGGCACCCACAATTGGAGTAACTGAGACGACCTGCTGATGACGCTGATAATTCCTTCTAGGAGTATTAACCCTCCTCTCTTACATAACAGCATTTGCATCCCCTTCCTTCTTCTTGGTAAACCTGTAAGATGGTTTCTTCACACCTCTAGAACTTTCACTCTTCGTTAAGCGGCCCTCTCTTACAGCCCCTTCTAAGCGGATACCCATTCTTACCATTTCAGTAAAGTCACTTGGCGCACTTGCCACCATCCTTTCGTAGTAGAAAGCACCCATCATTTTCAAGAAAATCTTAGTCATCTCATTCTCTTCCATGGGAGAAATCACTTGGGCGGCTACCTCACGCCATCTCTGTGCATACTCTTTGAGTGATTCCCTGTCTTTCTGAACCATGGCCCTGAGTTGATCACGGTCAGGCACCATGTCCATGTTGTACTTGTATTGTTTGATGAATGCTTCCCCAAAATCATTGAAAGTATGGATATTGGCAATGTCCAAACTCATATACCACTTTAGCACAACACCGGTCAAACTATCTTGAAAAAAGTGAATCAATAGGCGTTGATCATCAGTATGGGTAGACATTCTCCTCACGTACATCACCAGATGAGCACGAGGGCAAGTGTTACCCTTGTACTTCTCAAACTCTGGGACCTTAAACTTAGCAGGTATCTTAACATTCAGGACCAAGCATAGCTCATTCACATTCTGCCCAAATATCTCTTTCCCCTGAGGGCCTTCATCTCTCTTTGCATCTTGTCAAACTGCTCTTGAAAATCATTCATTTTGTCATAAAGACCCAAGTCTTCACTCGGTGGAGAGAAAGGACGACACACATCATCATTAACAAATGAAACCATATTCATTGACAGAGGCGCAACAGGAGTAGCATGTACCACAGGAGGTGCAGGATTAACAATAGTCTGAACAATCGGAGTATCTTGAGGACCAAGATTGAAACCTTCAGGTGAAAAATTATCTGGAATTCCCCATGGATAACCTTGAGGCATGTGATTCTGAACAGCAGCTGGAGTAGAAGATATGGGAACAGTCAGAGCTTCAGTAGTTGCCCTTGTTGGTTGAGGTTGAACACTCGGTGGCTGATTCTGAGCAGCCACCAGAGCTTCCATCAGAGTAGTCAGATTGGCCATTTCGGCCTTCAAAGCAGAAACCTCCTCGCGCAACTCGCGATTCTCTTGTTCTAGGTTGTCCATCTTCTTTCTGAAATTAGCCCGAGTGTTGCAGTGGTGAGTCAGCTTGCTGAACAAAGTAAAGAAGCTTGGTAAGACACCTGGATATGCATAACAAATGCAAGAAATATGTATAATATGATGCATGATATGCAATGCACATGATTTTATTTAATATTCTAAGGGATTTAAAATTTGTGGACAAATTGAAAATATCAAAGTAATAACGCATTTGAAATACTGAAAAAATTTATTATAACAATTCCAAAATGGATTACAAGTTTCAATGATCCCAAGTACAAGATGAAATAAAAATATAAAACCCTGAGAAGTAAAACTGAAAGAGATCACTCTATACGTTGGCGCCTCCCTATGAGCCTGGCAATCTGAGCCTTCAACCTCTAGTTTTCTTCCGCATGTCTGATGGCAACCTTCTTCCAATCACCTGAATCAGGAAGTGAGTGATCAACATTTGATTGAGGCTTAGGAGAAAATAAATCCCCTTGCCTCTCTATAGTCTCTACCGCTCGACTCTCAAGGATCTCAACCAAGTAATCTTACTCCTTCAAGTCTGCTCTATAGGAAATCTCTAAAGTTTGGAACTTGTTCTTCTAAGCGTGCTTTTCCTGTTGCATCTTAACCAAAGCAAGTTGCAGCTCTTCTAAATCATCTAATAAGGGAGAAGTGGTCTTCAAAAATAGATCAGGCATAGGTGTTTCCCGGGAATACGACATCTTCAGCTGAATAGCTCTCGTTCGGACCCACTGAAGATATGGCTCCAAAGAAACAACACCCCTAGGTCCCAAATCCTTCCTACTCTTCTTATGAATGTGACGCCAGGACTTCGCAATCTTCTCCCTAGCTTCCCTATGGTCTTCTCATTCCTTCAGAAATAAACTACTCAAATAAATACTATTTGGTTTATCCCTCATCAGATAACCAAGTTGTCGTCGTGCAAGAACAAGGTTATAATTAATTCCTCCCTTTGTACCAAGAAGAGGTACATTGGGGAAACTACCACAACTGTCAATAATCTCTATATTCTAGTAAGCTCGATGATACCAATCAATATCCGAGTGAGTAAGTGCCATGATCTTAGGAGCCCAACGGGGTTCTTTCTTGACATCCCAAAAAGCATCAGACTGAGGCATATGAGAGATGAACTACCGGTGCAACAGAGGCGTGCAACAGATAATCATCCCCCCATGATAAGAATTCCGAAGATGAATAGAGTAATAAGAATCACCCAACAAGGTAGGAACTGGGTTTCCAATCATGAAGATCCTGATAGCATTAATGTCAACAAACTTGTCCACATTAGGAAATAAGAACAACCCGTAAGCAAGTAGAGCAAAGATGGCCTTAAAAGTGACTGTACTCTTCATCCTGGCAAAGTAACGAGCTTTCTCCAATAAGAACTGAGTTGGTAGTCCTTTAATCTCTCCTTTATTAGTCATATAGGCTTCCACCTCATACTTCCCCATATGAATCAAAGCAGCAATCTCATGTGGTTTTGGATCACCCTCCAAACCAGTAAAAGGAACACGATCAGTAACAGGTAAATCCAATAAATAAGAATACTTCTCCAGTGTGGGCATCAACTTATAGTCAGGAAAAGTAAAGCAATGATACATCGGATCAAAGAACTGGACCAAGGTCGAGATAATACCCTCTTTCATCTTCAGCTTCATGAGAGGAATAATGGATCCATACTTCTTCCGTAAGTCTGCAGAACACTCGATCTCAGGAATTATACTGATCAACTCATCTATCTTGGAATCCTTGAAACTGTACTTCCCGGTATTTCTCTTTATAGAATCCATGGTAAAAAAGTACCTGAGATATTCACAAATGGTCAACTTTTAAATCCCTTGAAATAAGATTTCTCCAAAAGATGCTTATGAGTGCATGGATGCATGACGCAGCAATCACACACAAGATCAAACATATAGGGTTAATAGGTTCAATGTCACGAGCATGAGGTCGAAGGTACTACCCATAAGGTATTGGTATAAAAGTTATCACCTGCCGAACAAGGTTCTAGAGGTTCCCAGAGTCTATATCCTTCCTTCGGATATTACCAACTTCCTGATTAACTCGGTAATTAGTAATGTTCTCAAGAAAAACTCGTTTGAGCATAGTATTGCATGACAACTATTTCTAGATTACTCCGTCATAGCTTCCCCACTAGTCCTAAAAGGCCAAGATGGGTTTGGTGTTCTACGGTCCTCAGTTTCAGCGGGCTCCCAGGTCGAAAGCAGTACATCTTCCCGATTACTCGGTAAACGACACTACAGTCAAAGGGGCCTCCACTGAGTAGGGGATCTCATGCCTCTTTTTTTGGGATTACTCCCTCAAAGTTAACATGACTATACCGCCCGTCCTATCTTAATGTCTGCCCAAGTCCGGGTATAGGACTTATGAGTAATCACCAAGCACCCAGAAAACCAGGAAAATCCAGACAAACATATATACAACATATAACACAAAAACAATAATAACACATATACAGATATAAACAAATATACGCTCAACCCATTTAGGGATGGACCATCAAGAGGTCAATCTTTCCCCAGTGAAGTCGCCATTTTTCTGTAGCGGTAGAAATGTTCAAGACTAAGCCATTGGATTGACTAGACTTATACAAATCAAAATTAAAATCTCCACCGCGCTTTATTTTTTCCAAAGGAATGGGAAAAGAGCGAATAACCCAAAAAGAGGGGGAAAGATTCTAGGTAAGGGGGTTGGTTATTCAAAGGGAAGGTATTAGCACCCTAAACATCTACAGTACTCCACAGGAACCTCCTTGAAAAATCTGTATATTTTGGCTATGAAAAATGTTGTATAAAATAGATGGTGGAGGTGGGAAAAGAAACATATTTTTATTATTTTTGCACCCGCCGCGGTTGTGAACCTTTAGTGCCTACGTACCACCTTTTCGTGTAATAGGGGATCAGGGTACACGTAGTTCCTCTTTTAAAATTTTTAAAACACAAATGTGTTGGTCAATTTTATGAGATAAAACATCATTGTCATTGTCCGTGTGGAAAACATACCTACTACCCACAATCATGAGAAAGGAGAATTTTCATCATCTCAAAGTGGAGGATATGGCTTGGATTTTAAAATCAACAATGCCTCACTCAACACCCAAGTGGAAAATATTTCTCTTTACTATATATTGTAGAAGTATAGTTGTTTGCATCACTACAAGGATTGACAAGAGTTCAATCTTTTGAGAAAAGTTTAAAGATAAAAGCCAAAGTGGAAAGATGGTTTGAAATGAGATTGATTGACTTTTAGTCTTCTCATAAAAATGTCAAAGTATTGTTAAGTTTATTGGAGTTTATTTATGAAAATGTTTGAAAATGAATGGACCTAAGCCCAAGTTTATTATAAAAGTAATTCAAGTTTAAAACAAGAAGAGTTTTCAAAAGGGGGGAGAAGATTTTTGAAATTAAAGAAGAGGGGACGAGAAGAAGAGGCTATCCTAAAGCATAAGGTAAAAGCTAGGGATAAGAACCATCTAACTAACAAGAAGCCAATACTTGACATTATGAGCCAAAATAGAATTTTCATTCTTTAGATTGAAACCAAATAAGCAAATGATACTAGACCTCTTGAGAGAACCAAACATCAAGTGTATTAAGTATTCACAAAAATTGGGCAGAGTAACGGTTGTATACGGGTGAATTCTAAATTACAAACAAAGGGTGTAATCACAATAATCTGCACACAAAACAAACAAACAACCCAATGTCTTGAGGTAAACCTCAAGAGCTCCAGACAAAATAATTAGATAAGATCACAAGGTCTCCAATCGTAGGCCAAGGTTTCTAATCCTAAGTCCAAAAAGTCCAATGCTCCATAATGCCAAGGGTAGTAACCAAATAGTCCAAGTATCATTAAAGATTTTTAGGGTTTATGTTGATTATTGGGTGTCTTTAAAAGAAAAGAAAAGCTCAAGTGAGCAAAATAAAAAAATGACAAGAATATAACGGGGCTCAAGTGAGCAAAAATGAAAAATAGCATGAAATGTAAATGCTAAAAATAAATGGTGCATAAAGTAAAGAACATAAAATAAAAACACAAAATAAAATCAATTATTAGTGATTAGTGGTTAGTTGGATGATCATATTGAAACTTGCATTTGGAACTCATTAAAGGATTGGTAGAACCAAAGCATCCACACAACAAGTTGCATTTGCTTTTTGTCAAGTATATCATCCATTTGGAATCCTTATGAATATCATTTAATGATCAATGATGTTTAAGTGACCCGCGTTGATCAAAGGTGTTGTAGATCCATTAGAGGATTGGTAGAACCAAAGCCTCCACATAATGAATCTCAAGGTTATTGGATCAAAGAGATCAAATTAACATACTTGGGCTTGCAAACATAAATTTGGGCCACGGATGATCATTTATTCGAATCGGGACAAAATTTAGCGCTATGTTAAGCAATCGTAAGTGGACTTATATAGAAGTCGCACTTATTTTAAGGCCTATCAATAGCAATCTATTCACCATTCATTTTGAGACATGATATAGAGATCATGCTCTAACAACATTTAGTACAATAAGAAGAGGATGAGATGAAGAGAGATGAGAGAGAATATACAAACCACTTTTGAATTAAATTTAATCAAACTATTATTAAAATCATTCATCTATTTTTGTTGAGTTAGACTCAACACCATGGATCCAATGATGTTAATAAAGTTCATATCAAAAATTTAGTCCAAGATCAGCGAGAAAATAATCACAAAATAATATTACATTTTAATATATACAAAAGGTTTAAAAATAATGTTTAAAAATAGAAATAAAAGAGAAAAATATCAACTATATCCAAATTAATCAAGAAATAAAAAGTAAGACAGTAGAAAAATCAGAAATGAACTAAAATAATTTTATAAATTTTTTGGTAATTTTTTAAAGTCATAAACTATTTTAAAATTTAAAGAAATGGGTGAAATAAACCAAAAAATGATTAAAAAAATAGCAAAGTTAGAAACAAAAATAAAATAAGATCACTAATATTTGTCACAATATCATTGGATCATTCCATAATTTTTTTAGAATTTAAAAATGCATAAAAGTATTTTTAAACATTTAAAACAATTCCAATAAAGTGTAAATTTATAAAATACCAAAACACAAAATTAAATTGTGAAAAATTAAAAATAAGAAAGAGAATAATCAAAAATATTTTTCATAATTTTTTCAGATTTTTTGGACTAAAAATGAATTTTCTATGATTTTTTGAAGCTTAAAACAATTAAGTATAAAAAATCAGAAAAGAAAATAAAAGTAAAAAATATGTGGACCATTGGATGAGAGTCAAAACGCGTTAGTAATTAAATCCAACGGATATGGCACGTTGTGCATATCATGGTCATTAGTGAATAAAGCACTGAATCAGAAATAAATTCAGAATTCAAAAATAACAAGTGACTTGCCATCATTGGTTGGAAGATGACACGTTGGTCATCTTCAACCTCCAGCCAACGTGAATTACAAATCTCTCAAACTGTAAAATCAGAAGCTCAGACATATGTCATTCGCTTCATCTCTTCAAGACGAAGACAAATGCACCCTCGCGCCAAATTTATATAAATTGTAGCTCAAGCAATTTGGAAAGAATGTTTTAAAAAGGGATTTGAAATTTCATGGTCCAAACGTGTTTCCAGTAAGAAGTAAGTGTTGCAACTAGAACCAGGGCAATGAGAGCATCAAAATGATATCAATGTTTTGAAGAATTGGTGAAGGAATCTACCTATTGAAGTTGAGATGCAGAGCTCTGAAACTGGACTTCTATGGAACAATATAGGGCACGATTCTTGAATGTAATTACATGGTTAGTGTTGTACCTCAAAATTTTCCCTCTCTTGTCTCAAGGATTCTTAGAATTACTTCAGTCAAGTTTCAAACCTCAGACCATATTTTCTAAGAAGAATCATTCAAATTATCAAAAGGGGGGCAAAATGAGCAAAATTAGAGTTTCTGCTGGAAAAGTCAATTGAATGCTAAAAAAGTCAAATTTTGACTTTTTGATCAAATTCGAGTCCCAAAAATCACATTATGTCAAGACATAAAAATATATATATATATATGAAGTTTGATCATCAAAGGTCAAGAGAATCAAAAATCCAACTTTGCAAGACTTTGAAAATTTTCTAAGTATTTTCTATACTTGGTTAATTTCATTTGCTTCATGGCATTTCACTATAAAATAATTCAAGATGATGCAAGTAATTCAAGTCATTACAAAGTGGCATTCTTACTAAGTTACAAATTCTACAACTATGCCTTGATTGAATTTTCTCAAAAGACTTTGTCACAATGTTTTGGCCCTTGATATAATGTGCATGAAATATTCCACAAGACCCAAAATTGTGACATGCTAAAAACCATGCTGTCCAAAGTTGAAGAAAATATGATATCACATTGCCATAACACACTATGCTTCCCTGCATGAAAGCTTGTGCCATTCTACATCCTAAGTATGCATGCTGCCCAATACAGTCCAAAACTGCTCTATGCAGTCTGCCCAAGCCTGTAGCACAACAGCCCCAAAATTGCACCAAAATGGCAAAGGAAAATTGTGTGCAGAAAGTATCAAAGCAGTATGCAAAAAAAATTCAAAATGACTTATTTGTTTTCCCCCCTAAACCACAATCAAGGGGGTCTACAAAAGAGAACTGTCTCATAAGACAAAGAGGTGGGACTTTGAAGAGAAAAAAAGATTTTCTAGAGAAAAGATAGAGAGTTTTGTTGAGCAGAAAAACAATATTCTGTACAACCTTGATTCATTTTTAAAACCAAGCCTATTCTTATTCAAAACAGAAAAACCCAATCCATTACTCCACCATACAAACTCTCCTTTAAACCAAACAACTCATCACAGACAAAGGTGGTCCAAAACATCACAAAAACAGTCCATGTAGTGCTATCAACTTCACCTTCAAAACACAAAAAATATCACAGTACAGTCTAACTCATTTTCAATAGTCCGGAGCAACTTTATGGAGATTCATTTAGGTCCTCATCACATTTTAAAAAAAAACATTCAGATTTAAAACAAACAGTGCAGTTCAGAGGTAAGTCTTCTTGACTTGATATCTCTCCATACATCATTATTGATTTGCTTATTTTGAAAACAAGATGTAGTACTTTAATATCTTTTTGAACTAGTTATCTGCACCTTGTTTAGGCTTATTCAATCATTTGTTGTTCATGTTTATCCATCATATACCATAAGCTAATCTGTACAACCAGTAAAATGATGTTTAAGGCAGGAAAATGCAGGATGTATCGATGCACATCCTCATGTGTCGACCCATTTTAGTAAAAAAAAATAGGGCATGAGTCAACACATAACCCCCCATGTATCGACTCATACTGATTTCAGGTTACAAAACAGAAGTGGGAAAAGACTATGAGTCGACACATACGCATTTTGTGTCGATGCAGGAAGGTGCATGAGTCGACACATCATATTATGTGTCGACTCATACTGAGCAGATTTTGTTTTACAGGAGCAAGGAAAAGCAATGTGTCGATGCATAGCAGCATGGGTCGACACATAGTGGCTCAAAATGCTTTTCTTCCTATATTTTGCACTATTTTTACACTATCTTCGTTGTTGTTCGATATGGTTGTAATATTTAGTTTCTACCTCATCCCTATTGCGAATTTGTACCCCCCATCCCTCTAAAATGATGTAATAGCTTAGATTTTATTTCCCTCATTTTTACTTGCTTTTCATATATGGTTAGTAAAATAGGATGTATGATAAGATAAAAACTAACAAGTAGCTCACCAAAAGTCAAATACAAATGCATGCAAACTAACACACTCGCACACTAACACCTCTAGGGTAATCTCACTTTGTCGCCTATTCGGAAAATAGTCGTGTCCCTCGAATATGGGACATTTTAGCAAAAAAAAACCTTCGATAAAAAAAGGACCATAGTCCCTCGATGACCCTCGATGTTGCCTTCGGTAAATGATCTAGTCCCTAAAACGACATTGCTAAAACGTCCCATATGTTGCCTTCTATGACTATACAAATGTCCCAAACACCTGTCCCTTCATATCCAACGATGGGGCTCCTTACCAAATCAATGGTGAGATAGCAACATCTAAAGAAGGAGAAAAAGCACATCTAAAACCTTTTGAGTAGGTAGATTCACTCTTAGTTACTCGCTTGCTCACGACAAAAAACATTTTTACACCTACACTTTCATTCCAAAACATTTTCAAAAGACAAAACATTTTATATACATTCTTATAAGACGAGAACCATTACAAAGAGATTTTTCAAAACACTTTCAAAGCCCACACCACAAGCACACTGTCAAACAAAAAGCAAGTGATCTAAATGAGTAACTAAGAGCCCATGGAAAACCATAGATGAAAAGGGTGATAATACCTTCCCTTTTCATAATGTACCCCCCGTACTCAAGAAAACATCTCTAAAGGTCTTTCCTGTGCTTTTTCACCTTTCTTTTTGGATAAAAGAAAAGTCGGTGACGACTCTTGCTAACTGCAACATTTTCAACAAAACGCAAAACCCTCAAGTCACTTCTCCCACCGTATCACAGTTAGCTTCAGGGAAGATCAAGGAAGGTGAATTGATGAAAAAAATTGGATTGAAAAAGGCTTGAGAATGGATTTCGAAGTTGCTGAATTCTGAGTTAGAGAACAAGTTTGGCAGGGTGATTCTAGATATCCAAGGTTGAGAAAACGAATGGGATAGTTCATGTATTTATAGGAGAAACAAATGGGATCAAAAGGAAGAGTGAATGGTGCATTTTGGAGGGAATTCATGCAAACCTGATGCACGAGTGAAGTGTGATCTCATTTTCACCAAAACTCGTCCAGTCCTTGCGTTTTGAGGTGCTAAACAAATATGGAACTTCACTAAACAAGTTTAGAAGCAAAAAAGCATGGAAAACTTGTGATTAGAGGCCACATTATGGATTTCAAAATTCTGACTTTGTGAGAAATTCAGTTTCAAAGTGCCAACTTCTGACCAATGGCATTTTCAACTCAAGGGGTCTTAGGGCATGATTCTTAATGCATTAGAAATATGAGGTTACAAGCTTTACAATGGAAAAAGAATGGAATCAAATGGATGCTTGAGCTGAAAGTCGTATTGAGTCAAAGTTGTGGAAAAAGGGTTGGCTTTCCATACTTAGAAATATTTCAAATTCTTCTTCAAAAGTGACCTATAATGTCTTGCATCCAAACATAGCCTTCTACTTGGAATTTGCTCTTGACCAAAAAATATGGAATGAAGTAGATCTCTTGAATGACATTTCTAAACTTGAACCATTCACAATATCCAAAAATTGAGAAAGTTATGACTTGTTGAAGTTGGAAAAATTTCATAAAATGACCTATAATATTTAGTATCCTTCAGGAAACTTCCATCCATTTTCTCACTTTGAACATAAAAGAAGGCATAAAGTTGGCATCTTCAAGATCATTATGGAAAAAGAATGGGCTCAAGGTGATAAAAATTGACCAAGTTATGATCATTTGAAGTCACACATGGAAAATTGGGGATTCATCTAGAGAACTTATAATCTTTCTTCATCATCAAGTTTCTTCCACGTGAAAAATCCTTGGTACTTTTGAAGTGATTTGTTGATATCCATTTTAAGAGAAGGATGTATTTGGAATAACTCAAAAATACCAAAATATGGGAAAGATATACTCCTTTGAAGTTTAAAACCCTAGCTCCTAGATTAAGAAACGTGCCTTGAGGAACTTTGACAATTTTGAACAAACTTCTTGTACCAAAACAAATGATTTATAAATATAAGTTGTTGAGGATGATAATGAGAACTCATAGAAACCACAACCACTTATATATCTTGATAATTGAGAGAAATATTCACTTGTGATCAATGGGAACAAGGCCTTGTCCAAGCATGACAACTCCTTCAATCAACCCCTTGTACTTTTGAATCAACCTTGATAATTTAGAAATGTAGTGAACCAAAATAACCTTGCCATGCCATCCCTTCTAAAACAACTTCCATGGTGAGGTTTGAACTTCTCAAGCTTCATTGACTAGGTCATGGAAATAAACTCATGAACCCATGGATCAACTTGCTAAGCCCCATTTCCTTTACGTGCATTGTTGACAAGTAAGACAAACCAACATCGCATTTTATTAATTAAAAGGAAAGTCAAAACAAAAACATGAATGATTACACAAGAAAAATAACTCAAAGTGCTTGGTGATTCATCAAAGAGATAAGCTAAAGATAGGAAGGAGAACCAAAAGCCCTAATGTGATCTTGTTGTGATTGAATCAATATGGTATGGTAAAGGGATCTTAGGGGCAAAAATTAGGGTACAACACAATCCAATTGATCTTGGGAAATGTTTTAGCTCTTGCCATTAGATAAAAAATATGCAATTGAACTCTTGAAACCATACTTCAAACAAATTAACCATTTGCTAGGTCAAAAGTCAGAAATTTCCCTTTCTCAGTCAAAACCCTAATTTTGACCATTTTGCCCTTTTGATGATTTGATCAAATTTCTTGAGGAATTATGGTCCAAACTTGATCAAATGATACATGTGAGTTTATAGCATTGATTTGGATAAAAAATTATGAAGTTTGATTGTAAATTGGCCATAGTTGACTTTTTCCCCTAATACAGTTGATTTTTTGGTCAACTGCTTAATTGACTGAGCAAAAGTGTGATCCAAGGCTTCAAACTTGACATGAGTAATCTTGGGGGTCCATAATGATCCATGAAAGTCATATGAAGCATTGAAATTTCAATTATCCTTGTGCAATCTCAAACCCTAATTTTGGTCATCAATGCTTAAGGAGGTGTCTTGAGTTGATCAAACCTAATGCAGTATTGAACTGAAGGAGATCTTGTGAGAGATTACTTGATAAATGAGAGGGAAATTTTTTGGGTACAACGGGGATCCTTGTTCAGGTCCTTCATACAGTCCAGGTTTTGCACAGTCGGTCACTAACATGATATTCTCATCCAGGAATTCAAAGTTCATAGATTGATAGTCATTAACAGCTTGGTGAGCCAAATGATATGCTAATATACTTCCCTTGATGGCCTTTTGTCTTGTATACTGGATGTCATATTCAGTTAGAATCATTTTCCATCTAGCTATCTGTCTGGAGAAAGCGGGCTTTTCGAAGATGTATTTGATAGGGTCCATTTTACAGATCAATAGAATGGTGTGAGTCAGCATATACTGTCTTAGCCGGCGAGCAGCCCATGCTAGAGTGCAGTAAGTTTTCTCAAGTAGTGAATATCTGGTTTCATAATCGGTAAAATTTTTGTTCAGGTAGTAAATTGCATGCTCTCTTCGGCCAGACTCGTCATGTTGGCCTAACACACACCCCATAAAATTCTCTAGCACAGTCAAGTACATGATCAAAGGTCTTCCTTCAACTGGAGGCATGAGGATAGGAGGCTCTTGAAAGTATTCCTTGATTTTGTCGAAGGCAGCTTGGCAGTCGTTGTTCCATTTGACTACTTGGTCTTTCTTCAAGAGTTTGAAGATTGGCTCACAAGTGGCAGTTAAGTGAGAGATAAAGCGAGCAATGTAATTCAGACGACCTAAGAATCCTTTAACCTCCTTTTTAGAATGGGGGACTGACATTTCTTGAATGGCTTTTACCTTTGCAGGGTCGAATTCGGTGCCTTTGCCACTGACGACAAAACCTAGAAGCTTTCCAGACCTTACTCCGAATGTGCATTTATTAGGGTTCAACCTCAATTTGTATTTCTTCAGTCTCTCAAACAGCTTGTGTAGGTGATCGAGATGCTCTTGTTTGGTTTGCGACCTTGCAATCATATCATCCACATAGACTTCTATTTCATGATGAATCATATCATGAAATAAAGCTACCATAGCTCTTTGATATGTTGCCCCTGCATTCTTTAATCCGAATGGTATAACTTTATAGCAAAAGGTGTCCCATTGTGTAAAAAAGATGGTCTTTTCCATGTCTTCGGGAGCCATCTTGATTTGGTTGTAACCAGAAAATCCATCCATGAAGGTGAAGACTTTGTGTTGAGCGGTGTTGTCAATCAAGACGTCAATATGTGGTAGAGGGAAATCATCCTTAGGGCTTGCCCTATTCAGATCTCTATAATTCACACACATGCGAACCTTTCCATCTTTCTTTGGCATGGGAACCACGTTTTCCACCCATTGAGGATAAGATGTGACAGCCACAAAACCTGCATCAAACTGCTTCATTACCTAGACTTTTATCTTTTCGAACATGTCAGGCCGCATGTGACGAACCCTTTGCTTAATAGGAGGACAATCTTCCTCCGTTGGCAGACGATGAACCACAATATCGGTATCCAATCCAGGCATATCTTCATACGACCAAGCAAACACTTCAACGTAGTCATGTAACATCTGAACCAATCTACTCTTGATATCATTTTTTAGGTTGGCGCCGATCTTGACCTCTCTTTTATCTGTCTCCTTACCTAAGTTGATAACTTCGACTGACTCTATGTGAGGTTGAATAGCTTTCTCTTCTTGCATTAGAAGTCTGGCTAATTCTCCTGGTATTTCACAATCTTCCTCGCCTTCGTCTTCTGCTTGGTTAACTGAATATCTGAAATCATAACTGGCAATAGTAGAATCATGGGCAATGAGATCTGGAGTGGATGAAGATCTTCAAGTGTGTGTGTGTGTGTGTGTGTGTGTGTGTGTGCATGTAAGGTACATGGCTATTTGAGAAAAAATGCAATAAAGGGAAAGAAAGACAATGAACGCGAAAATTTGAATGCTAAAAGGTCCAATGGTTTATATTAAATGATCATATGATAGATGAACATGAACAAAACCCTTTAATAAAATGGACCAAAGTGCCCCGGGCAAGGCACATGGCTTAAAAGTCATTGTTTTGGAATTTAAGATTACAAACAGAAATTCTTGAATTGACAGAAAATGGTAAACAGTAATTACTCCTCTATGAAGGAGATGGGTATGAAGTCCTTTTCCTGCCAGTTGGTGAGCTTTCCTTTGACAGTAGGGTAGATCCATTCTTCGAAAGGGAATTCATCATCAGAATCTTCTACAACATTTACTTCATGATTTCTGATGCAGAGAGGTATTTTCCCACACGAGTGTGCCTAACCTCTTTTTGAGCTTGAATGGTGAAACCCAATCCGAATTTGTCTGTTTTAAATAGGATGTCGGGAAGCTGGCCCCAGATAGTACAGTCTCCCTCCTCGACCACGACACGGGCATCCTTGAGCGAAACCATTCTTGGTACAACTTCATCAGCTTTTGATATGTTGGAGGAGGCTTTGGCGGCGGAAACCACCCATTTCCACATATTTGAAGGAATTAAGATGGCTTACTATAAATTCTTCTTCGCCGCTAACAGTAACGATCTTCCCTTTGACTGGATACTTTAGTTTTTGATGAAGGGTGGATGTTACAGCCCTTGCCCCATGGATCCAAGGGCATCCAAGCAGACAAGAATAGGCGGGACGTATGTCATTATGTAAAAGGTAGAATTGAAAGTCTGTGAGCCAACTTTAATTGGGAGATCCACCTCTCCATGAACCAATCTCTTAGTTCCATCGAAAGCCCTCACGATAATATCGCTTGGCTTTAAAACCAGTCCCTTACAATCTAGCCTGTCCAAAGCACCCTTGCGTAACACATTTAACAATGAGCCAATATCAACTAAGACATGAGTCAGGGTGGTTCCCTTGCATTCAATAGAGATATGTAAGGCTTTGTTGTGGTTTCTACCCATAGGAGTCAAATCAGCATCAGAGAAGCCTGTTCCATTATCAACCATTAAACTTGCCACACAGTTTTCAAACTGGTCAGCGGTGGTTTCTTGGGGCACATGGGCCTTCTTCAAGAACTTGATCAGGGCTGGGGCATGAATGTCCGAACATAGTAATAATGACAGCATGGAAATTTTGGAAAGGGTTTGCCCGAGATGCTCCACTATTTTAAATTCACTTTTCTTTATGATTTTAGGATTTCCTCCATCTCTTGATTGGAGGGTTCTTCAGCATTAGCCTCTTTGGTAGGTGCCTATATGCTAGCAGACTCACCTTATCTCTCTTTTTATTTAGTGTTGGTACTAGACTTGTTATTGGTTATGCGGGCGGGAATCGTTATAGCAACGGGTGGTAAAATATCAGGGGAAAAGATCCTCCTTGTTCTCGTCACTTTACAAGAACCGACAATGTTGGTGACATCAACTTTATTTTTTTTATCCAAGAATCTTGTTTTTTCCCGTGGTAATAAACCTCAGCACCATAGTTCCATGGAACTGCTTTGTCAGAGGAATAGGGGATGGGCCCAGCGGCAGTGATTATTAAAGGAGCGATGGTTGGATCATTTGAAATTCTAATAGGACCCTTTGAGGGGATCCTAAGCAGTTTATTGAAAATTGTTATTACAGACAGTTCTTTGGTTTCGTCGGTCGAACCCTTGATGGCAGGAATCTTTTCAAACAGAATCTCGCAACTATTTACCAGGCGTTACACACATTCCTTCAACCGCTTGCACCCACTTACTTATTGATCATAATAGACACGATCTTTAGAACAGCCAGGGAATACCTCGACTTTTAGCAAGTTAACCTTCATAATAGTTAATGGAGTTGTTAAATCTTCAATGGGGGAAACAAAAGTGGCATCATTGATTGCATTAACACCTTTGCCATGGTTTAGCATCGATGCGGTTATCACATTAGGAGTAGTAGGTGGATCAAATTCAAACGTCTTGTTGTCTATCAGATCTTGAATCTTATTCTTTAGAGCCCAACACTGATCGGTTTCATGCCCAGGACTATTTGAATGATACGCGCACTTGGCACTCAGATTGTATTTCAGTGATGAAGTGTTCGGATTGGATGGTGGATCATGCAGTGTCACTAGATTGGCCTTCAATAGATGTTGCAAGGTATGATACGATGGCAGAACTGACTATTTTTTGTTACTATTGGTTTTTGCGTTTTTTTTCTCGCAAATGTACGGTAAGTAAGAGTCACCACCGTCTTTTATCTTATCTAACAAAGGAAAAGGGAAAAAGAACAAAAAAAAACCTTTTTCGAGATGTTTTTGAGTACGGGGGTAGATTATAGAAAGGGAAGGTGTTAGCACCCTTTCTATCCATGGTTTTCCATGGGCTCTTATGTACTTGCTCATTTTTTAAATTGCTTTTGTACTTTTAAAAAGTTTTGAAATTTCCTTAGTGCGGCGTTTCACTTTATGGTAACCCTTGTATCAATTCTCAAGGGTGTGATAAAGTTTTTTTGAAAACTTTTGTTTGAAAAATATGTTTGAAAGTGTATGGTCTAAAAGATTATTTTGAGCAAGTACTTAAGAGTTTCTACCTACTCGAAAAAGATTATTTGTTTTCTTATTTCCTTTAGACAGTGTTATCCTACTATTAAGGAGTAGATAGCTTCAACGTTGGAGTTTGAGGGACAATCGAAAGGGACGATTACGGTCACTTAAGACAATAGGGCGAGATCTCTTAGTAACTATCCTAAAGTTCTAAGATCACCTTTTTACCGAGGCAACCTCAAAAAGGTCATCGAGGGACTAGTGATCTTTTGAATCAGAGGAGAACCACTAAAAATTCTCACGTTTCGAGAATAGTGACAATTTTCCGAAGGCAACTAAAGTGGGGAAAAACCCTAGGAGTGAGCATGCGCAAGTGTTTGATTTTAGTTTATTTAATCTTTGCACATTTAGGGTCTTCTACTGTTTTAAATTATTGATTTATCTTTCGCATACAATCCTATACATACATCTAACAGTTTAATCAATAGCAGAAAATAAAGTGCGGGAAATTTAAACCTAGCTATTACAAGGCTTTGGGAAGGGAGATTACATAATCAAAAACTTGGGAAAATAGTAAATAAAAATAGTAATAAACCTAATTAACTATTACAAACCTCTGAGTAATTACATTAAATTAAAAAATAATGGAAAAAGAAAACATGTGACAAAATTAAATACGGGGAATTAACAATTAAATTCAAAGACATTTAATTAGTGAATAAATAAAAAATATTTTTTTGTATTTTTGAGAAAGTAATTAATTTTTCAAATTAACCTAATTTCTAATTAATTTTAATTATGAAAAAGGAATTTAAACCATCCTAATTAACTTAATTAATTAATGAAATTAAATATCTTATGGAGAAAAAAAAACCTAATTCTAATGTTTTTTGTGTTTTTATGATTTTAAGATTTAATTTAAAAAAAGATTTTTAAAACAATTAAAAATAAATAAAATAATAAAAGAGTTAAAGAAATTAAAACAAAATTAAAATGGGCTTGATATGAGAAGCAATTTGGGGGGGGGGGGGGGGGTGTTGTACCCCAAAATTTTCCCTCTCATTTATCAAGATTTTTCTCACAAGACTTCTTGGACTCAAGACAAGATTAGGGTTTGGTCAGCTCAAGACATCTCATCTTGCACTGATAACCCAAAAGTAGGGTTTGAGTTTGCACAAGGATTTTTGGACCACCAATGCTTCATGTGACCTTCATACATCATCTTGGACCCTTGAGATTTCTCATGTTAAGTTTCAAGCCTTGAACCACAATTTTTATCAGTCAATTGGACAGTTGACCTAAAAATCAGCTGTATTGGGGAAAAAGTCAACCATGGCCAATTTACAGTCAAACTTCATAATTTTTTATCCACATCAACATTTTAGACTCACATGTACCATTTGATCAAGTTTGGATCACAACTCCTCAAGAAATTTGATCAAATCATCAAAAGGGTAAAATGGTCAAAAATTAGGATTTTGACTGAGAAAGGGCAATTTCTGATTTTTTAACCTAGCCAATGACCAATTGAGTTCAAACATGATTTCAAGGGTACAATGGTATCATCTTGACCTAATTACATGATTCAAAAGATCTCAAGTTCATTGGATTGACAGATGAATTTTGCAGTCAACTGATCAAAAGTCAATTGTATACTGAAAAGTCAAACTTTGACTTTTTGGTCAAAATCAAGTGCCAAGGGTCATAATTTATCAAGATATGTCAAAATATGAAACTTGTTCACCAAGAAAACCAATTTTGAAAATTAGGGTTTTGAATTTGAAAATTTTCATAACTTAGAATTTTTCTAAGTATGAAAATTTTCTTATTTTTTCCCAACTTTCCACCACTTTTCACCACGATACAATTTGATTCAAAGAAAACTTCCAACATGAAAGTTGTAGTACTCCATGAAATATACAACTTTTCTTCACTAACTTTTCCCAAAAGATGCTTGGATCTCAAGTTATGAATTTGTGAATATAGGTCCATGAACTTCTTTACTTAGTGAAATTTTTCCCTACTTTAGGCAGGTTTTGGACTCAACTTCATGTACATTTTTCACCTAGTTCCAATAGGTATCTCAAATTTCATTTCAAAGATGTATTATAGAGCACATTGCAAGATTTCCAAAATGTCAAAGAACTCCCCAAGATCATTTTTGAGTAGGGAGAATCGAAGAAGGGAAGTTGGCATTTTCTAACTTTTGTTCAAGCCATTTTTACAAAGCATCAAGTTGCAAATCCAATTCATGCTGGTTGTATCTTGCTTTATAGGTCCTAAGCTTGCTTTACACTCCATAATTAAATGCAAACTCAGTTGACAAAGGCATTATCTTTGCTTTTGAAGCTTTATATAAGAGATAATTCCATTTTAGGCATAAAAGTCACATTGCCATTTTCATAAAGATGAGCTTTTGTAACTTTATCAATCTTGAGCCTTGGACATGTCCCTTTGGTGTAAGCAATGTACACAGGCCTCAAGAAAATTGTACAAGTGCATTTCAGCTCTTAAGCAAGCAAGGACAGGAATGTAGCATTGGTCATGTCACTTTACTTCAAAAGCAAGAAAGTTGGTGAAAAGGTCCAAAGCTTGTACAGCTAGTAAGGGCTGACCTTGGATCACTTCTCTACATATTTACAAACTTATTGCAAGGCTAGGCATGATTGGATTGAAGAAAAAACACTCTGAAACTCAAAAACACGAAATTTTTGTCCAAAAACTCATAATCTGCAAAACCATAGCCAGCTCTTATTTGGCTCGTGCGTTTTGTGATTAAACACTTCAAGCATCTCATACACATCATACCAAAGCTATCCAAGCCATCACCCTGGTTCTGTAACCCCCTGTTTCAGCATCCACCATTTTCACTTTGGAAGCTTGCAACTTGACTTGTGCAGAGAGTTCCGGCCATCCTCAAAGCAAGATAAGCATTGGAATAGCTTCAGGAAAGTTCAAATAAGCTCAAACAATCCTCAAGCCTCCATTAAAGTCCCTACATTGCTCTACTCGAATCCAACTGAAGGAGGTATTTTCTTGAATTCTATCTCTCTGAATAGGCATCCTCAAGCCACGATTTGTGAAGAAAAAATGTAGTCCATGTCATAATGAAACTGTACATATCCATACTTTTCATTTATATTAACTATGCTAAGAGAATTTGAAGATTGAATATGCTGAAATTTTTAGGTCACGAATTAGGAGTTCCAAAATTCTCTCTGATCTTTGAGAGTTAGGTTACAAAATTTATATTGTTGGAATCGTGAGCTCAAATGCCACAAGTTTCATGTTATGAGTTTTTGTTTTTGTGCAAGCATGTGAAAGTTACAGGTTTGAACATAAAACGCACGAAGAAGAAGACTGGCAGGAGGACAGGGATGAAGCCTTGGGCTTTTTGGCGCCTTGGGCCCTTTTTGTTTTTGCTATTCACACCCCCTGACTTGTTATTTTCACCCCTGGCTTATTTGTTATATTTTTTCATATTTTTTTTCATATTTTCATATTTATAGCTTTTCTGAATGATAAAAATCCTAAAAAATAATTTCTTTATTTTTTGTATTTTTTATTTTGTTTTTTTTATTATTTTTTGCATAAAAAAATAGTTTATTAGGATGAATAGATTTTATTTTCTTAAATAATTTATAAATAATTAAAAAAATACTACATATTTTTATTATATTATTTATATACATAAAATATTTATTTTCTATACATATTTAATTTTTAATATTTACATATAATATTATTTATTATTTTCTTATACAAAAAATGTGCAAAATAATAATAGGAAATATTATTTTCTTTTAATTAAAAATTAGTGTTTCAACCCTCCAAAAATAAAATTATTTTTCCTTATTTTTTAGGGTTTAAATTAAATCATATTTCTCATACCAAAAAAAAACAAGACACAAAACATTCTTTTAAATACATTGCATTTTAAATATTTGTACATTTATTTAATCCGCGCAATATTCGATTGGGTTGTAATAATATTTTTTAGGTTTATATTTTTGCAAAATCCCCATTCAAAACTTGTATCCCCCCTCCCATAATAATTGTTGTAATAGCTTAGTTTATTTTACGCAATTTATCGCTTTTATACCATATTTAGTAAATTAGGGTTTGCATGACAAGAACAAAAACAAAACAAGTAAAAAACCCTAAATGCAAGACAAAAGCATGAAAATGACACACTTTGCACACAAGCACCCTTAGGGTTTCTCCCACTTGGTTTCCTAAATTAAAATGGCCATGTTACACACGCAAAGTATCTTGGCAAAATAAAACAAATAAAAGATCATAGTCCCTCGATGACGCTATCAAAAGGTTGCCTAAAACAAATGATCTTGGTCCCTCAAAAATTGCTAAGATACTTGGCAATATTGCTATCATGGTTATACGATGACCCACGCCCGTCTCGTTTACATCCAAAGATAGGGTTGCTTACCAAATCAATGGTAAGTCAACAATGTCAAAGGAATAAAAATGCACAAGAAAGACATTTGAGTAGGTAGATAGCTTCTAGTTACTTGTTCCATTTCCAAAAAATCCTTGCTATTTTCAAAAACAAACACACACACATTTCAAAATATCTTACAAAACATTGAAAACATTTTCAAAAGACAAACATCTTTGTATACATTCTTACGAACGAGAATCATTACAAAGATTTCCTAAACGATTGGTCTCTTTTACAAAATACTTTCAAAACCACACCAAACACCATTTCAAACAAAACAAAGCAAGTGATCTAAACAAGTAACTAAGAGCCCATGGAAAACCATGGATGAAAAGGGTGCTAGAACCTTCCCTTTTCATAATCTACCCCTCGAACTCAAGAAAACATCTCAAAGGTCTTTCTTATGCTTTTTTACATTTCCTTTTTGGATAAAAGAAAAGTCGGTGGCGACTCTTGCTAACTGCGACATTTGCAAACACAAACGCAAAACCTCAAGTCAGTTCTCCCACTGCATCACAGAACTGGCGACTCTACTGGGGACAATTCTAAAAGTGGGGTTACCTTAGGGTTTAGATCACCTTTATTTTCTTGCAATTGTTTGATTTGTTTGCTTTACAATTATGGTTCTTTGTTTAGGTTTGAATCCTCCACCTGGATTTCGGAAACATTATAGGTAAATAGCATTACGTTGTGGAAAATGTGTAGGGTATATCGACATGGTCTAAGCAATATCTATATTAGTGCGACATATTTGTGGGTACCGATAGCCTTTGAGTCAATCAAAGAGAATATGAGGCCGTTGAGTGATGTCATGAAGCACTAATGAACTTCTAGAACCTTTACTTGACCAACTTGGCCTTTTAGGATGTAGTGAGATGACCGAAGTTGGTACAGTCCGAAGTTGAGGGTTGGTTTCTTGGAATATTTCGGTCTCCAGTAAAGAGGCTTGAACTGAAACAATGAACAAGGAAACAATCCAGTGATATTGAGCTCCTTAGAACCCGGTTACTATTTCTAGGACAGGTTAAGCCAACTAAACTTCAAGAGGGTACTTACCTATGAAACCCCATGCAAGCCTAAACTAAGAACTTGTGTGATTTGTTTATACATATATACTTGTGCATAACATCATGAACATCATATGCATTCACTAACCATTTCAAGGATTTTGGAGATTCATCTTTGTTCTTGTTTTGTAGGTTATGGATTCACTTCACAGGAAAACTATCCAAATCAACCTTGTAAGAGTTCCTCCACAACTCAAGGAGCTAGCTTCAAGGATTCCTGAGAACTCTCCATTCACCGAGAGACATGGTCGTCTACTCAACTTGGTCACTTCCAACACAGAGGAGGATATGATGAAGATTTTCTTCTAGTTCTTTGATCCTTTGCATCATTGCTTCACATTTCCTGACTATCAACTTGTGCCCACTTTGGAAAAATTCTCCCAACTTCTGAGGATTCTTATTCTCAATCAACTACCCTTCAACGGTATGGAAAGAGATCCAAAGCCAGAAGAGATTTCTCAAGCCCTACACTTGCACTCATCTGATGTCACAACTCATTGGGAAACTAGAAGTGGTATCAAAGGCTTCATGTCAAAGTTTCTGTTTGAGAAGGCCCAAAGCTGTTGGAATTCCTTAGACTTGTAAGCTTTTAAGGAGATTGTAGCTCTTCTCATCTATGGGATGGTCTTGTTTCCTAATCCTGACCAACTCATAGAAATAAGCGCTGTCAAAATCTTCATGACTCGCAACCCGGTGCCTACATTGCTTGGGGATATCCTCAACTCTTTTCACACTCGTACAATGAGGAAAAGAGGTGTTCTTATGTGTTGTACTCCTCTCCTGGAAAGATGGTTTATTTCTCATCTTCCCCAATCAGTCTTGAAGAATGAGCAAGGTTTGAGGTGGTCACAAAGGTTGATGACACTTAAACATTCAGATATTCATTGGTGTTCTCGATCCAAAGAGAATGCTACCATTGTTGACCATTGTGGGGAATTCCCTAATGTCCCTCTACTTGGCATTAGGGGAGGCATCACCTATAACCCTTGCTTATCCCTAATACAGTTTGGTTATGCCCGAAGAGATGGACCACATGATATGCTGATTCAAGGGTTGGTTTTCGACTACGACAATGACGATCAAGGACTTTGTCAGAGATTCATCTGAGCTTGGAGGATGCCAAACAAGGTGGATAGCAAGACTTTGGGACACAAGAATTCCATCCCTCTTGAGCCTTACCTCAAGTGGGTATGAACCCGCGCTTAAAGTCTTATGATGCCTTACCCCTCCATTATCCCAGTGATTATAGAGCCTGTCAAGGAAGGAGAAGTTCCATACACTATCCTACATCCTGACATACCGACATCGCTCGAAGATCTACAAAGGGATTGGATACAGCTCAAGGGAGAGCGCGATACTTTCGAAGCCCAATTCTACGCAAGAGAGAAGAAGGTTTTGGATCTCACTCGGCTACTTCATGAAGAGCAGACTCTCAACACCTACATTGCACCAAAGAGGATGCGCAATGTCTTTTTACCTTAGAATTCTGTATTATTTTGCCCAAGGGGCATTGATGTACTCAAATTCTATTTTATTAATATGACGTGTGTTTCTTTTTTGTTTAAAACAAATTTTAATTTCTAAATCCTTGAAAACATTGCATGAATACATATCATTCATCATAAGCATAAACAGGTCTTTGCAACAAGTTTCCTCATCTCTCTACTGTTTATTTCAGTATGATGGATCTCGAACAAACGGTCAAAGATCTGTAAGCTCAGAATACACAATTCCAACAGTTACTCATGACCTTAGCCAAGGGGCAAGAGGAGCTGAAGACTCTACTATAAAAAGAGAAAGAGAAAAAGAAGAAGAAGCCAGCTGGTGTGGTAATCATGGGCCGAAGATTTCAGGGACAAGCCAGAAGGACCTTAGAATTTCCAACAACATCTGAAGAAGGGGAAAGAAAAGGAAAAGGAACGGCAGTACCATCAGATTCTGAAGAAGAAGAAGAGGAAGAAGAGGACTACTCTGAACAACAATACCCTCCGGCTGATGACAAGTACAAACACCTTGAAGAATGACTAAGCGCTATGGAAATCCAGAGAGTACCAGGGCTAGATTTTGAGGAGTTGGGGCTGGTGTCAGGAATTGTAATCCCTCCAAAGTTTAAAGTGGCACTATTTGCTAAGTATGATGGGGTGTCTTGCCCTAAAATGCACCTCAAATCATATGTCAGGAGGATTCAGCCACATTCTGCCAACAAAGATTTGTGGGTCCACTTTTTCCAAGACAGTTTATCAAGAACGCAACTTGATTGGTTCTACCAGTTGGAGAGGGCTGACGTCAACAATTGGGAAGACCTGGCCGCCGCTTTCTATAAATATTATCCATACAATGCCGACTTGGCACCTACCCGTACTCATCTTCAGATTATGGCCATGGTTTCCAATGAGGGCTTTAAAGATTACGCACAAAAGTGGAGAGACCTAGCCGGAAGGGTGCAACCCCCTCTATCTGAGAGGGAGTTGGTGGACATGTTCTTGGGAACTCTATCAGGCCCTTTCTTCAATCATCTGATTGGGAGTTCTTCTGTAGGGTTTACTGAATTAATCTTAACCGACGAAAGATTGGAGGCCGGTATAAGAAGTGGGGAGATTCAAAAGGACGCGTCTGCCCCAACAATTGTGAAAAAGCCCTTCACTAGAAGAAAGGAAGTATATGTTGTGTATTCATAGAGGAATCAGGGAAGAACTGAGCGCCGACCAATAGTGGGGGCCATTATGATTCTGAAGCCTGCATCAGACCAGCCGAGAACTAACCAGCAAAGGGTAGAAAGGCCAGTTCGGAAATTTACAAAGATTAACATGACTCCATCCCAAGTCCTACCACATCTCCTGAAGTTGAATCTGGCCACTTTGAAAGAGGCCCCAAAAAATCCTAATACCACTTCTCCATATTACCATCCCAACGCCATATGTGCGTACCATTTTGAAAGTCCAAGGTACGACACCAACAATTGTTGGGCTCTGAAGAATAAAATTCAAGGCATGATAGATGCGAAGGAAGTTGAGTTTGAAGCGCCTGAGAAACCAAATGTTATTTCCGCTCCAATGCCTAGGCATGGTCACAATGCCAATGCTATTAAAGAAGATCTGTTTGTTGCTACCGTGGATGAACTGTTAACTACGCTCCCGACTATTAAGCTGAATTTGTTGAAAGCTAGAATATTCCCAGGTTGTGACAAAGACTTCCAGGTTTGCCTATCCTCATCATTTGACTACCCTCTGTTGAAAAAAGGTATCCAATGACTGATGGATAACCAATAAATTCTGTTCGAGAATGCTCCTGTTTCACCCATTCCAGTTAAAGAAGTTTCAATAATAACCATCTACGCCAATCCTTCCAGGGTCCCTAAAAGACCCGTTAGGATTACACCTGCTCCAAAGACTGCTCCACTTTACAATGCCCGGGCCGACCCCATACAAATCAGATAAGACAGTACCATGGAATTATGGTGGAGAAATCTACTACCATGGTATTAAACAGGATGAACTGACTGCCAAAGAAGAAAGCTTCGAAGAGGGCAATTCCGACATTAGCAATATTGTTGGAACTAGCAAGATCACCCGCAGTGGAAGGATCTTCTCTCCAGAGGTTGCTCCTCCAACAACAGTCTTTAGACCCGTGGTCATTCCGAAGATTACCTCTGCACCAGTGATTGTACCTGCAAGCGTACCCACCAACAAAGACAATACAATTCCTATCCCTACTTCCACTTCTGAGAATAAAGGAAAGAACGTTTAAGAGGAGCCTGTCCAGACGAAGGCTCAGTCACTAGTTATTCCTGAAACATCCAAGAAGGAGATGGAAGAAATCCTGAGGATAATTAAGAAGAGTGATTATGATGTGGTCGAACAATTGGGGCAGACCCCTTCCAAGATCTCTATGCTAGCCCTGCTGCTGTTCTTTGAAGCACATGCCAAAGCACTGGTAAAATTTTTGAAGACAGCTCATGTGCCGCAAGAGACATCTGCTGACCAGTTCCAGGACTGTGTGGCCAGTTTTACACCTGATAATGTCCTGGGATTCTCTGATGCTAACTTGACACCCAGAGGGAGAAAACATAACGAGGCATTACATGTCTCAGTGGAGTGTAGAGGAACAACCCTAGCCCATTTTTTGGTTGATATTGGGTCATCTTTAAACGTCTTACCGAAGAAAGCCCTTGATAGATGGGATTGCGAGGGGCTGACTTTAAAACCTAGCAACATAGTGGTGAGAGCTTTTGATGGTTTGAAGAGGATGGTCCACGGGGAGGTGGACATCCCATTAAAGGTGAGAACTCAGATCTTCAACTCAACCTTCTATATGATGGACATTCGTCCTTCTTATTCCTGTCTGTTAGGACGCCCTTGGATCCACAACGCCAGTGCTGTCACCTCCACTTTGCATCAGATGTTGAAGTACCCCGTCCAAGGAAAGATCATAACTATCCACGGGGAGGAGGAGTATATGATTAGTCATCTGAATTCTTTCCGATATGTAGAGTTGGATGGCGAATTCATTGAGACCCCTTTCCAACATTTTAAAGAAGTCTCTCCAGAAGTGGCGGCGACCAAGGCGATGTCCTCAATTCCTAAGATCACAAGACCTCCACCTCGGATGTCATCTCTAAAGGATGCAAAGGAAGTAGTGGAAGAAGACGGATGCACAATCTAGGGGCAGCTTCCAGACATTCTGTACAAGTCAGACAAGTTTGGCTTGGGGTTTACTTCAACTGGTCAGAAGGTTGTGCGCCGCGCCCGTGCTGGCGGGCCACCTGTGAAGATTAGCAACCGAAGCGTCAATGCATTAGAAGAAAATGAAGAGGATGGCAGCTTGTAAGATTGGATATTTCCTACTGTCAGCGGAGGACTTCGCAACTGGGAAGCCAGAGACTTTGTTCCGATAACTTTCATATCTCAGTAATTTATCTCTTACATTTCTGTTGGACTTGTAATAATTCACAAACAATTCGCACTATAAAAACCTTGTGTCTTACCCAAGGCACAATGGTCCATTTGTAAGGGTTTTTATTTCATCTACATATGTCATTCAATAAATCATGGACGCTTTTTCATATATAAACCTTTTGTGCTCATTGTCTTTCTTTTACATTTTATTGTTTTAAGGTGGCTATACCCTTACACACACCCACACTCACAAATGCAGGTACCCTTCCATTATGGATCCCATGGGTAACGATACTGCTATAGCCTTCAGTAACTCTGAAGATCTAATCTACCAAGCCGAATGCGAAGGTGAGGAAGATTGTGAGGTGCCAGGGGAAATGGACAGATTACTACAGCAAGAGGAAAGAGCAATTCAGCCTCATGAGGAGTTGTTGGATACAATCAACTTGGGAACCGATGAAGATAAAAAGGAAATCAAAGTGGGTTCCAATCTAGAGTCGAGTGTCAAGGAGAGCCTAATTCAGTTATTGCATGATTATGTTGAAATCTTTGCCTGGTCGTACAAAGACATGTCGGGACTCGATACACACATTGTGGTACACCGTCTACCCACAAGAGAAGACTGTGAAACAAAAAGTCCTCCGTATGAGACCTGACATGTCAGAGAAGATCAAAGCAGAAGTTATGAAACAATTCAATGCTGGATTTCTGGTTGTTACTTCTTATCTCCAATGGGTGGCCAACATTGTTCCCGTGCCTAAAAAGGACGGCAAAGTGAGAATGTGTGTGGATTATAGAGATTTAAACAAGGCCATCCCTAAAGATGATTTTCCACTTCGAAACATCGACATCCTGGTTGACAATACAGCCCAGCACAAAGTATTTTCTTTCATGGACAGATTCTCAGGCTATAACCAGATCAAAATGGCACCTGAGGACATGGAGAAAACTACATTTGTCATACAGTGGGGTACGTTCTGCTACAAAGTGATGCCATTCGAACTGAAGAATGCCGGGGTAACCTATCAACGCGCCATGGTAGCTTTGTTTCATGATATGATACATCATGAGATAGAGGTCTACGTAGATGACATGATAGTCCGATCACAAACTGGAGAAGAACACCTTGATCACTTGCAAAAGCTGTTTGTCAGATTGAAGGAGTACAAATTAAGGTTGAATCTAAACAAGTGCACATTCGGAGTCCGGTCCGGTAAACTCTTAGGGTTTATTGTCAACAATAAAGGCATCGAGGTTGATCCTGCCAAGGTTAAAGCGATACAAGAAATGCCTGCTCCTCGCACTGAGAAGGAAGTAAGAAGTTTTTTGGGACGCCTAAACTATATTTCCAGATTCATTTCTCACCTAACGTCTACTTGTGAACCAATCTTCAAGTTGTTGAAGAAAGATCAAGTAATCAGATGGAACGATGAATGTCGAATTCCTTTCGATAAAATTAAGGAGTATTTACTAGAACCTCCTGTCTTGATGCCACCAGTCGAGGGAAGACCGCTAATCATGTATCTGACTGTCTTAAAGAATTCAATGGGGTGCGTACTGGGGCAGCATGACGAGTCTGGCCGAAAAGAGCATGCTATTTATTACCTAAGCAAAAATTTTAGCGACTGTGAAACCAGGTATTTACTGCTCGAGAAAACTTGTTGCGCTTTGGTATGGGTAGCTCGTCGGCTAAGACAGTATATGTTGACTCATACCACTTTACCGATATCTAAGATGGATCTGATAAAGTACATCTTTGAGAAGCCTGCTCTGTCTGGGAGGATAGCTAGATGGCAGATGATCCTAACAAAATATGATATACAGTACACGACCCAAAAATCTATAAAGGGCAGTGTACTAGCTGATCATCTGGCTCATCAAGCTGTAGAAGATTATCAGTCCATGAAGTTTGACTTCCCTGACGAAGACATCATGATAGTAGACAACAGTGAAGAGATTAGATCATATGACGGACCTGGACAAGGATCCCGATGGACCCTGTACTTTTATGGGGCATCCAATGCACTCAGTAACGGTATCGGTGTGGTGCTCATATCTCCGTAAGGATGCCATACTCCTTTCACTGTCATACTTTACTTTAACTGCACGAACAACATGGCAGAGTATGAAGCATGCATCTTTGGTCTCAACGCTGCCATAGATTTGGGAATCAAATCTTTAGATGTGTTTAGGGATTCAGCTTTGGTCATCAGTCAGATCAAAGCAGAATGGGACACTAAACATCCAAACCTCATCCCTTACAAAGAACATGTTTTGACATTGTTACCACATTTTGAGCAGATTACCTTCGAACACTTCCCGCGAGAAGAAAATCAGCTAGCAGATGCTCTAGCTACAATGTCATCTATGTTTAAACTTAATTGGGATAATGAGGCTCCCCAGATCACCATTGAACGGATGGACGAACCAACACACTGTCACGAGATTAATACCGAAGAAGTAGTGGACCAACCATGGTTTCATGAAGTCAAAAGGTATCTCGAGGTTCAAGAATATCCGGAAGGAGCTTCAGTTAATGACAAGAATTTCTTAAGGATATTCTCTGCTAAGTTCTTCCTAAGTAATGGCATCCTGTACAAGCGTAATCATGATTCTATTCTGCTCCGTTGTGTGGACAAGATTGAAGCTGAAAAGATCATGGCTGAATTGCATGAAGGTACCTTTGGCACTCACTCTAGTGGGCATACAATGGCGAAGAAGATTCTACGGGCAGGCTATTACTGGTCTACTATGGAAGCAGACTGCTATCAACACTCACGGACCTGTCATAAGTGTCAAATCTATACAGACAAGGTGCACGTGCCTCTGGTTCCTTTAAATGTCTTAACAGCTCCTTGGCCCTTCGCTATGTGGGGAATCAACATGATTGGGGAGATCAAGCCTACAGCCTCTAATGGACACCGCTTCATTCTAGTGGCCATTGACTATTTCACCAAGTGGGTCGAAGCAGCTTCCTTCGCATCCGTTACTAAGAATGTTGTTGCCCGCTTCATCAAGAAGAATCTCATTTGCCGGTACAGTATCCCCGAAAGGATCATCACTGATAACGGTACAAACCTTAACAATACTATGATCACCGCTTTGTGCGAGCAGTTCAAGATTCAACATCACAATTCATCTGCCTATCGGCCAAAGATGAATGGTGCAGTCGAAGCTGCTAATACAAACATTAAAAAGATCATACAGAAGATGATAGTCACCTACAAGGACTGGCATGAGATGTTACCGTTTGCTCTCCACGGGTACCGTACCACGGCTTGCACATCAACTTGGGAAACACCCTATTCTTTGGTTTATGGCATGGAGGTTGTCTTGCCTATCAAAGTTCAAATCCCCTCTTTAAGAATCATGAAGGATGCAGGTTTGAGTGAAGACGATTGGATCCAGACCCGACTTGATCAACTGAACTTAATTAACGAAAAGAGACTTACTGATGTTTGCCACGGTCAGACGTATCAAAAATGCATGATCAAGGCTTTCAACAAGAAAGTCATACGCCAAATATATCAAGTTGGAGATCTAGTGATCAAGCGCATCATCTTGCCACAAAGTGATCCCAGGGGCAAATGGACTCCTACCTATGAAGGACCATTTATAACCAAGAACATCTTTTCTGGTGGGGCAATGATCTTAACCACCATGGACGGCGACGACCTGCCGCACCCTACGAATGCAGACATAGTCAAAAGATACTACGCATAAGAGACCTGCTAGGTTGACACACCTAGGAAAAACAAGGGCATCCCGGCGAACCAAAAAGGTTCGGGCAAAAATTAGGGATAAAATGAAAAAAAATTGTACAGCCGGAAAGTTGAAAACCCGAAAGGGCGACTTGGGCAAAAAGGGTTTCTCGGTGGACTGAAAACCCAAAAGGGAGGTCCAGGCAAAAGTTAGGGAATTAAAGCGTATGACTATGTCTCGTCGGATCACTTTAAGGACAATCTCTTCACTAACAAACCCGGATCTTCTGATCAATTCAATCATCTTTGGACGAAGCAACGAATGGACAAGATATTCGGAGATACGAAGGCTATAGCAGAATGGGAACCCCATGGGATTATCACACATAGCTATCTTTCTTTGTATAAATTTTTCTTACTTTTATGACACCACCCTCTTACTAGGATGTCTGTCTCCTTTGTACAAAATACTTATTCAAAGTAAATACAAAGATATCTCTTTCAAAGTACAGAAAACTATTTGCCTTTTTCCTTACACTTGTGTTTTTATTTGCAAAAAACGTCCAATGATTCATTGATGAACATATGCATTTGAACATAATTACTGTTTACAAATAAACAGAATGGAAAAGAGAAATTACTGACAGGTTAAAAAGATAGGAAAACTTCTTTAGGCTATTCCACGAGCAATTCCTACAGTACATCATTAAGATCCCTGGCGGAGTTAAAACTTCAAACTCTCAATCCCCAACGGAGCCAAAACTTCCAACTATCAATCCCCAGCGGAAACCATTCAGTTTCTCCAGATTCCTCAACAAGTTGTCTTGAAGCCTGAAAATCAACCAGATAACAGTTAACTTTTGTTTCTCCCCAACCTAGGATAATTCCCCAGTAGAGTGGTAGACGATCGAAACTCCTGAACCTTTTTCCAAACAGGAATAAGTTTTCTTCCCCACAGAGTTTTCTTTATTCCCCAGCAGAACAAGGATTCCCATTGTGTAATCCAGTAGAAGTCATCAAAGTTCTCTGGATTCCCCAAGCAGATTACTCAGGTAGTATATGGAATCGCTCGCAACAGAAGTTTTGTAAAAACTCCAACTTCAAGAAATGAAGAACCAACATATCCTCAGCAACAGTCAAGGATTTATTTTCCTCAGCAATACAGCAAATCAGCTTACACGCGCATACATTACATCCATATATCATAAACATTGATAAAACACATATATTGCATCATACATTTCATGCAACATAACTTTGTGTTTCAGCTAACATTTTACCCTTTTCAGGATAAGATTAACAGCTACTGTTTAACAATATGCAATCATGAAGGAGTTCAGGTACACTCCAGACGCGGAAGTCATTCTGTTACTCATTCAGTTTTCAAATTCAGATACAGTCTAGGTATGCTCCAGACACGGAAGCTATTCTACACTCATTCAGATTCAATCATCAAATACAGTTCAGATACGCTCCAGACGCGGATGCCATTCTGTTACTTATTCAGATTTCAACTATCAGATACAGTTCAGACACGCTCCAGATACGGATGTCATTCTGATACTTATTCAAATTCAGATTTCACACTCTTGATACAGTACGGATACGCTCCAGACACGAATTCTATTCTGTTTCTCATTCAGATTTCAAGTCTCCAAATACAGCTCAGATACGTTCCAGACGCGGACACCATTCTGATACTCATTCTTCTGACTTACAACTTACAATTCAGCAAACATTCTTGGATGGCATCTACAAGCCCATCTCCAACAAGATTCTATCATCTCTCCAAATGGCACCTTTAAGCCCTTTCCCTCAACTACACTTCGTCGAGTGCAAATTTATGGGCACTCTAGTGTCCAATCATCTTTTACCTTCGAGTCACGAACGGAAAAGCTCGTCAATCTAACTCTTAAGGTTCAAGAAGATTGAACAGGGGCAGCTGTTTTACCCCAAAATTTTCCCTCTCATTTATCAAGATTTTTCTCACAAGACTTCTTGGACTCAAGACAAGATTAGGGTTTGGTCAGCTCAAGACATCTTATCTTGCACTGATAACCCAAAATTAGGGTTTGAGTTTAAACAAGGATTTTTGGACCAAAAATGCTTCATGTGACCTTCATACATCATCTTGGACCCCTAATATTACTCATGTTAAGTTTCAAGCCTTGAACCACATTTTTGATCAGTCAAGTGGACAATTGACCTAAAAATCAGTTGTATTGGGGAAAAAGTCAACCATGGCGAATTTATAGTCAAAATTCATAATTTTTTATCCACATCAACATTTTAGACTCACATGCACCATTTGATCAAGTTTGGATTACAACTCCTCAAGAAATTTGATCAAATCATCAAAAGGGCAAAATGGTCAAAATTAGGGTTTTGACTGAGAAAGGGCAATTTCTGATTTTTTAACCTAGCCAATGACCATTTGAGTTCAAACATGATTTCAAGGGTACAATGGCATCATCTTGACCTAATTACATGGTTCAAAAGATCTCAAGTTCATTAGATTGACAGATGAATTTTGCAGTCAACTGATCAAAAGTCAACTATACACTGAAAAGTCAAACTTTGACTTTTTGGTCAAAATCAAGTGCCAAGGGTCATAATTCATCAAGATATGTCAAAATATGAAACTTTTTCACCAAGAAAACTAATTTTGAAAATTAGGGTTTTGAATTTGAAAATTTTCATAACTTAGAATTTTTCTAAGTATGAAAATTTTCTTATTTTTTCCCAACTTTCCACCACTTTTTCACCATGATGCAATTTGATTCAAAGAAAACTTCAAACATTAAAGTTGTAGTCCTCCATGAAATATACAACTT